>CM054112.1:80391567-80991567 GCA_028673005.1 Tanypteryx hageni
CTAATGTTTAGGCACTTCCAGATGAGCTGGAGATTCGAAACTTTTTTCTTATGTAGGATTTTGTGCAAAACTGACTAGAAAAAACGAAAATCTTGAAAAAGTACAACAATGCGGCCGCTAAAAATTCGCAATTGTTCAAACAAATTTTCAAGGTTTATGTATTTCCGCATGTGCTACGGAGTTGAAATTTTTTTGTAAGTAGAATTCATAAAAAACGAAATAAGGATTATACAAATTTTGATATTTTAATTTGTTTGGCAGTTAAAAATTCTTAAAGTTTAAACAAATAGATAACGGTTTGGGTACTACGGGATGAGTTAGGAAGCTGAAATTTTCAAGTTATTTACAGAGTAGTGCATGTGCACAAATAAACATTTTAATCTCTCCATAAATATGTTGCGGCGGCCGTTAAAAATGTTTAAAATTTAAACAATTAGAAAAATATTATTTTACCTTTAGAAGTGCCACAACTTTAAAATTTGGCTAAAATGTGTAACATTAGTACCCCATAATGAAGATAGTGTAAAATTTTTTAAATTGCAACATTTGTGGATTGTTTTAAACTGTTATTTTTACATGTGGGAAAAACGAAAATCGCTGCTGAGGTGAAATCTTTAGAATTAGAAGACTATTTGTAATGATGAAATGTCTGTCTGAAAAATGAATGTTTTTTCAAGGTGATATGAAATGCTTGCAGTATGCAAGCACCAACTACTAGTATATATATATATATATATAGGATTTTTTCCGATTGAGCTTTCAGAAAATGGATTTCGCCAAGAATAAAGAAAGTAAGTTCGATACATATTCTAATCGGGGAGTAAACATTTAATTTGAAAAATACGTTTGCCTACTAAATCCCTAGTAGAAATGGTATGGAGAAGCATGCATTGGATGAAAAGCAGAGAATTAATACAATTATTATACAGAAGGTACTTACCGAAATATTCTTGGAGCTGTTTTTCGGAGAAAGGGCTTGAAAATGCTAAGATATTAAAACTACGTACTTGAAATGGTGATCGGAAGTAATATCTCTTCCATGAAGATAGTAGGGTGAACGAATTTAGTTGACTTTATATGAAATATGCGATGAAGTATTCCACTAATAATAGTGCGCCTGTTCGTGAGGCCTGGAAAAAATCCTCATTAACAGTAATTACGGTAAGGTGGAATTTCTTCCATCATTAACTACGCCGTAATATCAGTATTCATTACCTAACACCACGTTTGTTGACACCGTTTTATAAGACATTTCCATTTTGGTTTAATATAGTTGTAATTATGTGGTATCGCTTACTTTTACCCGAGCAACGTTGGGTTCTTCAGTTAGTAACTCATAAAGATCGCTTTAAAATCGAAAAATCGCAAGTCATTAATAAATATATTTATTTTCAAGTTAAAGTTGAAATTAATGCGAATGCGGTCGCAGTTTGACGGCGTGATATTACGTATGTTGTGGCGATATCACGTGTGTAGGACGGAAAGGGTTAAGTATATTTATGAGGCTTCTGCATATATAAACTCAGCTGCCAATGATACCCAAAAATCCCCTTTTGTAGATTTTCACAAAAAACTTAATTTAATTAACAACTTAAATGGCGCACTTAATTATAAGGGAGTTGTGCTCGATCACAAAAGTTCAATTTATTCATCTTAAATTTATTTGTGGCTATGTATTTGCCGCCACCTGAATCTAAAAGCGTGCTCGTTCCAGAACATAGCGAACGTGGTTCTATCGACTGCCACCAATGGTCCGAGGCGCGTCACCATCTTATACCATTCAAGCATTTCCATCTGTCAGAAGTTGCGATAGGTGCGCCTCCTCGAAAATTACCGCGAAAATTTGCCCTTTCAAAATGTCACTTCCTCATGAATATCTTTCTTGTCCGGATGAATAACTGGATGAATGTATGGAATTCCATCTCTACCTATGTGAAACGTTTTACACCGGGGAGTGCAAGCTTTTAAGTATTGTTTGATTATATTAATTTTGATTTCTGGAATCCAGTTGATGATGAAAATAACTCCGACAGTCATGGAGTGGTTTGGAATTGCGGATATAACGCTGCCAAAATCAGTAATCAACACTCCTTTTTTAAGTAAAAAATCGGTAAAGGCCTGTTTTGCAGCAGAAATACGCTTATTGTTTTTCCAACCACTTTATTGGTTTTAGAGCAATTTTCTTTATCAATAATTTCCTGTACGTTACCAAATCTCAATAGAGTAACTTCTCATGACAGACCGTTGCACGTTACGACTATACGTATATGAAGATTCTGAAAAAATTTATTCGTAAGAGTTTTATATATCTTTTGCGCGGTTTTTGGATACATCAAATAAATAAATAAGAAAATTTTAAAGATTAATTAATGTTTTAAGGCTTCTTCAATATTGATTCTTTAGTAATAAAGTAACAGGCAAACAATCTGCGTTTTAAAAATTGTTATAAAATCTACCGAATTTAACGGCGATATGCCAACTGGAAACAACTTGTTCAGCAAGGTTTACATGTTACCTCCGGGCCGGCAAACTTTTTCCCAGGAAAGGGACAAAAATTTACCCAGCTTTATCTCCATAAACGAGTGAAAAGGAAGGGTTGCGAGACATGGCGAAACAATACAATGGAAAATAGACAAAAACTCCATCACCGCAAACAGGAAGAGAATACATTCACGCTGCAGGTTGCTGGTAAACACCGTCGCAGAAGCTAAGTCAAAAGGAGACACGCTTACGCAGAAACATACAACTACGTCGAAAGGCACGCACACAGTATACTCTAATCAAAGCAAACAGTACTGAAGATGACAGCTTAGCTGTCAAAACAACGGTGTCTAGTTTAAGTTTTGGTTAAAGTATACTTACGGTGACCATATTTTTCCTGATTTGTCAATTTATTTATTATTTACAATAGTATGCAAATTAAATCACATTTAGATATACATTTAACGATTCGCCTTCATTGAAATGAATAAAATTACATGAAAAAAATACAAAATTCAGCAAAAAACCATATCAAGTCAAACAATATTTGCGTTGTTATTTTCGTCATTCATCTACTTTAAAAGTTTATGGCATATTGTTCCACTCGTACTTGTTGGAAGAACTCAGCTTGCTCAAGTAATTGTTTATTCTGAATTTTTTCAAACATCACTTAGCAAGCCTCTGAGTAATTCATTTGTACTATCAAAAGAGATTTTACAGTTTGAATGGTCATCGATGACTTTTCCGATCCCCAAAAGTTATTAATCAGCGAAAATGACATCTCGATCGCAGCGTTCGTACTCGGCAAAGAAAGGACGAATCCGCACATTTTCTTTGTGTTTGGAATATTAATGTTCTCACGACGAAAATCTTTAAGTACATTCAACCGTCTCTGATCTGTTGATACTTTCTTTTTGTCCCATTCGCCTAGTAAGTTGTCATTAAGATATGATTTATGGATACAAAGTTCATTAAAAAGATACGATAAAGTTGGAAGAGCACTTTCGAAAAAGATTCCATGCCTTCTCCAGATCACTCCGTTCAGGGCTTTTTCAACTGAATCCAGGATAATTGAAAGGGGCTATCAAGATATTCCTTCCAAAGGAAGTGGTGCCCAAAGTACGGTCCGCAAGGGTATGATGAAAAACCTATTCGAGACATTGAACACACAAATTCGTATATTTCATGAAAATTTTGGTAAAAACTTTTAATACCGACCGATCCCACCAATGTTCTGTTGCAGCTGTCCGACAATTTCCGAAAAAGATTCTTAGGATCTGTGCGTTTTGCACTTCCGAAGTTAGTTTAGTATTATCAGCTGACATGCTAACAATCTTATCGATAAGTCTGCGGCGGCTCAGAACAGATAAAACAATCATTTAATTGTTCACTTGTCTCACGTTGCAGGACGTCAGGTTCAATAACTTTCACATTAATTCCAGTATTTTCATGAAAATATCTTGCTAAGATATGAATAACTTTTCGATCCTTGTGGTTAGATAAAGCTATCTTATCGGCGAGACACGAAGTTTCGCCCAATTCCTGTTGCAAAATCTTTTTAGCTTCTGGAGCAAGAACTTTTTTCACAATTGCTTCGTTTTTTGATCGTGATGATGAGAATTAGGTTCAAACAACGTGGAAATTAGCTTAGAGGTGCAATCTAAAGATCTGAAACTGTGATTGTGTTTTACGATGTGATATGCAATTACCGCTTCCTTTGCCACAAGCTCCATATTAACAGGACAATCTTGTACATGAAATTTCTTCATTGAAGCACTGCAAGCTACATAGTTGACAGCTAACTGATGTTTCTTTGATTGAATATGTAATGTGATGTCAGATTTCCCGCCGTGATCAACGCTTATCTCACTATTGTAATGGGCGCAAAATGTTACGCGGGGATTGTCACGTTTCCTTGCCCTTTGCATTCATTTTGACAGTAAAGTAAAATTTTATAATTGAATAATTTTGAACATACTTGAAACGACTTAGAACTACAGGCAAAGTCACTAGTACAAAGCGCCTGGATATATTCACCGTCGTTACCACCTCGTATCGCAATCCAGTGTTGCCGTTTCTACAGATTTATCTGTAGATCTAGAGATTTGTATGTTTGTTCAGATTTTCAGATTTTTTCCGCAAACAGACTAAATCTACAGATTTTTCAAAGCAAAGATTATATGTAGGGTTTTGATTAAGAAATTAGAGCACTTCTGCAGTTTACCCTTATGGAATGTTTATCTTCGGTTATTGCGAATTTCGATCTTCTTTTGTCCTCTGGTATCAACTAAGTCTGATTTATTAAAAATACGTCCCAAATTACATCCAATTGAGAATATTTGAAGTAAACCTTAACACAAATATAACTTTAATGTAAGTGTCAAGAAAGAATAATAAGCATAATGTGGCTCTCAATCTTTTGTGCCTTATGTATTTTTATTGTGATGCTTACTGGTTTGATCCATTCAGTTATTATTTGCAGAAATATTGGAATTTTCAAGATATTTCGATGGTTTATGGGGACAATGGGACAGAATCTTTGAAATCGGGATTGTCCCGAAAAAAACAGTGTGACAGCCTTTCGACGGAGTTGTGTTTCTGCGCGTGCGTGTGTCTCCTTTTGACTTAGGTCCTGCGACGGTTACATATATATATATATATATATATATATATATATATATGTTTTGGACTCCGTCTAATCTGAAGAAAATCCAAAGCTGCTTGCAGGGTTCGAGTGATTTAGTCACCTCGGCCACCAGATCCTTACCTTGGTGCTGCGATAAATGTGTTTTTGAATTCACGTGGGAAGATAGACAATCGTCCATCATAGCAACGAGATTAAACAAACTATTGTCATTTTTAATGCTGTAATCTTTTAATATAAGTCTCTTAAATTTAATTGGTATTGATACGAGCATTCCTACGATTTTGAAGGGATATTTCTGCTAATAATTGTAAGTTTTTATTTATTGTATTTGTTATTGATAGTAAGTTTTTATTTATCATAAATACTTTTTGTCTTCATTCACTATTTAAGATAGGTAATACTGTTGTAAAGGACGTTAATTTGAGCAAATTTTAATGAAACATTTTAAAGTGTTGTGTTGTAGCTTAGCAATTCTTCAGATAACTATATTTGTACAGTGTTTTATATGGATGGTTTATGTGATGCTAGGAAAAGAACAATTTATTATTTTTGTCATTTAAGTTAGGTGACTAAAATATTAAATATTCAACAATTTCACTCCTACTAGTATCTAAAGCTGAATTACTGTAAACTAGCAATATATTTTCGTTGATTTTAAGCAATATGAATGGATAAGTTAGTATTTCCATTAATGAAACAAAAGATACTATCAAACTTCTTACTACTTATATACCAAACATTCTTACGTTTGCCACTGAGTTCTCTACATCTGTCTGCCATACTCTCAACTGTAAAAAGATTAAATAGAGGCCCCCACAGCACTCAACAGCTGGTAGGTAGACACTTTTGCAAATTTTTACGCCCATGCAAGCTGAAAAGTTATCATAATTATATCATAAAGTTTATTCATATTAAAGTATTAGCTATATAAAACTTGGTTATAAAAATTCATTTTTATACTTTTACTTGTTTTACTTTTAAGTTATTTTCGGAATTTGTAATCAAATTCAGCGCAAAATTTGTCACAATTACGTTTATATAACAATCTTATGGAATGCTACTGCAGCGTAACAAGTGTGATACGTTTGAAAATGTACCTTCCGTAGTAGTAGTAGTACTGAGGCTCGTGTGAAAGGGCCCTTAGAATAAAAAGTTTGAGATATTTTGAATGGATTGTAACCTTCTGGTAGGAAAAACCCGCCTTCCGTTTCGTTTTGCAGATTATACGCTAAGAGACATTAAGTTTGATTGTGGGTCGAACATCTCCGGATCTTTAGAAAGTAAAAAAATATTTTAGCCGAGGCCTCCCGTAGCGAGAGGCCATGGGCTATGTCGGAGTTTTTCAATATTTTTTTCTCAGCTCTCCACAATACAGGAAATCAACGTACCCAGGCCACCAGAAATTCACCTAGTAAAATATTATGTATTCCATTGCAGTGTGTGGCATTAAAATTAAATTTGGTTCATAATTGACTGTTACTTAACTATTTTCAATCCAGTTTTGTTATATTCACATTAAGAGTAACATCTTAATGCGACTTGCAGCAAAAGTGACTATAGTATATTAGCATAGAGGGTACCATTTTCAATGTTTCGCAGACAACTAATGAACTCAGATCCGTGCATAAAAAACTATGGGTGAGGGAGGGACTCGCTTGCCTCCTTCCGACGGTATATGTTACGAGAAGGCAGGTGATTCGTGTAAGATAAACTGCTAGTGGAATTTGGAGTTAGTGCATTTTATCCCTTGAGAAAAATTAATAAATATTTAAAAAGACAGCTTCCCTAAAAGGGTGCAAAGGATGATATGGCACGAGTTACTTTGGCGTGCTAGGCTCAGTGACAGACAGACAGAAAACTGTTTTCATTTGGGCGAAATATATAGTACTCTCTTACATTAAACTATTCGCCAAACAAAACGGGCTCTTTAGCATGTATAAATAAATACCATTCAAACATAATTCTTGATAAACTCAAACGTTTTATTTTCTTTTTTCAACCTCCATCCCGTCCAATGTCGTTTTTTAAACTTTCTGCATTCAATTTCATCCCAAATATTACTATGGGTTATGCTATCATTAGCATAGCCGTACATTGCCTTTCTGTACGCTGTATTAAAGGTTATTTTTTTACGTTTTTGTAATATCTTGCCTCGGGATGCGGTAAATCATCTTCCGTTGTTTCCATGCACCTTACGCTCACGATTCCGTATTCCGTCTCATACCCTGAAAACAGCCTTGTTCCTCTCCCCCTCCTCCCCGCAACCCTCGTTAGCATGCAAAGAGGGTGCAGCAGTTGGCCGTCATGTGTCACATATCTCTGTGTTATGAAGGAGAACAGATTCCCGTTTACCATGCCCTCCCTCTCGCCCCTCCACTTTACTTCTTTTTCCACTCCCTTTCCATTCCGTCCTTCCCTCTCCCCCCTTCCCATTCCTATCTCTTTCTCTCACACTCCCTTCTCTCTCCTCTCTCTACTTCTCCTCTCTCCTCCTCTCTCTCTCCCTCTCTCTTCTGTTTTCTCTCTCTCCCCCATCTCCCTCTCCTCCCCTATCTCCTAGCTCGCGCTTCCTCTCCTATCTATCCCTCCCTTTTCTCTCCCTTTCCTCTTTCCTTTCTCTCTCCCCCCTCCACATTGCCTCATCTCCCTTTCCCCTCTTCACTTACCTCTTTCCTACTCTCCACTTTCCCTTCATATCCTCTCACTTCTTTCCTCTCTCATTCTATTCTCTCCTTTCTCCGCTCTCCCTCACCTTTCTCCCCGCATCAATCCTGGCTAACCAACCCCATTTCACGCACCCTCTGCCGTAAGTCGCAGCCGCTGCATCCCTACCCGTCCCTTCTCCCCCAATCCTTAACCACTCTCCCCTCCAGTCCTTCACCCTCTCTCTATACCTCTCCTCCCCATCCCTTTATCCCTTCCTCCATACTGACTCACAAACTAATATCGCAAGGGCGTGAGATTCGACACACTCTTCCCTCATTCATCAAAATAATATTTTCTCGCGATCAATTGTTAGCGTCCCTCACAGTTTTTCATACAAGGGGTCCTAAGACGCGGTTCGGATTTCAGCTGTTGTGACGGATGCCCTTACGACCCTACAAAGAGATGCGGTTTACACTTGGCGAGGGAGGATATTTGGGAGGGATACAGTGGCGAACATCTGCCCCGTAAGAATTAATCAACTCAGTCGAGAAGTAATTGCGTCCATCTCCTCGCGCATTCGATTTTAATCATATTCTCCGCGCCTAAAAATCGCTCGGTTTAGCTTTGGAGTCAATAGATCCATCCGAGAATATGAAGTATCAATTCCTAAACTTTAAGAGGGCAGTGGGATCTAAGTAGTTCGATGATATATTTTGTTTACCTCACACAATTGCGTATCTGGCTGCCAGTAATCATGCGATAATTGCTTCTTAATTGACCCAAAGATATCACGGAGTGCGGTTACTTGGTAGTCGAGTTGCGATTATAGTTTCCGTTACCGTTTCATTGATATTGCCTCCTTGATTCGCTGATTTTAATTTCTCATACATGATGTATGCAAAGAAAGTATTGCGGCCGCGAAAATGGTCGACTTTGAAATTTTGTTGAATGTGCACGTTTTAGGTCTACGCGTGACTCTGAGGGCTAACAATTCAACAGAATCTGAATAAATCTTGCATTTATCAGGGCCATAACTATGATCTCCCGAAGCTGTCATCTGCTGTTCGTAAAAGGCGAACCACCACTCCCGCTAACTTGTGAAAAAATATCATCGTATTAGAAAAAATGTAGTTGATGCTCAAATATCACAATATTTTTAAATAGAATGAAAATATTCTTAATTGCAAAACAAGAAAATAATAATATTCCACAAAACTTTTTTTTTAACTCTGCCATAGGCCCGGAATCTTCAATGCTACGACTGGTATTTACATTGCGTATTCTCCGGGAAAGAAAATTAATCAAATCATGCTTACTCTCATCACTTTCACAAAATGTCGATTAACTCAAAAATGGCTCGGAGAATGTTAATTTAATTAAAAATCATTCAGTTGTAGAGCTTGATTCAAGGACAAGCAATTTACAAAATGTACTTCCCTCAGGTATCTCCAATAGCCACAACCTTTTTGTAGCTATTGGAAATACCTGAGGTAAGTACCTACATTTTGTAAATTGCTCGTTCTTGAATTTTTTTTCAGACATAAGACGAGGTCGATAGTTCCCTTTTGAATAGAGCTTGATGTCATAAACAATACTACATTAGTCATAGGTCCAAAAACATAATTATATATCGTCCAGCAATATTATAACATGTTGCATTTTACGCCCAGTTACCTCCCCGCTTCCTATACAGTAATATAACCAATGATATTAGAGTATGGATTAAAAGCGTACGGATATATCAAAGTTTATGCAATATATTTTGCACTGATTTTTTGTTTACTTCGCACAACTCAATATGAGACTGCCATTAATCTTGCGATAATTGGTTTTTGTCTGAATCAACGACATTACAGAGGACGGCTGCCTTGTAATCGAAACGCGAACTTGTCGTTATATGTATATTATGATCATGGTTTTCCGATAATTTTTAAATGTTTTGAGAGGGTGTTTTTGAGTTTAAAGAAAGCATCTTACATCTCTTGATATAAGACAGTATTCCTACCGCCTAACACTTCCACGGCTGTGGATTAATCTGTGTTACGTTATTCTATATACGTAAGCAGCAAAGTTGAATAGCCTTATGATGACCATTCAGAAGAATGCTCGAAGGAATTTCATAAAAAATATAAATTACTCTGAATCTTTGAAGAAAACTGAAGAACAACTTTTAAGATCCATCAGCCAAAAATGTAGTCATTTTAACCTCATAATGAATAGTTTTAAAATTTCTATAGTAACATTAGCTTCGCTATCTATTACGTATTCAAATTAAATAATCTGCATATTGCACTGCAATTCACCAAAGTGATGGGTGGCAGGTAGTGCAATGTACCAGAACGTCTCTGGCAATTTCCTCTCACAGACATAGATGAGGCCTCTAGAAAGAGCGCCATATTAAGACTTAAATGACCTTTCCATAAACAAATATTTTTTCCATCTTTTTTATTACCCTTTTCAACATTTTTGCAAAGAACCATCTTTTAAGTGCTTATAATACTGAATTGACCTATAGCTGCACAGTGTCATTATTGTACCGGAATTCCTCAGCGTACACACGCTGAGCAGAGTAGCCGATGCTCTCCTATCAGACATTCTTGTTTATAGGTTAACAACTACGATAAAACAGCTTATTTATTAAAAATAAACAAAATTTGGTCTGTTCTCTGCGTTTATTTACATTGAAAATTTAGGTGTTTCATTTTACTTCTACGTTTCATCTTTGACAACTGGGATACATGCGTATAATAACTGAAGGGGCGTCATGTTATATCTCGTCTCAGGTAGCAAAATTTCTAGCCACAGATATAACTCTTCTGTTATGATCTCTGATTGTCAACAACCCTCTATTTCGATTTGCCCAACAATTTGTTTCTCCTATTTTATCGTGTCCCCCAATTTCCGTGGGTGTTTCAAATATCCCCACAGATTCCTCAACTAAACCTTCCGCATATATACACATATACAGTAGTATATTTCTCCAGATGCCTCAACCTAAGTAGCATTCAGTCTGCGGCCTTCTAGCGATACCCAATCCAAATTCTTTAATAATGAAGTAACTATTTTTTGGGGTCGCATATTTTTTCTCGTATATCGATGCTCTGGCAGTCTAATTTTTAACTAGATAATAATAATAATAAGTATCTTTAATATTCCAGGTTAAGCGATTTTTAAACACCGTTTTGGCTATCGAGCGTGAGTTTGGGATCATCTATCCATGGCAGGGGCGTGCAATATGAGACCGTTTGATAATACATAATTTTATAAAATCCTTGCTCTTCGGGATTTTTATATTATTGCAAACTACAGCTGTTCGTGTAGGCTACGCTACTCGGAAGCAACTGAGAAATGGGAGAATTGAGAAAACAGTTATAATCAATTTAAATAACATCTCAACATAATAGAATTCTAGCTTTGTTTGTCCTCTTACTTTTCCAAGTGTTGAGGATTTTTCATGGAATTACTTAAGCATTTAAGATTTTTCTCGCATGAATATAAGTGAAGCAAGTGCAAGAATTTTGCCGGTAAATAGGTCACATTGGGATTTTCAAGTTGGCTCCAAGTTTTTCTATTTTGCTTCGTCTTTAAGTGTTTTGTATTTATATGAATTATATTTTCTATTACTGTTTTTATATTGATTTTATATTATAGTAATATCTTCAGAGTCGTACATTCAAGTTTATTTTTACTGTATTTATACTGCGTAAAATTCATGGTAATTATTACGCTAAAACTCAATTTTGTTTAAGTCTAGCACATATTTCAAGTCTTTATATTAAATTTCGCGCACAAAAGTCAAGAACATTTCTACCGTAACCGATTCACCACCGAGTTTAATTTCCTATTTTCCAGATGGCTGATTCGATCATTTAACACCCAAGAGCGAGCATTCAGATAGCTCTTTTCGCACGATTTATGCGGCAGCACGAATCCGTCGTACGAGTTTTAGCTATCGGTGGATGAGACGCATTACAAAAACGTTCCCATAAAATCGCATGGAAAATTCTAAATTATTACAAAAATCTCGATTAAATGCTATAAGCGTCTTGGAGATGCCATAAGATCGAAAAAATGTTTAGTCTTTTACTGACTCCTTCCACCCACCTCTCTTTTGAAATTTTCCCTAATTCAGCCTTGCTTTTTTTGAGATTCGAGAAAATATTCCTTTATCCTTTCACCGGTGGTGTCCGGCTTATTAATTACGATAACCCTTAATTCCGTCATTGTTGATCCGGATTGCAGTAGACAAACTATTGTTCTTTTTATATGTTAAAGATAATTTTCTAATGTATCACTGCAACCTAGGGTTTGATGGGCACTTTTCCTAAGCTAGGTTATAATTAATTTTAACTCAATGTCGTATGCTATGGACCTGACCTTCATAAAATGATTTCTTCTACTTTACTTAGTTTTCTAGTTCTCTTTGGTGCCGTGGGCAAAATTGGAAATCCAACTTTATTTATTTAAATTCTTACTAGTACAAAAGCCCGTCAATATGACGAGTACGCGTGGATTAAATATTAAATTAAAGGCACTTCCCATTCTTCCTCCTTTTCTCTCTTCCATTCTCCTCCCTCATAATTTAAGTTTATATTAGATTTTTTTCCAATTTTTCGACATTTCATAAAGAGATTGCAATAAAAAATAAACTGATGTGGGCAACATGACTTTCTCCATATTTATATGGAAAATTACATGTTGTTAGCTCTGGGATCGCTGTCAATATTTACTTCCGGTTGACAATTAAGAAAAGAAAAAGGAGCGTTACTAAGACGTAACTAAGCGTCAATTGTTAACAATAGTCTTCGGTAGGTGGCGTGGTGGTGGCAAATAAAAATATAAGATATCTCTTAAACAATGCATTATATGGAAAAATGTACCAAACAAAGGTTGTAGAAAATAAAATTTCCTTCAACTTTTATTCCAATATATTTTTACATTTATCAAATATTAAAGCAAATATTTCAAAATAACGGATAAATAAGAAGAGTAAACACCCACTTCCGGTAGACCGATTTTTACCAAAAACTAATCAGAACTTCTAACTTTTATAAAAATGTTAAATATAAAATTTTGCGTTGACCTGATTAATAGTTTTTGAGTTAGAGCGCCCACCATAATCTATCACATACGGACAGGCAGACTGACAGACACACAGACATCGAGAAAATAGTCAATACGTGTTCAGGGGACCTTAAAACATGTATTTCCGTTGAAATCTCGAATTCGATTTTTTTCATGAAAACAATACTTTCTCTATACTTCGTATATGGAGAAAGTAAAAATCATGAAGGGCAAAAACCGATTGAAAATTTATGTGAAAAGTTTCATGTAAATTTAAAACAAATAAACACGTAGCGTAAAAACTTTAAGTCAGAAACGACTCCAATGCATTGTAATGATGGAAAACTCAATATTTCAAATAGGAAGATAATTCACGCGTACATTGAAAATATCTTTTCGTTTACAAATTTTATTACTATATTGACAATGATTATGATTAATTTCTTTCGATAATTAAGTAAGATATTTGTCGCATGGCAGGTGCATTTATAGTGATTACAAAATATGTGTGAATTAAAAAAGCTACTTACTAAGTTCTTTCGTAGTCAAGGTAAACAAAACAAAACGCTAATTAAAATATTAGCGGTCGTATGTTCGTTCGCATTTCTTCCTCGCCTTAGAAATGGCACTGCAGTAAACAAACCTATCTTTCAAATTAAGCCATCGTTACTTCCCTTTCGATTGAAATGCATTCAAAATATATGAGTTCTCGCAATTGACTTCAACTACAATATCAAAGTTCATGTCATTGCTTTTAGATATAGACGTAATTTTGATAGATCAGCAACAATGCCGTCGTCAAGGGCGACGAAATTTTTTCGTCTAAAATTTAGCCAAATTCTCGTGTTATTAACAAATTTGTGGGACGATTCGACGCGTATTCAAGAATCGATGGCTGAAAAATAAATATCCGTTCTTGTAGGCGTTGTTTGGCCCAGGTCCCGTATTCATTTCGCAATTCTAAGTGATTATAAAATGCAAATGAAAAATGTGCTGCATCTGTGCAAACACACAGAAAGAAGGCCAGAATTCTCTTTAATATATGTATATTTGATTGGAAAAAGCCGTACGTACAATTTCATTTGCCGCAAAAAATCAAAAGAATATTGCATAATTTAAATTGATAACAATTTAACAAAAATCTTACAAAAAACGGTTTATTCAAGATGGAAGTCATACAAACACTTTATTATTAAATCTTTTTAAGACTGAATTCTTTTGTCCTTTGTATATGTAATTCCAAAAATCTATTCTAAAATCTGTATTCTTTTAGGATCTATTTTCGGTGAATTACTGCTAAAGACGGCTGCTTTGTAGCCGAAATGAACATCTGGTTTTTTATAACCTAGTTGTGGCTAATGGAGATACCTGAGACAAGTATTTTTATGTGCTTGTTCTTGAATTTTATCGGCCATAAAACGAGCTCGATAATTTACTGTTTTTCACGCCGAATATGTGCTCACATTAAAATAATTGTAACCACTAATTTATGAAAACAGAACTTTGACCAAAACTTTCGGAGATCCAAAAATCCATTCTGAGATTTTAAAAAAATCGAGCCAGCACGTTCTGTTTAATTCAATCGTCTGATATTTTTATGACATTTACTATTTAATCACAGATTGAAGGTTTACATTCTTAGAGTGAGCAAGCAATTAGAACCCCCTAATTCGAGGTTGCGTGACAAAGAAAGGAGGCAAAATTTATGGGAAACTACAGTCGCAAATCGAAGAATTCAATAATAAAGAATAAATCTCGGCCGATTTTCTTGTCGCGCATGACGAGATAGAAGGATGAACCTAAACACCGCAAAAAGTAGATCCTCATAATCTGACGGGGGACAATTAAGAGGCTTCTCCGGTCACGCGGGCCAAAATAAACGAATCCTTTGGGACGAACCAAAGCGGAAGACATCAGCTCGCCCTCCATCGGTCGGATTTCGTTTCCCTTTTCACTCGGTTAATCGCATTAGGTCCTTTGGACCGTGAGTGGCGACAGATAGAGGAAATTAGTCTCACTTCCGAGACCCAATAGAAGTGATATTAGGAAGAGAGAGGGAGATGCAGTGAAGTCATCAAGGGGTGAGGGATGGAAAGATGAGGGCGTTGGAGAGGAAGGTGCAAATGGCGACCATACGTGCGGGAGGGGAGAGAGATAGGATGTGGAAAAAGAATCGATTGTGACGACACGGGCATAAAATTACGGCGCGCGCGCACAAGTATGGTTTTCATTGGCCACGGTCCTGTTCTGGCCGCGCCCACCCCATTTACATTTACATAAATGTATCGATTTAAGGTCTCCCTTGGCAACCAAAGTTGTTTTTTGGCAGATAAACGGATTATAACAAAATTTCCCATTCAAAGAATTATAACAAATCTTGTACAATCGCGCACACATTCGAATGATTTTAATTCCGAAAAACATTGTTTTTTAATATCAGCACTATTATCTTCGTGATGTCCGTCCGTCCGTACGCATATATCAGGGAAGAATTGGTTTAACCGATTTCAACCAAATTTGATAGATAAAATATTCACATAAATTAATGACCAAAGTGACATATTTGGACCGGATCAACTATGCAGGGGTGCCACAATTACGAAGTTAATCTTTTCGGTAATTATGAATTTGGAAGGAATTGGCTGAACCGATTTCAATGAAATTTTGTAGAAAGGAGGCGTGTAAAATAAATAAACGAAATCAAGATGTATAGTATAGATATAAAAAACAGGACTGTCACAATACAAGAAATAAAACATTCTTTTACACATTTGTGTTAAAGTGACTCCATCAATTTAAAACAAATTATAATATTTATAATGTACACATATATAGAAAACCATAATGTCATATTTAAACTGAATCGGCTGAACAGGGATGCCACAATTACAAATTAAATTCTTTCCGTAATTAAGGATTTGGAAGGAATTGGCCAAACGGATTTCAATTAAATTTTGTATGTTCGAGTTATACAGCATACCATAATGAAATCAAGATGTTTAAAGCTGAGCTAAAGAGCAGGGCTACCACAGTAAAAAGTAAAATAATTTTTCTTTTACACGTAATTCTAGAGAACTGGCGGCATGGATTTTAATCAAATATGATGTATAT
The DNA here is from genome assembly GCA_028673005.1 of Tanypteryx hageni. Lineage (NCBI taxonomy): Eukaryota > Metazoa > Arthropoda > Insecta > Odonata > Petaluridae > Tanypteryx > Tanypteryx hageni. The sequence continues at coordinate 80,407,517 of CM054112.1, forward strand.
AACAACAACACACCTTGACGCTTTCCCTTGCGGGGTAAGCCATGCCATATATCTGCCAATTACCAACCCATCACCACATGCTTCCTCCACATACTTCTTTTGCTTCACTTGCACTCATACACTGAGTCACACATTTCCTCTTATTCCTCATACTTTTCACGTCCCTTTTTCTCAGAGTCTCACTAATATAATCTTTATATAAATAAATAATAAACTATTATATTCAAACCGGATAGACTAAACAGGGCTACCACAATATCAAAGTTAGAATTTGTCTGTAGCTATTAATTTCGAATGTATTACTTTCTTTAGGTGTTCAAATAATACCTATGGAACAAGTAGTTTTAAAAAAAATCGTGGAACACTTTTTGTACGCTTACGAACATCGTTCAAGCATTTCTGATAGGTAACACAGAGGGATTGGGGTTCCTTGCAACAATATTTGAGATTTTTCGTTATTATTCTGACATTCTCAAAATAAGCATCTTCACTTGTCGATTGCCAGTGGTTAAGCACGTGGCTGAATGGATTACTCTCGTTTAAATATATTAATATATGTGGACGTCCGCCAGAGAAGGGCCCACTTTGTCTATTCTAGTTTCGGAGATACCAGCATTTTTGTGATAAAAGGTATAAAATGTCGATGTCTAGAAAAGTGCATAGAACGATTTTCTTGTTTATTAAGAATAACCGTATCGAGGCATTATATCCATAAATGAAGTACGAATAGAACTTATTTTTAATGTCGTGAATTTGGCTTCAATTTTCTCAAAACACTGTTTTTAAATATCGTCTGTAATATTCAATAAAAAATTTACTTTTCAACATAGGATTGTGATTTTTATTTTGTTTTATTCGTAGTTTATCAAAGAATACCGCTATATTCATAACTCGTTACCGACAAAATTTGCCCTTCTCTAGCGGACCTACACATATGAAGAGCATTTTATTAATAGGCTTTGTGATTTTGACCATTTTGACTGTACCATTGATTTTATTTTATCTGACACCTAATAGCTATATTTATTTCTATCCCACTGCATTTTTTAAGCTTTTAATGGTTATCTAAAAATTAATTCCTCGATGAGTATGTCTTGTGTTGCAAATATAGTTTTGTTCTGATGTTAAATAACTGTTAAAAATAAAGTCACACAATTTTTTAACGATCCATAATATTGAAACTTAAGTTCATATGATGATGGATATGGCTTACGATCACAATGATACGATATGGTGATTCGAGATGAAATCTCTTTGGAAACAACAGTCATTAGCTTTGATGACCCTTTTTCATTATACTGTTGTTATTGATATTATTCCGCTCTTGAAAACCATTTCTTCCTCACGATATACTCACCTCATAATAAGCGATTTTAATCGCTTCGCAGATATTCTTTGAGCATTTGATACTTAAAGAAATGTGTAACAGTTCTTTCTGAAAAAAGAAAAATATTTTTATTAGATGTATGACGTATACGCCTATATTTCTAAATATTGATAGTATTTGAACTCGCAGTCAGTTTTGAGAAAAAAGTAGAAGATGGTTTTATCTTCTTTTTATTCGGTGTTATGGAATTTCTAACAGGTTCAAGATCCATGCCAAAAACAACCCCTTCAATGTCCTCTTCTGCCTCCTTCGTTTGTTGGCAGTCTTTGCCATAATGCCCTACAAAGAATTTCGGCTTTCATCAACGATTGGGAAGGTTAGGCCCTGTGTAATGCGTCTGACTACAGATTGAAACATTCCAGGTTCGAATCCCGGCAGGTTTGAATCCCGGCAGGTTTGAATCCCGGCAGGTTCGAATCCTGGCAGGTTCGAATCCTGGCAGGTTCGAATCATGGCAGGGTCGAATTCATTTTTTACCGGTCTTGTGTAGTGTGCTTATCATCCAGGACCGGCTTGATGGAGGCGCCAACTATGCGATTTCACAGGGCTCCGTGCTGAGAAATATTTGTTGAAGTAATAAAATACATAAACATTTAAAATTCACGTTGATGGGTGTAATCTTGTGGAACTGTTTCATGATGAACAAATAAAATGATATCTTTGTATTTTCCATAGTTTTAGTATTTCAATACGTATGTCTCACATCGAAGCCCGAGTTGTATTGAAATATTAAAACTGTGGATAATACAGAGTTGTAATTTTATTTGTTCAACATACATTTAAAAGAATCGTAAAAATATCGTTTACTGTCATAGTGAAATAGGTTGCTATATTATTTTTTATTTTCTCATATACCTAGTATATTTTACTTTCTCATATACGTAGTATTGAGAAAGTATTGCTATCGTGAAAAATTCGACTTAGAGATTTTGATGGAAATACAGGTTTTAGGTGTCCCTGAGTCCATAAAAGTGGTTTTCGCCATGACGTCTGTCGGTCTGTTTGCTGTTCTAGGGCCCAAACGCATATATGAAATCGAATGATATTTCGTATTTGTGCAATATATCATCTTTTGCAGGCCTTTTTTCATAAAAATGATATTGCACAAAAATTAAGGGTAGTTTATTCTTGGCGATTTTTAGAAAAATTTTATTTGCTCAAAAATGGCTCCAGAGAATTTGATTAAAATCAATCAAATTGTATAGCCTGATGTCATAAATAATGCTACGTAAGCCATATATCTCTTGAAAACACTATATGGCGTCTAGTGGCATTAAAATGTACGCTAAGCTACCTTACCCTAGCCCTATGACGTCACGCCTCCGCCGTGATCCACTAAAAGTCTTATTACAGCCTAAACGGTTAAACTAAATCGAAGGATATATCATATTTGTGGATAATATCATTCATAATGGACACTTTGTAGAGATGAACGATATTGCGCTACAATTAAGGGTACTTGATTCTTGGATATTTTGAAACAAAATTCGATTTACTCAGAAATGGCTGTAAGGATTTTAATTAAAATCCATCCAATCGTACAGCCTGATGTCACAAATAATACTAACTAAGCCGTATGTCCCAAAAAATTACTAAATATCGACCAGTGGCATTAAAATAGACACTAAACTACGGCTTACTTTGATTTATGAGCGTTTTTCTTTTATAAACGTATACAGTCGACCAAACGTATATACATACGTATATGAGAAAGTTGTGCAATGTATATTGCGCCGTTTATTTTACTTAATTTTTGACGCGCGCACACTTTGCACCGGGCCGCACGATAGTCCTAGCTAGCATCCTAATTATAGGTTCAAGTCCTGCCAATGGCTTCGTAGTATGTGCTCGTCTTTGTTGTAGTTGTTGCGCTATTTTTCAAGGGCCATAAATTGCTGTTGAGCTATTTTAAAACAAAATTAATAAATAAATATCTACGAAAGTTGATGGGTAGTTTTATCCCATAGAAATGTTCAGGTTCTCTTTTTTATTTCTAGGTTGACTTTAATTATGATACTAACGTGTCGGAGTTTTTTAGACCCTAGAGATGACAGACTATGAGGTTTGGAAGAATGAATCGTGAACGTAAATTCTTCGAAAGATGTAGCAGTCCAGAATTAAATGAGGATATACGTGCAATTGCACTTGTTATCACTGATGAGTGCAATGTTAGACCACGGTGTACAAACAAGTGACTCGAAATAATAGCGAGAACTGAGTTAAGGGTTGAAATGTCGATTTTCGTTTCCAGAAAATGGGAATTATAGTTAGCAACAATAATTACCACCAAAGACCTACAATGATTTGAGGAACTACATCGAACAGTTTTCGTCGTTACCGCTTCTGGTTACACATATTCAGAATTTTTGCTTGCTTTTTAATGTGAATAGTTCCCGTATATTGTATATATTTCCGGAAGCTTTGTGAATATTTCCACATCTCCAAATTTTTTGCTCGATACACATAAATATTTGTATAAAATTAACACCCTCATCGAGAAATATTTTGCCGTCATCCATTTCGGCAGTAGCTAATAACGCGTCCTTCGTTACTTCCTTTCATTTAATAAGTTGTGCGATAAATTATCGCGCCAGTCAAATTATTTTACGAATTATTATTCCATTTTTGTAGAGGCTCCACAGAATTCATATTGGCACTGGGTTCCGTATTACAGTATAAACCAAAGATTGACGACTGCCTCTGAGATGGAGCCAGAAGTCACGTTGTCAAGGAGCTAATGTAATGTTTAATTTTTGTGTGTTGTAATTGCCACTCAGACCATTTCAGTTCTGTCCCTTGTCTCTAACCGGGCAGGTGAAAAAACACATTGCGTGGGATTACTGTGATTTGGCCGATACAATTGCCTCCTGGATGTTTAGTTCCTAAGTATCATCTCTTTCAGGACGTTTACAATTTACGCACTTGATGCTATCTATTGAATTTTGTCGCCGTATGCATATTTAAAAAGTCAATAACCGCCGGTAGACAACCCTGGCTTAAACTGTACGACGTCTCAGCGAAGAAGCGGAATCTCCGATTCTGTCTTTCCAAACCCATGTGAAGCGAATCCGGAATCAATATTTGATATGATATAACGAACAAATCATCATCGTTCCTCCAGAAAATATTTTAAATGACACAGAGTTTAGCAGAAGCAGAGATCAATTAATTTTCGCTCCAACAGCTTAGATTGTGGAGCGCAATTCGCATAGCATCGAAATATTGGTTTTCAGAAGAAATTGACGACTACTTCCGAAGCTAATCACGGGTTAAATAGAAAAAAGCATGTCTCATCTCACAAACAAGTCCAAAAAAGCTCTCACAAAGGAAAAAGGATTGCAAAATGGGAGACAATCGATGAAGGGATTCGGGGAGGCGTGGCATTCTGAGTGTGGGGGTGGGGAGGAGAGGGGGAGAGGGAACAGAGGAAGGAGGTGTAGGGCGGGGCGAGAAAGGGTCCGGGGGGGAGAGGAATAGGAGCGGTCCAGCGCAAGTCGCGAGTAGGAGGGTGTCAGCAATCGGCATGAGATTTAGATTAATTTCGTCCGCCACTCAGCAGGAAGATGTGTTCGAAGGGACAATTTGATTTCTCCGTTTTTCATCGGTGAAGCTCTGACTCAAAATAGACATCGGATAATCCATAGGAAAACTAGTGCGCGAGAATTTGGCGAGGGAAATAGCCGAAGTAGGATTACCGCAAAAAAGTACTGATTGGAGATTGTTTTCACGAAGAAGTCGATGGAAGGAGAAAGCATAAGTGCAGTGGCTGTAACTAATGTGGTTTGTGTTGGAAACGGCGGCTGGTAAAACATCGGATAGCAACCGATTCAACCAGAGAATAGTACAACAAATGTACATAAATATCGACGTGCTGATGCAGCTGGATTGATTTTTAAAAGTGTCCAGGTGCCTTACAGCGTCAGAATATAAAAATATTAAGAGGATATGATCCAACAAGAAAATCTTCATCGAAATAGTTTCATGCCAACCGTGGAGACAGAAAATTTGCAGAGCGCAATTTTGATCGCTTTTTAAAGTGATTATAAATTAATCAATTAAAAGTTTGACTACTGAAGACTGTGTGTAGTAGTGTGTGCGTAGAGACGGTTTTAAAGTTACGATATATAATTAGAACAAAACAGCAATCATTCAGCAGTAGTACGCTTGCCATAATCATCTATAATTTGACGCAACCGCATGGGATAGCGGCAAAAAGTACAGCGATAAAACTCGCCTTCGCTAAACGACCGATCAGCTGCATCTTTGAGAGAAAGGTTGCGATGTGGACGCCCTGACTGTCCCTCCTACCTTTCCCCTTTGTCTCGGGTGCCATCTCCGCACCCATGAGTACCGCGCCGCACCACCTTCCCTCCCTGCCCTGCTCGCCTTCCTCCGCCACCGCCGCCGTCGGGTGCCGAGGCGAGGGTGTGCCCCCGCACGGAGCCGCCCCCAGGCACCACCACCAGCACGCGTCCGGCGCCCCTTGGGATCAGCCCCCGCCGCCCTCCGATATGAGGCGATACGAGATGGCTGCATACCACCACCACGGGGCGGCGGCCTACTTGGGAGGCCCTGGGGGCCTCGGCGCCGGGGGAGGGGCATCACTGTGGAACGGGGTGAGTGGAGACGGATGCGAAATCCATCGACAAAAATTTCCCATTATTTTCCAACAATTACTCGCAGTTTTGCATTTTTCGCTTTTTCGTTGTATCGATGGCGTTAGGGAGGCAGAATATCAAGGATACGGAACTAATTCGGAACTTTTATTTATTCGTGAACATTTGCAGAAGCAGGGACGGCTTCAGGTATTTTGGCGCCCAAGGCAGGAGGTCTAAATGGTACCCTTAGAAATAAAAACTTGTAAAATTCACAGAAAATAATATTCGAGTTCTTTTTTTTTGTTTATTTCAGAAGAAATCACTTCGACGGGGTATTCAATGTTTCAGTTCGATTTTAATCAATTGATTTCTACAGCTAAAGTCGAACGCCGACGAAGTAGATGGAATTGACAGAAATTGTTTAGGATCTCTGAGTTGATTGTTAGGAATATTCTACAGCATTTAATATGGTTACTGGAAATTGATTGCTTGAATAGTTTAAAGTATAAATATTTATACTTCCTAGGCAATGGTTGCTGAAAAAAGTGGCGTAATGTAAGTTTTCGGTGTGTCTATTTCTATGACTGTTTCTTCTTCGATGTCTTTACCATGCGACATTTCCTATCTAAAAATCTATTTTTAGTTTTTACCTCACAAGAATCGTCTAAAATCTGAAATTGATTTTCGATTCACGATTTTTAAAACAGCTTCGTTTATTATCACCTTATTACTCGCTGCTTTTTTTAAGCCCTCCGCTTTAAAAATAGAAATTCATATTTTTAATAAAACAAGCATATTTTTTATTATGACCTGTTTTCCCCCTAAAATTAGCCGAAACGCGATATTTATACCAGTTTACTTTCTGTTATTTCATGTATAGATTTCTATATGCATTAATAGACAGCAGCAGCATAATATTTTCTCCCCTAAATATCATTGGTTTTAACATTAATAAATCCGACGTTTCATTCGCAGTTTAACGGATCCTGCCTATGCCATTCACAACGAATTCTTCGTTCGTATTGATCATCCGCCATTTTCCCGCCTCCATCTTCTTGACGTATACAATTCAACAGTCTATCCATAAATACTCCACATAAATGGCATCTTCCATTGCCTTTTTTAATGTTCTCGCTGTTTGTTAGTTCCATTAAGATTTTAAAAATTGAGACCTATCAGTTTGTATTTTTAAATACTTTCTTATATCTCTTTGGTCATTATTATTTTTTTCTATGCTTGTTTTAAATAAAAACTAATCTGACAGAGGCTAGGAGGGTTGCTTCGGTTAAACAAGATTGGAAAGGTTTACACAGAGTTTCCAAATGCGTTCTTTGAGATTTCACAATGTTCTCAATATTTTCGCTCAGATGAGAATTTAACGAGACGTTGTAAAATACATGTAGGTCTTCATGTGAATAAGTCGTAATTATTGTTAGATTTTAACAAAACTTGGAATTGGCCAATTAATTTTAACAAAGCTCCCAAATACCAAATTTCATCACAATACGTCAAGCGGTTCCCGAGTTGAAACAAAGAAACATTGTAAACTACGTTTAGGTCTTCATGTAAAGTAGTCGTAATTATTGTCCGATTTTAAACAGAATTGGAATCGGTCAACCAATTTTAGTAAAATCTCCCAATACGAAATTTTATTAAAATACGTCCAGCGGTTCCCGGGTTGTAACAAAGGAACGTTGTAGTTCTTCGGGTAAAGTGGTTATCGTTTTTGTCCGATTTTGACCAAAATTGAAATCGGTCGACCAATTTTAGCAAAACTCCCCAATACCGAATTTCATCATAATACCTCCAGCGGTTTCGGAGTTTTAACATGCGGACTGACGGACGGATGGAAACGACCTCCCCTATATGCGTCCACTTCGTGCAAAGAACGCATAATAATCCATCCTACTTGTTGTTGTGAGTTGCTTATGTTTAGATTTAGCAAAGAGATTCTGAAATGATTACTTTAAAACTTGAAACAAGAAAAAACACAGAAAAAATTCTGAAGAGCCCCTTTAAACGTACGCAAACGATACATTAACGATGATTCAAAGCTTCACGCATAACAAACTGAATCTAGTGGAAAGTTTGCAAATTTTGATGCATCAATCCTGACTAATGAACGGAGATTTTGGTCCGTTTGCGTATTGTTCCTTATCACACATCCATCATCGACAATTACTCCACTTCCTTCACACATAAAAAAGGAAAAAAACAAGCGACATACTTTCTTTTTAGTCTTATTTGTAGGTTAGCTAACTTTGTTGCTGAGTTGCACTCTTGAATTTAATCAACTGATTTATGACTGCAAGAATGGTCTTGATCGGAAATCAGATCTTAGTTATGTAATTAATAGGATATCATTTGGAAGGAAATGCGATTAAAATTATATGGAAAAAAAAACTTTTAGTGTAAGGCTTGATTTGATTGAAAAATAGAGTATATATAAACGAAACAGGTTCCCGAATTTACCGGACAACATTTTCAGCAATACTTTTGCCTATCCCTTCATATTTCGAATTCGGTGAAGATTAGAGAATTTCTCGTACTCTTTTAACTTCTATAATCTCTTAGTGGTCTACTGTCATACTATTTTTCGCTTTCCGACAGTATAAGCTCTCATCTTTGTCGCGTTTATACTTCGTGAAACAAATGTAAAATTCATTTCTTCTTTACAGTTTAGATACGCCTTACGAATCCTTATGTATTTCTCTTTGTTTGGAATAATTTGTCTCCTTTTTTCATTCCTGATATTAAAATTTTGCAGACCTTCTTCTCCCCGCATATTGGTTTCAAAAATGTATCCAAAATTTATAGAATTTATTTACCAAGTGCAACTAATCATAAGTAATAATTTGTCGAGTTTCCATTTTTGCTTATCAAATGACTCAGCTAAATTTGTTATCATAATTACGGACATTGAATCTTAAAATTTCCAGCGTTTCGATGACTTTGGTTCCCGATCAAATAAAAGTATTTCTGTATTGCAAAAAAACATGGTTAAATAATCAATGAATTTCAGAAATGTTTTTAAAATATGTTTCATAATAAAAGGTATCAAAAAATACGATTTCCGCTGTGCTGATACCCAGATAAAAGCATTTCACGCCGGATACTCCCTCCGCGCTTCCATTGAAAGCATCTACCTGTCTCCATATTCAGGGCCACGGCGGAGGGCGCGTGGTGGGTGGGGGAGGTGAAGGCGTGGGCGGGGGGAGCCCTCTGGTGCCTTACCACCCGCACCCGGCGCACCTCGGCGCCCCGAATCCCCTCTCCCACGCCGGCCCGCACCACCACCACCACCACCCCGGCAGCCATCCTCAGCCCCCCGACCTCCTCCTGCAGGGACACTGCGACCTCTGGGCCGCTGCAGCTGCTGCAGCGGCCGCAGCGGCGGCTGCCCACCACCACACGGGAGGCGGCGGGGAGGCCATGGTGGGCGGCGGAGGCGTGGGGGCCGAGTGTCCGAGGGGGACGCAGCAACAGCTCTGTGGCCTCCCGCAGCAACAGCCGGTGCAAAGGTGAGGAAGGACGGCGTCACTCCGGGGACACTGGTGCTTCGAGCAGAGTATCTTAGTTGAAAGGCTGAAGCAAATTTACCGAAAAACCAAAACAAAAGCGTTGGAATTTACTCCTGAAGGAGTATATTTACCAGGATGATATTTTAGATAAGTATTTTGAAAGAAATCGCTGTGAGATGCAATGGTCTTCAAATACCATAAAAATTAGGGTGGTTTTTAGTTGAAGAGCTTATGAAGAGTAATTTCAGCAAATTGGGAAGGATATTGGCTGAAATTTTAACAAACAGTGTAGAAGATAAAAGCTGAAACTAAAGAGGATATGAATAGAATGAAAAATCGATCCTAAGAAGGATGTTTAAAATATAGGCGATTACTATTCATTCTTCCTTTCGTGACACGCTTCATGACACTCCGTATTATCAGAACCGACCAAACTAGAAGGGACTGAATATTCTATGATAGCAAGGTTGAAGTTACATCCACATCTACACAACACCCTGCACCTGCGTCTCAGAAAATACTGGGCGGATGTTGATGAAATTTGGTATCTATGACATAGGAGCAGAGATACTAAGAAAATGATATAAATTGTTTACGTGGCCTAATCGGGAGTGCCACTTCACTAGTGACAAAAAATGAACTTTTTTATATCTCGTACAATATCACTTATAACAAAAGAAGTCTTTAAACGACTTTGTTGAACTAGTAAAATGGCATATGTTTTGTTCAGTACATTTTTATCAATGGAGTAGCCTATTTCAATAAAATCAAACGAGAAAGTCGTAATTTACTTTGGACTTAGAAAAATTTTCCCGTGTTTTTAGGCGCGTTTCGCTTTCAGCATAAGCGCCTGTTAACGTCGGTTTGTCCGTCCGTCCGCATGTTCGTTCTCGGCTTCTACCGGACGGATTTTTATAAAATTTCATATTAAGGACTTACAGTCAAAGACAATAAGGAAATCACAAAATAAATCACTTAAGCCAATCAGGGGTATCACTTTACTGGTGACAAAAAATAAACTTCCCGTTATATATCGTAAATATTTGGCCAAATTAAAATAGTATTCAAATAATCTTGTAGAACTAGTAAGGTAGATTATTTCCTTTTCTCTACATTTTTATCATAGGAGTAGCCGTTATCAAGAAAATTGAACAAGTAAGTCGTAATTCACTTTGAACTTACATTAGAACAAGATGATCCAAACAGAACCTATGATGCCTACTTTCCATTAAATCATTTATTTAATACTTAAGGTTGATTCACACTTAACGACAGGGCAAAGACACGGGACGACAACGACACGACGGCTTCGGATTGTTGGCGAGAAATCCAATGCTGTCCACACTAGGACGGCAACTACACGACGCGCCACAGACACGACAGCGACAATGCTCAAAAAGAATCCTCGGCCGTGTCGTGTCGTTGCCGTCCTAGTGTGGACGGCTGCATTGGATTTCTCGCTAACAGACGAACAGAGACTGGGGTAATTGTCGTGTCGTTGCCGGCCCGTGTCTTTGCCGTGTCGTTATGTGTGAATACCCTACCTTCTTGTTTTCGTGTCGTTGCCGTTCCGTGTCTTTGCCGTGTCGTTAAGTGTGAATCAAACTTTATATTGGCTTTAATATCTTTAAAGTCGTCGCGGATATGTAGCTCATTGTGTTCCCAAATTTCATAATTTAGCGTTATAAAATATTACAAACACATTCGAACGGAATATCAAATTGATAACGAGTATTGGTGCGGCAAAAATAACGCGTGTAGAATATACCGAATCTGAGTCCAACAATAGTTGCTGCTATGGCAACACTCTCGTAATGAGTGATAAAAACTTCAAAATCACCAGTATTTACGCAAAATACTAAGAAATACAATCGATAAGCAAAATTCGACGATAAAAATTAGAATCTTCATTCCTTTCCTCAGAGAATAGAACAAAACTCGCTCCGATATTGCATTTCTAATATATTTTAATGTGCAAGAGAAAATTACCCTGCACGATGGATTTGAGATTTCCCATGTAAATCAAATGAGAAGGATAGTTCCTGGAATCGAACCCGGGACTTCAATCTTCGCAACAAAAACTATCTTTGGAAGCTCGGCCCATGTAGCAAGAGATTTCCACTAAGTTTCATGAAAATCGGTCCATAGGTTCAAAAGTTAATAGAGGGGACAGACGGACAGACAGACAACGACAAAACTATAAGCCAATTTCCATTTTGGAAAGTAGGCTAAAAATTCATGCATAGCTAACTAATTTTTGTCAACGTAAATAATCCTATTGGTTGCTGAAGTAAATAAGATCTGCTATAATTACAAAAAACATTTAATTCCTTATGCGTGCATGACAGATTTTGTAGTCGGAAGGAAATGGATTATCTACGGCGAAGAAAAGAACATGAACGTAAATATTACAACCACTGAATTTAAGTGAGGTACGTTTTAAATAATTTTCGATTGTTTGGTTGATTAAAACTGATTAGAAAATAAATCGGTAAATAAAAATTGAATATTTCCCTATAATCATGCCTGATATATCGTTTTGCTGTATTTTGTAATTAAAATTACGTAATATGTTTATTGATGTACCAACTAAAGGGGGAGAAATTTTTTTTAATAGACTGAGATACAATCGGGTCGTGGTGTTTGCTGTTTTATGGTGTGTATTCGGTCAAATTATATCGTATACTTTCAAATACTCTATCGCACGAAACGCGCCTATTTGTGATACACTGTAAACTTTCCTAACTTGTTTCATTGTTGCCAACGAAAACAATCTTCGTGACAACCGATGTAAACAATATCTGCTCTAAATGCCTAATTAGTTTAATTTTCTTTCGTGCGCACGCAACATTTGGAAAATGAAGGGAATTGGATAATCTACGACGAAGAAATGAACGTAAATATGTACGTCTATTTTCTTTACCTATACACAGCGTTTGTAAGTGAAAAGAAATGGATAATTTACCACGAATGAATAAACTTGAACATAAAGATTACATTACTATTATTCGAGCGAGGTAAGTTTTAAATAATTGTCGATTGTATTATTAATTAGAATTGATTTGGAAATTAGTCGGTGAATACAAAATGCGATATTTTTGCCATCACTACTAACATATCATTTTTCAGTTCTTACAATTAGACATTACATTTACTAAGCCATTAATATTTATCTTTCTTTGATATGATAGCAAAAATCATAAAGAACGCCTCTGCCTCGCATGTATGCACGCATGCTGTGCGCATCTTTCCATTCTTACTCGGTGGTAAATTTCACGGATCTATCTTTCATCACAGCAACTCGAGCCGCATAATATGCAGTCGCTTCCGCATTAGGGCCGCGGACGGTAGTTTGCCGACCACTGGTCTAGGAAATGTTGGCGAAGATGAGGTGAAGGAGGAAGTGATGTTGTTTCCAGCTCATCTTGCGAATTGTTAAAACTGGAGAAGGAAGAAATGTAGAGAGGAGAGGAATTTAAACTAACTAGAAATGTTACCGAAACAAACTAATGGCTTTTAGCTTTCCAAGCTAGCTTGTGAAAAGTGGAATAAAAAGGTGACGAGAATTTAACTGGACGGATGTGTATTTGATTCAAAATTACGCTGCATGGCTTTTCAGAATATAAAAATAAAGGAAATTTTGTAAAGTTCTTTAGAGGTTGTGATTGGAAGAAAGAAGAGCTGAGATTACATAATTCCTCGTCCATCATAGCGAAAATATTTGAAAATGTTTACACTCTCGTAATAGCGGATTTTTACAATACTTCGATCGCGAAGGTTATTTTATTAAACCAAATAAAATTGATAGTCTTCAGCATAACTTTGTGGAACGATTCCATAATTATAAATCAGGGAAACGGAAGAACAACGTATTGACCCACATGTAAATATGTGGATCAAAACATTGTTCTTCCGTTTCCCTAATTTATAATTTAACCACTGTTGTGTAATGTAGAGATCACAATAGGAAAGTCAAACCTGCGAGAGGTAACTCTTTGATAGGCTTTGGTACATTGCACTCCCTGCCACCCACCAATTTGGGGAATTGCAGGGTAACATGTAGATGTAGATATATCTCGGCTAAGATGATAAGGAGAGGCATATATAATCTCGATCTAGCCCTCAAGTAAGACATCCATCTTTCTCACTAGATCCACCGGAAGGTTCGGGGGAGCCGGTTGCGGGAGCGGCGCCGGTGGCGGCTCCACTCCCTCCTTCTCCTCCGCTTCCGTCACGCCCACCTCCTCCTCCTCTCCCTGCACCAAGAAGCCGAGGCGCAGGGTGGCCACCGTGGCTCAGCGCAGAGCTGCCAACATAAGGGAGCGTAGGCGCATGTACAACCTCAACGAGGCTTTCGACCGCCTGAGACGCAAGGTGCCGACCTTCGCGTATGAGAAGAGGCTCTCCCGCATCGAGACTCTGAGGCTGGCCATTACATACATCTCGTTCATGGACGAGCTTCTGGGGGGGACCCACCCGTCCCCCGGGGGCCCGGGAGGAGGTGGGCTTCTCCCGGGGTCGAAGAGGAGGAAGGTGGGGGCGGCGGAGCCAGGACTCCTCTTGCCCATCCAACACGGGGAATACGTCCCTTACTCTCTGCCGTAACTTGGGAAGAAGCCCGTGTAAAGAACGCTAGGCGTCAATATTACGTCATATACATCTACATCATACCCTGCAAGTCACCATAATGGCGGATGACAGGCGGTGCAATGCACCAAATTACCCTTTCAATTCTTATTTATCGTTTTCCTATTCTTATCGCTAATCGTCCCGGGGAAGAACGATCCTTAGTGTCGCTCCGTTATACGATTGATCCCTTGAATCTTATCCTCATTATCGTGCCTTCCAATATATGTAGAATTCCTTGTAAGATCTAGGACCTCGTTGGCTAGTCCCCCGACAAATACTTTTCTATCAGTTTCAGTTCATCCAGTAATCTGCGTTCTTTTAACAATGCCCAATTCAAATCTTCTATTAGCGATGTAACGCTCTATTTATTATCATAATTTCGTTTTACATATTTAGCTGCTCAGAGGTGCACTTTTTCTATCTCCTTTATTACATCTCTCTCATATGTATCCCATACAGCATTCAAAACAATTCTTAATTTTGCAAAAGTTAACGACGCAGCTTCTCTAGTTAATTTCCAGCTGCCATTCCTTGTACCACACGGAAACAGCTATTTGCTAATGAATTACGCTGTTTGGTTTTTTAGGACAGAATGTTTTCGTAATAATAAAATAAAGAAAATTTTATGAAGTTGTTTACATTTACATTAATACCCTTTAATCTGCCAGAAGCGTTTGGCAGGGGGTATCGCTGCACCAATATATACTCTTAACTAAAGCCTCTATTGGCCTGTATTATCGCGTCTGGGAAAACATTATCTGTAGTATTTCTCGGTTCTAGCGTCTATTTCGACTATTTTCTGGTACGTTCTGTTCTAACCCTACTCTCCCTTGCACCGATGGGTACAGCTATGCCGCGTACATCCCCAACGAATTCGGGGCTATTAAACTTTTCAAATAGGTAGTTTCCGCTTGTATTCCATTCTTCTGCTCTTCATTGTCCGCCGTTTCATGCCTCTCGAAATCTCTGATACGCTAGCATCGTATTGATACTCTCTCTTGACATATCTAGCCGCTCTACGCTGGGCCATTTCAAGCTTCCTAGTTAGGCTCTCCTCGAAAGGGTCCCAGACTACGCAGCAGTATTCCACAATAGGTCAAATTGGTGAAACGTATGCGATTTTCTTCACATTCAAGGCGCATCCTCGCAGAACTCTGGAGGAAAACTCTTAAACCCAGTTTGCCGATGCTATAACGGTGTTGAAGTGCTCCCTACTGGACATGTTGGTACTGAGTATAACTCCTAAGTATTTATTGCTGTTGACGTATTTTGATTTTATTCCAGATATATCGCACGGGTAACATGAAATTCCTGGAACGCGTGAAGTTAATATCGGCGCATTTCTCTATACTCAAGTCAAGTTGTCTATCCATACACCACTTCGTTATAGCCTTCCACCTCCCCTTCTAATGTCACCTATTCGTCTCCTGAGGTGATAATTCTATATTCAAGAGTGTCATACGTGAAGAGCCTGACCCTACTGTTTATATTATCTGCTAAATCATTTATGTATATAAAAAACAACAGTGGCCCATTGGCACTTCCCAGCGGCACTCCGAAAGCCACTTTGACGGGGTCTGTTGAAACTCCGTCTCAGGGTTTTTGCTTAGAGATTATGTTAGGAAGAAATAGGAGCTAAGTTGTTACATAATTTTTCATCTATTATAGCTGGAATATTTGAAAAGTTTTGCAAACTACCGTAATAGCGGATTTTTACACTAGTACTACGATCGCGAGATATTTTATAGATTAAACTAAACTGCTCTTCGCCATTGTTGTGTAATATATCTCGACTAAGATGATAAACGGGCATATTTAATCTCAATCTAGCCCTCAATTAAGACATCCATCTTTCTCACTAGATCCACCGGAAGGTTCGGGGGAGCCGGTTGCGGGGGCGGCGCCGGGGGCAGTTCCACTCCCTCCTTCTCCTCCGCTTCCGTCACGCCCACCTCCTCCTCCTCTCCCTGCACCAAGAAGCCAAGGCGCAGAGTAGCCTCCGTTGCTCAGCGCAGGGCTGCCAACATAAGGGAGCGCAGACGCATGTATAACCTCAACGAGGCTTTCGATCGCCTGAGACCCAAGGTGCCGACCTTCGCGTATGAGAAGAGGCTCTCCCGCATCGAGACTCTGAGGCTGGCCATTACATACATCTCGTTCATGGACGAGCTTCTGGGGGGGACCCACCCGTCCCCCGGGGGCCCGGGAGGAGGTGGGCTTCCCCCGGGATCGAAGAGGAGGAAGGTGGGGGCGGCGGAGCCAGGACTCCTCTTGCCCGTCCAACATGGAGAATACGCCTCTTACTCACTGCCGTAAGAAAGAAGTTTGTGGAAATAAGGCTAGGCGTCAATGAAGATGTAACCATTGTAATTATGTATAAAGTATCCTCATGTGTAAAACTTGTTGTTTTGAATCGTATTCAGAAGAAATTTTCGAAATAAATGTTGTTTCTTTCGTATTGGAGGTTTCAAATATCGAAATATTCTGTAATTCACCTTATTGACGGGTGGCAGAATGTGTAAAGCACGTACAGTATCTACTGGAAATCACTTGAATGCTTGGCTCTCCTATCACAATCTAAGCATTATCTTGCAATTCAGCATGATGTTGTGTGGAAGGGGGGATCTCAACGTAATTCACCAAAGTCCCGTTTTTACGGATTGGCTCGGGACCGAGTTCTTTACATTTACATTATAGGATTTTCTTTAAAACCTATATTGGGAAATGTACCGATAGAATTATGGTAAAATTCACAAAGATATGATGAATATCCTTGGAAAGTAACATTTGTTTAATTAAGATTACTAGTGGTACCCGCAAAAACTTTTGCGAAGTCAGTCAGAAATATGTCTGTTTAGAAGTAATCTTAGAAAGGAAAATAATGATACACAGCAGTTATTTTAATCTAGTGTAATTCCCCGTCAAATATGACGAGTGTGCGTGAAATTAGCACTGAGTTAAAATTGAAATAGAAATTAGTGAAACAAACTTCTATGTACACTAAAACGTAAGCAATAAATATAAAATTCACATAATTGAGTGTTCCAGAGAGTAAAAGTAGTTTTGGGCGAATAGAAATTGTTACGCTATACAATTCTTATGCGCCCAAAATTATTTTTAATCTTGTAACATTTAATTTTGTCTCTCTGCTTCTCCCACTCGTATTAAAGCATTCAAAGCACGCATTCCTTACGTATATAGTACAAGGATTAAGGTGACAATACAATCTCGAGGTTTAACAATGACACGGTCGGCAAGGCAACGTATCGTCAAAAACCTTAAATTTTCAAATAATTTTGATTTAAACGTAGAATTTGAGCGATTTGGTATCGTGGGCAAAATGCGACAATAGGATTAAGAAGCGTTTATTTTCCTTCAGAACGGTTTAGGTCCGAAGATCGTAGGTCAATTCCTTCTAATTTTAATTTGCAAAAGAGTAAAAGTCTGTGTTCAAAAATCGATGTTTACGTGTTATCTTTTGGGAAATAGACATTATCTATCGGAGTCGAAATCGGGTCTTTTTTGGAATTTTGTTTCGTAAATGGCTTTTGCTATAAGAATCAAACATTCCTATCAAATTTAAATCTTCTACCTAATCGGAAAGTTTGTTAAAAATTGCATTACACTCAGTCTGTGGCACGATCTGGTAGCGCGTGGTGGAAGATGTTGCAGGAGTAAGAGAAATATATATATATATATATATAAGATGTTTTATGTTATTAATACTTTAAATAGGGTATTTTTATTGAAATATATGCAAATTTTTCATATACATTTAATTCAACCATGCATTTCAATGTTTACTCATCAATTGTTACCAACACAAATTTTTTGTACTTCAGAATGTGTTATTATTACTTTCTCCACATACGTAGTATAGGGGCAAGTATTGTTTTCATGAAAAAAAATCAACTTCGAGAATTCAACGGAAACACACGTTTTGAGGTCCCCTGAACACGTTTTGACCATTTTCTCGATGATATCTGTGTGTGTATGTGATAGCTTTTTGTGAGTGCTCTAACTGAAAAAACTATTAATCAGGTTAACGCGAAATTTTATACTTAACATTTTTATAAAAGTCAGAAGAACTGATTAGTATTTGGTAAAAATCGGACAACCCGATGTAGGTGTTTACTCTTGTCACTTATCCGTTATTTTAAAATATTTGCTTTAATATTTGATAAATGTAAAAATGTACTGGAATAAAAGTTATAGGAAATTTAATTTTCTACAACCTTTGTTTGAAACATTTTCTCATATAATGCATTTTTAAGAGATATTTTAAAAGCTGATTCTTTAGCTGACACCACCAACCGGCGATTACTTTTAACAATTGATGCTTAGTTACGTCTTAGTAACGCTCCTTTTTATTTTCTTAATTTTTGGAGATTCGTGGCTATATCCAATATCAGCAGGCTACGGTATAAGTCTATTTCTGTTCTTTGTAAAGTCTTTAAATTTGTCTCGCAGTTCCTTAAAATATTCATTATCATTTAACCTATTTGGAATTTTAGAAATGTTACAGGTATGGAGATGTCATGTGGTGGCCACATCAGATTTTTCATCTTACGTCGAGTTATCCAGTTCTGTCTGTCTGTGTGAGACGCTGATATCATCAATGTCACTTTTTAACGCGTTTGAAACAAACTTCCCGATTTGGTGGAAGGCTGAAATTTCGTAAGAATGTTTGATTCAGATATAAAAATTAAATGACGGAAAAAAATACGAAAAAAGACCCGGGTTCGACTCAAGGGAGGCAATTTCCATTTCCCGTGAGAAAACACGTAAAAATCGACTTTTTAAAGTGCAGGCTTTTATTATTTTGGAAATTCAAATTAGAAAGAATTGACGTACGATCTTCAAATTTAAACTATGTTTTAGGAAAATAAATAAAGTTTCTTATTATATTCATCTTTTCCTCCTACCTTTCGAAATCTCTCATATTAAACATTTAAATAACATATTTTGGGAAAATGTCGGCTTGTAAACGGGATGTTGCCTTGCCGACCACGTCATTGTTAAACTTCGAGAATCAATTGTTATCTCAACCCGTATACGTGTAATGTATACGAGTGCATAGATTGCCTTAAATTATCATAGAATTTTTCGCGAAATAACGTAATCCTAATGGGACTGGAATTTAGTTTGAATTCCTTTGCTTTTATAAACGACTATATAGATATAGAGTAAGAGAGAGGGAATGTGAGGAGAGAGAGATCGTAGGGAAGGGATATAGAATGGAAGGTACATAATGAGTAAGGGAGGTATAGAATTTTCAAAAACTGGAGGAAAGAGGGAGACGGAGAAAAATGAGGAAGAGGTATGGATTGGGGCAGGAGGGAAGGGATATAGAATGGAAGGTATATAGAGAGTAAGGGATGAATAGAATTAGAAAAGGACAGGAGGAAAGACATAAAGAGGGAGACGGAGAAAAAGAGGGAGAGCTATGGATTGTGACAGGGGGGAATGAGAGAGGGGGAAGGTGAGACAAAAGAGAGGGAGGAAGAGATGGTCGGCGATAGGTAGTTCATCATTTATCATATATTACTGATTTTTCGTATCGAAATCAAGTATA
Organism: Tanypteryx hageni; assembly: GCA_028673005.1. Taxonomy (NCBI): domain Eukaryota; kingdom Metazoa; phylum Arthropoda; class Insecta; order Odonata; family Petaluridae; genus Tanypteryx; species Tanypteryx hageni. The sequence goes on from CM054112.1 coordinate 80,427,227, forward strand.
CTTAGAATACTTTTATCAAAATCCCGTCATATTTGACGGGCAATTACGCTAGTTTATTTATAATAGGCAATATTCTCCTTGTAAAATTAGACAACTGACATTTTTAATGTGATGTTTGTTTTTATAATATATATGTGTCATTTTAATTGCTTCTCCCTCATGAAAAAGTATACTCCAAGAAAACTTTCATTTTCACTCGTCATCCTGAAACAAAATGGCGGCCGTTTAAAATATTTAAAAATTTCTATTTCGAAAACGGTAATTCGGAGAAAAAACTTGTTGAACAACAAATATGCGTCTTGATAATAGCTATCTCGATAAATTATTTTTGCTTAGCGAAGGGCGTAGCGCCAAAGTCTCGGGAGCGAGAGGTGGGCGGGGTTGACGCGCGTAATGCGTAAGGGTAGCGCCCTAAGTGCGTATATACGTACGTACACACACACAAAATATTATTATTATTTACAAAATAATAATTAGTGAAATACGTATTTTTATTATAATTATTTATTATTTTTAATGTATTGCTCTCCAATCAGCACAAAACCTACATTGCATTAAAATTTCTGAACGCCAGTCTTATCGAAAATGGGAAATACGTATATGTAGTGTCTTTCGGTTATAGAAATTATTTAACCTTCTAAAGTAAATGCCCGTCAAAAATGACGTCATGAATTGTTTCCGAGTTAAATCGTAGTATACTTTTTAGTGCGTATATGAGGATTGAGACATCAATAAAAGGTTGGCTTTTGGCAACAACATGGTTGCCAAGGCAGCAAATTGTTAAAAGGATAATTTTTTCCAAAATAGGTATCTGGTATGAACGATATATTTGAGTGATTTTGAATTGATGGCAAAACTCGACGACGAGGAGTCATTATTCATCCTTCTTTGAAGCGCTCTCACAGTCAGTCGGAAGATCGGTGGTCATTTTTTTCTATTTTTAATTTGCAAAAGAATGAAAGCCTACACGTCGACAAATCGCTTTGTTATCTTACGGGAAATAAATCCGAGTCTTTTTTCGGGGATTTTTTCGTCGTCCACTTTTAATACGTGATTGAAGCATTCCTGCCAAGTTTCTATCTTCTACCTAGTCGGAATGTTCGTTAAAAATAGCTTACAAAAGCAGAGTGACAGAATAAGCGTTTTATATGGAGGCCAATAATTTGATGAACCTTCGTTGCCTATACGGAGTTAAATCTATAATAATAAAAGAAGCTGTCTGTGTGGCTGTGGCAGTCATAACTCTTCAGAAAATAAATGTAGGTGCTTCAAAATTCGGCAGCCGCTTTAGGTTGATCCTGAGAGTTCCAGTGCCAAAATTAATTAAAATCGACCAACGGGGGCCCGAGGGTCCCCATTGTTGGTCCAAATGTCGGGTTTTTAAAAAGATATCTCAGCAACCAATTGACCAATTTTGATGAATTCTCCACACATGTTAGGATGAGACACATTTTCGAGCCTAAAATGGATAAAATCGGTCTATGGGCTCAAGGATCGTAAAGTAAGGGCCGATCCAAATTTCACGATTTCGAGGGATCCCCATGGAACGGTCGGTCCAAATTGCGGCGATGTCTGTCCGTCCGTACGCATATATCAGGGACGTACTGGCTGAACCGATTTCAACCAAATTTGGTAGGTACCTAGCATCTTCACATAAATATATGGCCAAAATGACATTGACATTGGACCGGATCGATCGAGCAGGGGTGCCACAATTGCAAAATAAACTTTTCCGTAATTATGCTTTTGGAAGGAATTGGTCTAACCGATTTCAACCAATTTGGTACATTGAATTTTCACATGAATTCATGACCAAATGACATTAGGACCGGATCGACAGAGCAGGGGTGCCACAAATGCAAAATAAATCTTTTCGGTAATCATGCTTTTGGAATGATTAGGCCGAATTGAATTCAACCAAATTTTGAACATAGAATTTTCACATAAATTCATGACAAAAATGACATATTTCGACCTGATTAAATAAGTAGGGGTACCACAATTGAAAAGTTAAGCTTTTCGGCCTACATTTGTGGTAAAACTACTTACCAAACCATTCCAGAGAGAGGGAGTCTATTAAAAACATTAATTCGGAATTTCCTTCTGCACTTGATAATCTATTGCCTTCATGCAATTCGCCATAACGTCCTTTAAGTTTTGCTGTTCTTTCTTTGTTTGAAATCATATTCAATATTCCATTTTTGCAGTTTCCATTGATTTATTTTTAGCAGTACTATATGAATTATGGTATTTTTATGATTTTCCGTTAATAATTTTTAAGGATTTCATTGCTGTCATCAGGTCTACATTCTTGGCTTGAAGTAATTTTGAGGTGACATTTATTTGTTGTAATATATGGCAAAATTGTACAAAGAAATACTAATTCAAATGTTCCCATACACTTATCTAAGCGCTTTGCTTCATCACATTCGTCTTTCTTTTTAGATTTTAATATGATCTCGGTCAATGATTTTATAATATCTAAATAACGTAAATTTAATGCTAAATGACATTACTCGCCCTGCCCACCGAGTAGGATAGTCTTTTTAGTGTTACTGTTGACTCTCCTGTGAAAGGTGCTAGTAAATCCCATCTGTTTATACTCACACCGAAAAATGTATATAATGCTTGAATAATCAGAAAAAATTGGAAAGTTCCTTAATTTCAGAGACACAAGTGTTAATTACTAGATTTAAATTATGAGTTGCACAGTGAATATAGGTTCGATGTTTTGTATTTTTTTATGAACTACAGAATTTATACCACTCATCACATTTGCTACATCATAACCTTGTTCTCTACATTTGTGTGTATCTAGTCCCAGTTCCTGTAAAAAATTCACAATTTCTGTGAATATTCCATCAGCACTTTGATTTGTCATTATTGTAAATCCTAAGAAACGTTCCTCAATATTTATTTTTACAGGCTTACCAAATTCATCTTCTTCAATCTCTACGTATTTAACTATTTTACTAAGATGATCTATTTTAGTTATGTATGCCTTGTGCAGTGTCCATGACAGTTGAATAAAAGGAAGCTCTCTCGATTTTAGATACTAAATTTTGTTCCAGTTTATTTGCGAGACTGAATTAATTCATTTTAAATCTGAGGACTTCAGTACTTTATCGAACCTTTTGGTTTAGACATTAATTCGTGTACATTAGTTAAAAAATTGCCGTTATAAATTTCTTCAAACTTTCTTTATGTCCTCTAAGAGATGCTGAATTTTTAGCTAAACTTAACGTTATGTCAATTAACCTACAAAGAACTTTCCTCCAAAACGTTTCCTTTCTACAAATTTCTTCCTCTACCACTTTGTCAATGCGTTTATTACTCTTCCATTGATCATAAATAAACCAAGCTCTTAGATGTGATTGAGATGTACTGTGCACTTTTATTTGTTTAAATAGTCCTTTCCAATTTTGTGTACCTGTTACCGAAGTTGAATGTATTTGATTTGAAAATAACTACCATGGTTCAAAATAAACCTTATTTTCTTTAGGAAAATAACATAACCAAAGCACGTTCTCACGTTTCCCTGTCCGAGCAGTTTTAAAATAATAGTAAGTAGAAAAACTTCTGTTTTCATTGTCTTTTGGGTTGGTTGGGTCTACATGGGCCATGATTAATAATGAATTGTTCTAATATGTCCCTCAAAACTAGAAATTCTCAATGCTCTTTATCTGTAAGATAAGTTTCTTTAATCAAAAACTTGATGAAGTTTTCCCCAGATTTATCAGGCATTGATACGCTTGTATTTGTATTTTCTGATCAGGGCCGTTCGGTGATTAATTGGCACCTGGAGCAGACTAACTGAATGACGCCTAATAGTGTCATATCCAGAATAACCAGATCTGTATGAAATATTTTTGCGCCCAGTTCGAGAGGGAAAAATAGTTTTGACTATGAGATAGATAGATGTGTTGCTGAACATGTGCTTATTACTCCGGAAACGTGAATTCCCGTAGAAATAGTGTTACAACAGAAGGTTGCATTCCCAAACATTCATCGAACATCACTTTTACTTCTCAAATTAATTATTATTTATAGTTCAATTTATATGTAGATTTAGATTAACACGAGAAATCTCGCTTAGTTAGAATTTATTTTTCCGGTCAAGTGTTTAATATAAAATAACAATAACTTAAATTGCCTAAGTCGAGAGGACTTGACGCAAAGTTGCCCGCAAGGGGAGGTGTGATAACCTCCAATGGTATTCAGCGCTCTGCGATATTCCGTATAAGTCAAAATATATCGTAAATTCTTTATTTTCAAACATTTTAGATGATTTTGTTGGAAAATTCATGGAAATACCCCATAAAATTAACATTTGAGATCAGTGGCGGCTCGTGTATAGGCACTGCGGAACTGCAGCACCCCCTATTTCCACTTGATATTATCGATAACATTTAATATAATGAGTCCTTTTTTCTTTAATTCTTTCTTTATTTTTGTAGTACAATATATATTCCTTAAGCTTAATGTCAGTACTTCAGTAGCCATCCCCCAGTTCATGAAAAAGATACAAAAATCTTTGTATGGAACTGTGCGCTTCACAGTACCAGCGACGTGGTGTTTGACTGTTGTGCGCATGCGCACATAGGAGGGGGGTGGGGAAGAAGGCGGAACTGCCAGGTAGCCAGGTGGCACTGTTGCTCTCGCAGTGCCGGCTCTGGCGTGATGGTGGAAGGAAGTTTTTTTTACTCAGCGTGTGTTGTGCTTAAAAACCGTGTACCATATTCTTGAATGTGATAAAGTGGAGAAGAGTGTAGAATTAGATTATTATTCTGCTTCCAGCTATTCTATTTGATTCATTTTTTTTTCGGTTCTTTTATGGATTTCATTTTTAAATGAATAGATCAAGCTTGAACTGTAACAATTTAAGTTAAAGTAAGTAAAAAATGTTTGGTTTTTTTGTTAAGATTTTATCAAGTTCCTGAATAAATTTTCTTTTTATACGTTTTTTTCCTTTTACACAATTTTAAAACAAAGGCTAAAAATTTTCTGGAGCAGCACCCCCACTTATTTTAGCTACGAGCCGCCACTGTTTGAGATGTTAAAAATCTAAAAATACGAAGTTTTACATCGAGTGAAAACATTACAAGTTACATTTCAAATTTTGTAGCAGACAAACATTCATTTATAACTTCGTAGCAAACCTCTTTGATGTTAAAAGTGAAATATAAGATATATATGCAATATATTTTAATATAGGACATTTGATTATTTAATATGATATTCACACAGATCATAAATTTCTATTTTACATGGAGTATTTTTAATGGCTCTATGCCGTATAAAGAGTTAAATTAAAACAAAGTAGAGCATTGCTTATTCTCCAATCCCCATTTAAAATTTACTCTTCTTGATTTCATTTCAGCAAATTCTGCAATCATGTTATCTTAATTAAGAGATTCGCAGATTTCACTTTCAATGGACATGAGAGCTAATCCAAACAATCTCTCTTGAATCATAGAAGAGCGTAAATAATTTTTTATAATTTTCAATTTAAAAAAAACTACGTTCTGCAGATGCTACCGTTACTGGTAATGTTAATAGTCAACATATCATTTTTGTGTAGAAAATTTAACACTTCTAATGGAGACGTTTCAGACGTCATGAATGTCGTCACATTTATCATTTCCTCGCACAGCTCAATTCCGTTTATCACCATCAGAAAGTTATTCTTGTAGATTTTTACACTGCTTTAATATTTGGCTTCGCTCCTGATTCTTCAATTGAATAATATTATAAATAAACTCATAGTGATTATTATGCACTTTCATTTGCTCAAATCTCTCATTGACGTACGTAATTGCCACATCAATAATAAAGTTTTAAAAAATTACTTTAAAATATTGCTGTGGCTCTGTAATAAGTTCATCTTCTGATTCGTAATTAAAAAATTTTTCTTGTGACAAATTCAAATATCTGAGAATTCTGGAAAACGTGGTTCTATTTCAATATTTTCAGCTAATTTCTTAGCTTCATCAATCATATTTAACAAGAATTAATCTGAGCGGTAATTTCTTAAATATTCCAATACGTCCTTCGGCAAGTTAATGCACGCTGATATATTTAACTGAGATCTCTGCATTGCTTTTGATGATTTGTTGGTTGTGAAATATCTATCGACTGATACTACCGGAGCTTCAATTTTCAATGTTGTTAAATCATGGTTTGAAGAAAAACAAGTACCATTTGAAAATATAAAATATATATATATATAAAAAATATTGACATGCTTTAATTTTATGTTGAGGGGGCGATTTTAAGATTTATTTGATCAAGGTGGCGGACGATACGTCTAGGCGTTCACCCTCGCTCCGTGTTTATTGCTATCTTTCCTTGGTGTTTTTATTGATAGTAGTGCAAATTTACGCGAGAAGTCACCGTGAAAATTCTACTCCCATGTCTGATTGCTCGTATGGTCCAACAAGGCATTTCCTCTGCAGTTATAGAGCTTTTAGTTTTCCTTGCTCTGCAGCTTTGTGCCTATCCCAACGTTACGAAGCCTACGGCGTCTCTGTGCCCGGTAAGAGAAGCGATCGACGCTGCCCTCCTGTGAGCCTTCGGAAGGTTGTTTCTCATTCCCTTCACACTGCTTTGGTGGGTTATATGACTGTGTTATTATTATGTGGTGATATTGAGTTAAATCCGGGACCTAATCAGGGCTTCCCTTTGTGTTTTTATTACCAAAATGTGAGAAGTATTAAAAACAAATTGTCAGCTTGTGACTTGTATGCAACGGTTTTGTCACAGTTGGATGTGTTAGCTTTTACGGAAACTTGGCTCAATTCTTCCGTTAAGGACAGTGAATTTGCATTTTCCAATACCCACAAAATTTATCGCCGAGATCGATCCTCTAGAGGTGGTGGCGTGCTTTTAGCAATTAAATCAGGTTACTCCTCAAAACGAAGAAATGACCTAGAAACTTCTTGTGAAATCTTGTGGACTGAAATTTCTTTCGCACGCAATCCATCTTGCTCATCTGCCCATAAAAAAGTGTTCGTTGGCTGTTTTTATCGGCCCCCGTCGAGTGATATCAAGGTTTTAGAAAACTGCCTCACTTCTATTATGCGAGTGCTACCGCTTGGTCCTGTAGTGTTACTCGGTTCTCTCCATACAGTGGGAGTCCTCTTTTAGAGGTGAAACTAAATCTCCCCATGTCGAATTCTTTTACGAACATTTCATTACCGCTCTTGGGCTGTCCCAACATAATCTTTTTCCTACCAGAGATCTGGCAACGCTGAACTATATCGTCTCCTCAGTTTCTCCGCTTTCTCTCACTCCTGGCCGAAATATTTTCGACTCTGACCATGAGTCCCTTGACGTGGACTTCCGCTTACCAGGCAACCTCTGGCGACCCAGGGGTCCCCCCACCCTGTCTCGACCGTTTCCCGCTTGGAAGAAAGTTTGCTGGGATGATGTCAATCGCCGTCTAGCTGCACTTTACTGGGGCATATTGGATTCCTTAACTCCCGATGAAGCAGTGAGCTACCTGCAGGATATTATTGCTGGAGTGATTAAAAAACCGAGTTTGGGAACTTTGGAAAACTCACCGCAGTTTAGAATCACGAAACACTTTTGTTAACTTAAGGCGCTTATGTAAGTCCCTATTAGAAAAAGACTATACTAACTACATTAACAAAATCTCCTCTAATATCTCCTCAAACACCCGGCAGTTCTGGGCGTTCGTCAATGGGCGTCGTAATAATAGGGAAATACCAGATATAGTTTTTAATGGCCCTCGACTAGCTGTGGGACTCAATAGACCGGAACTTTTTAGCAATTTTTTTAACGAATGCTTTGTTCTCCCTCATAACATCTCCAGTGAGTTTGAAGACCCACACTTGCATCATGTAGCTTCTAATTTTACATTATCTGATTTACAAACTTCTCCATGTGAAGTCTATGAATTCCTATGCAAAATTAATCCACATCGCTCTATAGGCCCTGATGGACTAAGTCCTGTATTTTTACGCAACTGTGCTTCTTCTCTCTGTATTCCATTGAGTATAATTTTCAACAGATGCTACTCCTTAGGTCTCTTTCCCTCTCAATGGAAACGTGCGAATATTATTCCGATTCATAAATCAGGTTCCAAATCGGACGTTACAAATTACCGACCAATTTCTTTACTTCCTATTCTTTCTTCAATTTGTGAAAAAATTATTTTAAACCACCTCTTTTATTTTACTTCTCCGCACTTATCCACCAAACAACATGGCTTTGTTCCGGGCCACTCTTGCTTGTCAAATCTAGCTGTTTTCCAAAAGCACTCCGTGGAAGTCTTAGAAAATAATTCACAACTAGATACAATATTCCTTGATTTCTCTAAGGCTTTTGATTCTTTGAATCACAACCATCTACTTCATAAGTTTAGCCACCGCTTCAACTTGCATGGAAATTTCCTTCTGCTATTACGTTGTTTTTTAAATAACAGATATCAGCGAGTCATTCTTTCAGGCCATACTTCAAATTGGTCAATTGTTCCTTCAGGTGTTCCTCAGGGCAGTGTTCTTGCCCCATTTTTGTTTAACCTTTTTATTGATGACTTATCATCTCAATTACGTCCCTCTCAAGCCGAAATACTTATGTATGCAGACGACTGCAAAATATTTAGGCAAATTCACTCCGATGAAGACAGTTTAATACTTCAACAGGCACTCAACATCGTAACCAACTGGTGTTCTGATTCTTCTCTTCGATTAAACCCAAACAAATCCACCGTAATGACCGTAACTCTTCGCAAAAATCCTCTAGAATTTAACTACACAATTGACTCTATTTTATTACCCAGAACCATTCTTCAGAAGGACCTAGGGGTATTAATTGATAATAAGTTAAACTTCACAGCACACATAATTGCAACAAAACGCAAAGCTATGCCCTTACTAGGAATATTATACAGATTTACGGACATAAAGGATGCAGCTTCCCTTAAATTATACTTTTATACATTAGTCTTCCCAGTTGTGAATTATGCTTCCCTTATTTGGTCTATGGCTGCAGCCTCTAATCTTTCTTCTCTTGATTGCGTACTAAATTTCTTTGTTAGAATAGTTAAATATCGTATACCCTCTCTCCGGACTTCCTCTAAGGAAGCCATCCTAACGGCCTTGTCCCTAGACCAATTTTCGGTTTCTCGACAAAAATCTGACCTCTCCTTATGTTATAACATTTTAAACCCTAATATAGACAGTCCAGAACTCTTGGCCTCTTTAGGTTTACGAGTGCCCTCTAGAACAACACGCTCTATGGATTTACTCCACTTTCCAACCACAAGGTTATCTATTGTTAGGCGCTCTCTTTTTTTCCGTCTTCCTACTCTATTTAATTATCTACCTTCCCACATAGATCCGTTTATCCTTTCCTGTAAATCATTTATCAAAGGTTCTAGAGCTCATTTACCTCATTCTCACCTCTGATTTCTTTGTGCTCTATCCTCAGTGTTATTTTCCCTTTTCTCTTTCGTGTTGTATTCTTATTATTATTCTCTGTATTTTTCCTGTTTTTTATTCGATTTTATTTATACTCATGATGTTATATATTTCACTCTAAAATGGCGAATGCTGTATGTGAAATTTTTAATTAAATAAAAAATAAAATAAAAAAACAACCGACAGGGGGCCATACTTAATAAAAGGTTGGGAACCACTGCGCTGATTATATCTCTCTCCATTTGAAAATTTCTCTACCAATTGAGAATTCATAATTTGTTTAATATAGTTACGATGTTTCGCCATTTTTTAAACAGAAAATGCTTTTCAACTAAGTCATTGGAAATAAATGAATAACATTTTAACGGCACTATGAAAATCAAATTTCAGCTCATCTTGAAGTAATGACGAAGTGAAAACATTTGATAATGGTTAAGAAGAAAGAAAGAAGAAAGCAAAATTTAAATATAGCATCAAATTAGTGGTTTAACTGATTGGCCGATGCAAGGAAAACTGAGAAAAATTCAAGCTGTTCAAAATAAATGAACAATCATGCTTACTAGAAACGTTTCCTTCAGAAACTCAGTAATTTGTTCAAATAATTTTTTATGTTTTCATCTGACGTGTTACCATTCAAAAGTACTACTTTTAAACAACTAAAGTGAGCGATGGACCCATGATAAGCAAGGAAGCAGGATGTATCAATTGGGCGAGTTGTAAATGCCACAAATGAGGCGGACAGAAGGTACTCTTTCCTTGTATGTATGTTGCGGAATCCGGAAAGTCAGGAAATCACTTATTTAAACATTTCTTTTTTTTGGGAACATTTCCCTTCAAATATTTTATTCGCCCTTTCTGACGAAAAATCCAATTTATTGCTTAATCACAACCAGAGCCGTCTCTAAGACCCTCGGGGCCCTGGGTGAGAGGGTTGCCGCGGAGCCCCCTATTTATGCAAATCAAATTTCTCATTTAATTACAATTTTATTATTGTTTTCAAATTTATGTTAGTTTTTCTCCTAAAATACAGTAGGTGAAATATATTTTTAAAACCATTAATTGTTAAGGTTTACACAGATTAAAAGAACAATAATCAGTACATTACAATTTTAAATGTTTATTTTTCTAGCTTTAATATGCGCAAATCTGTCGATAATTATTGATTTTTTAATCTTATCAACTTCCTCATGTTCAATTGACATAATAGATAATCCTTTCAGTCTCTCCTGTGAAATTGTTGACCGTAAGTAATTTTTTATTAATTTTAATTTTAAAAACGATCTTTCAGCAGATGCGACTATCACTGGCATTGTAAGAATTATCCTACAAAGTATTTCTGTGTTTGGGTATACTTCCATCAATCTATTTTTATGTAATAACTTCAAAATATCAAGGACGCCTGATCTTCTGGTACGATCCTTGATAACATTTTTATCTCTTCAATGAGTTCCATTCCATCTACATCACTCTAAGAACTTCCATCATCCTTCAAAACTTGATCTATACCGCAACATACTTTCTGTAGGTGAGATGATTCCCAATTTTTAACTTGGCTTATTCTGTGCATGAACCCAAGCCTAGAGATGTACCCATTATCTTTATCAAAACGCCAAGTCAGAGAGGTTAGTGTCATGTCCATCACTCGTAAAAAGAAATCCGTTCTAAATCTCTCCTTCGCGTTTTTCAGTGCATCGCCCTCTCCTTCGCAATGCCTCCTATTTTCGTATTTAGAAAACTATATATTAATTGACATATCATTGGCGATTTGTTCGGCTGTTGATATGGCTTCAATAAATCCTTCATTTCTGCAGATATATAATGACAATTTCAAAGCCTCCAGATGTTTAACAGCACTATCTAACGGAACTTGAGCAGACTGTAGGACCTTACTTAATTTATTTACAGATAATAATATGTCATACCAAACAATAACAGATAAGATAAATTCACACCTGTTTAACTCATGAGAAAGAAGTGAATTTGCCTCACTTTCTGTTTTTGGATCTTTACAAACTTCAGCAACCTCAAGTAAAGCATTTTTTATTTTCGATAAATGAAAGCGCGCAGCTTTTACGCTTTCGAGTCGAGACTCCCATCTTGTGTTAGACAAAGGTTTTAGAGATATATCGGTATAATTTTTTAAGATACTCCATCTTGCTGGTGATGCTGCAAATAAGGTATACAGTCTTTGAATTATACCAAAAAATGACACCGCTCTTGGACAGGAATGAGCCATGTCGCTAAGAACCAAATTTAAGTTGTGCGTTCCGCATGGCATGAAAAAATCTCTAGAATTTAGGTTTAAAATTCGCGCTTGAACTCCTTCTTCATGACCTTTCATATTCGCTCCGTTGTCATACCCTTGCCCTCAGCAATTTTTCAAAGAAATTCCCATATCGTCCAATTCTTTCAGTAGAACTTCGCTAAGTCCTTTTCCTGTCGTATCTGTTACTTCGAGAAAGGTTACAAAGTGTTCAACTACTTCTACATGACTTTACAATATGAACTATTCTTAAAATTACTGACATTTGCTCTTTGTGGCTCACATCTGGGGTGCAGTCCAGAATAATGGAATAGTACTTGGCGTTTAAAACTTTTTGAATAATTGCCTGTCTAACTTCAGTAGCCAACATTTGAATTATTTCATTTTGTATTAATGGCCCCAAATAGTGATCCTTAATTTCACTCTCCTGGTATCGTCGTAAATGATCTTGGATTATCGGATCAAATTTTGCTAATAGCTCTATTTGACCTAAGAAATGCCCATTATTTACGAATTTTCACACTAATTATCCAGGGTTCAGTTCACAAAATACACAAACTCTCTCAGACTAAGTATATAATGTGTCACCAACAAAATCCATTTGATGGTCAACTTTCATCTCTTTACGCTTCACGTACAAGGATATCCAATGAGAATTCACTTGGCGATAGACGTGCCATCTGAAGATAAAACACGTGTACTTGAATTTGGAGATTTGGCGGAAAGTGTTGTTTTGGCAGTTTTGGTGAAGGTTCGGACTTTAAATGGTAAGTATATCTAGGAAATGGAAATTATATATTGCATATTTATTTTTCTATATTTAGTAATTGGAAATTAATGAGAAAAGTATACGAGTATTTATAAACAGTATACGAGTAAACGAGCACCTATCTCCTCTTCTCGAGACAATTTCTCGAATACAATTTCTACTATAGCTCCTCATAGACGCGGGGCCCTGGGTGACTGCCCACCCAGCCCCCCCCCCCCCTCAGACGGCTCTGATCACAACCACGAATGTATGGATATAAAATTATTTATAAGAGAATTTCTAACAAGAATTTTAAAATCTTTTGTTCACTGTTGCTCTTTATTTTTGTTATTGATACAGTGGTGGAGAGAGGGGGACAGAGTGAGGGGGGGGGAGGGATAGGGTGAGGGAAGGAGAGATGGAGGGAACAGAGAGATGATGAGGTAGAGATAGGAAGGGAGAGAGAAGAGAGGGAGGGTAGGAGGGAAAGGGGGCGGTGATGGGGAAAGTGAGGGAAAGGAGGGAGAGTAATACATAGTTATAATTAGTTTATGAGCTTCCCGTTGATTTTTCAACGGGCAATTACACGCGTAAAAATAATATTTAGAATAAAAAATTTTATTCAATGCGAAACTTGTATATGAAAACATTATAGGAAAAACTGACTTTTTAAGTTTCAGAGGTTGATGAGCCCAGGAAAAATCTACGTTACCCTATGGTTGGGAAGCCCTGGCTGAATTACATATTGCCGTGTATTCAATAAAATTTTGCTTATTATCTCTTTCAAATACTCCATTGAATGAAACGACTATTTTAATGATAGCAACACAACGGAAAATTTTAGTGTCTCGGTTCAGGGTTCGGGTGTGATAATTTCCGTAAACGGTTCCGTTAAAGTTTTGTTTTAGCCAAATAGATAATTTAAATAAATTGATCTCTTCTGTAATACATCTACTCATCGTAATATACGTGCGCAACATATTTAGTTGTACTAAGTGGCATACTGACAGAAGATAATGGATGCTCTAGATGGAAACAAAATGCAACTCAAAATAAAATTAAAAGAATTGTTTTTATTTGCGAGTCCTAGCCCATAGCAATTATTTGGGATCCTTTTACTTAGTGTTCATTGATAGAGAAACTTGAAAAGAGATAAACTGAAAGTGCAATGTCAAAAACGTAAAATCGACTACATTCAAATGGTATATATAAAAAACAGCTTCTTTTCAAAGTGGGAGCTAATTCATTAAATGCTTGGCATAGGAATGCTTCAATTCTTAAAAGTAGGCTCTTAAAATTTGAAGTGCTTTCATTGTACTGTTTCATTCTAAATCTAATTTCGCACATGAAATGCTGTAGAATGAAATTGCTAGTAAAAGTTCAACACTTTTTATATGATTGAAATATGTTCGAGACATCCCAATTACTTAATAGGAAATATGGATACGAAATACTAATTTTCAGGCATCTCATTATGCAAATAAATAATGGATACGTAAAAATGTCATATCACCTTTCAAATATTGCTAATGTTGAATATTATAAAATCCCAAAACAGCTGATTTTTATGCGACTTAGATCCGCGAAGAGTTCCCTAACTAGAGCCCACATCATTTAGGGATTTCGTGATTAAACCCCCCCTCCCCCCCTCTCATAGTTAGTTGCGAGCACCAATATGATCTCATTCACTAATTATGTAATAGGATTTTAACATTTTCATCCCCCTGTAGCACTTCGTAACATTATCTCTGAGGCCCTTCAACAAAACGTAACAAGACAAAGCCGCAAGCATAAGTTTTTTCGTTAGGTTCAACTAAATTGCAAATTAATTTTTATATAAAAAGTTATTTCAGAGATCCCAGTTTAAAATTACCTCTGAATTCTAATTTAGATGTATACATATAACATTTCATCAAAACCCTCCCCGTCTGCTTTACACAATTTGCCAACGGCCCCAAATGAAAAAAGCGCGGATTCCTCATCACAGAAAGATTATCAGTATTAATAAGTACTGCTGGTAATTGAAGTTTAAAAGCAGATAAAAAACTGGATTATCACATTTTTTGCATTGATTTACATAGTTGAACAAATCACAGCTAAATAATATTTGAATCACGTTAAAATTTTTCTTCGAAGCAATCATTAAGGTTTATGGGGAAACTACTGGCGTTGCGTTGTAATCGCAGCACTAAATTTCTGCCTTCTATTATAATGAAATAAATATCTTATAGAATTTATATTAAAATGAGATTTACTCCTGTCTGCTGAATGATGTTTCTCTCACCCTGATTAAGATCTGCTTTCCACATCGGCTAAAAAATTTTAAATAAAAAAAATTAGTCTTTAATCCTTTTTAAGCCTACTAATTGATAAATATTCAAAATAAATACTTTATTGATATTTTCTCTATATATATAAAGAACTACAAACCTGAATTAAGCTATTACAAATGCAGGGTCACTTCCGAAGCTCAATACTAACGTTCTTTCTTCACTGACACCCAAGAGAAGTCTGGTGACGAAAGGGATGTGAGCACATGGTGTGGATTTCTCTAAAGCTTACGCTTGGCAGAAAATATCAATTCCAAATATCCACTCAATGGAACGCAGGTACAGAAGGGCGAGGAATTGAACAGGACCGGTGAATGACCGGCGGCACTTTTTTATACACCTTCTGTACCAGTCACCCAAAACTCTTTCCTCCCCCTCGATATTTATAAATACACCCACATGTTTTGTCAGTTTTCACGCGTCTCCGCGGCGAGAACATGTTAAGTGACGAGGATTTGGTTTTAGTGGGGCTACCTTTGGCATTATTACTGAAGGAAAAAAAGAAAAATCGGTCTAAGTGGATGATAAATTGGTTAAATAGATCAAAATATTCACACATTAATTTGTTAAACGAGATAAGGATTGAGTCGACAGATATGCGAAACTATCTCAGAATGGACGAAGAGACGTGCTTGGAGCTGTTGAAGTTAGTTTCCCCAATTATTAAGAAGGAAGGTAGTGTAATGAGAGCGGCAATTACTCCTCATGAACGGCTGTCCGCCACCCTCCGGTTTTTGGCCACAGGAAGGAACTACGGGGACTTAAAGTTCTCCGTCGTAATTTCGGCACAAGCCCTAGGAAAATTTATTCCAGAAACCTGAAAAGCTATTTCCAAGGTTCTTCAACATAAATATTGTAAGGTAAGAAAAAATTATTACAACTTATAGATGGATATATTTACTTCATACATTTAATTACATATATTATTATTAGGTAAGAGTTTAGGATGGCTTCACCGAGGACTCCCGTTTCCTCCTTCTTGTGCGCCGCTGGTTGCGAGGCCATGAGGGCTCGAATCACGGAGCTGGAGAGGGTGGTTGCGGACCTCCTTCAGAGGGTGGAAAGGTCCAAGGCAGCCTTGGTTCGTGTGGGGGGTGCGGGGTCATCCCTGAAAACTAGCCGCGCCAAATTGGCGGTCCGGGTTCGCCTGGGTGCGGTAGCCGGTAGAGCGATCGGGGTTGCCTCTGACTCCTTACCGCGGGCTGAGGGTCCTCGGGCTGAGGGTCCTCGGGCTGGGAAATTCGATGAGTGGCGAGTGGTGTCCACTCGGGGAGATCGTGAGGTGGTGCTGCGGAGGCAGGGAGTTGGGAATGCTTCGGCGGACCCGCTTCCTGTCAGTAATAGGTTCGAGGTGTTGTCGGAGGACGACTCCACGGCCATTGCGCCCGTACCCACTCCCGTCTCTTCCATGGAGGCCGGGCCCAAGGGGAGTCATATTGGGAAAAGGGGGGGGGGGGGTTGTTAGTGTTAGGTAGCTCTAACGTTCGGCGTGTGATGGCACCCCTGTTTTCCAATGCCCGCCGGGAGGGAGTTGAAATATATCTGAGTCCAGCTTGATTCGCCTCTATCCTACTCATAATGGGTATATTAGAGGTAGTGCAATGAATAGCCAGGAATGGAGGAGAGAAACCCGGTGCCGGCATTTGCCTGCTCTTGCGAAGAACACCAGGGGGCCAACTGCTTAACGTCCCTTCCGAAGGACGGAGTGTTGATTTGAGCGCGCTCCTCATTTTCTCTTTCCTCGTCCTCGTCACCTTAGTTCCAACACGCACAAATAGGGGGCCGGCGCGTCCTCGGAAAAATTCCTCATAAGGATTCGAACCGGGTGTCGCACTTTTATCAGATCGTACGGTGGGGCCAACACTCTAACCACTACACCACCGGCTCCCTTGAGGGAGTTGAAGAGCGGGTGTTCTCCTGATGTATATCAGGAGGCACGGTGCCGCAAGTGACCAACACGGTGAGAGAAGCGGTAATGGCGACAGGTTGCTCTCGGCTGCGGGTGGTGGCCCATGTTGGGACAAACGACGCCTCGAAGCGCGGGTCCGAGGAGATTTTAAGTTCTTTTAAGGACTTGGCCTCTGAGGTTTCTCGTGTCCGAGAGGAGTCGGGTTCCGATGTGCGGCTTACTGTCTGCAGTATAGTCCCTAGGATTGACCGCGGTTCTGAGGTTTGGAGTAGGGTTGACGGTCTGAACCTAAGGCTGTGGAATTTCTGTCGACTCTTAGGAGTGGACTTCGTCGACCTACGACCAAATATCGAATCGTACAGGACACCACTGGATCACTCTGGTGTTCATTACACGCCCGAATCGGCTCAGAGAGTAGTGCGTATGATTCTCGAGCACAGTAGGGATTTTTTAGGCTAGAGAGTAGGGCAGGGTGTAGGTCAGTTTTGAGTAAGGGGATAATCGATGCGTTTGTAGAAAATAAGAATCCCGATAGATTATCTAATGATAGAATATACTTCGAGTGTAAGGCAAATGCACGTAACATGCAGCACCAATTTCGCGATAGGTCATTGATAGAATGTTCCGTAAAGGGTGCGACGAGTCGCAATTCCAATTTGGATGCGATGTCAAACAGTCGTGGGAGTGATTGTGATGGGAGTGCATGTAGTTTTAGAGTGGAAGAGAAATTCAAGGGTGAGATTAGTATGCGAAGTGATAGTGAGAAATTAAACGTCGTCGTACTGAACTGCCGCAGGATCCGTAGGAAAATTGCTGAGTTCTAGCATATTATTTGCAGTCTGCACGCCGACGTCGTGATAGGCACATAAAGTTGGTTAACGGATGAGATTCAGAGTCAGGAGATATTTCCTAGAGACTATCGTGTCTATAGAAAAGATCGCGCTAATAGATCGGGCGGGGGAGTTTTCATAGCGGTTAGCGATAAGTACGATAGCAGTGAGATTCCGATAAGTGACGAGGATATCGAGAGTGTTTGGTGCCGCATAGGTAAAGATGGCTCCAAAAAGGTGTTCATATGCTCGTTTTACAGGACACCTAACGCTGGTGTAGATTGTATTTTAAGTCTCGAGAAACAACTATCAAAGCTTAAACTGATAAATCAAGATGGAATCGTTATAGCCGGTGGTGACTTTAACTTACACTCAATTGACTGGGAAAACCTGTTTCGAATCTAGAGGTAAAGAACGCGAATCCTGTGAGGCATTAATCGAAACATTCTGCAAGCACTCTCTCCTTCA
Organism: Tanypteryx hageni; assembly: GCA_028673005.1. Classification (NCBI taxonomy): domain Eukaryota; kingdom Metazoa; phylum Arthropoda; class Insecta; order Odonata; family Petaluridae; genus Tanypteryx; species Tanypteryx hageni. The sequence goes on from CM054112.1 coordinate 80,445,218, forward strand.
ATTAGTCAGAAAGCCAACGCGATCGGGAAACATGTTAGATGTATTAGCAACTAACGTCCCAGAAACAATAAACAAGGTCACCATTGAAGATAGAATAAGTGATCATCTGGCCGTTTATGCAGAGTGTAAGTTGAAAATCGATAGGCACCATAAGCATCAAAGAAAGTTTTATATATTTGCTAAGGCAAACTTTTCAAGCTTCAGGTCGCGCTTACGAGAAATACTACCTGGCTTCCGTGATATGACCGAACGATCAGGTGCTGAGTCGTCATGGACCCTATTCAAGGATATAATGCCAGACTGGCTCGCTATTGGTGGGAGAAATCGTGCCTGGCATATAGGGGGAAGTTCCTGAAGAGAGGGATTAGTCGGGGGATTGAGCCGAGAAGGAGCGTGCGCCCATCATCATCCTCAGTAGAATCACATGCCAGTGCACACCCGGGCAAACCCCGTCACTCCATCAACCGCACCGATGGCGTCCACTCCGGCTCAAGGCCAAGGCTCCCCTGCACGGTCACCCAACCATCAGGGAAGGCACTCTCCGTCCCACTTTTCGGAGGACCCAAGGATCCACGTTCTGACCGAGAAGGTTGAAACGCTTACACAGCACCTCCAGGTGCTGTTAGAGTCCCAAGTCCTAGCGAATCAATCTGCATCCTCGACATCGGGATCGCCACCGACCTGGGCCTCCCTACGCCAAAGCGAGCCCCCGCTCCACGATGTACCTGCCGACACCGAGGTGCTGCAGCTGGCCTTGGTAGTGAAATCCTCTATCGCCTTGAATAAGTTTCGACCGCGCGACCAGCACGAGGCCTCTAATCTCCTCAACATGGCGGCCTCTTGGGAACAACTGCCTTTGGCAGTGAAGGCCTTTATTTACTTGCTGCTGCGCATCCTAGGAGTGGCAGCCCGACACGGCTGGGGAACAGCATCGCGAATCGACACCCCACACGAGGACGAGATTTTTCGGTTGCCTCCAAGCCTGCAACCTAAACCCAAGCCGCGGGTAATCGTCGTCAATCAGGCACAGCAATCGAGATCTTCCGGCACCACCCGACGCACGACGCAGCCCAATCGCGGACGGGGACGATCCGGGAAAAGGCTCAGACAGCACCATTGACCGACGAGATCCTGAACTGGGCGGACAGCGCGGAGCCCCCAGACCCGGTTCCGTGGGATGTCATCTCCATTGCCTCCTCCACATCAGGCTCAGGCGATTCTACCAAACCCGACTCTCCAGACGAAGGCTTTCAGGACACGGAAAGAGGGGTCCCGTTCACCTGGCTGCAGACGGCGGCGCCCCTAGCGGTCACCACGTCCTCCTCCCGCTGGCTCCCACTTCCGGAACCATATCCCTACGCAGACCCGTCAGTCTACCAGTTGTTCGTCGAGGGAGCCAATATCCCGAAGCCGGCAGAAGCCCCATATTGCTTTGTCCCATCCACGCCTTCCCCAGCGCTTCAATTGGCCATAAAACAGTTCGTTAAGCGAGGAATCTTGTCGCCACGGCGCGTGACGTGTGCCTTTCGCGCGCGACTGATCCCGAAGGCGTCAGGGGGCTACCGATTAATTCACGATCTCTCGCCCTGGACCGAGTTTTATCACAAACCCTCCTTCTCCCTCAGAAAGGCGGCGAAAGCAATGTTGCGAATCCCATTTAAGTCCCGGCTAGCCAAATTGGACCTGCGAGACGCTTTTTATACAGGTCCCCATAGACCCAGCTCACCGTAAGTTTTATGGCATTCTTATAGAGGGAACAACATAGCCTTTAACAGGCTCCCCATGGGTCACGCATCGACCCCGGCCATTATGCAGAGGTGGGCCCGGTCAGTGGCCAAGGAGGTGCAGCAGCTATTCGGGGTTCAGATGCTTGCATATCTCGACGACTGGCTACTGCATGACCCGGCCCTTACCGTCTTCACAGTGCAGCGGATAATGAAATTTTTAACAAGTGATTTAGGAGTATCCTTGAACGAAACAAAGTGTATAGTGAATCCGGTGCACCGAATTAAATATTTGGGTGTAATGATTGACACGCAATTAATGCGGTTGTGGCGACAAGGAGAACCCAGAAAATTACAGGCCGATTTTCTTAACTTCGATATCGTGTAAGATTCTCGAACATATACTCGTTAGCAACATAATGCGATTTCTTGATAGTCATTTATTTTAGAAGATTGTCAACACGGCTTCAGGAAAGGTAGGTCTTGTGATACTCAGCTCGGTCTTTTTGTGAATTGTATGCTGAGAAGCGGAGAAAAGAATACGGAGGTCGATACCATCTTCTTGGATTTTAGGAAAGCCTTTGATAAGGTACCTCACAGGAAGTTATTAACGAAATTAGAAACCTTAGGCCATAATTCTAAAATCGTTAGTTGGATCCGTGAATTTTTAAATCATAGGAAGCGGAAGGCTGTTATAGATGGGAAATCTTCGAACTTAGTGGAGGTTGTCTCTGGCGTTCCGCAGTGTAGTGTAATTGGGCAGTTATTATTTCAAATTTATATAAACGATATCAGCTCAGTAGTCAAAAGTAAAATTAGGCTTTTCGCAGACGACACCGGTATCTATAGAGAAATAAGCAATCCGGAAGACCACCAGTATCTTCAAAATGACCTAGAAGCTATTTATGCATGGTGTAAGGAATGGCAGTTAGAGATCAACCAAAAGAAAAGCTGAGTCATCAACTTCTGGAGAACCAAGAGTATCTCGTTGGATAATAATTATTCGTTGGACGGAGTAGAGATTCCAGTTTCAGACTCGATTAAATACCTCGGAGTCACGATCCATCGTGATCTCTCGTGGGGCACCCACATTCGCCGATTGATATGTCCCGCTAACAAAAAGCTGGCCTTTATTGGGAGAATAGTTCGAAATAGCTCCGAAAAGGTGAAAGAATTATGTTATTTATCCTTGACGAGTGATAGGTGCGGCAAATAAAAAGTTGGCTTTTGTGCGTAGGATAGTCAGGAAAAGCATGGAAAAGGTGAGAGAATCCTGTTATTTATCGTTGGTTAGACCTCAAATGTAATACGCAGCAGCGGTTTGGGATCCATATCAGAGGGGACTCATAAAGGATTTAGAAAAAATACAGCGGCGAGCAGCTAGATTCGTGAAAAAAAATTACGATAAAAAACAGAGCGTTACGTTACTCATTGAAGAGTTGAGTTGGCCGTTGTTGAAAGATCGTAGATTAGAGGCGAGACTTAAACTTCTAGATAAATATAGCTCAGAGATATTCGTAAATGAAATGAAGGATATTATTCGACAACCAACGTATATCGGACGGAGAGATAATGAGGACAAGATTCGTGAAATAGATAGTACATCTACATCTACATTATACCCTGCAAGTCACCTTTTCGGTGGATGGCAGGGGGTGCAGTGCACCAAGGGTCCATAGTTTTCCTACGTTATCTTTTTCTATTATGGTCTCTTATCGTCCTAGGGAAAAACGATCCTCTATATCGCTCCGTTCTACAGTCAATCTCGCGAATCTTATCCTCACTGTCCTGCCTTCCGAAATACGTCGGGCTTCTGATAAGTCCTACTACCTCATTCGCTAGTCCCTCCGACATAAATTTTTCCAGTAGTTTAATTCTAGCCTGCAGCCTACGTTCCTCTAACGATGTCCATTTCAGATTTTCTATTAATGATGTTACGCTTTGTTTACTATCGTAATTCCTCTTTACAAATCTAGCTACCCTGCGCTGAACCTTTTCTATCTCGTTAGTGAGTCCCTTTTCGTAAGGATCCCACACAGCTGAAGCATATTCGACCTGCGGTCGAACCAAGGATAAATAGCATAATTCTTTCACTTTTTCGGAGCTATTTCGAACTATTCTCCCAATAAAGGCCAGCTTTTTGTTAGCGGCACCTATCAATCGGCGAATGTGGGTGTCCCACGAGAGACCACGATGGATCGTGACTCCGAGGTATTTAATCGAGTCTGAAACTGGAATCTCTACTCCGTCCAACGAATAATTATTATCCAACGAGATACTCTTGGTTCTCCAGAAGTTGATGACTCAGCTTTTCTTTTGGTTGATCTCTAACTGCCATTCCTTACACCATGCATAAATAGCTTCTAGGTCATTTTGAAGATACTGGTGGTCTTCCGGATTGCTTATTTCTCTATAGATACCGGTGTCGTCTGCGAAAAGCCTAATTTTACTTTTGACTACTGAGCTGATATCGTTTATATAAATTTGAAATAATAACTGCCCAATTACACTACACTGCGGAACGCCAGAGACAACCTCCACTAAGTTCGAAGATTTCCCATCTATAACAGCCTTCCGCTTCCTATGATTTAAAAATTCACGGATCCAACTAACGATTTTAGAATTATGGCCTAAGGTTTCTAATTTCGTTAATAACTTCCTGTGAGGTACCTTATCAAAGGCTTTCCTAAAATCCAAGAAGATGGTATCGACCTCCGTATTCTTTTCTCCGCTTCTCAGCATACAATTCACAAAAAGACCGAGCTGAGTATCACAAGACCTACCTTTCCTGAAGCCGTGTTGACAATCTTCTAAAATAAATGACTATCAAGAAATCGCATTATGTTGCTAACGAGTATACGTTCGAGAATCTTACACGATATCGAAGTTAAAGAAATCGGCCTGTAATTTTCTGGGTTCTCCTTGTCTCCGCCCTTATGAATTGGGGTAACGTGCGCTAACCTCCAGTCGCTAGGGACCTCTGCGCGAGAAATGGATTTCTCGAAGATTATCAGAAGAAAAGGTGCTATTTCTTCTGCTAATTCTCTTAAAACGCGAGCAGGAATTTCTTCGGGGCCAGTGGCTTTGTTATGTCTGATGGAACTTAATTGCTTTGCTATTCCCACCTCAGAAAATACTATATCGTCCATCAGCCCTCCCCCCCTTATTGCGGGTGCAAAATGTACGCAATGGTCGCTGACGGTTGTGAATGCTTTTACAAAATGACCGTTTAACAGGTTGGCTTTCTGTACGCTATCATGAATAACGTCACCCGAGTCATTACGCAGGGAAGGTATTGTAGGGCCTCTACCCTGGACCTCTCTCACATAGGACCAAAACGCTTTAGGGTCCTCCTTCAAATAATTATTTAATACCTTATTCCGGAAGTTAGTAAAAGCCTCGCGCATAGTAGTTCTCGCTTTAGCGCGGGATTCCTTATACGTCTTAACTTTAGTTGCTCTATATTCATCGGATGATGTAGACGGCATATTTTTTATTTTCGCGTGGCATATTCTCTGACGCCTAAGCGCACTCCTAACTTGCTTATTGTACCAACGTGGCTCTTTATTGTCGACCTTCGATTTAATTGGAATGTACTTATCGATACTCTCTAGCATTATATCCTTGAATAGTTTCCATGACGACTCAGCACCTGATCGTTCGGTCATATCACGGAAGCCAGGTAGTATTTCTCGTAAGCGCGACCTGAAGCTTGAAAAGTTTGCCCTAGCAAATATATAAAACTTTCTTTGAGGCTTGGGGTGCCTATCGATTTTCAACTTACACTCTGCATATACGGCCTGATGATCACTTATCCCATCTTCAATGGTGAATTGTTTATTCTTTCTGGGACGTTAGTTGCTAATAAATCTAATATGTTTCCCAATCGCGTTGGCTTTCTGACTAATTGAAGGAGAGAGTGCTCGCAGAAAGTTTCGATTAATGCCTCACAGGATTCGCGTTCTTTACCTCTAGATTCGAAACATAGATTTTCCCAATCAATTGAGTGTAAGTTAAAGTCACCACCGACTATAACGATACCATCTTGATTTATAAGTCTAAGCTTTGATAATTGTTTCTCGAGACTTAAAATACAATCTACACCAGCGTTAGGTGTCCTGTAAAACGAGCATATGAACACCTTTTTGGAGCCATCTTTACCTATGCGGCACCAAACACTCTCGATATCCTCGTCACTTATCGGAATCTCACTGTAGGGCAGAGAGGTATAAGGAGTCCTTTTTCCCTAGGACAATACGTGACCACAATAGATAACAGTGAATAATAATTAGATAGGAACTTGGTGCGCGGCACCCCCTGCCATACACCGTCAAGGTGACTTGCAGGGTAATATGTAAATGTAGATAGATGTAGATGTATAATTCTATGAATTCAGAGATGAATTCATGCCGCCAGGTTCTCATATCGGCCATGATAAAAATAAAAAGCAACAAAAATACCAAGTCGACAACAAGCACTAAACTCAAATCACACGAGTGACAAAAAAACTAGGAACTCACGTCGCACGAGAATCTAGGTTAAAACCTGCCCTCTTCCCTCATTCCACCCACACACGCTCCGGCTTGAAAACTTGTGGCATGCCTCTCGGCAAAATTTCAAGACTCGACAGGAGGCTCGGAGGCTCGTTTTTCGGCCATCCCTTCCGGCTGAATTCCCCACACACTCTCCGACTTGGCAAACCGTAGCGTGTATGGCCACCTTTAAGGTCCCAACTTGGGACCTTGGGATTCCCAAGCCTTTGCAATGGTCGAGTTATTATCTTAAAATAGACTAAAAGGCACCCTTCGCGAGGTCTACGACCATTTTTCCTGAAGACCTACATGTAGTTTAAAATGTTCGTTTCAACTCGGAAACCGATGGACGTTTTGTGTTGAAATTTGGTATTGGGGAGTTTTGTTAAAATGAATTAACCGATTCCAATTTTGGTTAAAATCGAAAAATAACTACTACCTTACATGAAGACCTACATATATTTTACAACGCACCTCGCTTGCTTCTCGTTAAATTCTCGTCTGAGCGAAAAATATTGAGGACATTCTGAAATATCAAAGAAGGCATTTGGAGTCACGATCCATCGTGATCTCTCGTGGGACACCCACATTCGCAGATTGATAGGTGCCGCTAACAAAAATCTAACCTTTATAGGGAGAATAGTTCGAAATAGCTCCGAAAAGGTGAAAGAATTATGTTATTTATCCTTGGTTCGACCGCAGGTCGAATATGCTTCAGCTGTGTGGGATCCCTACGAAAAGGGACTCACTAACGAGATAGAAAAGGTTCAGCGCAGGGCAGCTAAATTTGTAAAGAGGAATTACGATAGTAAACAAAGCGTAACATCATTAATAGAAAATCTGAAATGGACATCGTTAGAGGAACGTAGGCTGCAGGCTGCATTTAAACAACTGGAAAAATGTATTTCGGAGGAACTAGCGAATGAGGTAGTAGGACTTATCAGAAGCCCGACGTATCTCGGAAGGCAGGACAGTGAGGATAAGATTCGCGAGATCGACTGTAGAACGGAGCGATATAGAGGATCGTTTTCCCCTAGGACGATAAGAGAACATAATAGGAAAAGATAACGTAGGGAAACTATGGACCCTTGGTGCACTGCACCCCCTGCCATCCACCAAAAAGGTGACTTGCAGGGTATAATGTAGATGTAGATGAACCTCTGTGTACTCCGACATGGAGTACACCTTTCCAATCTTGTTTAGTTTAATACATGCAATTTACGTTTGTATGAGCGGATCTACACGAAACTGGTCTGTTTTAATGAAACTCAGAAGTAAACTCATTGTCAGATTAATTCCTTTGAGTGAAACAAGATCGGAAAGTAGATTAGATGCGATCAGATCATTTAGATTTAAAATTACCGTAGGAACGCCAATAGAAAAATATTTCGGTATAGTTTTCCACAGGGAATACGAATAGTTCATCAAAAAATACTTATCTTAATCTATTATACTTAAATAAAATTGAGGCAATCTTCATTGACCTGAAATCATAGCTCCCGCTTAGAGGGTTGCCTTCGAGCCGACTCTTCGCGAGCGAAGGGTCGAGACCCTCATCGCGAGTATCTATTGTGCTTGAAAAACAGGGCATAGGCCCTCTAGCTAGGTATAATTATATATCTGCCGCCACATAGAAGGGCTTTAGCCGAATTTTGCGATTCCAGAAAACCCCAACACTCTTACTCAAAATATCGAATGTTACTGGTCGGTGATAAAGAGAGATATAATAAGAAGGGTAGGAAGTAAGTCACCAGATTCTTTGGAGGCATATCTCATAAAATAAACGTGGAGAAGCAGGCATGCTACGAAGGTAGGCCTATTCTTTGATTTTATTGAGGTTATAAGTGTTTCTACCCGAATAAAGTATAGTTGAAATGATTTTATAGATTTTTTTGCTTGAAAAGACACCTTAAAAGCTGCTGTTATTTGTCCCATAGTCCGTGTTAATTATGCTGCGAAAATCTCTTTTCAGAGCCGCCTGTGAATCCTTTAGGTGATTTTGAATTGTACTTCGGTATGTCAATCACGGCCGTTTATATGCGGCAGAAACCGCAGAAAGCAAACCACTGGGTTAATATGTCTGAGCGAAAAATATCAACTTGCTTAATACTTGCTGTAGAAAGCCGTTTAAAAGACGTGCATAGTCGGGAAACTACGTACAGAGTTGAACAGAGATGCATTCTCATAAGAAATTCATTAAATGTTTTGATTAATTCCTGCTTGATCATCCCTGTGATCAGGAGATATCCCGCTGGGAAGGGTGAGCTCAGGAGTCGAGGAAGGCTTCGCAGAGCCAAGGACTTGAACGATCTCGCGAGGTCACCGTCTATCCACTTTTACCCCCACATTTTGTTACATTTCTGAAATTCGGCTATCTTCCTTATTCCTGGTTTGTTTTCAAAGTTAGAGGTGCAGTTGTCACCGGACAAATACCTATATTAATAATATGTACAAAATAACATCGGAAAATTACTTCCCAAAATGATACTGATTTTTATTTCATCTTCATTCTCCATTCGCTCTTGCTTAGCAAAACTCGTAGGAGAGAGAAGGAAAGTACCAATTGCAGCGTGCGTTGTTGCCACATCTTCTATTTTTGTGAGTCATTTACATGATCGGGCGGGCAATGAATACGGAGGAGGTGGCAACAGCATGTGCTGCCTTTCGGAAAACTCGTCATTATTATTATGGTCTCTGCTCCCTAAGCCGTGTCTCGAATCGACTTTCAGCACCTAGGTCTGAGTGTATTTAACCTACCCCCTCCTCCTTCCAGCCCCCAGGACGAACCGAAAATTTGTGGATGGTACATACGCTGCGTGCCATCCGCAAAGTTTCGGTTCGTCCACACGATCCAACCAACCCCATACCAAGTCAGGTATATTTTGCGATTGCTACTGAGAAATCGAATTCCCCGCCGAGGCTCGAAAATACACCAAGCCCTGGAGGGAGACGAACTGAAACCAGGAAAACGTGTTCTCGACCGCCGAAGGCCAGTAGAGGCGAACACATATAAAGGTAGAAATTTCGAGACACTCGTCATGATTAAGCATACCATCTCGGGAGTCGAATCGCTATCACGGATATGGCCAAATTTCCGTGCTTCATTTTCCTCATAGTCTCGCTGCAACAGTTAGCGTGTCAAGCACAACTTATAAGAAAGAATGATGCCGTAACGCCAATAAAAAGGAAGGTAGAATTTTGTTTAACCATTCGAAAAAACGAAACGGGTCACCATATCACCAAATGGATGGTGAACAAGGAGATTAACGAAGACATAAGCAACGTGAAATTTGACACGAGAAACAGTTTGACCAAAAAGGGAGGAGAATTCATAATCCAAATTGAAGAAGAAATGTCAGGTATTTATGCACATAATAAAGTGTTAGCGTTGAGTGGTAAATAGTAATATGCAGTAGCGCGCCAAGGGAATGTTTTGGGAGGATAATGACATGAACCCTTCACTCCCATCCCCAGTGAAATTCCCTCGCTAAGTTTAAAACTATCAAATGAAAAAATGAGAGAAAATTTACTTACTACTCTAAATTTCTCAAAAGTATATAGAAATGCAGAACACATGTTTTCATGAAGAGTGAGCGTATGCGTCAAAATATTTTAATAATAAATTTAAATAAATAAAATAATCTCATTCACTATGGTGGTGTTCGATATATTTTTTTCCGATTTCTTTAATGTTAGCACTTTATATGTACAGCAAATATATTTTGGAGAGCGCTGGGTTCTGCACATTGCCATCAAGTCAACCCTGCTATTTAGCAACCCAAAAAAATCCCTAGTGCGATGCTGCATTATGTAAAATTAATTTGATTGATAATGTGTTAATGAGAAGATTATATACGGTAAAGAAAAAATATTATTATTGTTATAGTTGCACCTACAAGGCCCTTGGATTATGAATACTTTCCTGGAGTAGGATATTATAAATTCGATGCAGTAGGAGCTATGAATTTTAAGCAGGCTGCAGCCACATGTACTGTTGAAGGTGGTCATCTGGCGATCATAAATTCAGAGGCGGAACTGAACGTGATAAAATCGATGCATGCCAAGCACCCTACAGCTAGGGAATGGGTATATATTGGATTTGATGATATGGAAAAAGATGGAAAATATGTCACCATATTTGGTAAGCATTTGTCAAATGAACAATATTGAATTCTCTTTTAGAGTTTTCCTGTAAAAGCACTTTGCTTAATTTCCAATGCCTTGTTGAATAACTTGCATTATGTTCATCCCTTAAGTTCCATAATTCATTAGAGGAATCATAAGAAACTTTATCATAGATAAAATCAGACTCCAAATTTAATATAACACAGAAGTCTTATGAATGTTCAAATTTTCTTGGTGCAATTGATGGTAAGGAACATGAATACTAATCTTCAATGATTCATTTTTAAGGCCAACCTCTAGAAGAAACTGGTTACTATCAATGGCGCCAAGGACAACCGGATAATGGTGAAGGTAATGAAGACTGTGGATCAGTGCACCGAGAAGGAGGACTTAATGATTTGTGGTGTGATAAAAACGGGCCTTGGCCTTTTGTTTGTGAATATGAACTTTCTTGAAATAAATCATGAGATCTCTTATTATCGGAGAGAGGAAAATTCATTTTGAAGTCATTTCAACATATATGCACTCATTTGCAAACTTATAAAGCTTAATTAAAATATTTTTTTTATTCACCCAATATGTCTCATTTGAGTATTTCTCACTGGTTATAGTTATGGTATTGCAGGTGTGTACTGAAATATATGTATCAGGATATTTACCATATCATTCCACTATTGCATTAAAATCATAACTTTAATGGATTAATAGCATGATAACGTCATTATGACCAAAATGATTAATAATTTATTTTTAATTCTTTCTAAGTTATTAACCCTTTCAGTCACCTTGCCCATTTTTATGGACATTCAATTGCATTGTTTTCATAACTTCTGATGCATTTTATTGGCACAAATGGGTTATGGAAAGTGCATGTACTATGACCCAAAAATTTGGTGAAGGAATTAATGAAGTATTCAGAATTGAGATGCAATTGCATAAAAAGACAATTACATCAAAGAAATTCATGAGTGAAAGGGTTAAATAGCTCATTTAATTTAAAATCAATAGTTAGCATTAATAATGTAATTTAGCCCATGACAAATGAATTGTTTTTTTTTCTAAATCTTGTCTTTCTACCATTATTGCAACTAAAAGCTTGGATGTCTCATTAAAAGTCACAATTTGTATTTTTAATGGATAAAATTATTAGGTGCATTATGTGGCCATTTAGCAATGTTTATCTACTATGTGCAGTAAGGCTAATGAATTCCAATCATTATATATTACTACCTTTATATTGTTTTGAATTATAGAGAGAAATATTGTCTTTACAGTTAGTTTATAATTAAGATACCTCACATAGCCATTAAATCATTGGGTATGCCAGATTTGCATAATACCTGTGATGCAACCTCCCTACAGGATAATTTGCTGATCATTTATTCTACATCTCTATTTTTATAGATCCTTTCATTAAGTTTTATTCCAACCAAAAGTTGTGCCACATAATTATTTTTGGAATGAACTAAATTTGTTATTGTCTTGATTAGAGACATAAGGTTCATAGCTCAGTAATATGAGACAAATATTCATCTCAAACTATTATATAACATTCTAGCAGTGGCATAACTACCTCCCGGGAGGACTGGGCATGTCCCGGCAGCCAAACCGTCAAGGGGGCCTCACTGATTAGTGATTCGAAGTGACCCTCATGAGCTGTGACACCCAAGTACGAAATAGTTGCATATATCGCTTATTCAGACATTTTTCCAAGATGATAACCCTGTAGCCCTGCTCTCTACTCTTAGCTTCTTATAGTTTTCAGCTGATGCATCTTCCCTCAGCCAGAGATGCAATAACAGTCATCATAAATTTTGCTCAGATCTATTAGAAAACCGCTTATGGCCTGGTTCTGTTTTTGTAAACAAAGACCCCTTTATTGGGTGTGTGCATTGTAAGATTTGAATGCATAGACTTTCTCCCATATCACACTCAAGTAGGGTGGCTTACTCTTCGTGACAACAAAGTAGGACTTTTACATACTTTAAGTAGGACATCCCAAAATTATGTAGGATATTCCAAAACTTATATTTGTGGATATATTTTAGAAAGATCACCAAACATATTAGGAAAATTATAATTTTGGATAACAAAAATTAAATTTTATGAAGACCCTCGAATGTTACAAAAATGTTAAGAACACAAAATAATATTCGATGATGAGAAAGTATGCTTTGATTATTTCATTGAAACGAGGTATTGCAGTGTTCGTTTTGAAGTGGAAAGAAGATAGGTATGAATATGTTACAATTAAAGCAAGCAGATTTGATTATTTTATAATTAATTTTCAGCCTTATGAAAATAAAAGGAAACATGGTACCTGAAACTATATATATTACTGGGCTTCTGGATGCAGATTTAGAACTTTAACGAACATAATCGGCCTTATATTATTATTATATTTTTAATTATCATATTCTCTCCTTTATGTTATTTTTACAAATGTTAATTTTCCTATTCTGATAGGTGGTCTTTCTAAAATTAAAAAATGTTTGTAAATACATTCACTAAAATTTGTCACTTTTTAAATAGGATATTTCTGTGTGCAAGTTAATTAATGCCCAGCTAACAGTAAAAAAAAGATTGAACAGGAAGTAATTCATTCGCATATTTTATAAATACTATAAACATAGTTACAGTACTTTTACAAAATGGTATGGGGATTATGACAAAAGCGCAAACACATCATGTCTTCCTTAGTTCATTCACCAGATGACCTTTTCTTATATGACCGATCTTTCCTCGACGATATACGAAGTGAAACTGACAAATTACCAGTGGCGGCTCGTGTATAGGCACTGCGAAACTGCAGCACCCCCTATTTCCACTTGATATTATCGATAACATTTAATATAATGAGTCCTTTTTTCTTTAATTCTTTCTTTATTTTTGTAGTACAATATATATTCCTTAAGCTTAATGTCAGTACTTCAGTAGCCATCCCCCAGTTCATGAAAAAGATACAAAAATCTTTGTATGGAACTGTGCTCTTCACAGTGCCAGCGACATGGTGTTTGACTGTTGTGCGCATGCGCACATAGGAGGGGGGGGTGGGGAGGAAGGTGGGACTGCCAGGTAGAGAGAGCACTATTGCTCTCGCAGTGCCGGCTCTGGCGTGATGGTGGAAGGAAGTTTTTTTTTACTCAGCGTGTGTTGTGCTTAAAAACCGTGTACCATATTCTTGAATGTGGTAAAGTGTAGAAGAGTGTAGAATTAGATTATTATTCTGCTTCCAGCTATTCTATTTGATTCATTTTTTTTCGGTTCTTTTATGGATTTCATTTTTAAATGAATAGATCAAGCTTGAACTGTAACAATTTCAGTTAAAGTAAGTAAAAAATGTTTGGTTTTTTTGTTAAGATTTTATCAAGTTCCTGAATAAATTTTCTTTTTATACATGTTTTTTTCCTTTTACACAATTTTAAAACAAAGGCTAAAAATTTTCAGGAGCAGCACCCCCACTAATTTTAGCTACGAGCCGCCACTACTAATTACCATTTTACATTCTGATCTCATGAATGTGAAATATGAGTACGGGATGAGGTTGAAAACAACAATGCGATGCAACATGAATGTCTTCCCTTTGTTCCCAGTAGCCATGCAATCTAATGTCAATGGCAGATCATATTCCAAACAGAAATGTGTCACAAAGTAGGACGAAAGGGGAGGGGAAGGCGACGTTAGGAGGGATGAAACTATCGAGCCACCTTTGCTCTTTTCAATCGATGCGAGCATGTGTGTGTTCTGACTTCGGAGTTTCAAGCGTTTATTTTTTCTCTATAGTGTATTAGAATAGAGTGGAAAAATAGTGTGGTGGCCGATAAACGTGAGGGGGTCGGGGAATCTGAGCCTACTGACAGAGGAAGAATTACACCGAGGAAAAATTACAAAGGACAAAATTGCATATGCTGGCAAGGGTGATGAAATGCAAGGAGTGAGTACTAAGTCAATGCTCATCAACATAGAGCACATAATAAATTCTACAGACAAAGGTCATTTTAAGGACGTAGTCGTGCCAATTACAGACGAAAAAAGATTTATTAGTTCAACTGGATTTTGCCAACCAGCGGGACCTTTTCCCCCGGACAAAGAAACAGGTGCTTGTTTCTCTGCCTATTATTATGAAACAACAAATAAAGCAGGAGTTAAAATTTCACGAAGTTCGAGCTAGCTACTACTGAAGTTGGCTATGTTATTCAGAAATACTTGACTGCACGTGCTGAGAGACATGCTGGTTGTTTGCTGATAGAAAGGACCCACATTTTCAACCAGCTTGGGTGCATGATGCCGCATTGGGAGTCAAAAAAGCCTCGGCGGGCCGGATGAGCAAATAAATCAGAAGTTTTCTAGAGATTCTGTGATTTCGTATGAACGAAATCAAGTCTAAATAATTTACTAGCGTTAAAACTTCACCCAGAAAGGCTTTGAGACCATTAATTTACAAAAAAAAATATAAAATTGCCCATGAGAAATTTTCCTGACCACTTTTTCATTACAGCTTTGCGGGCCGCATAAAGCGTTCTTGAGGGCCGCACGTGGCCCGCGGGCCATAGGTTGCCGACCCCTGCTTTGGATAGAGCTTTCGAAATGTCGAGGACAGGGCTGTGATGTAGCAGCGGTAATGAGAGGTGCTTATACTGCAGTGCAGAGAGGAATTTTGGACAAGGAAGAGAATGCACTCTATGCTCACTGCTCTGCCCATAATTTGAATCTTGTCCTCAATGATGCAGTAAAAGGAATACCAGAAGTAACGAAGTTTTTATTGCGCTTGAGTGAATTTATGTTTTCTTTGCTAATAGTATTAAATGTTGGGCTCTCTTATCAACTTTCTTTGATTCAAACAAAAGTAGGTCTAAAATAAAACTAATGCGCCTTTGTGCCACGTGATGGTCATCAAGAAATGAATTGTTGGTTGCCATCAGATTTACATATTTACATATCTTGCAAGCATTGTCTAAAATTATAATAATAAGTAAACCACCATCTGAACAAGAGTACGCCTGTTTTCTAAAGAAAGAACTAGAAACTTTTGAATTTGTTTCCCAAGTCGGGTTGCTCTCAAAAATATTTATGTCTACTAATGCTGTTTCAATTGATTTACAAAAACAGTATTTAGATATTTTGAAAGCCAATTTGCAAATTAAAGGAGCACTGGAAGGCCTGAAGACATTTCGGAATGCATATGAGGATGCAAAACAAATTGCCATAGAATTAAGTGCTGTTGAGAAAGTTGATCCAGCATTTTCTCAGAAGTGCACGATGAAAACTAAACGTCATTTTGATGAATTATGTGAGGACAAGAGACTCACTGACCCCTAGTCGCGATTCCGAGCAAACGTTTTCTATGGATGTCTGGATATTGTCATTGTGCAATTGCGAAAGCGATTTTATAGTTTAACTTATGTGTTCACACTTTTCAAGCAATACAGCTGCAGGAACTAGTCAAATTATCAGACAATTAACTTTAGGAACAGTCTCAAAGAATAATTGATAAATATGGTTGTGGCATCACGGATAATTTCCAATGCAATTGATATCACTGCAATCATGTCTTAGAAGTACATAGTATTGCGAAATGTATTTCAGTAAAAGGCCTCACACATCTTTTAGTTATTGAAAATGCAGCACTTTTGGCTAGTTTCCTAGATGTGAATGCAGTTGTGATACCTTTTCTAATGATACTAGCCACAGTTGCAACTGCTGAAAGAAAATTATTTAAGAAGGACGATGGGTCAAAAGCGTCTGAGCGGTTTAAGTGTTCTATCAATTGAACATGAGGAAGCTCACTGTTCGAGAAAAAACCTTCAGGGAATTATCAATATGTTTGCTGAAACAAAAGTAAAAAGACGGAAATTTTAGATAAGTAGCAACTCTCCAGTAATTTGAAAGTTAACAGTTTTATTGAACCTTATTTATTGGCTCTTCATTAATTTCTAATCAAAATAGCTACAAAAGTACTTGTAAATCAATTCAAATTTTAATATAAATAAAATAAAAATATATAATTTAGAAAGAGTAAATCTTTTATTTTAGATACTATTTTAATTTTATATTGTTAGAATTAAATTAAATAAGGGAGTGCACTTAATTTTTTGTCTGCGGGCACCATACATTACAGTTATGCCTCTGTATTCCAGACAGTATTTTGAAATTGTGTTTTATTCAATGGTATCAGTGCCATTGCAGGGAAGATTGGTTCTCAGGGCATGAAAGGTCCAATCATATATAACTATAAAAATATTGATAAGAAAAATATTTCATTTACTTCCAAATATACAAAATTTACTGTCAAGCAACAATTTCTTTTGAAATATTTACAGTAAAATTTCAATTCCTAATTCACCTGTTGCTGTGATGGCCCTATTCTTTGGATGGTTATTTATAATATTTTTCATCCTCTTCAGTCTCAAATTCATTTAATTTCCATTTCCTGTCCATGGTAACTTTTTATAAAATATTTTTATTTTTTACCAAATTATCTTACTAAATTTCCAAAATTAATGCTTTAAATTGCCCGATTAATGTCAAACAAAAGAAAATATTTTATTAAAAAGAAATTGTTCAACTTTGTATATTTTCATAGTTTAATAAAGAGAGACTTTTTTGTAGTAACTAATGCAACATTAGAAAATTCTTCTGTTAATCTCATTTAATATATATGCACATACCAATTACCAATGGAGGGGAGGAGTAAAGTAGAAGGATATTGAGCATCAGTGGATGGAAGGGGAGGAGGGTTATGACAGTTGACAATTAGCATTACTTGGAAAGGAAACAGTTAGTTATGCAAGGGAGGTAGCCTGATGGAGGTATGAGGTAGAATGGAGGGGGATTGGTTGTGGAAAACAAAGTCATTAAGTACAGTGATACAGTTTGAAGAAGCTGAGAGGATGATTTCAAATTTATCCAGGGCATCCAATATTTATCCTTTGGGAAGCATATGTAGAATTTCAGTATTAAGTTGAAATTATGGTTTTGTTTGCACAGAAGCATGGCAAAGAGAAAAGAAGGGTCTTTGTTCACCCAACATTGTTTATGTTCTG
Organism: Tanypteryx hageni; assembly: GCA_028673005.1. Lineage (NCBI taxonomy): Eukaryota > Metazoa > Arthropoda > Insecta > Odonata > Petaluridae > Tanypteryx > Tanypteryx hageni. Next base: position 80,462,642 of record CM054112.1, read on the forward strand.
AAATTTTGATTAAGAATTTTCTACCAGTTCTGCCAATATAAACTGCATCACAGTTTATAAAATTTATAAACATCACTTTTGGATGATGCATCTAATCTGATTGGAATATTTGATTTCATGCGGCTTCAGAATGCTCTATAGTGTAAAATATAACATGATATAATGACATATCCTGATCATCAGTGTATTTTACTGTTCTTATATGATATATGATCAAGTACTTCTAGCAAGAAAGGAAGAGGAACTCCAGAAAATGATGAATAGACTAGATATAACAGTTAGAAAATACGGTATGGAAATAAATACAGAAAAATCCAAGGTCATTCAAATATCATGCAAAGAAGAGAATCTGAATATAAGGATTGGAGGAAAGCCTTTAGAACAAGTTTCAGATTATAAATACCTTGGAAGCATCATGGCAATAGAAGCAAAATGTACGGATGAGATCAGGACTAGAATAGGAAAAGCAAAAGCGGCATTCAGAAGAAAGGAACACCTACTTATGGGGAATATAAGGGAAGATATCCGCAAGAAGTTCATAAAATGCTATATATGGAGTATAGATTTGTATGGTGAAGAAACATGGACGCTAAGGAAAAATGACATCAAATACTTGGAAAACATTGAAATGTGGACTTGGAGGAGAATTCTGAAGATAAAATGGACAGATGGGATGAAAAACAATGAAGTGCTATGAAGAGTAGAAGATAAGAGAACGATCATACAGACCATCAGAAAGAGGAAGGCAAACTGTGTTAGACATTACCTGAAGATAGAGAGCATGATTAAAGATGTGTTGGAAGGAAAACTAGATGGAAAAAGGGAAAGAAGTAGGAAAAGGTTTCAGCTGATAGATGATTTGATATGGAAAGAGAGTTATCAAGATATGAAGAGGACAGTGGAAAATAGGAGTATATGAAGAACCAGGTTTAACCATGAATTATCACGGACCTCTCTACAGACAGAATACCTATGATGATGATAAGGACATATAATATTCTACTCAACATAATTTCCACAGTGTGAATTGATGGTCACTTAATTTGCAAGTAAGATTTTATGAACTGCAATAAAATGATGTACATATATATGCAGACATGGTAAAGCAATAATACAAACACATTGGACTTCATCATTTAGTTTAAATAATTTAATCATAGTTAGCATAGTAATCTAGTAGCAGCAAAAAATTATTTTTTCTTTGAATATGTATGAGCACATACTAAACATAATGAGGCATTTAATTCTTTAATCACATTCTGGAAAAATGGAAATGATCATTTTTGTACTACTGCGTAGTACTTAATATAGATTTTGTTTGCAACTTTGACTCTGCAAGGGCAAGTTGATTAAATTTTCCTAATTGTATGTAGGTAGTTCCAAGCCTTATATACTTAATTTCATACCAATAATTGAAAATTTAAATGCTAATTAATCACCAAGATGAATCATTCATAGACTATAGTTTTAATGAAGGTTAAGGCATGCAAGTGTAACAGTTTAGCTGTTGATGAGAGTACAGATGTGCACGATACAGCTCAATTGAGAGTCTTTGTACGAGGAGTCACAGACACTTATGAAATAATTGAGGAACTTCTTGAACTTGGTCCAATAAAAGGCACAACAAAGGGACAAGACATTTACGATGAAGTAAAACGTCTGTTGATAAAATTTTGACTCCAAGAGAGTAACCTTTGTGGTCTGACAAATGATGGAGCTCCTGCGATGACAGGGAAGCTAATCAGGTTTGTAAATCTAATAAAATAATCATTGTCACATGAAATTATCACATATCATTGCATAATTCACCAGGAGCAAATTTGTAATAAGTAATTGCGAATCATATTGAGCCTTCTGCAAATTTCGAAAAATTAAAAGAATTGTGCGCCACAAGATGAATAGAAAGACATAATTCCTTTACAGCTTTTGTAGAATTACTTGATTCAGTTTTAGAATCTTTAAATATTATCACTGAGTAGCGTGATAGGGACACTTTGTCCAATGCTAAACTATACTTTGTGCACTTAACCAAATTGAGTTTGTTTTATCATTATTTATAGTGAAAAAATATTTCAGCTTATCATTGTCGCTCTGCAAAACTTTGCAAGAAAAAATTTAGATCAAATACAGGTTATTAACTTAGCAGATGACGTAATTGAGGAATTAAGAAGTTTGCGGATAAATTGTGATTATGAATTTGGTATCATTTTTAAAGAAGAGGCCTGAGTTCGAATCTTGAAGCACTTTTCTCAACTTGTGTAACACAGGAATGATTAAAATGTAATTTTTTTAACCAAAATTAAATATCTTAAAAATACGACATCGGACATTGATTTTTATTTTCTTAATGTCGAAATAAGAGTCTTATTCTGTAACGCTCATAAACGCGTATTGATTGAATAGGACTTAGGATCAATCTACCCATGTTATTACAGCAGAAATTATGGTTCTTAAAATAGCTTAGGTTGGTGACTGGGAAGAATTACATTGATTTTTGTCTTTAGATTTGATTTTCCTTTTTATTTCTTTATTTGATTGTTTATTTTCCCTTTATTTTGCAATAAGAACTTAATATCAAACATTAATTTATTACTGTATTATTTTGAAATTTCATTTTAATTAAGCAGGTAAATATGCAGATTTTGTTATTTTTCATTGAAATTAACTTGGTTATAATAAAATAGATTTTTATAGGTAAACATGCATTTAGTCAAAAAAAGAAAAATTGCAAGTGAATGTCGTATCTTCAAAGCATCGTGGACCCATAACTTCTTTGTTATTGAAAATAATGACGGCATACTATGTCTTATATGTCACGAGGAGATAGTTGTTATTAAGGAATACAATGTCAAGCGACATTATTCTACAAAACACTCCAGTAAATTTGACAGCCTCGTGGGTCGAGTGAGAATATTATTGGACAACAATCCTTTCTCAAAGCTGCAAAGGAGAATTCTGAGGAGGTAACCAAGATCTTGATAGCCGAAACATTAGCGAAGAGAGGGAAACCATTTTCTGATAGGGAAAGTTTTACATCTGTTGTATGCCCTGATAAAAAGTCGTTAATCCCAAAAATTAGCCTTTCGCATCAAACAATCGCTAGAAGAGTAGAGATGAGATGGCATCTAACATTAAAAATACGTTGGTAGAAAGAATTAAGTCGTGCAAGTTTTGCAGTTTAGCTGTTGATGAGACTAAAGATGTGCGCGATACAGCTCAATTGAGAGTCTTTGTACGAGGAGTCACTGACACTTATGAAATAATTGAGGAACTTCTTGAACTTGGTCCAATGAAAGGCACAACAAAGGGACAAGACATTTACGATGAAGTAAAACGTCTGTTGATAAAATTTTGACTCCAAGAGAGTAACCTTTGTGGTCTGACAACTGATGGAGCTCCTGCGATGACAGGGAAGCTAATCGGGTTTGTAAATCTAATGCAAAAATCATTGTCACATGAAATTATCACATATCATTGCATAATTCACCAGGAGAAAATTTGTGCAAAGACACTGCAGTTGAAGCATGTGATGGAAGTTGTTGTTTCCACAATTAATTTTATTAAGTCACGAGGGCTCAATCATCGACAGTTCCAAGCCTTTCTTGCAGAATTAGGATCAGACTATGGCGATGTAATTTACTTCAGTAACATACGTTGGCTTAGTAGGGTGAACACATTGGCGTGCTTCTACTCTCTGCTAGAAGAAATAAAGGTATTTATGAGAAACAAAGGAAAGGATGTGAGTATCATAGACAGTGAAGATTGGCTGATTGACCTTGCTTTCTTAGTTGCCACAACCAAATATCTTGCATAATTCAATATAAAGCTACAAGGAAAGGGTCTGTTTGTCAATGCATTACATGATCATGTTACAGCCTTTACCGAGAAGTTAAAACTGTTTCAAAAGCAGTTACTTGTTAAAAAAACTGACCACTTCACAACACTTTCAGCAAGACGTGCTAAGACAGAAAAATTTGAAAAATACGCAACATTGATTAGTAGCCTGAGAAACGAATTCGAACAGAAATTTGCAGATTTCAGAAATCATAGTCTCGAGCTTAAAATATTTGCTGATCCATTCAGCATAGATGTTAATGAAGTGGAAAATACCTTTCAATTAGAATTAATTGAAGTTCAAGCCAGCAGTCACTTGAGGAGAGCTTTTGTGGAGAATGATATTCATACGTTTTATAGGAAATACGTTAACAAAGAATCCTTTCCAAATATTTCGAAACATGCCATTCGGTTTATTGCACTGTTTGGTAGCACATATTGCTGTGAACGATATTTTTCACTTATGAAAAATATTAAGTCAAAGTCGAGATCATTATTGACAGACGAACATTTATGCAATGTACTTCATATTTCCACGTCAAGTGTATAGGGGGGACATTGATATTTTGTGCAAGCAAAAACAATGTCAAATACCTCACTAAATCCTTGTAATTGTAAAATTGTAATTTGCCTATTTGTATATTGAATAAATAATAATCTTTGTGAATCTTGTGAATTTTATTTTTTGAGCTTCAATAATTTAAATGATAAAAAAGAAAACATAAAGCGTAAATGACAGTCTTGAATGGTCTATATGGTATTGACATCGGCCCGCATAATCGAATCCCTTACAAAAAAAAAGATCATACGCTTTGACCAGAAGGGGACTGAAAATTTCTAAATGTGGCCCTTCACTGAAAAAGGTTGGACAATCCTGTTTTAAACCCTTAGCATGTAAAATAAAAAACGCATATTAATCGAAAACTGTTCTTAATCTATGTAAATGATATCTGCTCAGTAGTTCGTAGTAAAATTAAACTTTTTGCCGATGATACCGTTCTATATAAAGAAATAAAAAACCAGGAGGACCATCAGTCGCTACATGTAGACTTAAGAGCCATTTCATCGTGGTACAAAGAATGGAAAATTGAAATTAATTATACTAAATTTGCCGCAGTTACATTCTGAAAAACTAAGAAGAAAGAAGTAACTGTAGTGTTAAGTAGAACTAACATTTGCTTTATTCTGTTTATTATCCTTCCGTAAATTTTATTTAACATTCGCTTAAGTTACCTAATTTATTTTATTATAACATCTATGTTATAGTATTTTTTCTCTACCGTAATGGTAATCTCTTAAGTCTCGTAGTTTTTTGTTATAAATTTCATTCTCCCATTTAGAAAATAATATTTTATCATAGTAGTTATTGTGTATTAGCATATTCTTGTTGAATTTGTAAGGTTGTTTTATTTTTACGCTCCATAGTATTTATATATTTTTGTTGTTGTTTAATGCCATCTCCTGTGCATTATCTAACCTTGCTCATGTTATTTTGCCTTTTAATTTATACCTGCGTTTCACCCTTTCTCATACGCTTCACGAAGAGCTTCCCCGCGTTAAAACTTAGACCAGACTCTTTAGCATTCTCCCATTTCAGCTTTTGTTTTTATATTGTATATATATATATATAAATATAGTTGCGAAAGCTCGAATCACAGAACTGGAGAGGGTGGTTACGGACCTCTTTCAGAGGGTGGAAAGGTCCGAGGCAGCCTTGGTTAGTGTGGGGGATGCGGGGTCATCCCTGAAAACTCGCCGCGCCAAATTGGCGGCTCGGGTTCGCCTGGGTGCGGCAGCCGGTAGAGCGGTCGGGGTTGCCCCTTACTCCTTACCGTGGGCTGAGGGTCCTCCTGCTGGGAAATCCTAAGAGTGGAAAATGGAGTCCGCTCGGAGGGATCGTGGGGTGGGGCGGCGGAGGCATGGAGTTGGGAAAACTTCGGCGGACCCTCTTCCTGTCAGTAATAGGTTCGAGGTGTTGTCGGAGGCCGACTCCACGGCCATTGCGCCCTTACCCGTCTCTTCGATGGAGGCCGGGCCCAAGGGGAGTCGGGTTGGAAAGTGGGGGTTGTTAGTGTTTGGTAGTTCTAACGTTCGGCGTGTGATGGTACCCCTGTTATCCAGTGCCCGCCGGGAGGGAGTTGAAGAGCTGGTCTTCTCCAGAGGAAGGGATCTACAAACAAACAAGAAGTAAAAAAGACTACGGAAATATGAATCTAAACTTAGGGTTGACAGATTTTTTAAATCACTAATCAGGACATTTACATTAAATCAAGCATTTTTGCAATATTAAGTCGGGACTAGAGTTTCGGAACCGGGAATTCACTCGATATTTCTTATTCTCGATTCCCGGGAAATTTTTTAATGATTCCCAGGAATCTTCGTTTGAATTTTGTGCCGAGTCATGCTTTTCCAATATTGCCTTCGCAGCTGATTATTTTTATATATCCTCCAAATTTCAGCACAAAATTTTAAGCTATCAAACTCTGTTTTGATTTTATGCATTGACATTTTAATAGTCTTTCTGATGAATACTAAATATTTTTTCAGTGAATGCTATTTAGTTACGGAGTTATTAGAAGTTTGATATCAGGTTGCGTTTCTTGAAATTAAATTAATTAAATATATTTTATGCTTGATTGGCTTCCTCTAATATTTTATTACCAGCTTCTGTATCTAGATATAACCGAAATTCTTTACAACTCCTTTTAAAGATTTGGTTACTCATATATAAATTCAGCTTCTAAATTGGATAGCAAGATGTAGTTTGTTCTGTCTTTCTCCACGCAACAGCCATCAAACAATATTCTTTCAATCGATGCATTCGTATGTGGTAATGATGAAACAAAGCTGACGACTTTTAGAAATCTATATTTAATTTTAAAAATTTAACTCATTTCTATGCGATTGTTTTTGTTTAAACATGATTATATTATATATCCCGATTACAGTTTTGAATGTTGAAAATTTTTGTTTAAAAAACGGGAAATTCGAAAGATGTTGGGACGCGGGAAACACATTAACAAGTCGGGAGAATCTGGCAACCCTAATCTAAACTAAAACTGATCTAAAAAATCGTTAGTTGCAAACCTCAGCGGCGTAAACAACAGAGCACACTGAGAGACTACACGACGGAGACCAAGGAGCGAGTGAAGTCTCGCCCGCTGAAGCCCCCTCAAGGTCGCGCTCAACCTTCTCTGTCTCACCCGCAAAGTCATATGAAAAGCAAGACAAATGTTTCCACAGAGCAGAGGTCGGCGACCGCGGACGCCATTGCGCCCGCGAGACACTCACCAGTCGCCCGCTGGCTGAAAAGAAAACATTAGTTGAAGAGACCAATTGCGACATTCTTGGTCAACCCCCTTCAATTTTACGGTCAATGATAGGTCTGTTATTATTGCAATCTACTTTAACATCATTAACGCCGAAGACTTATAATTGGATATAATAAATATACAGAATGATATTATTTTTATATAATAATTCACAGGTGTCCGTCTGTCTGTCCCGGTATTTTTGGACATTTCCCAATGGAATTAAGAGCTGAAACTTTCACAATCGTTAAACCCCCATGAGGTGGTCTCTAAAAAAATCAAACAACCCGGAAGAAGTCCCGGATTCATATATATATATATATATATATATATATATATATATGTGTGTGTGTGTGTGTGTGTGTGTGTGTGTGTGTGTGTGTGTGTGTGTGTGTATTCTGATTCAGGCTCACCCTAAGAACAGGAAACTCGAGTTACGTGCCAAATTAAAACAAAGTTGGCTGAAAATTTTCAGTGCCAAGATTCACATTCATTGATTTGTTTTTCATAGTTGATTTATAATAAACTCTTAAAGCTTTCTTATATATATATACACACACACACACATAATATTCGTACATATCTACTCTTGTTACTTTATGCGCCCTTCACGTCCCCAATAATTTAAGTTGCGCCCTCATAGATGGAAATATTGCCGACCACTGCCATATAGGATGACGTTTCTTAATTTTCGTTAGTTTTGTGCTCTTGTGTTGAGCCGAGTCCTCCGGCGAAAATTCTATGGAGGAAACACAATGACCTCAGTATGTCAACGGGTGGAAAGGTAATAGATAGGATATCATAGAGTAAGGATATAGATAGAGCGATTTTGGTCTACTGCGCATGGGCCCAACATTGGAAACCGGTGACCACGTGACTTGAGGCACGCTGCCGAAGCATCCCGTACGTTATGGTTGAGTTCTGTAGTTTTGATGTTGAGTTTTTCATTTATTGAGCTATTTAAGCACTCCATATTACGCAATATGGTTGCTTCTTGTTGTGCATATAATTGCAAAGAAAGATATGTGAAAGGAGGACCGATTACATTCTATAGGTAAGTTTAATGAAAGATAAATGTCTGAGACGCGTAAGGATGAGATTCTTAAAATAAGTTGTATTGATGCAGTTTTCTGTTGTAATAGTGTTTCTCAACTTATTGGAATATTATGGCTAAATAATTTGCTTGTGTAATCAAGTACTTTTAATGGATAATCGTGTTTTTCTTTTAATATGTATTAATATAAGAACATGAAGTACGTACGCCCTCATTTCAGCATGAACTAGGACAAATTCAAAAAGGGGAAGCACCTAAGAGGAAAGAGATCCTCTCCTCTCTGAAGGAAAGATTCGCATCTTTCAGGACAAAAGTTCTTGAAGACTTCCGCCGATTCTCCGAGCACCCGAGTGAAGTAGAGCGAAAATGCGGTGACTTGCATGAGAGGAAGGACGCTCTCGAGCAATATTCAAGACGTACCTGTCTTCTCATTCACGGCATCCAAGAGCAGGAGCGTGAGGACTGCTTATCACTCGCCACGACGTTCTTCAGAGAAAAACTGAAGATTAACGTCGAATTACAGCATCTAGGCAGAGCGCACAGAACCGGGCCAATGAAAAACTCAAGTCCTCACCCCAGGTCCGTCATCGTAAGATTCATATCTTACCAAAAAAGAGCAGGTTTGGAGGAGCAAGCGACTCCTAAAAGGGACCAAGTTTCTCGTCACAGAGTCGCTCATCTCCACGAGAAAGAAGGCCCTGCAGGAAGTAAAGGCACTAGTAGGCCACAGAGGTTTATGGACACAAAATGGAAAAATTGTCGTCGTCCACAATGGCTCCAGGCGGTTCATCTCCACCTTCAGAGATGTAGATGAGTTGAAGCGGGTTTGGACGCCACAAGAATCCACTCCGAGGGACGGACGCTTTTAGCATCGCGAAGGGCAAGTGTGTCCAGTGGACTACAGGCGGTTTCCGGAGTCGCTGACGAAGACTGCTGCGGTGGTGAAGATCTTCATTTGAAGAATTAAGTGTTGTGATTGTGTTCCCCATTTTTTCCCTTTTATAATAAGTGCATTATTTTAGTTCAAATATCCCTCCTATCCCTGATCAGCGACAGTGTATCTGAAGTGTTTATTTTCTTAAGTGCGTTTAAGTAGCGTAGCCGCATCTGTGATTCCTAGTTTCTAGCGAGTGAAGTGATAAGGAAATTAGTTATTGAAGTGAAGTGTCATTTTTCTCCCAAAGTTATAAAGTTGAGTTAGTGTCCCCATCAGGTGCTTCATCAATTCCCTGCTCTGAGCAATAATTAGTGCCTATTTCTAGTGAGTCATATAATTTCCATTATGTTTTTCCATATTATTACCTCTTGACCGCTATTGCTTTTCATTAATACTTTTTACTATTTTTATTAATCAGTGTTCACTGAATTGTTAATTTATGTAACTGCTATATGTATATTTTTTCTGCTACTTTGCCCAATTCTTTGTGTTCTGTTACTCTCATTTTGTCATGTCGCTTGAATCACTACATAGTACCTCATACCAAACAAACACATTATCTCTTTTCTTCACCCGGACCTCTCTCAATCCCAATACACCAGTGCCAGTTACCCACTTTTCACCACATGCTGAGCTTAGAAGGTCACTCCTTAACCCTTGCGCCCCAGAGTCAGAGCCGCGCCGGGCATATTTGCCGCCCGGGTGTAAGCAGTTTATGCCGCCCTTCTCTATAAGCCCAAATTTTTTCGATTTTTAGATTACAAGATGTAATTAATTTAAGGAAGGCTATAATAAAGTAGGGTCTTCGCGCCTACGGTGCCCAACCCAGATTAGTTACAAATTATTATTAATGATTAGTTACAAATATTCCGTATTAACTGTCAATCGTTATTATATTTTTGTTTACATCTCTTTCCAAAAGTATTCATATCATTATTATTTGCATTATTTGGGTGCGAAAGAAGTTATCCAAATTTTTATGGCTTAAGCAACAAGCTTCTACTAAGAATCACGCTACGAAAATAATAAAGAGAGTTGCCACAAATTTTCATAATTTTACCAATATTTAAAATTAATGCAGAGACATATATAAATTTTCATAATTTAAATATAAAATTTATAATTTAGTATGAGTATCGGCAATACATATGCTGAAATAATGAAAATACTTGGCAATTAAACTTTTTGACATCATCATCATCTGCTTACGTCGCGGTAAACGTCAACATAATGGCTATATAGGCTTAAAAGACCCAAATGTATGCTTAAAAATCAATAATAATAAATAGTGTTCTGCATATCTGCAGGTTCAGGTGCTCCTCCTCCAACTTTCTCTATCCTGTGCCCTTCTCTTCATCTCCCCATACCCTCCTCCCTCTCTTAGAATATCCAATATTTTAATTCTTCTTCTTCCTCTTTTCTTTCTTCCCTCCACCGTTCCTTCGATAACATCCTTCAGTAATCCCTCTCTTCTCAAAACATGTCCTATCCATTTCTTTTTCCTAGTCACTATCGTGTCCACCAAACTCCTTTCCTCTTCTACTCTTCTTAGCACTTCCACATTTGTAATCCTGTCAGTCCATTTAACCTTCAGCATTCTCCTCCACACCCACATTTCAAATGCCTCCACCCTCTCCCTGTCTCTCTTCTTCAATGTCCATGTCTCCGACCCATATAGCATCACACTCCAAACATAACACTTGACCAATCTCTTCCTCAATCCCAAATCCATCTTGCTGTTAAATAGCTTCCTTTTTCTATTTAACTCTTCTTTTCCCAAACCTATTCTCATCTTAATTTTCTTCTCACATTTCCAGTCCTCTGTCAACAACGTACCAAGATACCTGTACTGTTCCACCTGCTCTATCCTCTCCCCCCTCACCTGCACCTCCATCCTTTCCTCGCCCCCTATTCTCATTACTTTCCTTTTCTTTCCATTTATTCTCAACCCATATCTGTCCTCCATGCTCACCAGATTCTGTAGCATCTCCCTCAAGTCTTCCGTCCTCTCAGCAAACAGTATCATGTCGTCAGCAAATATAATTGACGCTGTAATTCTTCCTCCAACGCTTACTCCTGTGCTCGTCTCCCAACATTCCTTTATCATTTCTTCAGTATAGATGTTAAACAGGGTTGGTGACAAACAGCAGCCCTGTCTAACTCTCCCAATCTCGAACCACTCCGTCCTGCTTTCTCCTATCCTCATGGCCGCCTCCTGTCTCATGTATAGATTCCTTATCAACCTTCTGTCTCTCCAATCTACTTTCTTCTCCTTCAATATCTCCATCATCCTTTCCCACCTCACATAGTCGAAAGCCTTCTCCAAGTCCACAAAGCACAGACTGATACCATTGTCCCGTTCTAAATACCTCTCTCCAATCGTCTTTACCACCCCTATGGCATCCCTCATACCCATTCCTTTTCTAAATCCAAATTGTTCCTCTGCTGCATTCTCTTCCATTACTCTCGTCAGCCTTCTATTCATCACTCTCAACATTATCTTGGCCGCGTGAGCTATCAGACTAATAGTTCTCTCCCCGCACTTCTTTGCCCCTTTCTTTTTAGGTAGTGGTATTATTTCCGTTCTGACGAACTCTTCCGGCCACTCCACACTCTCATATATTGCATTGCACAAGTTGGTCACCTCTTCAATGCCTTCGTCTTGCAGACACTTCAACAGTTCCACAGGTATCCCGTTTACTCCTGCCGCCTTTCCCTCCCTCATTTCCTTCATAGCTGCCACTACTTCCTCCCTCAGTATTGCCTCCCCCATCTCCTCCCTATCCGCTTCCCCTTCTTCCTCAATTTCCAGCTCTGCCGGCTTTTCCTTCGTCTTATACAACTCCTCCATGTATTCTTTCCACCTGCACATAACCTCCTTTTCCTCCTTCAGTATCCTACCATCCTTGCTCTCAATTTCTTTTGAGCCTCCTCCTCCAGATCTCTGTCCATCCCAAGTAATACTCCTGATCTTCTGATACGCTAGGTCGTACCTTCCCCTCTTCTCGAGTTCTTGTATTTCCTTGCACTCCTCCTCCAGCCACTTCTTCTTTGCCCTTTCCGTCTCCCTCCTCAGTTCATTGTTCAACCGCCTGTAGTTCCTTCTCCCCTCCTCTGTGTTTACATTCTTGTATCTCCTTCTCGCCTCCATCTTTGCTATCATTTCCCCTGTTACCCAGGGTTTCTTAGCTCTCTTGCCTTTCCTGTATCCTATTTCCCTTTCCGCCACATTTACTATTCCATTCTTACTTCTCTTCCATTTTTCCTCTATTCCTTCATTCTGTGTATTTCCTCTCTTCATCTGGTTTGCCATATCATAACCGATTTCCTCTTTCTGCCTTTCTTTCAGTTTCTCTAGATTCCATTTCTTAGCCATCTTTGCTTTTCTAACTCTTTTCATTTTGATCTTTATTTCCACCATTAGCAACACGTAGTCGCTTGCTATGTCTGCTCCTGGGAGCCCACACACTCTTTTCACTTCTACCAATATATAGTCTATCTGTTTCCTGTACATGTCACCTGGCGATTTCCATGTATATAGCCTTCTCTTATGATTCTTATACCAGGTGTTGGTTATTATCATGTTCCTCTCCTTGCAGAACTCGATAAGTCTGTCACCCCTTTCGTTTCTCTGTCCCAGCCCGAACTGTCCCACAACTCCATCGGCTCGTCCCTCTCCCACACTCGCATTCCAGTCTCCCATCACTATTTTACAGCATCCCTTTCCTTCCTTGTCCAGTATGGCACTTATTCTCTCATACACTTCCTCCCTTCCATCGTCATGGTCGCCGGTTGGCATGTACACTTGGATGACTAGCATGTTCTTTGGTTTAGCATATCATTTCAGTCCAATAATACTATCACTGTCATAAATGATCCTGGTAACACTCGGTTCAATCTTCTTATTAACTATCATTCCTACCCCGTTTCTCCCCCTGGTATTCCCCGAGTAGTATAACTTGGTATCGTCACTCCTCAACTCACCATTTCCCTCCCATCTCACCTCGCTTATCCCAATAATGTCCATCTTGTTTATCTCCATTTCTCTCTTGAGATTTTCCAGCTCTTAATAACGTCCTTACATTCCAGGTTCCTAACCTTAATCTTCCTCCTTCCTCTGACTTCGCTTTATTCTCTAGACTCTTCGTAAACTGTCTCCCCTGGAGATCCAATCGGGAGACTATTTTAACTCCGGAATATTTAATTTGCGAAGAATCCATGATGTTTCTAACTCCTCCGCACCATAATCTGGGATAATTCCAGCGGTGGTTTCCCGTTGTCTTCCGCTGTCTAGAGAGGCCGTCCCTAACCTGGGGTACAGACGCCTTTTGTAGCCGCCCCTAACATAGGGTACAGATGCTACTAGATGGGTTCCAGGGGCATTTCCTCCACCTGATGGACCATCACCCTCCCTAAGAGATTCATCCGCCCGAAGCCGTTGGCCCCCTAGGGTCGTCAAGTTATTTTCCGCCGCCTGGCACTCGGCGTTGGGTCCCTGGCTGCACGGTCTACCCAATTACCGTGGCAGGATAACCTGGTCAGACAGAATAAAATTCAATACCATATCAAAAGTGCCGATTTATTAATATTTTAGTTCATTGGGTGCGTTTTCGCGGATTTTTCGATTGGAGGAAAGAGGAGAGATCTATACTTTTCCGATCAAATTCTGAAGTTCTTAACTTAATTTAAAGCAATTTTAAAATGCAATTTTGTGAAACATTTAATAGATTTCAGTGCCTCCTAATGGAAAATAAAACGGAATCATTGACGTTAAAAATACAGATATTTGGAAAACCTATTAAATCCTTAGTGAAGATATATTCTAAAATTTTAAAAGGAGTCATACTTGGTTTCATATAATCTTGAATAGTTTCTAATTCGTCATAGAAATCCGTAGCACTAATGTTACTTTCTTCTCTGGCATTGTCCGTTAGTTTTTTTGTAAGCCTGTGCAGAATTTCATTTTTGTTTCATATTTCTTCCTAGATAAGCTATGTATGCAGATCATAGAGGAAACGGAAACCAGCATTGTGTATTTTTTGACGTTCAAATATTTCACTAACAGAGGTTATCGTAGTATCCAAAATAGAGTAAAACAAATTAATCTTAAAGCTAGTCTCAGGGTCTTGAACTATTTCATCCTCGTGTTCGTAATCGGATTTTACTTTTTTCTTACGTGGCCGAACAGATAGCAATGAAGGAAATTCTACATCAACATCTGAAGCTAATTCCTTTAAATCCTTCCTCAGTTCTGTTGCTTTTCAAATATTTAATCAAATTTTCTTGAACTTATATTGAAACTGAAATATTTACGTCCGATTTTTGTAAAGTTTTACTCACAACATTTACCCGTGGTAAAAAGTTATACCAGAGCACAATGGAGCAAATGAACCTAAATGATTTTATTTTCAGCGCCAGTGAATTTGCTTGATGTCTAGTGTTTACATCTGTCGACCACTCAAACAAGACGTCGATTTTTTCGTATATTTCAAAGGACGAGTTATGCGAAATGACGCTTCCATGTTTGTCTTGGAGGGAGGTAGTCCATATCGCTTGCTTCGAACTCTTGGTGGATGTACACTAAGGAATTTTTGGTTTCTCGGTTTTTCCGCATCCTTTATTTTACATATGTGAAAAGCTTCCATAGAAGAAAGATTTAAAATTAACCAAGATATAATTTAAGCAGGTTACCTATGTGTATTAAACTAAACTATAAATCGGTAAACCGTCCTCAAACCTCCTAGCCCTGATGCATTGCTTCAAAATTTGGCGCACTCTCTGGAAGGGCGCCTGAGGCGGTCGCATCGCCTACTCAACAATCGCCACGATCCTGGTTGCGAACGTATTTAGGTCTAACAAGATGGAAAAGTATACTCCATAAATGGAATACACAGAGATTTCAAAGGCGTTCTTAATGGGAAATATGTATGGAAAGGTATCGAAAGATTAGGTGATTCCCGAATTTTTACCTCCGAAACTATAGTCTCTGGGACTATCTTGTAGTAAATGTCGTTCTCTATACAAATAAATTTTTAAATCTAAACCCCACAGATAATATAAAAGAATGAGAGAGGTATATATGGATTTTTAATAGTTGTTTGCTGAGAGAACCGTCTTAGCTATCGATGTAAACAAAATATGCGACGTTTTGCTCGGGATTTTCTCGAACTATCAGTCGTAATTATGTGGTCTCTGGACCATCTTTAAGTAAATGTTGTTCTCTATCCGAATAAATTTTTAATCTATACCTTACAGATCATATAAGATAATAGGAGAGAAATATATGGATTTTAGTGCTTTTGCTCAATGCTGAAAAGCACTATTATCTTCATGATGTCCGTCCGTCCGTGCGCATATATCAGGGAAGAATTGGCTGAACCGATTTCGACCAAATTTGGTACAGAATTTTTTCATAAATTCATGACCAAAATGACATATTTAGATCGAATCAACTCGGCAGAGGTGCCAACATTGCAAAATTAAACTTTTCGGTAATTATAAATTTGGAAAGAATTGGTTCAACCGATTTCAACGAAATTTTGTATAAAGGAGGTGTGCAACATAAAAAAAAAACAAAATCAAGAAGTTTAGCATAGATATAAAAGCCAGGGCTGCCACAATACAAGTAATAAAAAAATTATTTTTTACAAGTATTTTTGTTGGATTTTCCACATAAATTTTAACTAAATTAATATTTATAATGTTCACATACATGCAAAACCATATTAGCATATTTAAACCCGATCAGCCTAACAGGAATGCCACAATTACAAATTAAACTCTTTCAGTAATTAAGGTTTTGGAAGGAATTGGCCCAGTGGATTTCAACTAAATTTTGTATATAATATTTGTGCAACATACTATAATGAAATCAATGTTTAAAGCGGAGCTGAAGAGCAGGCCTAGAACAATAAAAAGTAAAATAATAATTTTTTACACGTATTTCTAGAGAACTGAACGCATGGATTTTAACCAAGTATGGTATATATAATCTTCATATAAATAAATAACCAAAACAGCATATTTAAACCGTGTCGAATAGACAGGGCAACCACAATATCAAGGTTAGAATTTTTCTGTAACTACAAACTTCGAAGGTATTGGCTGAACCGATTTCAAAGAAATTTCGTTTGTAGGGCGAGTATAGAATGGCAAAACGAAATGAATATGTTTAGAACGGATCTAAAAAGCCGGGCTACTATAATATAAGGAAAAAATAACTTTCTGATTTCAAAACAAATGCATTAGTATATGATTATCATCATCATCATCATGCTTCTGTCCGAAGACAGGTTTTAACTGAATCGCTGCCTCCATTTCTCTCTCTCTCCCTAGAAGCCTCTTTTATACCTCTATAAGTATTATATCCCTGATTTATATTATCTAATATTCCTACTATTTTTCTCCCTCTTCCTCTTCTTCCACTAATTTTTCCTTCTAAGATCGTCTTTTGTAAACACTGTCTTCTCAATATATGCCCTATCCAATTTGCTTTTATTTTCCTGATTGTTTTTATTAGCATCCTATCTTCTCCTACCATTTCTAATACTTCTTCATTTCTCTTCCTCTCTGTCAATTTCACTTTCATCACCCTCCTCCATACCCACATCTCAAAACTTTCTAAATATTTTTCCTCCTTTCTCCTTACCGTCCACGTCTCTGCACCATAAAGAACTATGCTCCATATGTAGCATTTTGCTCATTTCTTCCTTGTTTCTAAATTTATTTTCTTGCTTGTGAGAAGCTCCTTCTTCTCGTTAAATGCTGCTTTTGCCATTGCAATCCTACTTCTGATGTCCTGTGTACTACTTCCATCCTGCGCTAAAATACTGCCGAGATATTTGAAACTACTTACTTGTTCCAATTTTTGTCCATTTACCATTATATTTAATTCTTTATGTTCCTTTAAAACCACCATGACTTTCGTTTTTTCTGCATTGATCTTCATTCCATATTGTTGGCCAACCTCCACTAGTCTATCTGTCATCCTCTGAAGCTCTTTCTCGCCTTCTGCTATTAAGCCCTGATCATCTGCGTATTTAATGGTGGTAATACTTTCACCTCCTATCTTAAATCCTTTCTCTTCCATCAACGCTTCTTCTGTTATTGTTTCTGCATAAATATTAAATATCGCTGGTGAAATAGGACATCCCTGCCTCACTCCCCTCCCTATTGAAGTACTTTCTGTTTCTTCTCCTTCAACCCTGACTCTAATCTTTTGATCAAAGTAAAGGTTTTTAAGCAGTCTTTTATCTTTCCAATCTATTCCTATTTTGTTTAAAATACCCAGCATTTTATCCCATTTCACTCGGTCAAAAGCTTTCTCCCAATCTACAAAACAAAAATACATACCTTTATTGACTTCTAACACTCTTTCTATCATCATCCTCATACATCCTATAGCATCTCTAGTCCCCCTTCCTCTTCTGAAACCAAACTGATTATCTTGCAGCTCCTTTTCTATTTTACATTCAATTCTTTTGGTTATTATTCTGGTTAGAACTTTAGCTGTATGAGAAATTAAACTAATAGTTCTGTAATCCTTACAACATTTTGCATTGTTCTTTTTCTCCAGTGGTACCATCACAGCATCTAAAAAATCTTCTGGCCATTTGCCAGTATCATATACTTGGTTAAAAAATTTTGTTAGCTGCTTAACTGCTTTAGACCCCAAAACCTTAAGAACGTCCACGGGTATATCGTCACTCCCAACAGCCTTCCTTCTTTTCATGTCATCATCTTTTAACTTCAGACTCGAGAATACTTGGTCCTAGCTGATCTTTTTCCACATCCTCTTTTTCATTTAATTCAATATTTCTTGGCTTTCCTTCTTTGTCATACAGAACCTCAATGTATTCTTTCCAGACATTCTTTACATTGTCTGGCTCCGAGACTATTTTACCACTTTTGTTCATGATTCCTTTACGTCCTATCTTTCTTGCCTTTTTCTTGAATAGTTCCCTTGTTTGCTATACATGAGGTCTGCTCTACAAATTCTTTCACATTCGACAATCTCCTCGCATTTCTCATTTATCCACTGTTCTCTGGCTTTATCTGTTTCCCTTCTTAAAGCATTATTTAACTCATTGTACTTTCTTTGGCTTTCTTCAGTGTTTATGTTCTTCCACTTTCTCCGCTCTTCCATTTTTTGCAGCATGGCTGCTGTGATCCAGGGTTTTTGTTTCTTTCACCTGTTATCTTTCCTACCTTCTTTTTCATTACATCTTTAATGTTGGTATGGATGTATCTCCACTCCTCATCTACATTCTTTCTATTTTCTTCAGCTCTCTCCCCCAACCTTTCCTCCAGCTCAGTCATAATAGCCTCCTTGTTTTTAAGGAGTTCCTCTAAGTTCCATTTCTTGTTAACTCTTATGTTTCTCTTAATGCTCTTCAGTCTACATTGTGTATTTGCCACCAAAAGGTTGTGGTCAGAATCGATATCTGCCCCTGGTAGTGTTTTCACATTTTTAATGATATGATATGATTATACTACGGCGAATTTGACAAAAAGCGCTTCCGTGCCACGGGAAACCCGTGTGCAACCCTACTTGTTAATTGTTGTTTGCTGAGAGAACCGTCATAGCGATCGATGTAAACAAAATATGCGATGTTTTGCTCGGGATTTTCTCGAATTTTTATCTCCGAAACCATAACTCGTAATAACGTGTCCTCGCGGACTTTCTTGTAGTAAATGTTGTTCTCTATCCGAATAATGTTTTAAATCTATACCTTACAGATCATATAAGAGCTAGGGAGATAAAAGTTGGATATTTCACTGTTGTTTGACGGATGCCATTTAACGAGATACGAGTACAAGTTTATTAAAGCAATTATGTAAAGTGGAAGTTATAATTGAGGGATTCAGTTGAAAATCATAATTGGACGATAAATTTTAATAAAGATCACCCATACTTAATTAAATTAAAATCCGTCCAGCGGTTTAGGAGGTGAAAGTTACGACGGACGGACGGAGCAGACGTGCCCATAAGGCGTTTCGCTATTACAGCTTCGCCTAAAAACTCGTTCTTCCTCCGAAAGAGGAGCTTACCGGCAAACTGTTGCCTCCCTCGAGCCCGTTATTTCTTTTTGGATGTGTACAAAGAAAATAATCTGGTTAATAAGCAAAAATGATAAATGATTTTTTAATATCAGGTATTACTAAAGTACATACGTTCAAATCTATGAGATGGAAAAGGACAAAATTAAAAAATGTTATTGCCCGTCCGTAAGTGCCGCCCCTCATATGTTGCCGCCCGGGTGCGATGCGCCTCTTGCACCCATAGGACGGCGCGGCTCTGCCCAGAGTTTATACCTGGCGCCACTAAAATATCCCGTTTTTCTACGCAGTCCTCACTTGAAGGTCCCAGTTCAAGGCTATTTCCTCATAACAACCACCCTGACATTATTCTCACTGAACAACTGCTTGCTTCTAATTTCAAGCCATTTCCACGAGCCTGTCAGCTGATTTATCTCAACGTTCAAAGCCTCACAGCGTATTTTGTTGAATTGCGTGCCATCCTTCCCTCTAATGACGTACATCCCTCACGGAAACTTGGATCAAACCTTCTATTTCTTCTTCTACAATCGAGTTACCTAGGCACTGTCTGTATCGGAATGATCGCTTAGGCAAAGGTAGTGGTGGTGTAGGTTTTTGCGTACGAAAGAATTTGAAGTGTAACGTGATAGCAACAAGTGAACCTCAATTCCCAAGAAGGCCTGAATTCCTCTTCTTAAAAATTATAGTCAATGCAAAAACTTTTACTCGGAACAATTTATCGACCTAAAATGGCCCTTCTATCTGACTTAGATGACACATTTTCGAATTTTGCTACTAACTATGAACATATTATTACCCTCTCTCCCTCCCACTCTCCAGGTTTTTCACACCCCCTTCTTATGTGGGTGTTTTTCTGCAGTGGGTTTTTTTTACATGGATTCCATTACTCAGCAGTTCATATTTTTCCCACAAAATCACATCTTTTCCTTTCAAATACTTGTATTTTTATTGTTACCTGTATTTACATTGTTTATGTTTTATGTATCACTATATGTATCACGACGAGGGGTTAGGTGGAAGATGGGACTTCCTAGTCTCAATCTCGCCCCAAATAAAGACCAAATCAATCAATCCCTCCCTCTCTCTCTCCCTCTCTCTCTCCCTCCCTCTCTCTCTCTCCCTCCCTCTCCCCCTCCCTCTCTCCCTCCCTCACTCCATCCCTATCTCCCTCGCAGGTTTTTCACACACCCCTTCTCTGAGGGTGTTTTCCTGCGTGGGTTTTACTTGGAAGAGCAAACCTGTTTTTACCTAGGTTTTCCCCACAAACTTAAATCTGTCTTCACTTATATCTTTTTGTTTTGTATATTTTATATAGGTACTCTTCATTGTAATACTTTCATTTTTAATATTCATTATTATGACGAAGTGTTAAATGTAAGAATGGACCTTATGGTCCAAATCTCGCCCGAATAAAGGCGATTATCTGTCTGTCTGTCCGTCCATCCGTCCGCCCGTCCGTCCGTCTGCCTGTCTATCTATCCCTCTCTCCCTGATTCCCTCTCTCCCTCTCGCTCCTAATCATCGCTCTATCGTCTTCTGTCCCGAAAATGCAACGTTGTGTGTGCAGGTTTGAACTTGCAGATATTGTCTTCCACTTATTTTTTCTCAACAAATCCTTTGCTAAGTCCATGGCGGTATTTGGACGCGCAATAACGTGCAGGCAGCCTCGCGTGCATTTGCACAAAATTGTGTCATAAAAATGACTCATAGGCGCGATTTATATTCTGATGAGATTCTCGCGGAACTCAATAGCATCTCCTAGGGTGTGTCGGACGGATATACCTTTTAAAACATTTTTGATTTAGCGGCAATAAAATCTGTCGTGATATATTCAGCTGTCACTGGTAAGAAACTTTCGCGGAAAAAATTCATCAGACAGCTTGCAGAGAAGTTACTAGCGAAGTACGTAAAAAAGCGGCCAAAATGTGATAATCAAGGCGAAGGATCTGAAGAAGTTGTTCCAAAACGACGAAGATGCCAGATCATGGAAAATTGTAGAGAAAATTAAACCTCAACCAAATGCACAGTATACAGAAAAATGGTTTGTCGGAAGTGTACGCGCAAAATGAGTTGCACTTTCGTAAGCTGCACTAACGCGATGAAAGAATAATAATTTTGTTATATGTATTATTTTGAAATTTTGTTCCTCACAAATATGTGCCAAAGGAATCTATTTTTCAAGTCCGAAAGATTTTTGTTGTTACATGGTATAGTAAAATACTTACTATTTATAATTAGCTTTAGTTTATTAAATTAGTTATAAATCAACCTGTTCGTAGTATTTGTAAGCGAAATGAGTACTTTCAGCATGAATGCATTACCGCTATGCATATGCCTTTTTATAATTATCGTGTTTATCTCTGTAAATTTTAATTATGTTCATTTTGTTGCTACCCGTACCTAATTTTTTCTTCATATTGGTAAATATGGGTCTGCCTTATATTACTTGAGCATAAGTTTTAAAAATGTTCTTTCGCTGTTATGTAATCCTTGCGTGATTTTCAAATATTTTTTCAAAATTGACATTGACATTTTATTACTTATTTTTTTAAGTTTCGAACAGAGAGAGTGTACCGGCTTATGCTATCTATAAACAGTAGTTGGTCTGAATATAAAATATATACGTTATTTAAACGCAATAAATACTCTTGAAGAAATAATTGCTTTATTTGATACATAGTAAGTTCTTACCACATACATACTAACGGTTTCTTAATTGCATTTCCTGTTTCTGAAGGTGCCACATCCCAACATATAACTCTATGGAAAAGGATGTCTTCCTTTAGGCGTACATACTCATAAGAGAGCAGTAAATTATTTATCACGTAAAATTACTATAAAACGCCTTTTTTTAAATAATGTTACAACATTATTTTTGTCCATGAATGTATCAGTTTGGCAAAACTTACCATACAAAAACATAACTTATAATTGCGTAGATGACGAAAGTAATTTATCGCTTTTAATTTCATAATTTAAGCTATAAAAGCTGATATTTCATAGTACGGGCCAAATTGACCCGTTTGGGCATTCTAGGGGGTGCGCTAAGTGCTGAAGTCCTATTTTTTTATAGTGTTAATCCGGCCCCTGCTGCGCGTATTAGTACTAGAGTAAAAGATGAGAGTGGAGAGGATACTGTAGAGTGGAGATGAGACGGAGATTTCGTGTGATATTGTTGGAACAACTTGAGAAGTTTTGTCTCCTTGCCCACGGAACTTGGGTTGGGCTAAGATAACCCTCAAGCACTTAAAACCTCCACTATTTTGTCACCCACATCACTTGTGCTCGTCTTCTTCATTTTATAATTTACAGTGTTGATTGTTTTTAGTTTGTATTTAGCGCATAAGATGTCGTTATGGAGAGAAAGAAGAGCGTCTTGGAGGGGAGTTAGGATTGCTTGTGGAACTTACCCCTCTTTTTTACATGTGAATATGGGTTCCGCTTATGCGAATTCGCTTTATGCGTTACTTTACTAGAACGCAACCCCTCATAAACAGAGGGAAACCTGTACTTCAATGGTAAAAAACGGAAATAAATATAAAAATAAATTCAGGGGTGTTTTCAATGATGGTCTCTGCACCCTAAGCCGTGTCTCGAATCGACTTCCAGCACCTAGGTCTGAGTGTATTTAACCTACCCCCTCCTCCTCCCAATCCCCAGGACGAACCGAAACTTTGTGGATGGTACATCTACATCTACAAGTTACCCTGCAATTCACCAAGTTGGTGGGTGGCAGGGGGTGCAATGCACCAAATCCTACCTAAAGATTGTCTAACGCAATTCGAAATTTCCTATTGTGATCTCTTATTGTCCTCGGAAAGAACGAGCCTAGATAACGCTCCGTCCTACAATCGATCTCACGTATTTTATCGTCTCGATCATTTCTACCTATATACGTCGGTGCCACAATTATTCCCACTACCTCCTCTTTTAGACATTCTGACCTATATTTCTCTAGAAGTTTCAACCTTGAGTGCAATCTACGGTCCTCCAGTGAACCCAGTTCAAATCGCTCAATAAAGAGGTGACGCTTTCCTTATGTTCGTACTTTTGTTTTACAAATCTGGCTGCTCTGCGCTGTACTCTTTCTAGTTGAATTATGTGTCCCTTCTCGTACGGATCCCATATGCTCGATGCGTATTCCACTTGTGGTCTTACCAGTGATAAGTAGCATGTTTCGCGTACTTTCTCTGTAGTGTTCCGTACTATTCTACCTATGAATGCCAGTTTCTTGTTGGCCGCGCCTATAACTCGACGAATGTGCATGTCCCACGAAAGATCTCGACAAATGGTTACTCCTAAATATTTTACATACGCTGCGTGCCATCCGCAAAGTTTCGGTTCGTCCACACGATCCAACCAACCCCATACCAAGTCAGGTATATTTTGCGATTGCTACTGAGAAATCGAAATCGACGACGAGTCGGTGAGAAGAGGCTATAGAGCTCACTGTTAATTTTTGAAATAGCCGCCGATGCTCGAAAATACGCCAAGCCCTGGAGGGAGACGAACTGAAACAAGGAAAACGTGTTCTCGGCCGTGGAAGGTCAGTAGAAGCGAACACATATAGAGGTAGAAATTTCGAGACACTCGTCATTATTAAGCATACCATCTCGGGAGTCGCATCGCTATCACGGATATGGCCAAATTTCCGTGCTTCATTTTCCTCATAGTCTCGCTGCAACAGTTAGCGTGTCAAGCACAACATATAAGAAAGGATGATGCCGTAACGCCAATAAAAAGGAAGGTAGAATTCGGTTTAACGATTCGAAAAAACGAAACGGGTCACCATATCACCAAATGGGTGGTGAACAAGGAGATTAACGAAGACATAAGCAACGTGAAATTTGACACGAGAAACAGTTTGACCAAAAAGGGAGGAGAATTCATAATCCAAATTGGAGAAGAAATGTCAGGTATTTATGCACATAATAAAGTGTTGGCGTTGAGTGGTAAATAGTAATATGCAGTAGCGCGCCAAGGGAATGATTTGGGAGCATAATGACATGAACCCTTCACTCCCATCCCCAGTGAAATTCCCTCGCTAAGTTTAAAACGATCAAATGAAAAAATGAGGGAAAATTAACTTACTGCGCTAAATTTCTCAAAAGTATATTGCAATTCAGAACACATGTTTTCGTGAATAGTGCGTCAAAATATTTTAATAATAAATTATAATAAATAAAACAATCTCATTCACTATGGGGTGTTCGATATTTTTTCCGATTTTTTAAATGTTAGCACTTTATAAGTACAGCAAATATATTTTGGAAAGCGCTGGGTCCTGCACATTGCCATCAAGTTGACCCTGCTAGTTAGCAACCCAAAAAATCCCTAGTGCAATGCTGCAATATGTAAAATTAATTTGATTGATAATGTGATAATGAGAAGATTATATATGGTAAAGAAAAAATATTTTTATTGCTATAGTTGCACCTACAAGGCCCTTGGATTATGAATACTTTCCTGGAGTAGGATATTATAAATTCGATGCAGTAGGAGCTATGAATTTTAAGCAGGCTGCAGCCACATGTACTGTTGAAGGCGGTCATCTGGCGATCATAAATTCAGAGGCAGAACTGAAAGTGATAAAATCAATGCATGCCAAGCACCCTACAGCTAAGGAATGGGTATATATTGGATTTGATGATTTAAAAGAAGATGGAAAATATGTCACCATATTTGGTAAGCATTTGTCTAAGGAACAATATTGAATTCTCTTTTAGAGTTCCATAATTCATTAAAGGAATCATAAGAAACTTTATCATAGATAAAATCAGACTCCAAATTTAATATAAAACAGAAGTCTTATGAATTTTCAAATTTTCTTGGTGCAATTGATGGTAAGGAACATGAATTCTAATCTTTAATGATTCATTTTTAAGGCCAACCTCTAGAAGAAACTGGTTACTCTCAATGGCGCCAAGGACAACCGGATAATGGTGAAGGTAATGAAGACTGTGGATCAGTGCACCGAGAAGGAGGACTTAATGATTTGTGGTGTGATAAAAAGGGACCTTGGCCTTTTGTTTGTGAATATGATCTTTCTTGGGATGAATCATGAGATCTCTTATTATCAGAGGGAGGAAAATTCATTTTGAAGTCATTTCAACATATATGCACTCATTTGCAAACTTATAAAGCTAAATTAAAATATTTTTTTTATTCACACAATATGTCTCATTTGAGTATTTCTCACTGGTTATAGTTATGGTATTGCAGGTGTGTAATGAAATATATGTATCAGGATATTTACCATATCATTCCACTATTGCATTAAAATCATAACTTTAATGGATTAATAGCATGATAACGTCATTATGACCAAAATGATTAATAATTTATTTTTAATTCTTTCTAAGTTATTAACCCTTTCAGTCACCTTGCCCATTTTTATGGACATTCAATTGCATTGTTTTCATAACTTCTGATGCTTTTTATTGGCACAAATGGGTTATGGAAAGTGCATGTACTATGACCCAAAAATTTGGTGAAGGAATTAATGAAGTATTCAGAATTGAGATGCAATTGCATAAAAAGACAATTACATCAAAGAAATTCATGAGTGAAAGGGTTAAATAGCTCATTTAATTTAAAATCAATAGTTAGCATTAATAATGTAATTTAGCCCATGACAAATGAATTGTTTTTTTTTCTAAATCTTGTCTTTCTACCATTATTGCAACTAAAAGCTTGGGTGTCTCATTAAAAGTCACAAAATGTACTTTTAAAGGATAAAATTATTAGGTGCATTATGTGGCCATTTAGTAATGTTTATCTCTATGAGCACTAAGGCTAGTGAATTCCAATCATTTTATATTAATATATTTACATTGTTTTGATTCATAGAGAGAAATATTGCCTTTCAGTTAGTTTATAATTAAGATACCTTACATAACCGTAAAATCATTGGGGATGTCAGATTTGCATAATGCCTGTGATGCAACCTCCCTACAGGATAATTCACTGATAATTTATTCTACATCTCTCTTTTTATAGGGCCTTTCAATAAGTTTTATTTCAGCCAAAAGGTGAGCCACATAATTCTTTTTTGAAAGAACTAAATTTGTTATTGTCTTTATTAGACACATAAGCTTTATAATTGGTGATATGAGACAAATCTTTATCTCACACTCTTAATATCAATGGAGAGAGTATTTTTAAATAGTGTTTCCTCTAAGGTTATCAGTGCCATTGCAGGGAAGATTGGTTCCCAGGGCATGAAAGGTCCAAGCTTTTATAACTAAAAAAATATTGATTTCAATTGTCTACCAAATAAGAAAAATATTTCATTTAGTTCCAAATATACAAAATTTACTGTCAAGCAACAATTTCTTTTGAAATATTTACAGTAAAATTTCAATTGCTAATTCACCTGTTGCTGTGATGGCCCTATTCTTTGGATGGTTATTTATAATATTTTTCATCCTCTTCAGTCTCAAATTCATTTAATTTCCATTTCCTGTCCATGGTAACTTTTTATAAAATATTTTTATTTTTTACCAAATTATCTTACTAAATTTCCAAAATTAATGCTTTAAATTGCCCGATTAATGTCAAACAAAAGAAAATATTTTATTAAAAAGAAATTGTTCAACTTTGTATATTTTCATAGTTTAATAAAGAGAGACTTTTTTGTAGTAACTAATGCAACATTAGAAAATTCTTCTGTTAATCTCATTTAATATATATGCACATACCAATTACCAATGGAGGGGAGGAGTAAAGTAGAAGGATATTGAGCATCAGTGGATGGAAGGGGAGGAGGGTTATGACAGTTGACAATTAGCATTACTTGGAAAGGAAACAGTTAGTTATGCAAGGGAGGTAGCCTGATGGAGGTATGAGGTAGAATGGAGGGGGATTGGTTGTGGAAAACAAAGTCATTAAGTACAGTGATACAGTTTGAAGAAGCTGAGAGGATGATTTCAAATTTATCCAGGGCATCCAATATTTATCCTTTGGGAAGCATATGTAGAATTTCAGTATTAAGTTGAAATTATGGTTTTGTTTGCACAGAAGCATGGCAAAGAGAAAAGAAGGGTCTTTGTTCACCCAACATTGTTTATGTTCTGAAATTTTGATTAAGAATTTTCTACCAGTTCTGCCAATATAAACTGCATCACAGTTTATAAAATTTATAAACATCACTTTTGGATGATGCATCTAATCTGATTGGAATATTTGATTTCATGCGGCTTCAGAATGCTCTATAGTGTAAAATATAACATGATATAATGACATATCCTGATCATCAGTGTATTTTACTGTTCTTATATGATATATGATCAAGTACTTCTAGCAAGAAAGGAAGAGGAACTCCAGAAAATGATGAATAGACTAGATATAACAGTTAGAAAATACGGTATGGAAATAAATACAGAAAAATCCAAGGTCATTCAAATATCATGCAAAGAAGAGAATCTGAATATAAGGATTGGAGGAAAGCCTTTAGAACAAGTTTCAGATTATAAATACCTTGGAAGCATCATGGCAATAGAAGCAAAATGTACGGATGAGATCAGGACTAGAATAGGAAAAGCAAAAGCGGCATTCAGAAGAAAGGAACACCTACTTATGGGGAATATAAGGGAAGATATCCGCAAGAAGTTCATAAAATGCTATATATGGAGTATAGATTTGTATGGTGAAGAAACATGGACGCTAAGGAAAAATGACATCAAATACTTGGAAAACATTGAAATGTGGACTTGGAGGAGAATTCTGAAGATAAAATGGACAGATGGGATGAAAAACAATGAAGTGCTATGAAGAGTAGAAGATAAGAGAACGATCATACAGACCATCAGAAAGAGGAAGGCAAACTGGGTGGGACATTACCTGAGGAGAGAGAGTATGATTAAAGACATGTTAGATGGAAAACTAGATGGAAAAAGGGAAAGGGGTAGGAAAAGGTTTCAGCTGATAGATGATTTGAAATGGAAAGAGAGTTATCAAGATATGAAGAGGACAGCGGAAAATAGGAATATATGGAGAACCAGGTTAAACCATGAATAATCACGGACCTGTCTACAGACAGAATACCTATGATGATGATAATGTAGGGTTACCATCAAAACCTGCCACTACATTGGAGGCAAAACTTAACATGACAGGATGCTTTGAGTAAAGACAACATGTAACAGAAAGTTTAGCTACGTTGGAACGTCACCTAACAACGGTCTGCATTTACTTGAAGAATGGGGATAAAATAAATGACAATAAGATTGACAAATGAAAGAAAAGCTTAGGATAACACTTTCTAGACCTTATATGGGTTCTGTAGTACACAATTAGTGAATCTAGTGCATCAACTCATATAAGCTTGTTATATAGGTAAATGATGTTAGGTAGGGTTACCATCTTCTGTACACAGAAAAGGAGGACATTTCCATGTTTTTGGGTGAAAAAAGAGGACAAAATGTCATACTGAATTTAAAAAAGAGGACAGAAATGAGGAAAATTTATTAATGAAAACAATAAAAAAGTACAATGTAAAAAATATTTACTAATGTTTTGGATTAGCCCATTCATATTTGTCTTGTGAAATAATTTCTTTCATTATCTCTGTATTGCCTCTCAAGTATGTATCAGTGCATGACATATGTTTGAAATTGCACTGCAAAAACAAATACCTTTCACAGACTTAACATTAAACCTATTCCTTTCTTTTGTCCACTGACTGCATTAGTGAAAATGCACTTTCTACATTTGCATTGTGAGGTGGAATTGCAAAGAAAAACTGGGCAATTTTTAACATTTCTGAATGGCATTCAAATATTCTTTGAATTACTAAAATATTTGACCCACTTTTGATATGCCAGCATGTTCTTAAATCTTCATTATTAATTTGACCTTCAACAAATTTCTTGAGATTGTTCCATTGGTCAAAACACTTAACGTCATCAAATCAAGGAGTTAACAGAATATTCCACATCATTCTAATTTGGTTTTGCACTAAGTGTCATCCACATAAAACACAAAATGGATTCCATAGGTTTAAGCCACTTTTCCAAATATTCTATGCAATTACCATTAAGATTTTTTGTATCATTACAAAATTTTTCACATTCATGATCAAGTCTTTCATAACATTTTTTGGATAGGAGTTCCTTCACTTTCAAAGGCATGAAGTTGTGATCCATTCGTTCAGAGACTAGGATATTTAATACTTCTGCAATTGAGTTACTTTCCCTTTCAATTTGTTGTATGTGTGTATGGAACACACTCATAAGTGATTGCATGAGTCAAAGATAAATTTCACTAAATTTTCGAAGAACCTTTTGATCACAATGGGAGGTTTTTCTTGGGACAGAAAAAGTGCCTTTAAAGCTGGAAACATATGCATAAGTCTAATAAGGCCTGGAAATAATGACAGCCACCTCATCTTGCTGTGGGAAATAAGCTATCTATATTCAATCTCAACAAACTCACAGTATTCCTTAAGCTCCTCAGTCCGGACTGTATAAATGTGAAAATACTGGTAAATTTTAAAAATAATGTTCTCTATATCAACATCCAAAAGTTCTGCAGAACTGCGAAGACAATTGTTTAAAATATGTGCAGGGCAGCCCACTCCAATTAAGGTCTTATTCTGCAACAATTTCTTTAATTTTGCAAAGACATCCGGAGGGCCCCAGCGTCGAGGGGGCCCCACTGATTAGTGGTCCGAAGTGAACCTCCTGAGCTGTGACACCCAAGTACAAAATAGTTGCATATATCGCTTATTCAGACATTTTACCAAGATGATAACCCTGTAGCCCTGCTCTCTACTCTTAGCTTCTTATAGTTTTCAGCTGATGCATCTTCCCTCAGCCAGAGATGCAATAACAGTCATCATAAATTTTGCTCAGATCTATTAGAAAACCGCTTATGGCCTGGTTCTGTTTTCGTAAACAAAGACCCCTTTATTGGGTGTGTGCATTGTAAGATTTGAATGCATAGGCTTTCTCATATATCACACTCAAGTAGGGTGGCCTACTCATCCTGACAACAAAGTAGCACTTTTACATACTTTAAGTAGGACATTCCAAAATTAAGTAGGACATTCCAAAACTTATATTTGTGGATGTATTTTACAAAGATCGCCCGCCATATTAGGAAAATTATAATTTTGGAAAAAAAAATTAAATTTTATAAAGACTCTCGAATGTTACAAAAATGTTCAGAACACAAAATAATATTCGATGATGAGAAAGTATGCTTTGATTATTTCATTGAAACGAGGTATTGCAGTGGAAAGATGATAGGTAAGAAAATGTTACAATTAAAGCAAGCAGATTTAATTATTTTGTAATTAACTTTTCAGCCTTATAAAAATAAAATTAAACATGGTACCTGAAACTGTATATATTATTGGGCTTCTGGATGCAGATTTAGAACTTTAACGAACATAATCGGGCTTATATTTTTATTATATTTTTAATTATCATATTCTCTCCTTTATGTTATTTTTACAAATGTTAATTTTCCTATTCTGATAGGTGGTCTTTCTAAAATTAAAAAATGTTTGTAAATACATTCACTAAAATTTGTCACTTTTTAAATAGGATATTTCTGTGCGCAAGATAATTAACGCCCAGCTAACGGTAAAAATAAGATTGAACAGGAAGTAAATCATTCACATATTTTATAAATACTATAAACATAGTTACAGTACTTTTACAAAATGGTATGGGGATTATGACAAAAGCGCAAACACGTCATGTCTTCCTTAGTTCATTCACCATATGCACTTTTCTTATACGACCGATCTTTCCTCGACGAAATACGAAGTGAAACTGACAAATTACCATTTTACATTCTGATCTCATGAATGCGAAATATGAGTAGAGGAGATGTACAGGATGAGGTTTCAAACAACAATGTGAAGCAACATGAATGTCACCCCTTTGTTCCCAGTAGCCATGTGATCTAATGTCAGCGGCAGATCATATTCCAAACAGAAATGTGTCACAAAGTAGAACGAAAGGGGAGGGGAAGGCGACGTTAGGAGGGATGAAACTATCGAGCCACCTTTGCTCTTTTCAATCGATGCGAGCATGTGTGTGTTCTGACTTCGGAGTTTCAAGCGTTTATTTTTTCTCTATAGTGTATTAGAATAGAGTGGAAAAATAGTGTGGTGGCCGATAAACGTGAGGGGGTCGGGGAATCTGAGCCTACTGACAGAGGAAGAATTACACCGAGGAAAAATTACCAAGGACAAAATTGCATATGCTGGCAAGGGCGATGAAATGCAAGGAGTGAGTACTAAGTCAATGCTCATCAACATAGAGCACATAATAAATTCTACGGACAAAGGTCATTTTAAGGACGTAGTCGTCCCAATGGCAGACGAAAAAAGATTTATTATTTCAACTGGATCTTGCCGACCAGCGGTACCTTTTCCCCCGGACAAAGAAACAGGTGCTTGTTTCTCTGCCTATTATTATGAAACAACAAATAAAGCGGGAGTTAAAATTTCACGAAGTTCGAGCTAGCTACTACTGAAGTTGGCTATGTTATTCAGAAATACTTGACTGCACGTGCTGAGAGACATGCTGGTTGTTTGCTGATAGAAAGGACCCACATTTTCAACCAGCTTGGGTGCATGATGCCGCATTGGGAGTCAAGAAAGCCTCGGCGGGCCGGATGAGCGAATAAATCAGAAGTTTTCTAGAGATTCTGTGATTTCGTATGAACGAAATCAAGTCTACATAATTTACTAGCGTTAAAACTTCACCCGAAAAGGCTTTGAGACCATTAATTTACAAAAAAAAATATAAAATTGCCCATGAGAAATTTTCCTGATCACTTTTTCATTACAGCTTTGCGGGCCGCATAAAGCGTTCTTGAGGGCCGCACGTGGCCCGCGGGCCATAGGTTGCCGACCCCTGCTTTGGATAGAGCTTTCGAAATGTCGAGGACAGGGCTGTGATGTAGCAGCGGTAATGAGAGGTGCTTATACTGCAGTGCAGAGAAGAATTCTGGACAAGGAAGAGAATGCACTCTATGCTCACTGCTCTGCCCATAATTTGAATCTTGTCCTCAATGATGCAGTAAAAGGAATACCAGAAGTAACGAAATTTTTATTGCGCTTGAGTGAATTTATGTTTTCTTTGCTAATAGTATTAAATGTTGGGCTCTCTTATCAACTTTCTTTGATTCGAACAAAAGTAAGTCTAAAATAAAACTAAAGCACCTTTGTCCCACGTGATGGTCATCAAGAAATGAATCGTTGGTTGCCATCTGATTTAGATATTTTCATATCATGCAAGCATTGTCTAAAATTATAATAATAAGTAAACCACCATCTGAACGAGAGGACGCCTGTTTTCTAAATAAAGAACTAGAAACTTTTGAATTTGTTTCCCAAGTCGGGTTGCAGTCAAAAATATTTATGCCTACTAATGCTGTTTCAATTGATTTACAAAAACAGTATTTAGATATTTCGAAAGCCAATTTGCAAATTCAAGGAGCACTGGAATGCCTGAAGACGCGGGCTCAGGTGAATATTGACAACGCCGCGCTCCAATGACGCTGGGAACGTCGCGTTCGCCTCGCTTTCATTTTCAACAAATATAAAATTCTGTATAAAATACTATGTCCAGTTCAGCTTTATGGCATTAATTGATTCGCAATAGAAATTCCGAGAGGAAGACGACAGTCTGGGTCGCGTGCCTCCAAGCCGCATACTTGCGGAGAAAACACGGTCTCATAAATTGAATAAAGCACCGTAAACGAATATAGTTAAACAATTGAGATTATGCACACGTAATAAAAAGACTACGACACACATTTTATTAAAATTTCCTTCTATTTGAACATCCCGTTCTGTTATTACAGACCGTCAAAGTGACGCCAGCCGCCGCAACGCTCAAAAAAGGGGGCCATTTTTCATTCTGTCTAAAAACATACCTTAAAAATCTTTCTAAAAATTCTGCATAAATAATTTATCTACACGCTGATATGCCTTGCACGAAAATCCCATAAGCCATTTTTGAGCTATTTAGCCGCAAACTCGAGTCTACATACTTTTGGCGCGGACAGTAGGTAGGGATGGTAGGGAACACTGTCTTATATAGGGAGAACAAAAATGGATGGAAAGGAAGATGGCGATAAAACAACAGTGGTAGGAGAGGGAGAGAATGTGCTGGCACCTATGTCTTGATACAAATGAGGTTTGAAGGGGAAAGTAGGAGTACACACATTTGGAGAGATGTGAAAAATGGGCAAGTGTAGGAAGGAGATAAAATTTCCAAAGATGCATGCGCAGTTTTTCACAAAAGTCCCAGATGTTATTCTTTCAAGACAAATATTATAAATAAGTAAAAGTTAATTAATCAAATATTGAATGTAACAATAATGCAAATAACTACTGAAATGAGTATTTAATAAATGTCATTACACAATATATTTACCTTGCATGGATTTTCTTCACTTCATATTTCTGAGATATATGACCTCTCCTCTTGAAAAAATCCTGTAATAGTAGGATGTTTGATAGAGATTTGATTGAAAAATGTTGGGCCATCATAATTTTCTCAACCTCCAATTGAGTAAAGGGTGATAGTCCATAGATGTGAAAATATTAAAAATTTCAAATTTAGGCAGTGGGTGCCAAATGAGATTACTCACTAAAATTAAATTTCATTATATATTACTAGGGGTGTATTTCATTTCCTGTATTACTTCATTTCTAAAAATTTTTTTACAATATTATTTGTGCTTATGTCTTGCTATCAGTGGTGGATCCAAGGGGAGAGCAATGGGGTGATCGCCCCTTGGGCTTGGGTGCATTCTTAAATTCATTCTGTGCAACATTCCTTGTTTCTACACCGAAGATTAAGTCTGTATGACAAGGGAAAGAAAGATTCTGATGGAGATAGGGATT
The DNA here is from genome assembly GCA_028673005.1 of Tanypteryx hageni. NCBI lineage: Eukaryota > Metazoa > Arthropoda > Insecta > Odonata > Petaluridae > Tanypteryx > Tanypteryx hageni. The sequence goes on from CM054112.1 coordinate 80,496,709, forward strand.
TTCAAATTGTATGGTAATCGGCAGAGATAGAATCAAGAGGGAGGAGGGGCCATTGGGGTGATTGCCCCCCTTCTTGGGAAGTTTCTGGATCCATCCCTGCTTGCTATTATTAAAATTTTTAACAAGATTTCATTTTTGACTGTTGAACATCCTACATTTGGTTGGTTTTCTTCAGCATGTATTGATAATCTTTTTCTTATCATGTGGGATGGTGATTTAAATCATGCTTAAGGGGTTAATCACATACATTTCAAAGTACAATTTTCAGAAATTTTCTACAGAAAATTTAGGTAAAAATAATGAGGAAAATAATTTAGTAAAAGATATAAATCAAGAAGAATAATAGGAAATAACAAGAATTTACCCTGGTACTCCATTAAGCAGGCTGGAAACTATGGAAATAAAAAATGAGAAGCATACAAATATTTAGAAGTGAACATGGAATTATTGCAGCATGGTAATTGCACAAATCTGCATTTATGACAGCATCTACACACCATGTAATAATTACTTGAGAGGTAGTTCAGGTATTAGTTTTCAAAGAGAGATATTTGATACTCTAAAAAAAAGACCATGTTGAAGTACTTGGCAGTAAATGGAGATTTATTTGCCAATGAATGGTGCAGAGGCATTGAAAATACACATAGCAGAAAGCATTCTTTAAAGATTTGAATTAAATGTTATATATCATGCAACCACCTATGACATCTATAATCAAGGTAATAACAACTTTTGAACCAAAACAGTAGTGGACTCACCTCATGGCTCACATTTAATTGATAATTTAAATGGCCACAAAGGAAAGAAGTGAATGATTATACCGACTATTAGAAAGAGCAAAGCAAACTGGGTTGGACATTACCTGAGGAAAGAGAGTATGATTAAAGACGTGATAGAAGGAAAACCAGATGGAAAAAGGGAAAGAGATAGGAAAAGGTTTCAGCTGATAGACAATTTGAAAAGGAAAGAGAGCTATCAAGATATGAAGAGGACAGAGTATATGGAGAAACAGGTTTAATGATAAATAATCCCATACCTGTCTACGGACAGACTACCTGTGATAATGATGAAAGGTCATGGAAAACCCTGCTAAAATAAGAGAATTAAACACAGTGATCCTATAAAGCAGTTGCCTCACAAGCAATATACACATCTGGCATTCCCAATGATTTTATCGTTATACGAGTTATCTTAATTATTAACTAAATGCAACAAAATTGTTTTTCTCTAGGATTCCAAATGATATAAAAAAAGTAATAAAGGTAGTCCCTGAGATACACTGTCTCAAGATACGTCATTTTGCTTATGCATTGTCAACAAATTAGGGAGGAGTTTCATATATACATTGCTGAAGTTTTGCTTGTTTGTCATTTTCCCCAATCACCAAAATCCATTCGAGAACAAAGTTACCATTATCATTCTCTTTGGCATTTCTATTTCACTTTCATTGTCATAAACACTTGGTTTCAAACCAATAACCTACTGGAATTTCCTTCTCCATTCCTCAAACAAAGTAAGCTTATGAAGTGACCCTCAAGAAATTTGAAAAAATAAACACCTGAAGTGGTTGGTGACACATTGTAACCAGTGTTTATCCGATGTTGTTCACCAGAATGCTTGTCTAAGTTGTTCTCTGGAATTGCTTTTGTTAAGGCATGAAACTTTACAACAAACTAGAATAAGTTTTACTACTATTTACAATTGTATTTTTGACAAAAAATAATTTACAAATAGGGCTTAGCTTAGCATTTTTTTAAATAGGACACCTAAATAGGATCTTGTGAAGTCAAAACCTGCCACTCCTATAAGCTTGTTATATAGGTAAATTATGTTAGGACACTCTACAGACACTTTCCTGTTTGCCATTCTATCCCATTTTCTTCAATGCTGGATGGGTAACCACTGGCAAATGTGCTGACAACAATCATACTTCTATTGCCAAACTAGTTTGGATATTATCGACAATTGTTTTTTTCTCCTCAAAAGTACTTCTCCTGTTTTCCATCAGACCTTTGTCCAAACAAATTACGTTCTTGTAGGAGATTTTGTTGAGATGTTTCAAGTGCCAATTACTCTTTTTTTCCTAGTGAGATAAATAATTGTAATGGTACAAATATAGTAAAACCCCGTATTTACGTAATCGGAATGTATGTTTTCCAGCTATTTACAACATTTTTTAGGCTCCGTCAATTTTTCTATGATTCCAATGTAAGTAAAACCCTATATTTAGACTATTTCATTTTAAGTTTTCCCGCTATTCGCGCCATTTTACATTAGAATTTCCGATTTTTGAAAAGAATTTAGCATGCGATTCCCAACAGTTTTAGACATTTTTCGGCTTATCTTTGCAAAAAATCCGAAGTTTCGGACGAAAATTTCTAAAACGGCGGCAGAGTTGGAACAGCGCTCCTAGAGGCTTAAATATGAACTCTTTTCAAAACAGCGCTCGCTTTAGCATATGCTCCTATGTTACCAGATAATGCTCAGGAACAGTGGCGGCTCGTGTATAGGCACTGCGGAACTGCAGCACCCCCTATTTCCACTTGATATTATCGATAACATTTAATATAATGAGTCCTTTTTTCTTTAATTCTTTCTTTATTTTTGTAGTACAATATATATTCCTTAAGCTTAATGTCAGTACTTCAGTAGCCATCCCCCAGTTTATGAAAAAGATACAAAAATCTTTGTATGGAACTGTGCGCTTCACAGTGCCAGCGACGTGGTGTTTGACTGTTGTGCGCATGCGCACATAGGAGGGGGGTGGGGAGGAAGGCGGGACTGCCAGGTAGAGAGAGCACTGTTGCTCTCGCAGTGCCGGCTCTGGCGTGATGGTGGAAGGAAGTTTTTTTTTTACTCAGCGTGTGTTGTGCTTAAAAACCGTGTACCATATTCTTGAATGTGATAAAGTGTAGAAGAGTGTAGAATTAGATTATTATTCTGCTTCCAGCTATTCTATTTGATTCATTTTTTTCGGTTCTTTTATTTAACAGAAAACTTTAACCATGGCCTTGCATCCCCAAGAAATAAGTTCTGTGACTGTAAGTGAACTTCAACAGCTTGAGTTTTCACTGCTATCTCTCCATGAGAAAGTTACAGTTAAGAAAAGAGGTCGTTCAACACATGATATTCTAATATCTCAGCCAGGCAAAAGCAACAACAAGAAATATATTCGTAGCTTTAATTCTGAATGGTACCAACGGAAAAGTTGGCTTTGCGGCTGTGAAGTAAAAAATGCACTGTTTTGCTTCCTGTGTTTGCTGTTTGGAGGTGATGTACCGTGGACAAAAGATGGTTTTAGAAATATAAACAAAATGAAAGAAAAAACTGAAAAGCATGAGAAGTCAAAGAAGCACGTTGATACTGTTGTTTCACTGTCACTTTTTGGAACCGTAAGTATTAAGGAGAAACTTAGTGAGGCATACAGACTTTCAATCAATGAGCATAATATAAAAGTTAAAAAGAATCGTGAAATTTTGTCCAATATAATAGACTGCATTTACTTTTGTGGAAACTTTGAAACTCCCTTACGTGAACATGATGAAAAAGACGATTCAGTAAATCCAGGGGTATTTAGAGGATTAGTAAATTGTTCAACAAGAAATGCTTCACTAGATTTAAGAATGAACATCCCACAAAAGAGATAGTACTGACCACTGAAGCTTATCCCATGATTGACAAAGAAAAGCTTGAAACTGAACTAAAAGTATTCTATTGTAGGACTGATATTCATGAATATTGCAAATTAATTGAGCTGCTGAAATTTATCTTGGAAAATAATCTAGATGATGTTTTTAGTGAAATTGCGAAACTGATAAAAATCCTCTTGACAATTCCCATGACTACATCAGAGGCAGAGCGCTGCTTTTCAACATTGAAAAGAATAAAAACTTTTTTAAGAAGCATCATGAATTCGGAAAGACTAAATGCGCTTGCAATACTTTCAATGGAGAAAAATTTCCTCAATTGTCATCCAGAGATCAAGGAGAAAATTATTGAACTTTTTGCGCAAATTAAAACGAAGAATGGATTTCATTTTTAAATGAATAGATCAAGCTTGAACTGTAACAATTTAAGTTAAAGTAAGTAAAAAATGTTTGTTTTTTTTTGTTAAGATTTTATCAAGTTCCTGAATAAATTTTCTTTTTATACATGTTTTTTTTCCTTTTACACAATTTTAAAACAAAGGCTAAAAATTTTCTGGAGCAGCACCCCCACTAATTTTAGCTACGAGCCGCCACTGCTCAGGAACAACTTTCTTAGAGACAGAAATACGTATGAACTCTTTTGGGTAAAAACTTCAAAACCTCATACGTAAATCACACTAGCAGAGCATAAACAGCGCACCTAGATACGGAAATACTATTTAGGTAGGCTATTTACCCTTTGAACCAAGTATGAATGTTATTGAAAAGGTGTTCAAGTTTGGCGCTATCATGTTTGTACCCTTTTACACTCAAACTCTGCCCCTTGGCTCCCACATTTACAATTAAATTTCAGTTAATTTGTAGTAATTTAAATTATCGTATTGTCCCGAATATAACGATGTTTTTCCAAAAAATGAAATTTTAAAAGTAGCCCCCGCGCTTTATTTAAGTAATAGTAATTTTAAAAGATCGTAAAATCGTGTTTCGAAAAATCACCGTACATTCCGCACGTATGTTAAGTGATACAAGATACTAATTACATTGTAAACAGTTGGCGGCTGAACTCCTCATTGCTCCAAAAAAAAATAGTCATTGAATTGAAGATATCACTGCGTCGGCGTATTCTTTGTACCTACCTTAGCGAGTTTTTACCCATAAGTTATTTTAACAATGGGTGACAAAAAGGATGTTGATCATGTTGAGAAAAAAGGTTCTTCCAAATTCCAGGTAAACAGAGGAACCCGGTGAATTTATTGCATGAATTTTAAAATAGCCGTAGCTCAAGGGGTGGAAAAAACGAACACTATTCAAGCTTCGAAAAAGTATGATGTTCCTGAAGTAAATCTGTCTATGTACAATTTTCCAGACAAATATAATATGGAGAATGTAATGAAAACCCAAGCAAACTATACTGGCATTTTAATTCGGCATATATTTTAATATTACTATTATTAAAAAGTGTGCTGGTTAAGTAAATGGATAAATAGATATACTCTTTATAAACTTAGCTCTTTTAACACCGATTTTGTTAGTCTTACTGTAACAAATGAGCGAGTTTAAAGGTAAAACCAGTTTAGCTATTTTTCCTTTTCCCTCAATTTGCACTTTCCTGCAATTTACACTTTTTTTCCCAGGTCCCTAGAAAAGTGTAAATCAAGGGTTTTACTGTAGTTCAAATGACTGAATGTCGTGAAAATGGGTAATACCTTTACAAAGGCAACATTTTTCAAGCTGAGAAAATATTATGATAATATCTGTAAATTATAATCTCACCTATTGTGTCTATTTATCTAAAATTCTTGAATCAATATCTGTGCACTTCGGAAAGAATGGTATGCAAATATTTGCCTGTATAAAACTCGCTTCACAAAACCAACAGTAGATGGCATTATTAATTTAATTGAGCATAGGAAAGTTTCCAATTGGACTCTACCAGTGCATATACATTTGTCAGAATATTTTGCCCAAGAAAAATCTCAAGGCAGTTGAAGGAAATTTGCATCAATTGTCATTAAGGGGTTAATGGTACATCCAAGTTTTTAAGCAATAAGTTTGCAGAATGCAATATTTTAGAAAATAGATGATCAACATAAATACATTAAAGTATTATGGTGTTTTATTAATTTTTAATGAAATTAACAGTTTAAATGCTTAAAAGAAATTTTTTAAAAGGTTAGGGTAATTTTGAGCGTATTGAGATTATCATGTTATTTAATCCATTAAAATTACGATTTCAATGCAATTCTGTTATGATATGGTAAATATTCTGATACATATATTTCAGTACACACCTGCAATACCATACATATAAGCAGTGAGAAATATTCAAATGAGACATGGGGAGACTTGGCCAATTCCACAGTATGGGTAAATCCACAGTACTTGGACATTCAGGTCTATTGCAACTTTAGTTCAGTGATTGGAAGTATTAATGGCAGTCTTCTGTACTACTCAAACCATGGTTGACCTTGAAATGAAACTTGAGCCTGATTGGTGATGACCTTTCATGCCAGTTTTTCAAACTCATTGTAATTTAGTAGAGTGCTAGGACATGTTACTGTGGAGCGTTGATTGATTACCGATGCATTTCCTTGCAAAAGTTGGGTAAGTTTAGTATCAAATGGAAGCTGAAGTTGTTAAGAACTCTTTTTTAATTGTATTATTTTACTACCTTCCTCCTATGCTTTGTGAAAGTATTAGCTAGGAAAGCCTATCTCTTGGTTTTGAGGTGTTACGCTTCATGGCCTCTTCTTTCGAGCGATGAACAACAGAAATATATAGTGTTTATGTACATATTGTAAAAGAATGTATTCTTTGAAGGAATACTAAGTTTTGAGCCACTAGCTTTTTTTAACCCAGTATTTATTTGTTTTACTGCTTAGTACTGCAGAATTACCCGAGTCTCTCCTATAGTGTGAATTAAAAAAATATTTTAATGAAGCTTTATAAGTTTGCAAATGAGTGCATATATGTTGAAATTATTTGAAAATGAATTTTTCTCTCTGATAATAAGAGCTCTCATGGTTCAATCCAAGAAAGATCATATTCACAAACAAAAGATCAAGGTCCTTTTTTCACCACAAATCATTAAGTCCTTCTCAGTGCACTGATACACAGTCTTCATTATCTTCACCATTATCCGGTTGTCCTTGGTGCCATTGAGAGTGACCAGTTTCTTCTAGAGGTTGACCTTAAAAATGAAACATTGAAGATTAAAATTCATGTTCTTACAATGAATTGCACCAAAAAAATTTGAACATTCATAAGACTTCTGTGTTATATTAAATTTGGAGTCTGATTTTATCTGTGATAAAGTTTCTTATGATTCCTTTAATGAAATATGGAACTTAAGGGATGAACATAATGCAAGTTATTCAACAGAGTATTGAAAATTATGCAAAGTGCAGTTACAGGGAAAACTCTAAAAGAGAATTTAATATTGTACCTTAGACAAATGCTTACCAAATATTGTGACATTTTCCATCTTATTCTATATTAAATCCAACGTATGCCCATTCCCTAGCTGTAGAGTGCTTGGCATGCATCGATTTTATCATGTTCACTTCTGCCCCTGGATTTATGATGTTCAGTGCAAGTGACAGCTTCCTCCAGATAAGCTCCTACTGCGCCGAACATAATATCCAACTCCAGGGAAGTATTCATAATCCAAAAACCCTTTAGGTGGATCTATAGTAATAATGTTTTTTCTTTATGATAAGTAATATTCTCATTAACTTTTCAAATGCATTATCAATAAAATTAATTTTACATGCTGCAGTTTTGGGAGTGGGTCACTGGATTGAGAATTAACATTTATAAATAATACGATAGAACTAAAAATAGGACTAAATTTCAATATATTCCTCCCTTGAAGTATCACCTTGAGTGTTGATAAATGGAACTACATAATACCTGACTGGCAAGTAATTAATATTTCCTACACTTGGGTTGGGTTAAGTGGTTAGGACTTTGGATTCTTTCCATTTTCATCTCCCAGGTAAGATTAAGTGATTGGGTGTAGAATTTAGGGCCGGCTTCAGACAGTAAGCAAGTGAGGCAATCGCCTCAGGGCGCAGGGTCAATGGGGTGGCTTCATGCCACGGTTGTCGACATACTGATGCTGTTCCCTCTTCCTAAGTTTGGTCTTACAGCAGAGGCGGCAACCCTGCTCAAAGAGACACATTTGCAAAAACTGGAGGGAGTAAGGGAAAACCAAGGGAAACACATACAATGTACCCTTTGTGATTCCTTAACACAGTCTGTATGGCTACAGGAAAGAAAGAAAACAATAAACGGAGATCCAATATATGTAGTTAACATATCTTTTATAAATTAAGTAAAATAAATATTGGGACGATTGTGTGATAATTTTAGGTATTAATGATTTAGTAAAGTAAAATTTTTGATCATCGGAGAACCACGGGACAGGAGGGGAAGGGGGCAGCCAAAAATTTCCCGCCTCAGGGTGGCGAAATGTCTGAACCGGCCCTGGTTGAATTCGTTTTATTTCCTCTCCCCGGGTTGGGTTCTTTCCATTTTCCCCCTCGAATTGGGTTAACTGGTTGCCGGTTGGGTTCGTTCCATTTTCGTTATTTCTCTACCGTTCACTTTCAACAGTTTTGTAAATTACCGCCGTTGTTATCTAAAATGGCGATTAAATGGTCACAAGTAGTTCTATTTCTCGCCACATATGTCACCACTTATAGGGGGTGATATATTGCAACCACCATCTACAGTAAAACATGTTCTAAATTGTTACATACTTTTAGAATCTTTTCATAAATTTAATTCAATACATAAAATTTTCGTATATTTTTATGCAGGTAGTTTTAAGCTTCGTGAGCAGAGAGGAATGAAAAGTTCAATACTTTTCAAAGTGTAAATACCTGTTTCTTCTTCAATTTGGATTGCGTATTCTCCGTTTTTGTTCAAACCGCTTTTCGTCTCAATCTTCACTTTCACATTGTTTGGTGCTTCGGTTAACTCCTTGTTCACCATCCACTTAGTTATTTGATGACCTGTTTCGTTTTTTCGAACGGTAAAACATAAATCGATCTTTCTCCTTATCGGAGTTTTGTCACTATTAGTTGTGATTAGCTGTGCTTCACCTCCTATTTGATGTAGCGATACGAGGAGGAAAATCAATTGGGCATATATAGCCATATCTATTAGAGGAAAGCACAATTTCACTGCGTCCTCGGGCTTTCGGGCTACACCACACTGGGCTGCACCAGGGGGAGGGAACTCCCATGTTAAAATCGTGGTCTTAGCTGGCTAGTACAAAACGTTGGTGCAGGCACTGGCTAGCTGGCGCTGCTGTTGCGTTGACGTATGACGTCATTTTTACAGCCAATCGAAGCGGAGAACAGGCAGCTAGCAGACGAATTTCAGCAGCCAATAGCAGCTTCGTACAGACAGCGAGCGCAATTTTCAAAAATCATACACCAATTTAGTTTTATTCATTATTTTTCAATAAATGACGCTAATTTTTTTATTTAGCAAATCAAACCTTTTTACGAATAACGTAACCAGAGGAGTAATGGGTGAGAATAGAAAGAATAATAATTTAAATTTAAATAGTTTTATTGCAGAACAAATATTGTACATATTTACATATAACAGATATTAAATGGAATTGAACCACATAGATCAATTATTGTTCAATAAATATAGGAAACATGCACACATTGAAAAAATAATACAGTAGAATGTTTGTAACAGACGAAAGAATAATTAACATATGAAAGCTGCAGAAGCCAGCCACCAGACAAACATCATAACAATAATAAAGAAACAAGTCATGACAAAGTATGAACAGAAGTGACTTTTGCCAGTCTCAATGAATCAATAAGCATAGGAATCAAAGCAAATGTTGATTGAAATAGTGATGAAACATTCAAGTTAGTCACCAACCATTAAGTATATGAAGTATTTTACCACTAACGCACACCTGATAAAGTACATATGGACCAACATGAAATCAGCCAGTCAGCCTCAATTAAGGGAAAGGCAAGAGGGCAATTATTGTATAAGGTTCATGCAATGTCCATCAAGCATCTTCAATAACAGTGGCTTTATGTTTGCCAAGCTGAAGCCCTTGCAACCCATTCTCGGCACCTGGAATGATAACATTACAGAATTATTAACACTTCAACATATGCATCAAATACAACTTTGCTCCTAAAGAGCCTAAAGTGAAGATATGCATCACATGAAAACAAGACAGTGAAGTATCTCGTTAAATGCTTACTATTATTAAAGTTGAAAATGCTGAGATACATATCTAACTACAGTAATAACTCGATATGCGAATAATCTGTACACTAAATAAGTGACCTTTTTACTACAGGTAGTCCACGATATACTCGCCGTATCTCGAAACGAGAGGTTTCAAGTTAAAAATTGCAATCCCATAACAATAATAATTGTTATTCATCCCAGGACATATACATATATGTATAGGATGTCAAATTGGCTGTACTTATTATGCAATAGATATAAGGCCACAGCCTTTCTTAGGAATAAACAAACACATCCGAGAGAAGGTTCTCAGTCACTTAAAGGATCAAAAATAACAACTAATCTGAGTTGGGCGGTAGAACAAGGTTCGTGTGTTCCAAATTGCAATCTGGATATAATTTCACATACGTAAACACAACCATAGTAAGATTAATCTCAAAAAGAAACGTAACTCATTCTTTATTTTTCTCGGTACGTATTATTATTACACAATATGTAGTACTGTAGGTAATAAAATACAGAAGTACATTAATTAATCGATATATTGTTTCAATACTCGAAAGCAACTCACGGAGCGCTTCTACTTCGTATATCGAGGTATTACTGCATACAATTCTGTCGACTTACAAAAATATTTTTACAAATATAGCTAATAGTACTTACGTAGATTCCGTGCGAGGAAACGAATGTAATTTCAACTTTAGATCTCCGGTCGTTCCCCTCGTATGATTGCAGTTTAGTGCGTAGCACTTACGTGAACGCACCATCTTCTCTGGTTGATTCATTTTTGCAAGCTAGTGGAAACGTTGCAACGTACAGAAAATAACTTAATTAACACACACAGAGTCACATGTATCACCAGCATATATGAAGTTGTTAACCATTCATTCATATACTCCTCTATAGTCAAAACATCCTTACCTGTACTAAAAAATAACACTTTCCCAAGATTTCCCGTAATGGCGGATAAACTTACAGTTACGCAGTTACCTAGTTCAACAGTCACTTCTACTCAACATGATCACATGATCGGCTTGGCCGCTTGTCGCTCACTCATTGGTTGTCTTACCATTCAAATTAGAGCGACGACAGCGCTCAACCTTTCGCTTTCACGGTGCCTGCACCAACGTGATCTATCTGACGAGAACCAAATCGCCCCATAAGAGTTCCCTCCCCCTGGCTGCACTTCGTTGGTCCCTTTTACACGATGATGACGTCGCTAACGGTGGCGAAACCAGTTGTGCTGGCCATAGGCTAGTGTTGAAGGTTGTTCGGTTTCCGTGGCTTATGACGGGTTAGAGGAGGCCGGACAATTTTCGGGCGTTTTCATATGATTACTACGTATTTTTCTCGGGTCTTGACTCTGAAGCAGTTTCTCCAGTAATGGATGCCGCGCCACGTTGAGGTTTCGCAGCTGATTGCTAGTGGTGCAAATTCATTAAGCTAATAAGAGACAATATATAAGTTAATTTTAATAAATTTTCTATATAAAATGCGTATATACTCATTTTCCATATGATGCTAAATCAGCAGCGATGGAGTTTCCCTTGAGGTCGAAAGTTTTTCGCATCAAAAAGCGTAACATTTTCGCGTTCAAAACAAATTCGTGAATAAAATCGACGGTAGGGAAATTAATTTTCATTCATTTAAGTGTTCTTCGGTTCAAGCCTCATGGTTTTATGGCATTTTAAAAATGCAAATGAAAATTGCGGTGCACCCATTTCTACGATATTCGAATGATGGAATGAAACGAGGATCGAACTCGGACCGTTATATTACACGGAGAATACTTGAAAGGCGTCGGTCCCTTCAAATCTGAAATAATGGTTAAAATAGATTCTTCAGCCTTTTTCGAATTATTCGACATTATTGGGTTGAATAGCTATATATCATTATATATCGATGTTTCTTACAGAGGAGGATATATATATATACATACTCGTAAAAGGCGCTTGCATTCTGCAAGCATATCATCTCACCTTGAAAATACATTAATTTTTCAGAGAGATATTTCATCATAAGAAATATTTCTTTAATTCAAAACATTTCTCCTCGGGACCGGTTTTCGTTTTTTCCTTATGGAACAATAATGGAGTAAAACAATCGCTAATTTTTGCAATTTTAGGAATACTATACGTTTTCCACAATGGGTTAATAATGCCACACATTTATGCCAAATTTTAACATTGTAGCACAATAAGAAGTGAAATAACATTTATCTAATTGTTTAAATTTAAATAATTTTTAACGGCAGCAATAAGAATTTTATAACTACTCTGAGATGTTTATTTGTTTAAAAAGACAACTTTATATAACTTGAAAATTTCAGCTTCCTAGCTCATCCCGTAGTACCTAAACAGTTACCTATTTGTTTAAACTTTAAGAATTTTTAACTGCCAAACAAATTAAAATATCAAAATTTGTATAATCTCTATTTCGTTTTTTTTAAGAATTCTACTTATAAAAAAAATTCAACTCCGTGGCACATTCGGAAATACATAATCCTTGAAAATTTGTTTAAACAATTGCGAATTTTTAGCGGCCGCATTGTTGCACTTTATCAAGTTTTTCGTTTTTTCTAGTTGGTTTTGCACAAAATCCTATCTAAGAAAAAAATTTCGAATCTCCAGCTCATCTGGAAGTGCCTAAACATTAGTATCCTCCTAAATATATGTTATCATTATACATAGACGTTTCTTACAGAGGAGGATATAACATAGATATATATAACATATTATAAGTATAATTATCACAGTATTTTGATAATTCATTGTATTTTGTTGAATTTCTACTAAAACACCATTTTTGCATTTTAAATCACATTTTATCGGATTGTTGTAATGGAGATGATTATTACCAAACTGGCTTGAGCATAGATGAGTGAACAAATGGATTATTTTCTTTTCCAGTCGACTATCCTTCAGCAATGGGTAGTTGATCCATACATATTTGCATATAAGCAGTAACATATGTTAAATTCATTTATTTTTAAAAAAATACATGCAAAATATAAAGTCAGAAAGAGATGTTGGCATTGGTTTTAGTATTTTAAACCTGACAATGCTCTATTAATTTGTTTTCCAATTTTTCTCTATCATTCATAGACTATGAATTACAAATGGTATTTATGGTATGAAAATTCCTTGGAATGACTAACACATACTGAAACATTTCCTGTCAATATAAGACATCAGTTCGGGATGTCAGCTTTGGGAAACCAGCCTGCATTAGTCCTGGTTTGGACTTCCTGTTGTTACAAATTAGAACAGTTGAGCTTCCCACTTTATATGTTGTATTAATCAGGTTGACTGTGATATCCTTGTTTGCGTCTTACAAGATTGGGGATAATTTTGAAATGAGAAAAAATTCTGCTATGACTGGGAATGGAACCCAGGTCTTCCACTTGCTGGGTGGATATTCTCTGGCTGATCTATCGTAACAGATTTTCTTTGACATATCTCTTGCAGGACATCGTTTGCACTGGTTGGTACTAACTTTGCCAGATCGGACCCAACTGAGAATAAATCATAAGATTTTAAAAAATATTCCTTTTTATAAAATTTCAAAGAAAATAAAAATCACAATACAAATGGAAAAATAAAATACAAGTTTAAAAACTGAAAACACATAATTAAAACATACTATAGATGGAAAAATAGATTATTATTTTAATCTTTCAGAAAACTGAAACAAAATTGTATTTGTATGTCACAATATTTTGCATTTAAACACTATTAAGTAATTGCCAGTGCCATGTTAAGGGGGTGAGGGAGCAATTGGGGATTTTTGCCAAGGGCGCAAAAACTTTGAAAGGTGAAAAAATCAAATATGTTTAAAAAATGTTTTTTACTATTCATTTAAAAAAAATTAACTGAAAAACTTCTTTCTTGCTTACCCCTTGGCAAATGTGGCAATTAATTTTGATGTATCTGATTTTGAAAGTATATCTTGCTCAACTGAAATTATTGCTAGTCCATTTAATCATCCTTGAGTGGTTGTCGATCTCAAATAGGTTTTGATCAGTTTCAATAAGAGAAAAATTCTTTCACCACTAGCAGTTGTCCGAGGAATTGTGAAATACACACGTAATGCAACCCATTTGTTTGGCAACATGTCCTGAAAATTGCTTTTATGAATGAAGTTCAAAGCTTGTAGTGGAAGCTATTTGGCTCCGTTTTTTAAAGATCAGAAAAAAATTTCAGTTCATCAAAGAGTCCTTTGCCATCGATAATACTTTTGACATAACTGCCCAAAGTTACGAATCGTAACATGCATGAATAGAAATATAACAATCCTACCTTTTATGAAAAAATTCGTCACTAAAGAAAGTTTTTTTAAACTCTAAAGCACTAAAAAACAACATGTGACAAACAAGAAATGACAGCTGACTTTAAAGCATCAGATCTCGGCCGGTAAAAGATTTCTCTTTAAAAATTGATGCTTACATAGCGTTTGAATCATTGATAAAGAGAACTGTATCAAAATATTTGACTACCCATCCATAGATGGTACTAAAATTCAGTTTTCAGCTGCAGTCCTCATGTTAATTTAAATAATTTATTAATTACACTTTTATTTTTTTAACTTTAAATAATAAAATATGTTCTTCAATGAAATAAACCTGCTTTAAAAAAGCACTTAAAATTATTTTTCCTCGGGCACCACAAAGGCTCCCACCAGCTCTGGTAATTGCCATATACTTTATTCAAACATTTTAACATAAATAAAGGAATTTGGCACCTACTCATGACTTTTTTGTGAATCATAATGATTAGGAACATTAAGAGGAGAAAAGTACTCAATTTTTATGCTGGGATACAAATTCGTTTAGTTTTTGAGAGTTAATTTAATTTTGGTGAGTTGACATGTCCCAAAGTTTATGTTACTAATGAATGAAGATAAATTAAAATTCTCCGCTTCTTCAAGGTACATAATAAATGAAGTTTGTAATTAATGCGCATGTAACACTTTCCCAGATAATTTTAATATCGAATATTGAAAATTCTTGTCTAGAATAGTTTTCATTGCCTTTATTTTGATGACTGCATCTGTCAAGATTAAATTGAATTTCTACCAACCATCCAATTTGCTTCACAATGGAAATGCATGAGATTGTAATCATGAATACTACAGCGCCACCTCAAACGTCTACCTATTAAAAAAATATAACATTTATGCCTTCGGGTCAATTTTCTGGACTTAAAATTCCAAGTGTAATTTTAAGAGATTTAGTTAGATTTTTTATATTGTCTTTTGCAATCCTAAGGAACTTGTTGCAATATCAAACTCCTATTAATGATTGTCAAATTTATATTTAAGAGAAACATAAATTTATGGGGTGGTGAACTTTAAATGCAAAATGAAATATTTTATGTAATGAATGTAGTTGAATTAGTCAAAGTTGGCCAAGTTCCAACAGAAAATTAATGCCTTATATTCCGAGGAATAAAATACTCATATATATATACAAAATAACAGAGACAGTAATGCCCTGGTACAAATCATTTTTGAGGTCGCACTGTATTTACATTTCTATGATGAGTGCAATGAATTAGGTAATTAAGAGCAATCATAAATTGTGGCTTGTTCACTTTCACATACCTGAGTTAGAAGAGATGTGACTATGCATTAAATAAAAATGTTTTAACTGCACAGAAAAGTTTTCCATGCACAACCCCCTCCTCCCTTAGGGTTTATCGTCCCTTGAAGTTAAAAAATGCCCACTGGGGAGTGTTACCATCCAGATTGTGAAATGCTAGCTTATATGGTCCAGAGGAAAGTTGTGCAGTTTGCTTATTAAAAAGTTCACCATATCTAAAGTAAAACCATGGAACTTTTCTCTAAACTATATAAGTTATCCATATTTTAACTCTACATTGGTCTACAGAATTTAATACCACTCTTAAAAATAACATTATCAAATCAATATATAACTGCTTTTGATCAATCAAACAAATTTATTTTTCCTTTTGAGTTTGCTAAGTCAAGCTGTTTTTCTTAAAGCAATTTCTATGATATTTCTATTTATTATTTACTTTTTAGTCTACTATATTAAAATTATTTATGCTACGAATTATAAAAACATCGCTTTAGCCGGAAAAATTGTTACTAGTTCGTATTTTGATGATTTTTATAGTTAAAATCTTTGGAAAAAATAGAAAAATATTTCATTCCAGAAAATAATTGTGCTTGCAGCATTACAGAGTGTCACATCATAATGCCTCCTTTTGTCTGTCAAGCTCTCATCCTCAGAAAGCTTGTCAGATAAATGTTTCAACTTTTCCTTTGAAATCAGGCTTGAGACTTTTGGCTTACTTTCCAGCTCCCTTCACTATCACATCAGAACTGTTCTAAGGCTAAAAAAAAATACCGGTTGGATTTTCTTAATCTAAATTTTTTTATTGCCATATTTTAGATATTGAAATTACACTCTATAACTTGTACTTTGCAAAACAAGTGTATGAATTAAATATAATGCTTTCTTTTCTTTCTAAAAGTACTGGTTTCTTCTTGTACTTCTCTTTTTAGGCATTCTTCACCAGCCAAGCTATAGTAGCCAAATGCCTAATGTGCAATTTGTGTCCGTCAGTCGTAACTTTCCTCTCTTAAACCACTTTATGGATTTAAATTAAATTAATTAGGAGTGGTCCTTATTAAAATTTATTTCCCGATTGTGATTTTAAACTGTATCCATTAATTAGAACTTCCATTTAACATAAATACTTTAATAAGCTTATACTCATTTCTCATTAAATGGCATCCATCAAGCAACAATTAAATACCATATTTTCTCTCTCTATCTCTTATATGATCTGTAAGATATAAATAAAAATATGTATTCAGTTAGAGGAATCCATTTATCACAATGATGTTCAGGAGACCACCTAATTAAGAGTTATAGTTTTGGAGATAAACATTCGAGGAAATTCCAAGCAAAACATCGCACATTATGTTTACATCGATTGCTAAGATGGTTCTCTCGGCAAGCAACAATTAAATACCATCTTTTTCTTTCCCTAGCTCTTATATGATCTGAATACCAATGAAAGTTATAGATTAATATATTCATTAATTGTATAAAAACATTTTTCAATTAAGTAGTCACGTACTGATTTTTTTAATGTTTGGAAACTCTTAATTTCCTTAAATTAAAGAGGTATACATATACATATATATGGATGTCAACAAGGTGTTGGGATGAGGAAACCCAGTGAGCACTCACCAATCAGACGACTTCAGGTTGGCGAGGCCCCGGGGATGTCGAAGCGACACACGTAAAATAACACAAAAACACAGAAACATCACAAACGTAGAAGCTTTCGGAACTACTCCTTCTTCAGCTACAGAGAATATATATATATATATATATATATATATATATATACAGTGCTAATCTCCCCAGTCTTTACCCTGAAGATGATGTTTTAACATGTCGAAACCATGGTCGAATTAAAAAATATTAAAGTGTAAATATTTTCTCATTTATAAATATGGAAAAATTCCTCAAATTAGTGCCTGCAACTGTAGGCTTTATCACAACCATCATTGCTAAACATGTTTCCATGAATGAATTCGTGGAACCACTTGTGATGATTAACAATTACATGAATTTCAGTTTATAAAATATTTTCTTGAATTATGTTGAATCTCATATTTTAATTTACCATATAAAATATTTTTAAGATTTATCCTTTCTTAAATGCCTCAAAAAGAACATGTAAATTTAACGAGGATCTAAAAATCTATTTCAAATGAATCAGCAGAAACTTTAAGTCAGCTTATATTAAATGCATAAAAAACCTATGGTTGGACAGAGATATTTATTGCATTTGGAGCAGACACATGCTATGCCAATTTTGGCAGCATGAACAGAAATGCAAAAAACAATATTATCACACCCTTGTCTGCAGAACTTGGGCAGTTGATTGCCCATATCTTAAATAATTGTCTTAAACATGCAATTGATTCCTGGCCAATAGACATTGAATAAAAACCATTGGTCTAAATCTATAGTCACTTTTCAATATTCACCATTAAAACAGAAAGCTTGAAAAAATTTTGTACCTAACTTTGTATCTGTGGATTATAACAAAATTTTAATGTATGAGTCATTAAAATCTTATTTTCTTTTACCTGAAAAAGCTTCCACTATGTAAAAATATTTTTTGAGAATCCATTAAATGAAATGTACCTACTTATTATTTTTTGCATGCGTTAGTTCATGTTTCATTTAAATATAAAACACATGGAAAGTGAGTGAAATTCAATAATTGAAATTATGAGTATAATAAATGTGGTTAAGTAAGTCATTTATTTAGAGGAATTAGCAAAATGTTTTCTAATAGGGGTCAAAGCAGTATTAAATAAACATGCTGTGATGGCGAATAATCGAGTATAAGTAACAGAGTTACTGGTAATGATTACTTTTTGAGCATTTTTTACTTGTAACCATTACTTTAAAAAAATATAATTAATACTTGTAATCTACTTTTATTGCAGACAGAAATAATTGTTACTTATTATTCTTATTACTTATTTTTTAAAAAGGTACGGGTTCAGTATAGCTATCGACATGATTCAAAATTGGCATGCAGCATGAGGTCAGCTAATGGTAGCACTATATCTAATTCATTCCATATCTAATTCAACCAGAAATGCTGGCGTCGATTATTAATGATTAGATATTTTTTCAAGCATCCTTCGTTGAGCATGTACTTACTGGCAATGGAAACCTGCAAAGAAGGTCCTTACACCAAGGAGAGGAAAATTAGGAGACAATGAGTTTAATATGCTGCTTTTCTGCAAGATGAATAGCGAAATTTTGCAAATAATTTGTTGAAAAATTAAACCCATGAATGTATTTTTTCTAAACTAGCTACTTTTTTATATTACTCTAGGAAATTATGTCCTTTAGCTGGATAGATCTAAGGATTTACATTAATGATATTTTAATTTTTTCCCTGACTAATATGATAATTCTGACTGATATGCATAAAAACAGTAAAGATAAGACTGGTTGATTTACACCCCTGCATTAACCTAAGATTGACATTTTAAATTCGTATGGAAATGTAAAATTGTAATCTACTCGTAATTGTAATTAATTACTTTTTAAGAATGTAATTGATACTTGTAATTGAGTACAATGCAGATGAAGTAATTGTAACTGAGCCCAGTTACTTTTCTTTGGTACTCTTCCCATCACTGATTATTTCTGTAAATGGCAGTCTAGTTCTGTACAATATGAATTGATTTTATTGCTGGAAAGTTGGATCCACTGAATACAGCGTTATAATTCTAACCTATTAGAGCAGAGAACTACTGTGTTTTTGAATCAGGAGGCTCTCCTTTCTATTCAGTATTTCTATTTAAGTATATCCTTGTTGCATTTAGTGTCACATTAATTGTATGGCTAATGAGCGACTGACACGGGCAGGACAGGCTTATAGAAACCTTAAATCTGTGCTTGTAAAATTGAGGTTATTCATATAAAATACAAAATATTTCTTAAATGTAACAGTGATTACTCTTTTATGCAATGTGGAACTTGATATAGACTCTTTATATTTAAGCAATAATATAAATAGTGGAATTCTTCATCACTTTGGCCCTTCTCCCAAAGTATGGAATGTGAGAAATTTGTTTGATCAATTTCTTTTATTTTTGTTAACTTCAATGGAAAGGGCTGAAAATTAATTTGTTAAATAACAATTAGAGGTGAGGTGTAGGTAGGGTTACCAACTGTAAGATCTTCTTGACCCGAAGATTTTAATCTGCAACCCGGAGAATTTGAAGGAATACGCTTTTTTTTCTTTTTTACGAGTTTTCAGTTGTTCACTAGTTGTTAATTAATTAGTATGATAAATTGCATTAATACATTTTCAAATATCAAAGAAATATTATTTATTTAGTTATGCATAAATATAATAAATGATTAATTAATTAATTAATTATTTTGGCTTATTTTTTAGACCCAAGGATACGAGTATGTGTATTACAATATGTACTTACAAACTTCAATCCTTTCTGGTCAGGAAGAAATATGTTTAGGCCCTAAATAAGATTTTTGAAGGGGTAGGGAAGTGGGTTCGTTATAAAAAATTATGAACTAAAATAACTTCAATTTAAAATTTTATACACATTACAATACACAAATTTTATAATTTTCTTATTGATCACAATAAACCAACTTTTTAAATTTCTGCAAGTAAAATAAAATTAAGAAACATTTATTTCTTAAAATTATACTTATTTTGGCTCTGGGGATTTTTTTCCACTAAACCCTTTTGTGCCGGCGCTTTTAAATATGAATAAAATTGTTCACAGCTCATGTCAAAATTAATTCTAATTGCCAGCTCAGCTTTAACCAGAGGAACACGCATTTTATTACGATCACTGACTCCATAATAGAAAAAACACGTTCTATAAACGCATTACTGACAGGAACACTCATTACTTTCGAGACAATTTCATTTAATTCTGAGACATTTTTCTCATTTTTTTTTAATTTCAACCCAAATTTTCTCATTTGTGCCATTTTCAACTTTTCTTAATTCTGGTAAATATTTTGTAACTATGTTTGTCATATAACCGATCTTCATTGATCTTTATATTCAACATTTTTGCAACTTTCAGTACACCGTCATATTTGAGATCAAATTTCCTAATATTTAACGCAGCCAAATACTTAAAACAACTATTTTCAAAGTCATATTACATTTTTAAGTAATTTACAGTACGAATATAAACCTCTCTAGCTTCCGCTGCAAACTTATCTTGTTGCAGTTTATTAAAATGCCTTAAAGAGGCTCGAACTTTACTTCCAAAAAAACTATCCCTTAATCGGATTTCTAATTTTTCTTTTAGAGATGTCATTATGTCATGTAATTCTGTTGAAGAAATATCATTTTCTTCTAATATTAAAATTGACTCGCTCATAAAATTAAGAAAATGTGAGACAAAATACAAAAATAATTCAGGAATAGAAGGCACTGTCATGTCATCTCCCATTTCATTTTCTTGCGATTTTACAAATTTCCAAATAAGGGCATCACAATCATCTTCCCCGTTTTAAAAAGTACTGCTTTATTGCAGGCCAAGATGACAATATTCGGCCTACCGCCTTGGATAAACTCAACCATCTTGTAGGTACATTTTTTAACATTTGGGCATAATCCATGTTAAAAAATTCAAAACAAGATTGTAGCTCCCTTTTGCACACTGTACTACTTGAAAATTCGGAATAAATTTTATTGACTAACGTTTCTATATCATAAGTTCATTTTTTACACACATGTTTTGCTGCATTGTGTATCACATGACAATTACAATTAGCCTTTAATATGTACGCATTTGAGCTACACAATTTTTGACAGACAGAATTGAATTGTCCATAATTTACGGCCGCATTGTCTCCTGAATAAGCAGCAACATTGTCAATTAATAATTCATGTTTGTTGAGAAATGTTAGAATTTTATTTGTTATTGCATCAGAAGATTCAAAATCATCAGTATAAAAATCCAAAATTCTATTTTTGATGCCCTGTTCTGGTACAAAATAGCTGACAATTAATGGATACAATTTCATGTTTCCTTTATTGGACGCGCCAGATGAAATAGAGAAGTATCTAGGCTTTTCAAAATCTTTTTGAAGGTCACACAAAACTAATTCAATTGCTTTTGGTCCTAGAATATTTTCCGTTAGACTTTATGCTTTTGTTCGTCCGCAGTGTATTGTTTTGACAACGAAGAATCATGAAAAACAGTACAGTTTAACTTCATACCACAGTCAGTGCTATTGTAACTATGCTGGTGCTTCACTGCATGGTACACCAATGTTAGCTCAGCAATTGCAGTTCTTAAATGAGCTGGGCTATTTTCTTGAACGAGAAACTTGGTTAATAATTGATTACTTGTCTGTGCACTTATAGTTTGTCAGTGACGAACACTATTTTCATGAGTTTTAATAGCCTTTTCTCCATCATGTCTCACAACAAAAGTAACACCACATAATTTACATTTACCAGAATGTTCATTTTCTTTCACTAACCAATTTTTATACTCCGGTCGTTTAAGCCATTCATTATTAAATATGGCAAAATAATATTTATTCTTTTTCATCGGTGTTTGATCTTCAGAAGCGGACATTTTCACGGTGCTGCAAATCAAATAATATATATAAATTAAAATATTTAAATTTAAATATAATTAATATAAAAAGTAATTTTACTTACAAAATAAAGCTCAATATCAATAAACAAGTCACATAAATACTCCCTACACAGAAGCAAAGAACAGCCACCTATCTTTTATGTAGAACCTGCATTCATGCTGATTCATGCAAAGATCCTCCTGAACAGATATCCAAATTGATAAATAGGTCAAATCGATTATCGATAGGTTCTGAAATAGGACATTTAACGCCACGATATGTCAGGCCGGAACTAATAGCAAATTTTAGAAATAATAGCAGATTTTAGAACCAGCTGCACAGAAGTACCTAACCCGAGAACGGTGCATAAATAAACAAACATTATTTCTTCGAACTCAAAAAAATTTGTAGAATTTGTAGCTGTAGACCCAAAGAAATTTATTACAAACCCGAAGCCCGAAGAAATGTCGCTAAACCCGAGGTCTTCGGGTCAAAATGACACTGTTGGCAACCCTAGGTGTAGGTTGACATATAATTAATGAATTCACTTCAATGTATACTTACCAGTAGTTAAAATCGATTTGTGTGTGTACAGTTTACTAGTATTAATTCAGAATGTCAATGGCCAAAGAGTAAGTTGAAGCAAAAAATATTATCAATGTTGAATTCATTAGTGAAAGAAAATTAATTGAAAACCGGTATACGTCAAGCCAGTATGCAAGAAAAAAATGAAAAATATTTTCAGCTTATATTAATTAGGCAACCAGCATTTGTTAAAAGTTATGGCAAATCTAGTGATGGTAGCAATTTCAATCTTGAATTATATGCTGGAGTACTATTACATATCTCCATAAATTTCAATCATTTTATTATATCAATATAGTAAACTAGTAGAAGGTGCTTGGAGACTGCAAGCATTTAATCTCACCTTGAAAAAAAATATTAATTTTTCAGAGAGATATTTCATCATGAGAAATATTTCTTTAATTCTAAAGATTTCTCCTCTGGACGGGTTTTCGTTTTTTCATTATGGAACAATAATGGAGTAAAACAATAACTAATTTTTGCAATTTTCGAAATATTATACTTTTTCACATTGATTTAATAATGCCACAAATTTCTGCCAAATTTTAAATTTATAGTACAATGAACAGTGAAATAACATTCATCTAATTGTTTAAATTTAAATAATTTTTAACGGCCAAAATAACAATTTTATTGATAAATTAAAATGTGTATTCATTAACATAAACTAACCTCTAAATAATTTAAAATTTTCAGCTCCCTAACTTGCGGCGTGATGTCTAAGCATCTAGCTATTTGTTTAAATTTTAAGAATTTTTAACTGCCAAACAAATAGAAATATTTAAATTTCTATAATCCCTATTTCATTTTTTTACATTCCCAACTTCTAAAAAAAATTTCAGCTCCGTAGCACATTTGAAAATACATAAACCTTGAAAATTTGTTTAAACAATTGCGAATTTATAGCGGGCGCATTGTTGCACTTTTTTAAGATTTCCGTTTTTTCTAGTCGGTTTTGCACAAAATGCTACCTAAGAAAAAAATTTCGAATCTCCAGCTTATCTGAAAGTGCCTAAACATTAGTATCCTCCTCCTCCTCTGTAAGAAACGTCTATATATATGATGCTTGAAAGAAATTTGTGTAAATATGGTTTCATCCAAAGATTATTGATTAGTAATATTTTTTTCAAAACCTTTGCAAAATTCAGTCAAAATAAACAATTTTAAAACTTTCTTTTGAGTTCACCAACCTTTTTAATTTTTCCTCTCTCTTTAAGGTGCTCAGAAATGGACTAGGTTAAGCAGAGCAAGTGGATGTGCATGGTCTTGGGCAGAGTGGAGCCATTATATGAAGAGTCCTGCTGTGCCCAGTGTATAAGCATCTTGGTGTGCGAGTCGAGAGGAGTCTTGGCTTGAGAGTGTATGGGATGGAGGAGGGTTTTATCTAGTAGTTGCAAATTCTGGTTTGATCAACAGCAGACAACAGTGGTGAGTGGGATGGGAATGGAAATGATGTACATTCTAGCAGACACTCATTTTAATGATGTTTAAATGATACAGAAAATATTCTAATCATCGCAGATACGTGTCATTGCGACCACGTCATCGCAATACTTCCTTGGACCCATGTATTTAACTCAGTGCACTGCATAAGTCATCGCAAACAAAATTGCTGCAAAAATTTTATTTTGCTCATTGAGCTTGCCTGCATCTGAGTCCAGCGATGGAATGCGATGAGATGCCAGTTCAATGGGAAGTATCTTCGAAGGTAATTATGGTAACAGGCAGAAGCTGAGGGAGGGGAAATTGACGACCAAATACAGATCACCTCCAATCGGTTGGAAGATAAAAAAAGATGTTGCCACTGCCACGAATGCACATTGTGTGTCTAGAAGCCAAACAAAGACTTTCCAATAATTTGGGAAGTCCCTTTTGTCAGTTGGCATCAACAGTTTGGTTCACAATTGCGCTATGAGTATGATGACTACAAAATTATGCTTTATCTAATTTTCCAAGGATTAATTTTTCTGTCTGCCCTTACAATTTATATTATGGATATGGCAGATAAAGATGATAGTAAGACTAAAAACAAGAGAGGAAAGATGCATGCATACATCTGAGGCAGAGGCATTCTTTACAATTTATGCAATCATATCATAAAAGATAAATATTAATGGCTTAGTATAATGTCTAAGAACTTAAAAAACTGGTGCACCAGTAGTGATGCCAAGGAAATATCGAATTTTTGATTCACTGATTTATTTCCTAATTAGTTGTAATTAATAAAACGATGGACATAAGGACGGATGAACACAACCTAACCATAAGGCCTTCTTTGTTTACTATTTGTAAAGAACTAAAAGGAGTCACAGGGATGTAAAACAAATTGTTGATGACAAAAAATAACTATTATCAAAGCAGTTTTTATGAAAAAGCTGAGAGAGATCTGAATGAATGGTTACAGCTGCACTGTAAGAGTGGCATTCCTTTGCCTTATGCTGTAATTTCAGAGAAGGTTAAAGAAATTCATGTCAATCGCCTGCCACATCTGATGATACTAAAAGTGAATTTGTTGCCAGCAAAGGTTGGGTGCAGAAATACATGGCTCGCCATGGTTTGCACATGGGTTCTATGCAGGGCAAAAGTGGTAGTGGCAATTTAGAGGGTGCAGAAAATTCAAATCTACTATCTCTGAACTCCTTGAAATCTACTCTTAACAAAATTTTAATGTCGATGGGGCTGGTCTTTTTTGGAAATTTCTTCCAAAAAAGTCTCTCCTCATGAAAGATGAAGAAAAAGCCACTGGTTTCAAGGCATCAAAAGATCGCATCACGATTCTATTCTGTGCTAACACTGCTGGTTTCCGATTGTGACCCGCGTCTGTTTATCATGTTGCCAAGCTATGCGAATTTAAAAATATGACCAGCTCTCAAGACCAATTGCCTGTTTGGTGGAGACATACAAAGCAAGTTTGGATGAATAGACAAATTTTTGCAAGTTTGTTTACAGATGAGTTTATTCCTCAAATTAAAATATATCTTTCCAAAGAAAAGTTAGTGCAGAAGGCAGTTTTGCTGGTGGGCAATGCTACAAGTCATCCAACCTCACCTCAGATGTACAATGAGAATTATAAACTCATTTTTATGCCACCAAACACCACTTCCTTAATATATCCAATGGACCAAGGCATAATTGCAGCTTTTAAGATGATTTATACAACCCATTTAATGTGTTGATTGATCATTCATATCAACGATCTTCCGACCATCATTGAAATAGGGACTTGAGACCAGCTTAAAGACATTCCAGCAGCAGTGACTGACCGCAACAACACACTTAAGGAATCCTGGAAGTCACACAATATTCTTCATTATGTCCAAGATATTGTTTCATCTTGGAACAAGTTTCAAGAATAAACACTCAATGTGTGGGGTAGGCTTTCAGCTTCCTTTTAGCCAAGTGATTTTGCTGAATTCGAGTCTATTCCTGAAGTGGAAGTTCCGATGGCGGACTTAGTCAGCATGATGAGAGAAATTCCTGTCTGCAAAGATATCGCAGATGAACTTGCTATGCTCTTCACCAATGACCCACATCTTGAAGAAGATCCCGAAGAAATGAAACAAAATTTCTCCTACAGGGATTGCAAAGGAAAGGGCTAAGGAAATCATGAAGAAAAGTTTGGACCTTATTAACCTGATTGAGAATGAAGATTACCTGGCTGCCCGTTCTAGTAAAAATGTCTTGTGCATAGGGTTCACGCAACTTATGCAAATGCTTATTATGACTGTAATCCTAAAACCACTGATTTCTTTAACAAACATTTCAGTTAAAATATTTTAGTTTAAGATTTACTTTTAAAATTTTAAAAAATAATTTTTAATGTTAAGAAATTTAATGTACGTAATGCTAGGATTTTTCCCTTCTCATTCATAACTCAATCATTA
Source organism: Tanypteryx hageni (assembly GCA_028673005.1). NCBI lineage: Eukaryota > Metazoa > Arthropoda > Insecta > Odonata > Petaluridae > Tanypteryx > Tanypteryx hageni. The sequence continues at coordinate 80,523,216 of CM054112.1, forward strand.
AGACCTTTTAGAAATTCCACTTCTAAATTCATGCAAATTTAAATTTTACTATTTTCTATTGTTTATCTTTGCTCCATTAAAATCCTAAATTTCATTTTTAAGTTTTGCATCCCTACTCAATTATCAAAGTTTCGCGAAAGGCACATCATTTCCTGTCATTAGTTTCCTTCTTTTGTTTGAGCCATGCCTTGTTCTTGAATGTTCAAAGCTCTCTGTTTCTGTGATGTCACACACCGCAGTGCACGAACTTGGCAGTCTGTTAATAGCAGACATTGAAGGTAAGATTAATATATTCCTTTAGGTACTGTAACTATGCGAGGAAGGCAAACACGTTACGCAACAAAATTTAAGATTTCGCATTAAATGCTGTCATTAAATATCTCTAGCCCATGCATGTCAAACTTATGGCCCGATAGCCAATTTTTGTGTGAATCGTGTGGGATTTCCTATAAATGTTTTATTTTAGCAAAAAGATATATTTTTCATAGTCAGCAAATTACAATAGAATGCATTTTCTAAATTATTGTTTTTAATTGAAAAACAGGCATCCAATCTTCTAGCTAAAGTCTATCATTCCAGCTCTGGCCCATATTAAACAACTGTGGCCCTTCTATAACATCCATTGCTGCAGTGTAGCCCTTTTATAACATTCATCCCTTTAATGCGGCCCAGACGCCTCTTCGAGTTTGACATGCCTGCTCTTAGCTATTTAATACTTTGTAAATAAGTGTTGTGTATTTTGAAAATTTAAAAATAAATTGTTTAAACTTCATTCAACATTTGACCTTTAAGCCTGAAGCATTTTGCCTTGTGAGCAAATTTCCGCAACTCTGAATTTTCAGATTTTAAAAATTTAATTTTTGGAGGTTTTTATGTAAAGTCGGATTTGCGTAAGTCCAGTCTTGCATAACCCGGGAAGGGTCTGTATTTATTTATTTATGGCACTGTAGTTAATACCTTACTTAACAATATGATTCAAAAATTGCTCTTATAGTCCTGAAAATCTAGGGTTTGCGATATACACAGGGTATACAAAAAAGTCAGGATTTTTTGGCAAAAAGTATATGTGTGTTATAAACAAGAGTGCATTATACACAAGTATATACAGTAAATATTCTATATCATTAATAACCTTTTGCGATGGGACTGGGATTGCAAATTAAGCCCTATCTAATTATAATGGGGAGGGACCATCAAAAACATGGATCATCGCAAAGATATACCGCTGCATTACCACACCGAAGAGGAGAGACGGGGCAGCGTTGGAAAGAGGAGCAGAAAAGCAAGAGACATGCCAAAGCTAGAGATTGTTTATTAAGTTCTAAAGCATCCATACTGTTAGGTGAACTGCACATATTCGAATTTTCCACATTCGGCAGATAATGCATTGAGGTTAGACACAGCCTGTCTCCAAGCCTGAATATATTCATAGGATAACCAAGACAAACTATAACGCTATCAATGAATCATTCATTCGAAACAGCTTCTTTTGCACCAGAAAGAGGCCATGATAGAAAATTGACCACACTCGAAAAATGCGATCAAATTCCCAACTTTTATTTACTAGTCTCATGCTTATACAAGGTGTTCCATTTAAATGGTATTATATGGAATAATTAATGTCTTTGTCAGATGTGCTAATTGAAGATAATGCAGCTATCCAAAGACCACAGAGAGAAAATCATTTTAATATGTTGTTTATGTACTGCAAGGCAGACAACTGTGGCCTCTCAACAAAGCCCATCCAAATCGTGAACCCATTACTCACAGCTGCATGGTGACGTTGCAATTCAAATTTAAAATGACTGGGGGTGATGAATGAGGCTCATATAAAAAAGACAACTGATGAAGACACTAGCTTATTTATTCTTAGAAAATATGCCCTCTGCCCAGATACTGGCTGAATATCATTGAAAGTAGGTGTATCAAGAGCCTTGAAAGAATCTTAAAAAACAGAGAAATGGCTTCCATACAAATTGCTGATGAGGCAGTAATATGTACTGACTCAGAGAGATGATCTGAGTTAGTATGTGAATGGTGTACTGAAAAACGTGAAAGGATCACCATTTTTCTAACAAAGTTTTCTTAGATGAAGTGAACAGAAAAAAACTGTTATTGGCCACCTGAAAATTCCCTTTGGATGGAAGCCATTATGGAACAGGGATCTTCGAGGGTGATGGTTTAGTGCGGCATATGGGATACAATCGTCGCACCATTCTACTTTCGTGGTACTGTAATAGCATAAAATTATCCCTAAATGTTACAAGTACAAACCAATACAAGCCTTTAAATGAGGAAGGTATCTTTGCAAAATGGTTTCAACAAAACGGTGCAACCGCTCATTATCAATAAAATGTTAGAAAATGACTGAAGGAGCAGTTTCGAGGGCACATGATTGATCGATCGCAGTGGACCAAAACAATGGCCGTCATTGGATTTTACTTATCTGGACATTTGAAAAGTGTTGTGCACTCGAAGAATCGTGAAAAAGGCATTACTGAAGCTTGCTCTCAAATAGCAGCAGATACTAAACTAGTTCTCCGTAACTGGATAGACGAATTACAAAAATGCATGAACAATAATAGCAAACTGATCGAAGAAATTTTATAAATAAAGGCACCAGTGTCCTTATCAGTCTTTACTGTCCCCTATGGTTTCATTTAAATGGCACACCCTGCAGATCCATTTAACAACTCTATTAACTATTTTTTGTCTCAATTCTTGTCAACCACAAGTTACACTTGTCTATTGAAACAGATTTCAAAATGGAAATTGAACTGCATCGATCATAAATAACCGTGCCTCCTAATTCTACGTGTCGAGCTCAACATCTTTGCGTCATTAAATATTTCCATTATTCAAAAGGTAAGACCTATGCATCGTAAAAGTAATTATAATTTGATTGAGAGACAAAAATGTACGAACATCCAAGACTAACGCAACATTAATGCGATGGTATACAACTGATACAGTGTGCCGTTAACTAGGAATTAAGTTTTCGCTAGTATGGTTTGTCGCATTATTAAAATTAAACCCGCATTGCTCTCAATAAAATAATTATGTACAAACCGATTACATGAATTTATCGTCAATGCCACATAAAACTGTCCAATTAGTTCATCACCTGCTCATGACGGGATCCTCTAGTCGAACGAGAATGCATTCGCTACTTCGCCGGAGCACCTTTATCCCAGCCTGCTACTGTCAACTGCCAAACAGTAATATTCTACCTCGCCTATAGCCTATAAGAGTTCCCTCCCCGTCCTTACGTAAATGTGCCTATTGCGCATAGCGGGTGTTGGAGTACCCCTGCCAGGTTGCTAGCAGAGCCACATTAGAGCGTTTATACTATAATACCGTAATACTATCCATTCCTACAACGATTTTGGGGAGCAACTTGCTTAAGATTAATGCATGATTTCTTTCTGTAATCTAAGTTTTGGGTCCCCAGGACCCAATTGTACCATACTTTTTAGTATGACACCTGGACGTCGAATTTCTGCAAATTTATTAAACAATTTAGCAAAAATCCAAACATTTAATTTCGCAACAAATTTAAATAAAATTATATTGACCCTTAAATGCTACACTATTGGTGAAAAAACACTCCGAGCAGCTGTTTACTTATAGCTCAAAAATGTACGGGGTAAACATTGTCCCCACTTAGATATGCCTTCCCCTAAGCAGGGCCACCGCAAGGCAGCTTGGCACCCTGGGCTAACTTTTTTTTGGACACACTACTCCAATCTAAATTATACTCATCGAATAGATGACATTTATTCTTAAGTTATTACACATTGACGTCTATAAGCACCAGTACTACTAATATATTATAGTTTTTCATAATTATTAAAAACAATGTTTTTCCACATTAAAAAACTTCATGGTACGTAATAGCAGTAAAAACGGGCATTAAGATGTATATTTTTAGCGAGAGATCAAGCAAATCATAACTTCAGGCTTGTTAGTTGGTACGTCAACATATTCAGGAATTACAATTCTCCAAATCTTCCTCGAACTGCTAGCTTAAACTTCTTATACTTTTAGGATTGGGGTAGCGCAGAGCATTGAAATCATTTTGAATATAAAGGTACATTTGTACAACACAAATGCACGTGAAAAATATAAAATGAATCAAGATTATTATAATTACTTTTTAAAAAAGAATATACAAACATTGGCTCTCCATGGCACCCCTTAATCTCTGGTGCACTAGGGAATTGCATTTTGCTATCCCATTCTGCCCATCTTCTACCATGGACATTTCGCTTTTAGACTGTCACAGCATGACTTTGTCTTCGAGATCAATCTATAGTGGAGCTCAAAACATTTTTGGGAGTTTAATATATTACCACTGCAGAAAATAATCATTTTCATATATTCGGGAAAATGCTCATCATGCAAGCATTTTGTGGCTAACATCGCAATATCTGAAAAGTATTAAAAATAGATCAGAAGAAAGCTCTTCATAGTGATTTTTAATATTTTTGTTAAAATTCATTTTGTATCATTACCAATTTTGCACTACCTATGCAGCAGTACAAGATATGAACATTTTAAAGAAAACATGTACTTGTTAAAAACATTTATTCATACTAAATTCACATATGAAAGTTGCTGAATGAAATTTCAGCCATGTGTAGCAGAAGTGATTTTTTTGTAAATATAGCATTTACAGGTTAAATAAAAACTGCTCCTAGCAGTCTCATTAGAAAACAACTTTAATTTTCATTCTCATCCATCAGTTGCTTCAAGGAATCAAGCAATGCTCATATTTATCAAAAACAGCAACTTCTCATACTTTGTGTCCTTCCACTACCATCTGGCTGTTACCTTGTGAATTGGGCCTAGATCTCATTTTATTATAATTTGCAAATCCCATTACAAACATCTTTTGCAATGAACCTTCCTACAAATTCATTTTGCAACTTTTTCTAAATTTTGCCATACACTAATGAAATAATGCTGCAACTCCTGGTTTTGTCCCATAACATTTTAGACTTCGCATTCAACTAAGTTTCAGAAAATGAAATATATGCTATACATACTTGCTGGAAGTGCCAACAAAAATCTAGTGCATGTATCATCAATAAATACTTGACAAAAACTGTCTTATGATAAAGCATGCCATCACAAGCAAATGTAGATGGCAAATCTACCCATATTTTGTACTCATTCAACTTTATTCAGTGATTTTGTATCAATTATTTGATATAACACTGGTTAATTACAGATTTTTCCCTGAATATAGAACAATTACTAATTTTGACAATTGAAAATTTACCTTAATAGAATAGGTATTTAATTTTCAAAATTAAAATTCCAAATTGCTTTATTAAACAAAAATGTATGATAATAAACCAATCTCATATACTGTACATATAGTATGGTCTGCTAAACAGTAAAATTATCCAAAATGTTTCAAGTATTATTTTACCAAGGTTTTCAAAATATTGTAATCATCTCGGGCACTAACAGGTTTGATTCCTTTTCAGATCCAGCAAGTTGGCATTAAAGTTTCACACCAATTTGTTAGAACCAATACAATGGAGAAATGGCCAAAATTTAATGAAGTACTTAAAATGCCTCTAAAAATTCCATGGGATATTTCGTTTTGTCACTGCAGTGAAGCCAATGTATTCACAGTTTATGTCCATTAAGTACTGTAAATATTCCAGCCCAGAAAGAAAAGGGAGCTTAGGCAAGAGTTGCTCCATTTTCACCCCAACAGCTAGTTACTTGGCTGTCTGCATATGAACAAATTACCATATTTTTCAGGCTATATGGCTTTAGAAATTTTTCAGGAAAGTAATTTGGTTCACCCAAGCATTTCGGAAGGGCCACATTGTGTATCATTTCAGAAATAAATAAGTCCATATCCGGCAACAATTAAAACATATAGTGTTAAAAGTTATATAGCATTTTTTATATTTTGTGTAAGTAAATATGATCTCAAACAAATAATTGCTCCGAAACTTATATAGCTAAATGTGCCTTGCATGCACTCTGCAGACCTATTAGGTTATGTTGCACACATCTAGACACCCTTAACCGATAGTGCTTTCTACCACTAAAGTGCAAGATTTGATTTTAATTCCTAATAAATGGAAGGCACATGTAACGACGATATGAATGCTAGCCTCTTTTTGTCTTCTACATAACCATTTTGACTGATCAATACCAAACTTCCTCTGTTGTACTATCCATTGTTTTCACTTCTAGTTGTGGCCATTTAGGATCAAGCTTAAGGCAGCTCTGCTCCTGTCACCTTAGTTATTCCGTTTTCTTCATTCGCAGATAATATTTTTGGTAGGAAATTAACCAAAATGACATTCTGCTGCTAGATTGATTGATTGGCCTTAAAATTATAGCTAATAGTGCAGGCATATGCTTTTACTCCTGTACACATTGCAATCCACATAACCATAGCAATACTAGATAATAATTTTTTTTATGACATCCACCTAAAACCGTCCATGGTAATAATCGCTCTATTCAAAGGGCTTATTAGAAACCAAAACATATGGCTAACATCGCAAATGCACCAAAATTGTAATCATTGAGCAGGCATGTAATAAAATGCAATAATGAAAGTGCATTGTTGGAATTCACGTTGCATAAGGTTTTACTGCATATGTTAACAATTTTTCTCTATTAATTATTAATAATATATACATATACATTAATTTTTTTGCAAGAAATGACTGCCAATTATTCAATTTTGGGGAAGTGGATTCTCGAGTCAATACTAAATGTAGTAATAATCTTACCTCCAGCTTATAAGATTTCTGCAGAAAAGGGTGCCTTATAGCCTGAAAAATGCAGTACTTTGAATGATAATGAATTAATACACTAACTTCTCAGTTCTTGTAATTTCTATTCATACAAAATGTAATAGGAATTACAGTGCACCAAGTAATTTTTGACTGGTTCAATACTGAAACTTTTGGTATCAGTACAGCCATTGAAAGTCAAGAAAAACATGAATACACACAAAGACTTGAAATTAATTAATTGTCACTCCTTATGTTGTGTCATTATTAATATGTTTCCAAAGACATACAGAATATAACTTTAAAATATTTGACAATAGTACAAGTAGTCACACAAAATGGTGCATGTGTTCATTATATTATAAACAATCACGTGGCACAGAGGAAATTAAACAACTCAGGTGCTTCAAGTTGTACTACTGTCGGAGTAATTAAGACTAACATTTAAGATTTTGGATAAACAAGATGGGCATAAATTAGCACCCTCCATCTATACTCTTCTTCGCATTTCTTGAAAATCCACACAGCAATAAGCTAAAATAAAAAAAATCGCTACAGCTATTTTGTACCTCTACATCCTCGCACAAAGGATGACACTGATAGAAATGTCTTGGGTCAACTGTACAAGACCTTTTTATAATGGAAATGTAGTGAAAACTTGCACCACAAGAGTCTACAACACTGATCATAATTAACATACACATATGAACAAAGAAACATTATGCTTAATAAAAAATGTAAACCATCTTACCCAAAATCCCAGTTACAATGAACCTTCTCCTGCACTCAACCATCTGAATTTATATCTTTAGCAAGATTTTTGGTATACTTTGAGTCAAGAATACTGAAGTCCTAACATGACATTACCATACAAGTACCAAAAATCTAAACAATTCTTAGATCAATGAAGCTTCTGCTACAAATTTGAGAATACATTAAATTTTTTCTGGCTTGAAATGCCTCCAATTAACATAAATGCACATAAAACCTTTAATCCCGAGTTTTCTTCAATTTGCAATTGCTCCACACCCTGGTAACTTGGATAAGAGTCCTACAGCACCTCTGAACACTAGTCTCAGGAGGTATATTGCATGTCCAAACAATTATCAGGTCAATATAATTATAACTGTAGTACGTACAAAAGCATTGCATAAAAGTCAAGAATGACACCAACAAACAAGAGTATAAAATAATCAAATGAACGCTACCAATTAATTACTTAGCCTAAGATTCCTTACAACATGAATCATTAAACTAAAAAACATTTCTTACTAGTACAACTTTTACCATGAAGAATACAATCAAGGTTGTAAAGGAAACAAAATAACAACCTGGTGGCAACAACTACACTCATCAAGCCAAACTAAGACCTATCAAACCAAGGTGGTTTTAGGAATGCAAAATTATTATTGAATTAGACTGCTTACATATCCAATTCTGATTAATACAGACATGAGGCTATAAACAAAATTATAAATCAGGAAAAAATGAAAAGCCCACAATATTTATGTAATTCACTTCTGTCCATCGTCATTTCCATTCGGGTGAACTGGAGATCCAACTCGGTTCCGGCCACCATTTCTGGGGCTCCTATAAAGACGAGAGAAATGTGATGCATGTTTCATAGGTCATGAAGATAATTAAGTCTAGATTTGTAACACTAACTAAAGTGTTAAACAGGAATAGACTGGTAACTATTGTTAGTCAAACAAATACAAAAATCACTACCATGCAATTTCATGCTGAAAATGAATAAGAGTATAATTGGGTCTAAGGCTAAGAAATATTTGCTTCGGCTTCATTATGCATCAGGTGATTAACTGAAACATCACTAACCCCAAAACTATTCTCTAATGTAAACAGTTAAACTAAACCCTGTAGCAGCCAATACCAAGTAATCAAAATTTTATTAGGAAATACCGTAACTTCGCAAATCAGTATGTATGTATGATACTACAAATCTGTGATCTTAGAGGCATCTTGTCAAAATTGTTGAGTGCTAAATGTTACCACCTAGAAATTTAATTGATGATGTAAGATGACTCGTCTTTTTTTATGGACAAATATGCTAGCACAATAAAAAAGTATCTTTGATGATATCGTGAGATATCTATATATAGTGTATATATATATATCATATAGGGAACTGAAATCTGGTAAAATCAACAGGAGCTGCAATCTGTGCATTCCAAGTTTACCAGATAAATGGTCCCCTACCATATGTGACATTAATAAAAATTCAAGCACCAGTAAAGCTGTAATTAAAATCTCAACTAAAAATTGAATTAGCCTTTCTAACATCATTTATGGTATGCTTAAGAATCTGTTTGTGGTAATACCAAGGAGGTCCCAAACCCTCTAAAGATGACTCCACTAAAATATTACAGGTAATACTCAAATTAAGTTTACAAATTTTTTAATAGATCTTATAGAAACAGTAAACAGTCAACTTTATAAAAATAAACATGCACCATGCTTTCAAGTTCTCCCTTCCAGTAGGAAAGTAAGATTTTTTCTTAAATTCTATATATGTACCATATCTACCCGAATCCAAGATGAACCCGAATCTAAGACATTTTAAGACTCGAAACTGAAAAAAGATTTTGACGTAATTTCTCACTATGTATTTGGTGTATATTCCAAGCACGTATTTAATATAGGTATACAAGTTCGTTCAATAATTGTAATGGTTTGTTACAAATTTTTGTTTGAGAAAAAAACAATTTTTTAATATATTAAAAAAATAAATGAATACTGTATTAATTGAAATCCGGAACATAAGTTTGCAATGAAAAATTTCAGTAGATGCAATTATTTTATCTTATGTTTCCTTCATTTAAAAACCATCGATTAAATGCATAACCATATCTCCTATGATTCTACAACAACTCATTACAGTCAGTTTGCAGCACGACAAACTCATCGCACGTGAATTCATTACGAGACAAACTGGAAGGTGAGACACCATGATCGGTCTACAGTACAAGAGAAGTTTTTTATATTTCAATTAGCGTGAGCCAAGATCAATGAAGAATATGCAATTCAATAATGTAAACTGTAGAGAAAATCTTGCGTTGAATGTCTTGAGAAAAAATCCGGACCACCACCTAACAAAAGAAAATAAAAATATGAATGTCTGCCCAGTTAAATTTTAATGGGAAATACGAAAAAGGATTTTTAAAAAGAGGAATAAAAAAGCTAACCAAAAGAGAATTGAACTCGCTCACTCACGTTTTGGACACACACTATACGCTCACTGCAAACAATTACTTAATCAATTAGGAGTGCATTAAGATATTTATACCAGTTGACCAGAAATTGCAATATTTAATCACAATTTTCGGAAAAACTATGGCCGTATACTCCCAAAAGGGAAGTTTGCATTGATCCTGGAATCCAGAACTATACACCTACTGAGTTTCATATACCGTATCTGCCCGAATATAAGCCGATACATTTTGTCAAAATCTATCGTGAAAAAAAACACCCTCAGCTTAAATGCGAGCCTGAGGAAAAATTTGTCATCCTCATACGACGCCATCGCTGAAAAATGTCTTGTTTCCATAGCATACCTCCTGTTGCTCGGAGCTGTAATTTAAATTGCTATTGAATGTTATTTATATATTTTAACACGTAGTTAAAAGTGGGTTCTTATCCAAAGGAAAGGGCAGTATATAAAACAATCGAGTTTTAACAACCCACCAGGTTCATAGTATGATTGCACGCTACAGCAAATTCGTTTTGATCATAATTTGCAACGAGTTCTTAAGATACCAACACCGGTCTTATTAGAGGTTTTTACAAATTCTGACTACACTAAGCTTCAACTCTTTGTTTTAATTGCACTTCTTGGTGCTGCAATCGATTTCAAGTTCAGATGTAGCAGACGTCGTAGCTTTTACGGATCATTTAAATGGCAGGTACGTTAAAGTTAGGAGCCGACAGTATAAAAGAAGTTCATATTAATTTTTCTTGTTTATTTTATATTTTGCTATAGCCATTGTCATTTTTGTATGCATGTTAAAACCCTCTTTCATAGAATGTATTAAAATTGCGTATACTGACTAAGCAGACGATATCGTCTGCTTAGTCAATTCGCAAAATTTGATGACGACTTTCGATGCACAACTGTTTGAATTCCGATAACATAAGATACATCTGATTCGAATGTGTGAGCAACGGCGTTAACTGTAATTCATCTGATAATTAACAGCAATAATAATAAAACTTGGAAACCTCTTTCATAGAATTTATTAAAATTGCGTATAATGACTAAGTAGACAATCACGCCAAATTCGATGACAGCTTTCGATGCGCAACAGTTTGAATTCCAGTAAGATAAATAAATATACTTACATTTGATTGTAAGGTGTGATCAACGGCGTTGACTATATTTATAATTAACAGTAATAATACCTAATAAAACTTTACATGGAACGTATATAATTATATAGATGTAATGTATAATGTATTCTAGGTTGTGCGTGCATGTCTGGTACACTTAAGCATAAAATTTACGAAAATACTTTTTTGCCAAAAAATGTTGGAAAATTTCGTGCGGTCGGCTTAAATCCGGGGTCGGCTTCTATTCGGGCAGATACGATACTCTTCGTTCTAGCACAGTTATTCATCTTATCCTTCGTCTTAGTTTCTTGGACATTTTGACTTAACCATGTGCCTCATAGCACCATGCTCTCCCTCTCTCTCTGTAATCATGGCTTATTAAGTCAACTTATGTATTGTTGATTAATTATAATTTTTGAAAATATCCGGTGAGAAGCATCTCTGTGAGATGTGGCCATTTAAATGTCCTACAGTTGACTCATTGTTTGTCTTGAAAAATTTTTTTTTTAATCTTGAAACAGTGAAACTAAAAAGAAATGTTGAGGATCATATAAATGTTTATACAAGTGGTTAAGATTTTAGAGTTTGCACGCATTTAGGAGGAGCGGGAAAAGAAGGGTGGAAGTTATTGGTTTTCAGATGAAAAAGTACATGGAGGTAGTAATTATGGTAATCTTGCGATGAAGGGAATGTTACAGGCAGTTTTGGATGCTAGAGAAGGGTATAAAAGGAATGGCAGTACTAACATGTCTAATATAAAGTGAGTTGGCCGGCATAAATGTGTGTAATGGAAAGAAATGTATGGTCTAGCAATCTGCAGTTAATAACATAGACATACCGTTATTTAACCTAATACAAGATTTTTTTGAAATTTCAGTTTGCTAAAATCGAGAAATGTCTTAAATTCGAGTACCAAGTGTTATACCATCAATACATCGTAGTCAATGGATCGCATGTCAAATCATCACACGACAAACTCGTTGCACACCTGGTGCATGGGATGGGGATATACTTGTTGAGTTATACACCATCCGATGTGTCCCGCCTTGTGTAATTCGCAAAGAGAATTGCTATTCATTCTGGTATAATTGAAATATAAAAAACTTTTCTTGTACTGTAAACCAATCATGGTGTCTCACCTTCCTGTTTGTCTCGTGATGAATTGACATGCGATGAGTTTGTTGTGCTGCAAACTGACCACAATGAGTTGTTGTAGAACCATAGGAAATAGGGTTATGCATTTAATCGATGGTTTTTAAATGAGAGAAACAAGATAAAATAATTGCATCTACTGAAAATTTTCATTGCAAACTTGTTCTGGATTTCAATTAATACAGTATTCATTTATTTATACACCTACTATGTTTTATAAAAATCCGAGATCCCACTACCGTGTCCTCTCCTTGTAAGTATCAGATGCAGAAATAAGTTGGATATTCATCACACCAATTATTTGGGAACTCCAAGATTCTTGCTTGATTTGGTTTTCAATTTCCAAATCTCTATAGGCAACTTAATGAAAAATGCAACATAATGGGCTAATCATTTTGACAGGTTCAAATATCACAGCAATAATAAATTTTCCTTGCATCACTGAAATTGAGAGCTTCTTCAGGCTTACTTTAAAAATACTATGAATTCAGGAATAAAAACATACTTTCTTATGTTGGTATTTACTACATACAGTAAAATCTATATATAATGAACCTTTGTTTATTGTAAACCTCTGTATTTCGTAATATTTTATTGGTACCACCAAAACTGTACATTAACGGTATAGGCAAGCCTCTTAATATCATACCTCCATATTATCATAATTCTCCATATATCGTAATGGGAAAATGTACCCCTGATGAAAAACAACCTCCATACAGTAAAACGGCTAAGCGTGCGATTTACCCAGCCAACTTCCACAATGTGAATTACCCAGTCAACATCATGGGTTAAATAGAATTACAACTTTGCCTCGGGTTGGTTAGGTTAGTTATGGTTTTAGGCTTTAATACAACAATAAAAGATTGGAAATCGGAATGTTGACTGGGTGATGCACAAGCTGTTCCAGTAAAACAATGTATTCTTCTTCATGGATAAAAGAATTAAATTTGTGTGCAGTGAAAATTCCTATGTGAATAACCAAAATAATCAATCAATAGTACATACAAACGCACTGTCTTTTTGAACAAACTAACAGTGGCCTCTTGAAAGAGCCTTCAACATATGGCTATATTGCTACAAAGATACATAATGCAATGTTTTAATTTGACGTAGTTTATTCCCTAAGGCAGGGCCTTTCGGGTAAATTCCCTTAGGCTTACGTTTTACCTCTAAAAATAAATACCGTATTTAATCGATTATAAGCCGACACTGATTCTAAGCCGACCCCCACTTTTCACAAGTCCACGCAAGGAAAAAAAATATTTTTGGTCAATTAGGACTATTTATCTCGATATTCCAACAAGTATGAATGTGGCGGATTTTCATTTCGTAATTAATAATAAGTACTTATTTTGTTACATTTAACGATAAAATTATTTATTTAAAAAAACCTGAAACATCAATTTGGTGAAAATTAAGTCGAAAAATCCGCTATCCCCTAGCTTACATTTTTCTAATCCCCAGACGGTATCTAAATAAAAAGCTAGATTTAGCGGAAAATACGTCAAGTTGGTGACACTACAATGAAATATTTTAGTTAGTGGAGGGGGAGTGTGAAAGCCTACGAATACGTGCACTGCCACCACAATTATTACAACTTTGACGCGCCTCTTATTATTTACGTAATTTATTTCGTCTTAGTTATTCGGTCATTTTTATTCTTCTTTATAGTAGATAGTTTGCGTATTCCTTAAAACGCTTATATCTTGCATTATAATGTAACTGAAGAAATAAATTCAATTACTATTTTATTTGACACCGATTCTAAGACGAGTGGCAATTTCTGAGATGGTGAAAAGGTAAAAAAAGTCGGCTTACAATCGATTAAATACGGTAGGTAAAGCACCAACCATCAATTCTTTCACGATTCTCAGTTTACACACCAGTGCTATGAACATATCAGATTTCACCAGCTCTGAAAAAACCCACGAAAATATGACAACGATGTTGCAAAGATGTATCATTTAAAGACATTTTACTCTTTATTAAGTTGATACAGGGATTTTCGCTGGGTTAATCCCCTCAGGCACACATCACCATTTATGTACCGCTCCTATGAATGTATCACTGTTTATGCTTGCATACTATGAAGATCTTGCTTTAATTACTGGTTACCTATAGCAGCTTGGTCCATTTGATTAACCCTTAATTAGTCACGTGGGGTCAATATGACCCCACGCAATGTATTTTCATAGCAAAAGAAATTTATTACCTACCTAGACCAAACTTTCAATACCTTTGCCATTAACCTTCATGGTTTTTTTTAGCATTTTGGGATGTTTATTGTGATATTTTAAAATTTTTACGCACAATATACATACAATAAATACTTTTGAGGTAGCCCCGAGTCTAAAAAAGTAGTTGTTTTTGCATCATCATCTGTCCGTCATCTTTTTCCTGCTTTGGTGCCTGAACAGCTGCACATAATATAATAAAATCTTGTATTTTTGTATAATATCATCTGATATATATATATATATAATGTTGATATGTAACATATGCAGCAAGAATGGAGGGTAGTTTATACATGTCGATTTTTCTCAAAAGTGGCTTGAGCGATTTCAATTCAAATCTATATATACAGCTTGATATCAAGAACAATATGACAATACATTTTTTAAAAACACCTATATAGTGTACAGCGGCACTGTGATAACGAATTTTATGACCAGCTTCCGCAGAGCTCTCACCTGAATCTTGACAGCCATCCAATTTTCCAAATTCTTTTCACAAGGGATTGAGTGGACGAATAGAAAGAGAGTACACACATTGCATAAAACTAGGCATATCACAAAGTTTTTTTAAGTTATGTACCTCCGAATTCTTTTATTGTTTTTTTTTTCTTTTCTACAACAGTTCAACTGTTACTTATCATTTGTGGCAAGTATTTTTCTCAAATTATTTAGTACTGGACGGTAAAATTGACAATACTTGACTAATATGACGTGAAAAAGATTTCTTTTCTTGATGAGATGCATAAGGTATGACAACGTTAAACCCGAGAGGTGCATAAAGTAACTGATAAGCTTTCTCCGATAAGAGACCTTATTCAGATATTGTCAGTCAACTTTGAAAAGGCATACATCCCAACAGAATATGTAACGATTGATGAGCAACTGATTCCTTTCAAAGGTCGATGCCGTTTTTGCGAGTATATTCCGAAAAAACCAAAAAGGTACGGAATAAAAGTTTTTGCATTAGTGGACAAGAAAACATGTTATTTACAGAAATTTGAAATATACACGGGTGTTCAACCAGAAGGACCATACACAACCAGTAATAAACCTGATCAGGTGGGGAAACATTTAGTTATGCCAATAAAAGAAACGAATAGAAACGTTACCACTGATAATTGTCACACAAGTGTCCCTTTAGCTAATTGTAAGTCACTTGTCGGAATTAAAATTGATGCTTGTCAGCACTCTACATATAAACAAAAAAGAAATCTCACCTGAGTTTCTTCCAAAAAGGGATAGGACTGTTAGAAGCTGCATTTTCAGTTTCACTGAAGATATCATAATTAGTAAAAAACATATCCGTGATACTTATATCAACTATGCATCACGAATATAAAATTGACAACTTCACCCAAGAGCTCCGAAAACCCGAAATAATAACAATGGACAATGCAACAAAAGGTGGAGTCGATACCAGCAACCAGCTTTGTGCCACTTATAAGGTTGGCAGAAAAATGAAAAGGTGGGAGTTAGTTTTTTATGTAACGTTGCTGCCATCAAAGCTTTCATATAGTATAAACAAAATTTTAAAAATGAAATGAGGTGAAACTTCTTAAAAGTACTATCTATAGAATTAGTGAAAGAGCAACAAATTTTGAGATCCCCGAGTCAGTTTTTCCAAGAGATCTCTGAAAGCGCATTCACACGTAAGACTTGCGTAAGAAGGCCCATCTTTCATAACAGAACCTTCCAGAGGAATAAGCAAATTTGGCCCTAGAACTAAGGACAATAAAGTGCCATTTAGATGTGCAAATTGTGGAGCTTTTATTTGCAAAGAGCATATGTTAATGAAATGCTATGATTGTGGGGACAGGGGAAGTGATTAAAAAGTTTTTTTCTTGTTATGAATGTTATTTTAATCAATATTTCATGAAAAATTATTAATAAATAAATGGATTATAGTCTAAAATTTGTTTTATTTCCAGCACGATCAGGATAAAAAATTATTTTCTTCCTAAAATTTGCAACCATTTTGGGGTCAAATTGACCCCATGCAACTAATTACGGAACTTTTATTCATGTGACTAACTAAGGGTTAAGCATTTAAAACAAACATAGATACATGACCTACAAATAAAAGTATTTTCAACTTTATTTTCGGCATAAACCACGTGCATATATATTATCTTTCATTGAATTATTAATGCATTAATTTTGTAATCCCTTGTATAGCATTAAATACAAGATTTGTAAATAATATATAAATTAATAATTACGTTTGTGAATAAATTATTTTTAGACCAATAATGGACATGGTAATCCATGGAAAAAGACAGCTGCTAACAATGAAAACCAAGTTAGCTACTTTCCAAGCCATTGATGGTGGGAGAAAAATAGATGTTGCAGAAACCTAGGGCATACCACCTTCAATTTAAAAAAAAAAACACACGGAAACAGAAGCTACTGCACATCAAGGTTTCACCAGGAAAATATATTGTACAGCCAAAAATGAGGATTTGGATAAGTGTTTTAGATTGGTTAATGTAAGCTAGAGCTAGAAATATACCTATAACTGGGCCTATTTTGCAACAGAAAACTAGAGAAATGGCTTTAAAAATGGGAGTAGGTAACTTTCAAGGTTCTAATGGATGGCTAGAAAAGTTTCAAGTGCGCTGGAACTTAAGAACTTTCGGGTATAAAGTAAGTTCACACTTTCATCAACATTATTGAACATATGAAGCATATGATAAAATAATTATATCTACTGAAATTTTTCAATAAAAACTTACAATCCAGATTAAAATTAATTATTAATTTTTAAAATAAATTTTTAAATGATTTTTTTCTCAAACAAAAATTTGTAACAAATCTTTTAAATGATTGGACGAACTATACCTATATTGAATATGCGAGTTTGAAATATACGTTGTATACATACAAATGTCATGTTATTTAATGAAGTAGATATCTAATGAATTTTAGTTTTGAACAATTATTACGCGAACGATTCCCAAAAGCAAATAACTAAACTTTCCTTGTCTAGTGGTGAATAACATTTCGCAGATGTCCAAACAAATGATGGCGTGTCGCCAGAATTGACCCACTCAACAGTTTTAAGCCATAAATATATGTAGCACGTACTAAATCAATTCCCTAACATGTGGATGCAAAGACATCTAAACATGAAGGAATGAGTGTCAAAGAGAATCATAAAACAGCCAAGGACTTAAAATGAGCTCTTTCACTTTGATATCATATGTACTGATATAATGCCTGGAACGAAGTTAACTTATAAATGAATTAATCATGATAAAAGTAGGCTCATAATATGCCATTATAAACAATGCAATGTCTTGGCTTTTAGAGATCTCAAATGAAAAGATAATGCATGCAAAATGAACAGGGTGCAAAACCCTTAAGTTCCTCATTGCCATCATTATACGAGTGCAACTATTTATTGCAAATACATTATTTAAAAACCATTTTAAATAAATAGGAAAATTGTCTAACAAAAACTTAGTTTGGGCTCTTAACTCCTATTTATCTTAGATTATCAAAACAAATTTGAGATCTGCAGATCTCTTGATTGTTTGTTGCAACAGTTTTATTGATCTGCTTAAGAATGGAGAAGATATTGACGAAGACAGCTCAGAACTACCAGTTATATGATCATCAAACATAGCAGATTAATTTATCTTAGAACATCAATATATTTTAAGCAGCATTTAAAAATGCCACTGACTAACAACCTGTTGGTCTTTATGAAAAAGACAACAATTCAACTATATGATAAATGAATAAGAAAACACAATAAATGTTCAGATGAAAAATTGAAATGTATGATTTCAAGTAGATATGGTCAGTAAATAGTTTCTATAAGAGCCTGAGATAAAAACAACTCAATACTTGTAGTTTCTAACCCATCTTGAGCCATCAACAGAATGAGTGCTACTACTGAGACAATCTCAAATGAAACAATTAAAATGATAGGCAATTATCAAACCACTTAATTTATTGTATAATGTAATAATCCAGAAAACAAAAGGTAATTTTACAGTCCAAGATTAAAGATCAGTAATATGAATCCTTGTTTTAACAAAAATGTTATAACAAATTTAAACAAAATGATGAATACTCCCTAAGTGAGTCTTTCGAAAATATTTACTACCGTATTTACCTAAAGAAAAGATGACTCCTATTTCTCAAATGGGTGTTCTGAAAAAAATCAAACCAAAATGTTAGTGTTACTGAACATTAAAACTATACAACTTAAATTAAAAAATTAAACATACACAACAAACCTGGAGTAAGAAACACAACATCTGATCTAGGACTATTATTTTCTTTACAAGGAAATAATGTAAATGAAAACCAACTACCAAAATTGAAATTAGCAAAATTATCTAGTAGCATTAGGTTGCATACTTAAAGAGAAAAAGCTAAGACATCTTGGAATTGAAAATAAAAACTAATAAGTTAGGGATAATGGCATCAATAACTGTTAACATATGTAATAATTTAATCTTTAGAAATTACATTTACATGAAACCTGAAAAGATAACTAATAATGCAAATGGTGTTGAAATTCAGTCTACCACCAATACACAACAAAAGCATCCCCATCACCTCACCAAACATTCAGGAAAATTAAGAGATGAAATAGAATAGATACTTTCACCACTACAACACACCATGATTATCAATACACAGATGTTAAAATCCTACATCATGGAAAATACATAGGGTTTGATTTCTATGAGACATATGATACTAACTCAGACAACTGCATAAGTGAAAATGGAAGGGATAAAATTGTCTTTCTGAAATTGCTATATACGATGAACATATTCCGCTTTCAGATGTGCCACATCGAAAAACTGAAACAATATTCTGAGCATACTTAACCCTAATCCAAAATGTTACCAGAAAAACATTTAAAAGCAACAGTAAACATATAGCAAAAGAAATATTGAAATGAAGTTAATTGTTAATGGTAGAAATAAAGATCGAGGAGTCCAGAAGACAACACTTACCTAGATCGAGATCCTGAACGGGATCCAGAGCGGGAGCGAGAGTGTGATCTTCTATCCCGGGAACCAGACCTGGACCTTGAGCGAGACCTCCTCGGGGAACGAGAGCGGGAACGGGACCTCGACCGGGAACGAGATCGGCGATCACGGGAACGGCTGCGGGACCTTGACCTGGACCTCGTCCGGCTGCTCGCGACAAAGCAGAAGGATGGAAGGGGTACAGACACATTTCAGAGCTTGAGTATAAAACAGAACAAGACAACAGTAGACCACGTGCCTTGCATGCCTGGTCAACCTCAGAAGCAAACCTTCCATTACCACATTCATTAAGGGTGACACACAAAGAGTTGTTCTTTCCAACAAACAATTAGGTCGCCGGTGGATTTTGGGGTCTGCCCGTTCGGGGAAGAAATGACGCATGGAGTAAAAGAGAAGTTTTGAAGTATAAAAAATCAGTCATTCACGGTAAAACTGATTTTTTATGAA
The DNA here is from genome assembly GCA_028673005.1 of Tanypteryx hageni. Taxonomy (NCBI): domain Eukaryota; kingdom Metazoa; phylum Arthropoda; class Insecta; order Odonata; family Petaluridae; genus Tanypteryx; species Tanypteryx hageni. The sequence continues at coordinate 80,543,181 of CM054112.1, forward strand.
AATTCTGTAAGGTAAACCGGATAAGTAAGATTTCCCTCCCAGAAATCTAAGGAAAAAGACTACCACGGTGATTCAACAAAACATTAGTTCTGATTATTAGAATGATAGACAACGTTTATACCAATGTAAGTTTCCTGATAAACCTAGCAAACCAAACAATCTCTGAAATGCAATACCGTGTATAATACTGAAAGGCTTCATGGGTGGGTTCATGCATAACTTGTATTTTGTAAGTACAGTTTTGCAGCTAGTTATATGTATATTGATTATGAAGCGCATTGGGCACACCACTCACTTCAATGCAAGTGAGACCTTCTAATGAATGGCTTGAAGGAGTCGTTTCGGGTGAACAGCGGACGGAGGGCACACCAACTGACGCTAGGAGAAAACTCGACTCGTTTGAAGTACTCTCATGATGTCGATACGTGGCTACGAAGTTTTCGTCCGGGCAGCGAGGCCACCGGAGGGGGTGGGGAAGAAGGCTTTGGAGTGACGTGGCTTCCCGATCTCCCCCAGGGGGTGCGGGGCAGGGGAGAGATCGCGGGTGGTCGGGCCGGGCGCACGGGCAGACCGTAGTTTCGACTCTCGATCGAGTGGCAGCAGAAACCGGCCGAGCAAGGGCTCGTCGGAGTATGTCCACCAAACCGATTGACAAAGCGCCGGCTGCCCGGGTGCACCGGACGACGGCGTGCGGTTCACGGGGAAAAGAAAGATGTCATGTCCGCCGGAGGCCGACGCGACGAAAAGCTACGACGCTTATTACTCGCTCAACGCTTGGCGGCGTGTCACAGAAGATCTTAGTAGTCACCCAAATTGTTGCTACTCTGAAGATTCTAGTTGTGTATTTTGAAGGCCATACTTTCAGCCGAACTTCCTATAAAAACGTTAGGAATAAATTATCACATTTCAGTAAAAAAAAAATTCTACTTATTTCCTGTTCAAGTTTGTAATAAAATAAAAAGTCTTTTCTTAATAAACTTCTGAATTGAGTCATAAGGCTAATCTTTAGCACTCCTCAATGAACAAATTGGACAACATGGTGACATGAGTGATAATTTTTTTGTTTCCTAATGCCGCAAGCGAAAGGCCATCACTTCTTACCTGCGACGTCTCCGATTATAACGGAAGCAGTCACGAGCGTAGTGCCCTCTCTCTCCACATTCATAGCATCGATCCTCTGGATGGAATGGTCTTCCTCGTCTCACAGGTGGACCCCTGAACCGGGACTTGCTCATTCCAGTAGACATTTCTACACGAACTCGTCGTCCACAAATCGTGCTAAAAATGAACAAAACAAACCCTACATTATACTTACTCAACCAGATTCTACAGAAATCAAGAGATCAAGTCTATTCAATGGCTAATCAGTGTCACTATTTAACAAAAAAATCCAAGAATTATAGAATTAATACCAGAATGTCATTTCTGAAAAACAGAAAATAAACCAAGCAAGTAAGATACCCTTGCAGAAGGCGGAAGTATGTTTTCTTACAGGTTATCAGTTTTGGTTTACTCCATTCTATGAAAAGGGGAGAAACGGCATCATTGGAATTTAGATCCTCATTAGAATGTTCCTCCCATCCATGTAACTTCACTCCTCTAGCTTCAGTAGTTTGGATACATCACCACATCAACATTTTGAATTTTTCGAAAACCCAATCGGTGGATAATTCATAGAGATAATAGCTATCAAATTCAAAAAGAAATTTCCTTATATTTCCAGTAGTTGGGCTACAATATCATTTCCAAGTCTTGAACTCCCATCACTTAAGTTCAATATGTATGGATTTAGACGATCTATCCAATTCTAAAAGAATTTTTCAAAAATATCTTAAAACAAAATTTGAGTGTCCACAGACAGTGATCACATTAGCACATTTTTTCTTTTAAGAAAATGTGCTAATAAGATGATAGATGGCATTACGTTGTTAAACTTCACATGTGAACATGAGTAAAGAAAAATAGGCTGCAGTAAAAAATGATCAAGTCTGCTGTTATCCCTACTTCTATATAATATTTTAGGTTTGAAATTCTCAAAGAATGAAAAATTTACTTAGGTTCATTTTAAGTTTTAAAATTATGTAACCAAAACATCAATCCATCCAAGTTAAACATTGACAAACTTCCCTTAACCCTTTCACTCTAAAGGGTTTTGCTGCTTTTCATCCCAGAAAGCTCATATCTACTTCTTGAAAATTTCAGGCACTTCTCAAAATTCTTTTGTGAGTTTAGATTTTGCACTAGGAAACTGAAACTTTTCGTGGTAGTGGAAAATAAATTTTAGTTTAATAAGCAAAATTTTTTGTGTGACACAGTCTCTTGTTATCTGTATAAAAATAAGTTTTTTAAAGAAAAAAAAATTCATTTTCAATGTTATATAAATTCATAATCTCTACATATAACATATTATTGTATATACAGTAAAACCATGTATTTACATTATTGGAATGTATGTTTTCCTGCTATTTACAACATTTTTTAGGCCCCGTTAATTTTCCTATAATTCCAATGCAAGTAAAACCCTGTACTTACACTATTTCATTTTTTAGTTTTCTCGTTATACACGCCATTTTACGTTAGAATTTCCAACTTTTCAAGAGAATTCAGCATGCATTCTCAACAGTTTTTACCATTTTTTGGCTTAGCTTTTCAAAATAATCAGAACTCTTTTGGACTAAGATTTTGAAAATGGCGGCTGAGTACGACCAGAGGCAGAAAAATGAACTCTTTCTTTTCAAAACAGCACTCATTTTAGTCCTTGAGCAGATGCTATGATGCCACTCAGGAAAAGCGTACTTAAAGAGAGAGAAATACATATGAACTCTTTTGGGTGAAAGCTTCAAAACCTCGTATGTAAATCACACTAGCCGAGCATAACCAGCGCACCTAGATACAGAAATACTATTTACTCTTTGAACCAATTATAAATGCTATTGAAAAGATGTTCAAGTTTGGCGCTAACATTTTTTAATCCTTTCTACTCAAATTCTGCCCCTTGGCTCCCAGTTTGTAATTAAATTTAAGGTAATCTGCAATTTGTTGAAATTTAAATTACTGTAGTCGTGAATATAAAGCGTTTTTTCCAAAAAATAAAATTTTAAAAGTAGCCCCCATGTTATATTCGAGTAATAGTAATTTTAAAAGATCGTAAATTGTGTTTCGAAAAATCATCATACATTCTGCACGTCTGTTAAGTGTTACAAGACACTTATTATATTGTAAACACATCAGGCGTACATTAGGGTGGTCCTCAAAACGGCAACTTTTGAAAGTGTTCTGTCCTACCCTGTCATTCTATGCCACTTACCGACTTAAAAGCTCCCCCAAAATTTCAGATAGATCGGATGATATTTAGAGATCGGGCAATACTGTTCAATTTTGAGCAATTTGAACCACCCCCTGAATTGTCCCCAGTTGGTCTACTACCAGGGTCATTCTAAGATGACATTGCTTTTCATACTTGTGGGCGCCTGGGAGGTGACGAAAATTGATGAAATAAGCACGGTTCAAAAAGTTTAAATTTTGTTCATACTTGAACATTTTTTACTCTCATGTATTTTTATCATTTTTTTCAGTCTCCTGCACATTCATATTAAAGTATGAGTCAAGGGAAGTGTCTGAGCATGCGAGTCGACTCAGAGCGACGATGTTTACCGGTCACACAATGCAGTTTTGTTAGTATGCAGCCACAGCGCACCGCCTGGCACACGCTGGGATAGGCAGAGGTTTGACTGCTCAGTGCCACCCACTTTCTGGCGGGTGATCGCAATGATCCATGCATGGAGGATGGCAAGGGACTATAAAGGTCATATAAAACTGTTACAATTGCATGTATTTATTTTTCGTTTTATTGTAACATTGAAGTCAAAGAATCAGTAAGATTATTTTCAACACATTCCTCAATCTGGGGCCTCATAGTTCTTTGCAAAGTGAAGATTTTTTGCAGTTGGGATATTTCTTCCAGTGCTCCGCAACAACTTGAAGCAAATATTGCTTTTGCTCTTCATTTTTGGTAATACTGCTGTTAAATTGTTCAATGAGAGCCACATACAGTTCAGCAGTGTCGTTTATGACCCTTAGTTTTTTTTAACAATTTCAAGACCGTGCCTGTAGGTATCTAATTCGTCCCACATTTCGGGGTTGCTATCAAGGAACTCAAAACCCAAATGGAGATGGTCAAAGAAAATGCTTCTGTGCGCGGTCACAAAATCCTTGATCTGTAGTTCCAGGCACCCGTTCATTACACCGTATTCCAGCTGGTTGCGCTTGGGTGGATTGACATCACCCTCGCAAACACAGAGAGCTTCAACTATAGCTGCTTTACATTCCACTGACAAATCAGTGTCAAAGAAGGCGCATGCACGCGCCAGGCAGTGTGCTACAGCCACGTACAAACAAAATGGTGGTGCACTGCGGCTGCATACAAAACAGCATTGCGCGACCGGTAAACATCATCGCTTTGAGTCGACTCTCATACTCATACTTCCCTTGACTCATACTTTAATATGAGTGTGTAAGACGCCGAAAAAAAGATAAAAATACATAAGACTAATAGATGTTCAAATATGAACAAAATTTTAACTTTTTGAACAGCGCTTATTTCACCACTTTTCGTCGCATCCCAGACACTCACAAGTATGAAAAGCGATGTCATCTTAGAATGACTCTGGTAGACCAACTGGGTCAACCCAAAGGGTGGTTCAAATTGGATCCACCTATGCTCAAAATTGAATGGTGTTGCACGACCTCTAAATACAGTAAAACCTGGTTAGTACATTTTTGCAGGGGAGGAAAATTGAACGTATTAATAAGGAAAATGTGCTAAGCAAGTTACATACATTCACATAGACTACACCACCTTTTTGAACTTCGCGTGCTTGCGGTTCATGACAAAATTTTATATGACCATTACTTCTATTTCATGCCAATTAAATCGCATTATTTATGATAAAAAAGTGACTTTTTTTAGGTTGACTGGAACCATACTTCCATTATTACATTGCGTCTTATGTAAAGATAGGACTTGCACTTCGCAAATTTGCATTTCGCGTCAGTTTTCCAGAACCAATTATTTGTGAAGTTCAAAAAGGTGGTGTACTTTAATCATTTGTCCATAGAAAGAATTACATAGGTACTTACCTATGCTGTGCTATAGATATCGATCAATATATTGAATCCAAGGCTAGTTAAATGGTCAACCATCCATGGCTGAACTTGCACGAAAATCACGTAAATGTTTTACATTTACTTGAAAACCTTTTCCACAGTAGTTTTTTATTTTTAATCCCCAGTTCATAAACATTTGAGTAAAACTTTGTAATTAGATTGATAACATCGTCTCCTACCACAAAACTAGTCACGTTTCGGCATACTATTTCCATAGCCTAAACTGCTTTTGACAGACTGGGAACAGATTATGCCTCTGGTTCCTCATCATCACCTTCTGCAACCTGCTGTTTATGTATGTCATCTATTGACATGGTCTAGCAGACGGTGATATCATTGCTTTGAGAATGTATGGAATAGAATGCTGTCTACAGTGGTACAGCTAATTAACCTTGATTTGTTCTTACGTGACGTCACGAAAATGCTGATTATGTCTGTATGAGGCCAATGAGGACCAACATATTTGTTGTATGATCATAAAACTGTGGGACAATCCATTTTTAATGATTTATAGCTTGCATCTGCATTTTTATTGTTTTGCCTTTACTTAAGAGGCAAGTTATGGATTGGCGCATTTTATTTGTGACGATTCATCGAACGTACCAACCAGGAAACATCATTACTTTAAGATGTACTAACCAAATATTTTTAACAAGTATTTAAATGGAATGGAATTAGGACCTTGAGAAATCGACATACTAAAGAAGAAAACGTGCTAACGAGGAACATACTAACCAAGTTCCACTGTATCATCTGATGTATCTGAAATTTTGAAGGAGCTTCTAAGTCGGTAAGTGGCATGGAATGACAGGGTAGGACAAACCATTTTCAAAAGTTGCCATTTTGAGGACCACCCTAGCATACATATTAAAATGTACTTGAGAAGCATCTGAGGCAAAAATAGGTCGAGTTCAGTCGGCGGCTGAACTCCTTATTAGTCATTGAATTGAAGCTATCAGTTCGTCCGCATATTCTTTGTACCAATCTTAGCAAGTTTTTACCCATCTGTTATTTTAAAAATGGGTGACAAAAAGGATGTTGATCATAATGAGAAAAAAGGTTCTTCCAAATCCCAGATTAACAGAGGAATCCAATGAAGTTATAATATGAATTTTAAAATACCGTATCTGCCCGAATATAAGCCGATACTTTTTGTTAAAATCTATCGTGAAAAAAATCACCCTCGGCTTAAATGCGAGCCTGAGGAAAAATTTGGCATCCTCGTACGACGCCATCGCTGAAAAATGTCTTGTTTACATAGCATACCTCCTATATTCCACTGATAAGGCACTCGATGTCTGAAAAACGCTCCCTTCTTACAGCGATTGCCCGGAGCTGTAATTTAAATTGGTATTGAAGGTTATTTATATATTTTAACACGTAGTTAAAAGTAAATGGGTTATTATCCAAAGGAAACGGCGGTATATAAAACAATCGAGTTTTAACAACCCACCAGGTTCATAGCATGATTGCACGCTACAGCAAATTCGTTTTGATCATAATTAAAATTGCGTATACTGACTAAGCAGACGATATCGTCTGCTTAGTCAATTCGCAAAATTCGATGACGACTTTCGATGCGCAACTGTTTGAATTCCGCTAACATAAGATACGTCTGTTTCGAAGGTGTGTGAAGGTGTCTGATAATTAACAGCAATAATAATAAAACTTGGAAACCTCTTCCATACAATCTATTAAAATTGCGTATAATGACTAAGTAGACGATCACGCCAAATTTGATGACAGCTTTCGATGCACAACAGTTTGAATTCCAGTAAGATAAATAAATATACTTACATTTGATTGTAAGGTGTGAGCAACGGCGTTGATTATATTTATAATTAACAGTAATAATACCTAATAAAACTTTACATGGAACGTATATAATTATTTGTTTAAACTTTAAGAATTTTTAACTGCCAAACAAATTAAAATATCAAAATTTGTATAATCCGTTTCGTTTTTTGAAGGATTCTACTTATAAAAAAAATTTCAGCTCAGTAGCATATGCGGAAATACATAAACCTTGAAAATTTGTTTAAACAATTGCGAATTTTTAGCGGCCGCATTGTTGCACTTTTTCATGATTTTCGTTTTTTCAAGTCGGTTTTGCACAAACTCCTACCTAATAAAAAAATTTCGAATCTCCAGCGCATCTGGAAGTGCCTAAACATTAGTATCCTCCTATATGTTATCTCCTCCTCCTCTGTAAGAGTCGTCGATATATAATGATATAGATGTAATGTATTATGTATTCTAGGTTGTGCGTGCATGTCTGGTACACTTAAGCATAAAATTTATGAAAATACTTTTTTTGCAAAAAAATGTTGGAACATTTCGTGGGGTCGGCTTATATCCGGGGTCGGCTTCTATTCGGGCAGATACGGTAGTCTTAGCTCAAGAGGTGGAAAAACGAACACTATGCAAGCTTCAAAAAAGTATGATGTTCCTGAAGTAAATATACCTATGTATATATACAATTTTTCAGACAAATGTAATATGGAGAATGTAATGGAAACCCAAGCATACTATACTAGCATTTTAATTCGCCATATATTTTAATATTCCTATTATTAAAAAGTGTGCTGGTTAAATAGATATGCTATTTATAAACTTAGCTCTTTTAACACTAATTTTATTGTTAGTCTTACTGTAACAAAGTAAAATCAGTTCCAGGTCCCTAGAAAAGTGTAAATAAGGGGTTTTACTGTATATTCTGAAAGTGTATTTTATATATTACAACATCCAAATTTCAATCTAATATACAAATTTATACAAGAGATATGTAATATTATGTGAAAAGCACGTCTCACCACCTCAGCATTTGGGCTAGGCCAAACACTCCCCATGTAAGCCTTTATTGCATCTACTGCAGACAGTCCTTGATGTTCTTCTTCTACCCTTAGTGCTGCAAACACAATTGGCTTCTTTTTTCCATCCAGTTTTTGCACACCCACTTTGGCTCTTTTTCCCTCACTAAAAGCCACTAATTACCTAGATGCTCAATTATATTTACTATGTATGATAGTCTCGACTGCAGTTTTCCAGGTCCTTTGAATGGCAAAAAGGGACTCCGTAAAAAAAAAACTGGTAAAAATATGCTATCGCAGGAGCATCTGATGGAGATGCGTGTTTTGGACCAACCATTTCCTGGAAGAGATGACGTGTGATGAGGTTGTTCTGATCCTTCAATGTCTTGCCATCCTTCATCGACTGAGTTGGATTCAACCTCATTGTCTGTTATTTCTGGGACACATTCAATGTCATTGTCGGATCCTAAATCACTTTCTGGGGAAAAGATCGATTCACGTCATCTGACACATTGCCTAAATAATCCACAATTTAATGTTCCATCATCATGATTTTTCATCAAGGGCCTGCCATAATGAGTTTCTAAGATTTTTGGAATTTATATCAGCTACAGTCAGCAAATTTTACAGCACCAATAAAAATTCTCCCAAGCAAACAAAAACTGGTTGAGATAAATTTACAGGCGCACCAAAAAGAAAATATATCCGGAGAATAAAACACGTCCACTTGTTAAGTCTGCACAACCAACTAGAAGAAATATTGTCTCAGTTGCGAGACAAAACGACGGAAAATGCATGCATATGCAAAATTATAACAATATGATAACTGATATATGATTACACGAAGACTGCTGACAAAGTAGGTTACGTTACCAGCGAGCGAGATCCAAAGAAATGCTCAGAAGACTTCGGTAGGCATTTTGTTACATATGATGTATCAGCTTTCGATCGATAAAATTGCGATGAAATTGCAGAGACAGGCAATGATAATGAAAGGTCTGTGGAAGTCTTAGTGTGAGTTATCTACGGACATGAAACGCAAATCATTATTTGAATAGCAACTTGCCGCCAATGTCTTGTATCAGATGGGCGCGGAGATAAGACAAGCAAATGATTTTGTTTAGGAGGAATACTAAAGTCATAAAAAAGACTACCATTTTAACAGTAAATATAAACTAATATATTATATTTGACTTCGTAGCAATTATAATGCAAAAAATAAAATATGAAGTTTTTAAAATGGGTTTAAAGCTAGCGCAGATATATCGGCATGTTGAGCGTTTTAAGGCAACCAAGGGAAGACGATAAATCGGCACCTCGATATATATTATATATATATATACCATATATCCCTTTTTTCACATGTAAAGGAATTTGTTCATATTTGCAATAATGTATTAAAAATTCGTCAGGTAACTAATTGTTTTAACAAATAATTTGTTAATAAAAATTTATTATTAACAAACTTGTTAACAATTTTTAAAAATGTTGAGATATTTTGAATCAAAACTTCTCAAATTTTCTAGCAGAATAAATTAAAATCACTAATGAATGTTTTTACGAGAAGTTTTATTTAACAATCAAAGGAGTGATGCAGCAGTAAGTTGGATTTTGCATAAAATTTGTACTTCTAATTATTCGCTTGTATATAGGCTAGGTTCCCCCAAAGAATTTAATCAATTTACAATAACATATAAAAAATTCGCCAATTCACAATGTTATTAACAATCAATTTGTTAAACAATTAAATTTGTAATGCTATTTTTAACCAAAGTTTTTCTTAATGTTTTCAGATGAATCAATTAAAAAGCAGTAGACCATATGCTATTTAATATTGAGGAAAAATAGATAAAATTCTTTATAACAAAAGATAGGAAGATAAGAGCATCTTGGAGGGGGGTAAGGGCTGCTTGTGAAACATATCCCTATCTCTTACATGTAAATATGGGTTCTGTTTATGCGGATTCACTTTATGCATCACTTTCCTGGAATGTAACCCCCTCATAAAGAGGGAAACCTGTATCTCATTTTAGAATATGGAAAGATTACACAAATTAACAGTACACTTGGGCACAAAGGGAAACTGAAAATTAAGCTCTATAATAATTGCGCATGTTTTATTTTGAGCCACTTACCGGCCGTCCAGTCCTCTTACAGCATCTTCTGCATCTCGGGGATCTTCATATTCCACAAATGCAAAACCCGGAGGATTTCGTGCCACCCATACATTACGGAGTGGCCCATAATATGAAAATGACTCCTCAAGTTCCTGTTTTGAAGCTCCCGAACCTGCCAGAGACAACAACCATATAATGTGTTATGTATGCTTTTGTCAAGCTTTATCTATTTCAAATAACATTCTTGTGTGTGTAGTTAAAATATCATGCAATAACTTGAGATAAATCATCAGACATATTTGCATGAATGGCTTGATGATACCTTCATTATAAAAACTAAATAGTTTATAGACTAAAAACTATAAATAAGCTTGAATTAAACATAAAACAGTGCATATGCTTAAATTTCTTAATGGTATACAAGACAATTTGAACAAATAAAGAACCATTCATTAATGGTGTTATCTTTATTAAGCGTTTACACGAGGCTTACACAATCAATGTCACTGGGATTGGGCTGAGCATCTGCATGTAATGGACATAATTCTCTGAAGAGGCACATAGGAAATGTTAGCAGTGGCTTGAGTGTTGGCCTTCTGCATAGTGGGCTTGAGTTCAGACACTGGTAGAGGCTGGTCTTCTCAACCTAGGCTTTCCCCACCCCAACTTATGTTATGAGAAAATGCAAGAATAGCACTCGGTCAAATGAAACGGATGTTAAGTAGTGTGCCTGCTCGGTGCTTTTTGCAGAATATGAATTAATTCTCCAAGCAGAGGATTAGGTTGGGTAATACTAATCTGTGCTGAAGAGATGAAGAGAATTAGCCTCCAATTCTTCACTACAAATTAAAATTAATCCTAAGTTTTCATACAAGAATATTCACTATGAATTTCAACAAGCGCTGTAGCCTATTAGTATAGATGATTAATAATGAGTCTTGTTGACTAAATCTGAGTATATTTTCCTCTATTTTACTTCCATTTTCCAAAATATGATTTTCAAGAAAGTTTCCTAATATTATGTCTTTCTTCAAGGACGGTAACAAGAAAAAATATTTTTAGCCTGCCTCAAATTTTATTGATACTATTACATTTGGTTAACCACTAGATGGGAACAAAATTATTACTCAGTTCCCACACGAATGAAAATGTTATCAATTCAAAATAATTTCTTTCTTTTTTCTTTTCTCACAACACTTTTGAAAAATTCGTCTTAATCTTACAGCTGTTATAGAAATCGCTGCTTACAAGGGGAGACTACATACCTTGGGTCATCGATTTCGATGAAACTTTTTTGGGTGATAGAATACTTATTATATTATTATAAGAAGACCCGTGTATTGGTTTTTGATTGAATGGGCCTTAGTTTCAGCAGAATCATTTTTCTTTTCGCAAGATTAACTGTGGCTGGGTAGTTACCGTACTGGCTTTCGAATATTTTGTCCCAGGTTCAAATCTCACGTCATACCTAGTATTATTTTTTTCGTTTTCCATTTTATTATTTTTAATTTATTATATTATTATTTATTTATTTATTATATTATTTATTTACTTCATTAAAATCGATGCACAAGAGCGTATTGGTAGATATTTCGATGTGAATTGAAATCCGAAAGAACATAACTGTTCGATTCGTGCTATTCGTCACTTGAAGGGGAAATGTGTGCACACGTTTTTGGATGATAACTGTTCTAAAAATAAAAAAGCATTCATAAGGCTTCACAACTGTTTAAAAAAAATGAACCAATTTTGTCATTTTACCAGATTTGGAGCATGTAACTACAATGTTTAGGAACTCCACCTCCAACTACCTCACAGTTCTGCTCACTTGAAGCCCAAACATACCTCCAGGTTCTTGTATACAAAGAAACTTGGGGTAGCATATTTCCTGAGGCGGTGATCGCATACTGTGCCATGTATCAATGTGTGATTTTGTTTCTGTCTCAGATATATCTCTGTACAGGCTTTTTGCCTTGATGTGTCAAAATTCGCTACACGTCAATTCTGTACTCACATCTAGTTTGGTCTGTATTAATGATGTAGTTTAGGTCAGAGTTGGGTATTATGCACAATGTTTGTTTTTGGAAAACCTCGGCAGCTTTTCAAGTTTCTACCAAAGACGTGTTATCTTTTTGAAAAATGTAGTTTGTAACTTTTCGCTGTCGAATTCGAAATTCTTTCTTGAATTTTATTAGCCATGCTTGAGATGCAGCGAAGTTGAACCCCAGCGATGTATGCTGATAGGGAGCAGTTAACACCCACTGGATGTAACTTGGTCCTTCCTTTTCCTTGCTATGCAAAATCTGTCATATGTACATTTTTTTAATCATGTTATGTTTGTCCAAGCACGTTCCTCCTTTCGCATTATCTATACTCCACTGTGATACTTGTTCTTTGCATTTCAGCAGCTGCGATCCTCATTCCTGTACGCTCTTGTGCATTGATTTTAATGAAATAAATAATAATATAATCAAGTAAATAAATAATAAGTGAAGACATAAAAATGAATTTTTATAACCAACTTCTATATAGTTAATACTTTAATATGAATAAACTAACATAATTATGATAACCTTTCTGCCTACATGGGTGTAAAAAGTTGTTAAAGTGTCTACCAGCTGTTGAGTTATGTGGGGGTCTCTATATTTAACCTTTAATCTTTTTACAGTTGTGAGAATGGCAGTCAGCAGTAGAGAACTCAGTGACAAACGTAAGAATGTTTGGTATATAAGTAGTAATAAGTTTAATAGTATAATTTGTTTCATTAATGAAAATACTGACTTATCCATTCATATTGCTTAAAATTAACGAAAATATATTGCTAGTTCAGAGTAATTCAGCTTTAGATACTAGTAGGAGTGAAACTTGAATATTTCACATTTTAGTCAACTAACTTAAATGACAAAAATAATAAATTCTTGTTTTCCTAACATCACATCAACCATCCATATAAAACCACTGTATGTATAAGTATAATTAGCTGAAGAATTGCTAAGCTACAACACAACACTTTTAAATGTTTTATTTAAATTTGTTCAAATTAACATCCTTTACAACAGCATTACCTATGTTAAATATTGAAAAAAAAGGAATACGATACTTAAATGTGAGGGCTTATAGAAAAATGCAAGAACAACTTGTCTTAAAAGCCTATAATTAGAAAAAATTTTGTCTCAAGTAAAAAATAAGCCAAGTGAACAGTTCCAAAGAATAAAATTATGTTTATGGCAAAAACTACATATAGTCATCTAAAGTAGTGTTCAAATGAATTTTCAATGTGAACTATTCTGAGAAGATCGCATTATTATTAATATTATTACTATTAATAGTATTGCAATACGAACGTGATTATAATGTAATAATAATAAAATGCATGAATAAGGCAATATCATACGAGGAGTGCTAAGAATTTAATAATAATAATAAAATTCATCAAAAGCTTACATGTATCTTAATTTTCCAGATATTTCTTAATGAAACTCATAGAGAAAAGTTTTTAGAATAATCTTAAATGAATCAAGATAAAAAGCTTTTAAGATAAATAAAAACTTACTATCAATAATAGGTACGATAAATAAAAACCTACAATTATTAGCAGAAATAACACTTTAAAAAAATGTAGGAATGCTAGTATCAATACAAATCCACATTAAAATAAAGTTCTCTTGCACCACCAACAATTACAATAGTTTGTTTAATCTCGTTGCTATGATTGACGCTTGTCTATCTTCCCACACAAATTCAAATACAAATTTATCGCAGCGCCAGCCCAAGGATTTGGAGGCCAAGGTGCCTAAATCACTCGTCTTATGCGATGTGAGGTGAGGTGGTTTGAACCCTGCAAGCAGCTTCAGATTTTTTTAGGTTAGACGGTCCAAAACACACACGCACACACATATATATTAATGTGAACAAAAAAACTAGGTATGATGTGGGGTTTGAACTTGGGACAAAATATTGGGAAGCAAGTACAGTAACCATCCAGTCAACCCACCTGCTGGACAATGTAGGCCTATTCTTGCATTTTATCCAGTCACAGTTAATCCTGCAAAAATAAAAAATATTCTGCCGAAACTAAGGCCCATTCAATCAAAAGCCGATACACAGGTCTTATTTGAAATATTCTACCACCCAAAAACGTTTTGTCGAAATCGACGGCCCAAGGTACGTAGTCTCCCCTTGTTAGTGCAGTAGCTATTACACAAATTTAAATGATTTTTAATTCCTAAAAACCAACAACATTGTAAGCTGGTAAACTAACATGCTAGAGACCGTATGCATTATTCAATGTAACTATATGCATAATTTACCATGAATGTGTATTATGGAGTAAAATGAATATGTAAAAGTATTACAATTTTTTATTGTTACAACTGAAGATTACACCCAGTCCCCAACTAACATGATAGATGCGATCTTAAAAAAATTTCATGTAAGGTGAAATAGTGTTAGACACGAATCTCATAAGAAATACTGTAAATAGGGGGATGCATTCCAGCATCCTAACCTGATTGACAAATTTTTAACTTTAATCGTTTATTATGACTATACTTTGGTTAATGCTTTGTTTTTTACTTTTTAAGTATATTTCATACATGTATCTTATTTTTACGGAAAAGAAGTGATGAGAACTCGGATGGTTCATAGCGTTGCTTCGTTAAGACCTGTATGACAATTGATATCATGTGTTTGTTCATTGTTCTCATAGTACTTGAGTAAATCTAGTTTTTGCTCTAGTGATAAACTTTTCTTGGTTTCTTACTCCCACCACCAATAAAATGTGAATCGTAAACTCCAGCATATTTTTCGATGTAGATGACTTCCATTCTGAATCAGCTGTTCAGCATTTATTTAGCAGACGTTACTTATAAGATTTGTAAAATTATAATTTTAAACAACAAATTACTAAGAATTAAACATTGTTATTTTAATGCATTAAATAATTTTTCAAGTGATAAAAACATATATAGAAAATTAGAAAATGGTCAAAGGAAACTTGAAAAACATTCAAGGATAATACTTTTCTACATTGCAGTTTAAAACCATAAAATCCCTAAAAACCATAAACCGACCGACCAGTCATGTTAGCCGAAAACCAGCCCTACATTAAAAATAGTGTTGATAGAATTGGTGTTAGTCAGGGATTGGGTGTAGTTCCAAAATGGTTATTGAAATACAGGTCTTCTTCACTCAAATTTATAAAAATTACACTTTACTTACAGCTTCTGACAAGGTAACCATTGTCAACAATTTATAGACCATTTAAAATTACTTATAGAAATGAAAACCATGCAAAAGAATTATAATAGCAAAGAGAAAGAACCATTCTAATAGTATTTAGCAATATGTACAATTCAACCCACTGGAAGATAAGATTTGCTCACAAGGTCACAATGTTCCAATATTTTAGACAAAAATCCAGAGCAGAAGTAAATACCATATTTTCCGGTAGATAATGCGCACCTAATAGATAACGCGCATCTCAATATTTTAACCATTCACAAAATTGTATACATAACGCACAGTAGAAATTTCTCTGCTATAGTATGCTCATTTAGTGGCGGCGGTGTGCAGAAGGCACTCTCGTGGAAAGACGAGTCTATCTTTGAGGCGGGACCACCTATAGGTGAGGCCATGTTTAGCCGTGGGCAAAAGCTGCATGACCTATTCTTCGAACCCAAAATGTGCTACTGCACATGGCTATGACATCGACTTTTCCCTCCAAGGTTTCCCTCCCAAGTTTTTCCCTTCCCCTCTCACATGTCGCCAACTGCCATCACTAAACAAACGAGCAATAGCTATGGCTATTTTAAAAAATGAATAGCAGAATCGATCCAATTTTGTTGCATCCTTTTTAAATGAATCACGTTATTAGTAATCCATTTTTTCTGGTTATCTGAACACATACTCAGTTTCATTACCATACTTATTGAAAAATTAGTAACAAAGACCATGGAAGTAAATAAAGTAAAACTCCTATAGCCCCTTTTTTTGGCTATAGGAGTTTTTCTTTATTTACTTAGTTTAAGCCGAAAGTTATTGAGCTAATATACAATAAAGACAATGGAAAATGAAAATAAATCGAGATGATAACCTTATACTGAACAATTCAAATTAGATGTGCTGAAAGTAGTGCAAGAAAAAGGTATTCGTGAAGCCGGAGGAATATTTAACGTAGGAGAATCTAGCATCCAAGAATGACAGAAAATTTAAGCAATTCTCAAGTGCTTACATGAGAAAAATGTGCAATGCATTTCAGGAAGTGCTTCTGGGCATGATTAGAAAAAAAACTTTACAATTGGGTTGATTTGAAAAGATCGAAAGGCATTCGAATTTTTACTATTCGTATGTTACTCAAAGCAAAATGAATAGCACACAGTGAAAACATTACCGACTTCAAGGGGTATTGCCTATTGCCCCAAAAAACTATTTCCAGCACACAAGCTATACGGTTACAGATATCTCTATGCAGTTTTCACAATTGTAAACTTTTACCTTTTATAAATTTTCTTATCTTTTTAATATAACAAATTTAAAGCCATTCAAATTCCTAAATACGATGATTAAAATACTTTCCGAAAAAAGTAAAAAACTAGAAAGATAATAGAAATAATAAGAATCCATTATCAAGTTAAAGAATAATATTTTTTCCGACAGTTAATAAGTTATGCTGGAAATAAACATTGCATTGTTTGCCCCCGGATATAAGCGATCCTGGCGGCGAAGGGAGAAAACGGAAGAGTTGCACCAGTGCAGCCTCTGCGTTCATCCGCGATGACTCACGATGAGAGGAGAGGGGAACTAAGGGAGGTGAATGTGACGTGAGAGAGGAGTAGAACTTCGCAAGGAGGCGCATCGCTAGCAAGCGGCAATTTGATCTCGATTGAAAGGTGATACTGTTTGAGGTGTCTCCATGTTCATCGTTGCTCACACTTTTTGCTTTACGTTTGTATTTTTAAGATCATCATTGTAGTTTGCCGATAGCAATCGCAATGAAAAATGCTGTGATGGACAGGCGTCGCAGTAAAGGCGGGTTGTTTTTATCGAAGAATAGGAGAAAGAAGTCGACTCTGGGTCTACGGAGATGGCAAATTATGCGAGTTTTTAAACTGAAGTGAGCTCATGATTTGGATTTGTATCACTGTCCTTTTTCTCACCGCTTCACTTTTTCTAGGAAAGGGCGTGCTCCTGTAGAAGAACCGTCCTCCATTCAGCATACAGAAAACATGAGTGCTGAATGTGGAAGGTGAAGGAAAATTTTCTGAATATGAGGGGAAATAAATCATTAACACATTCACGACGGAAGCCATTTTCGCTGTCCTTCCTCAGGAGCGTAAAATTTAAAAAAAATTAAATTTTTTGTTTTATAATTAGTAATTATTATATGTTGATACTTAAAAACACGTTTTAGAACTTTTAGAGTGAGAAATCATTTATAAAAAGACGTTTATGACGTACTTGACCTTGTAGCAAAACGCCACGTTTCATGCATTATAAATTCTTTCAAAATCATTATTTATATTTACGTAATAATTTTCTAACCGACGCTACATCTGTGGGCGTATATAAAGGTCAGAATCCTTCCTGAGGGACGTACGAGCAAGAAAACTGTATTCTTAACTTAGGGGACGTGACCCACCGGTGTGACACGGCGGCTGCGGGCCCGATCGCCGGTGACCCACCGGTGGGTCACGACGCCTATGAGGAGAGACAAGCGTGACTTACCGGTTGGTTCACGCCGTCGTGAATGTGTTAAAAATATTTGTCATTCTGTCAGTGAAAGCTCGAGTTTTGAATTAGGAAGTAATGTTTCATAAGAGGGGAAAATTGTATAAAAAACTAATCTAAATGTCCACATTTATTTTCAGCGCGGTGAAAGACATGGCATTCGAAAACGTGCCAGATCCCACTCTTGATCCTGAGTTCAAACAAATTCATGGCCGTTTTATAATAGATGGGTGGCATTTTCTGAGAGAAATCAGATCTGTGGAGCACCATCGAGCAACTTGCCTCAAAAGCAGTCAGGGATATTTCCGCTTGATATCAACGTCAACGAAGGCTCTGGTGTGGCGTTTAGTTCTTCAGTGTCCGCATTGCAGAGCAGAAAAAGTAGTTACTAGTGAGCCTTACAGCACATATTATCCGGAAGATCACACAAAATCTACCTGTGGAACTAAGGCACATCTTACAATAGCTGATAGTGCCGAGTGGGGATTTATGTCCATAGGTGGCCATGCTAATTTAGAAGAAGTATTTTCTGCTTTGGGCATCAGTAGTATAAATAAGACAACATTCCATAAGCACAAAGAGAAGTTGGGAAAAGTAAGTAGTTTCTTGTGCAAGTTTATCATAAGAGCTTCAAGCATTCAAATGTTGTTACCATTAACTGACTGTCTTGACATGTATTTGAACATTTTTATAGGCATGGAAAGACATTATCTTGGATCTGATGCTTAAGAGAAGAAAAAGCATTAGCCATCGAACTTGGTGATGTTACACCATCTGGAGTTCCCTACATTACGGTGATTCTGAAATAAAGGTACAATATGTACCAACTGAAATATTATCTTGTATAAACTTTTTTATCAACTAGGATGATGAATTTCATGGTTTTGAATAAGTTAATGTAACAATATATAATAATCTTTTAAAATTTTATTTGATTCCAGATTGGTGTCATTCAAATCCCAAAAAATGTTGAATGACTATAGTTAAGGGCATTTTTGGTAAATATTTTAGTTTTATAGATCGTTGCACAAAGAGACTATTAGTGTATAACCATGTATAAAAGTTTACCTTGTTTGTATGGTAAGGAAAAATTTGGTATTTTAATTTAAAAATTACTTATCAGGACAAAACTCGAGAAAAATTTAAGTGACAGAAACAATTACACATTAAAACTGCAATAATCTTTTTTGAACTGGAAAATTGTATATTTTAAGCTATGAAATTTTTTTGATTGCCATCTGATTACAAAGAATGCATGCGAATACTTTAAAAAAATGAGACTATCAGGAATGTCGTAAAATGACGAAAAGAAACCTAACACTATGGGTAAAGAAATTTTTATTCACGTTCAAAGCATTAATTTTTTCCTTTGTATAATGTGCATAGCCACTTTTGCTAGATTTAGAAAATTTTTGTAAAGTTAACATGTACGTTATCTACCAGAAAATACAGTAATTGTTTCAAAATTGATGCAAACTCCCATACCAAGTGTACTAGATATATTACCATAATCTAATAAAAACTAATTGCCACTGCATCAAATTCAATTACACAGACTGAATTGATAAAGACATTATCTTATCTCGAGCTTCCACAAAGCAGTTGAAATATAAGTACTACACTTTGGACATATTTTAAGAAAAAGATTACAACAGAGGAAACTACTGTCAATATGAATATTCAGCAATAACCTTCCTTTGCTTTATACTAACACAAAGATGAGCGGAGAGTTTTAACAAGTTACGAAACTCCATCTTTGCAACAGATTAGTGATAATACATAAACCACAGTTCTTAAACATCAGAAATTAAGAGGTTCATTGAACAAATATTAACTAAAATGATAAACTGTCTTAGATGTGCATTGCAGCCACAAAGCAGCCATTATCAGTCATGATTCACCAATAGCAAATTCTAAAAACCTCGAGTTTTCACATTGTACTCAAGCTATAAGGCAATGCTGATAATTCTCTTTTGAAATGTCTACTGAGTATTTGAAGTTATAGAAAAATTGTGCTTGCAGCATTCAACAAAATAAACATTTTTCACAAGTACTACAACAGTACAAAACTTGCTATGAATACATTGAACCCAATTAGTGCTGTTTAAGTGGCGGAACAAAATAATCTGAACCAATCTAGACTGAAGATGGTGGATGAATATCAGTTGTGTCCAATACGAAATAATATAAATATACTAGATCATTGCTACAGTGCAGAAATAATGCCTAAATGCCAAACTGCTCTAATCATCAACATGTAAAACCTTTACAAACAAATATCATATAGAAGAATTACCTTTAAAAATTTCCGGCTTAGTAAAAATGTTAATATACACCCTACCCTTTCAAGGATTTAAGGTATACATTTAATATAAAAAAACTGTAATCTTTAAGTGGTTATATTCTGAATATAAAAGGAATGATTTTGCGTATCAGACACTACCAATAGAGCACAACCACATACTTGATGACCATAAACATTGCTATATTGACTATGATTTTAGCATGGAATGAATTAATGCTGAAGGAAAATCTTTTGCTATGATATTAGGAATTTCTACCACAAGCATGGATCCTTAAAAAGCTGTCTAAAACATACTGAATAAATACCTCTTACAGGTTCCTAAAGGCCGCATTGCATGCTATTTAGGCAATGGCTAATCATGGAAAACCTGCAAGTACCTATTTACAAAATGAGTTTTAAAATAGTGAAGATGAAAGTCCCGTGTGATCCTACATGTTACCCCGAGAGAAATACAAGATGGGATGATTAAACCACTTCTAACTACACTTTGAATGCAACGTTGATATTTCAATATAGATTTGATAACAAATGTGCGAAAGTCAAGATTTAGAATAGGTCATTGCTACCAATGATAATATATATATTCGATCTTATATTGTATCAACTAACTCTTGCACATAAATTATGTGCGATTGCAGTTCCAATAAATTCGTATGTTAGTAAAATTAAGCTTTATCTTGAAAAATAAAATCTCCTCGAAAAATAGCTGAATTTCTACTGCATTCATTGTTTGGTAACTGCTGATATATAGTAAATAAATAGTACGCACGTAACTATCATTATAAAACAACATAATTACCAGAAAGTCATGTGACCGGCAACAGCGTCCACAACGAAAAAACCTATTCAAGCCGACGTTAAGTTTCAGAAATAATTACGAAACATTTTAAATAAATTATTTATTTAATACTATTATTTAATTTCCCTAAGTAAACCATACAGTTTTGAACTTTCCACATAACAAAAACACCATGGCCACGCCGTCAAGTAAGAACTGCTACGCAATTCGTAATGTACGCCATATTAATGGCATTAGCCTAATTAAAAGAATATATATTCAACTCACCTAACTCTCCAACGTAGACTTTACAGTCGGTTGGACTAGAGTCTCGGTAACGGGACATCTTTGACCTGAAATTAATCGACATTATTAACATGAAATCGACACGGAACTAATAACTTCCAAATATGAAGCCATCATCTACATCCAGGAAAAAGCAGTAAAATAAATTTCAAAATATAGTAAACTGTGACTTACGATGAGTTTTGCATCAAGGGATAAAATATAAGTAATTTTACTGAAAATTACGGATGAAAGTGTCCACTCACCGCCTCGTCCACAGAACACAAAATGGCTACACGACCTCAAACTAACGCGTTGCACAGTGACGTCATTTTGACGTTTTTATTACTAGGCATTGTGGGATGTCTACAAACGACAAATGAACTGACATCTGTAGGACGAATCTCAAACTCTGAGGGCATATTAAAATTCTAGATTTACAAAGTAATTAGGCGTGTTAAATTCGATTAGAAGACATGTATGAGATTCTGTTTTTACTTAAATTTTATTTCCATGTTTAATGTGCGAGTGCAAAACAAAGCAACTCGTTCTCACGGAAGCGAAACTGACGTTTGTGTATTATGCAATTTTTGGGAGCCCGAGTTTACAGTTGGGAATGCCTCAGCAAGCCGATTATAAGTTAAAATGGATAATCAGATATCTCGCGTTAGCTTTCCTTTGTGTATTTTGCCCATGTTCAAAGTAAGTGTCATGGAATAATGGATTTTTCATAACTATCCCAAGCACAATTTAAGCATTTTTTCAATATTAGTTAGTCTTAAATTTTGTTTTCGCCTTTTAATAAAAATTTTTACATACAAAAATGTTAACGTAATAATAATACTTTATTCTCGTCCAATGACAACTCCACAGCTGTATTGTACAAGTCACATTACAAGAGAAAGGGAAGTTAGTGGCACAAATATAATTAAGTGGTCCACCAAATAACACAAATTTCAGACAGCACAAGTACATTACTAGAATAACACAAATGAAAAGACAATTATACAAATGAATAAAAATATAATAAATAAGATATTCATTATACAAAATATAAAAAAGATTTAAAAAATTATAAATGGAAGTGATAGTTCATATAAAACAATCTTTTGGACAGTCTTAAAGTATGATTAAAGTTTGTCATACATCTATTCAAAGCTTTGAATTCCTTTAATTTATTTTTGACATTTAAATAATCTTCTATGGGGTACTTGTGTATTTTCTGCAGGACCCTTGCATGTCACCATGAGTGACAGGAAATGGAACTACGTGAAGTTAGCTCTGCTTCGGGAGGTTTTTTTTGTTCCAACTGGGTTGGTTGGTTCATTATATTTTCATTTGAAATGTTTGATAAAATGAACACTTTATTTTAGAAGAGAAAATGTTTGTTTTTCTCCAAATACGGGTTGGTAGTAACGTTGATTGGTTGTTGGTACGGATTATTTCCATAAAATAAAGTTTAATTAAATGAACATGTTAATTATAAGAAAAATCTGGAACTGCTGTGTGGAGGTTGCTCTTTTATCTCCAGCCGGGGTTTGGGTAAGGTAGTTGGTTTCGTTCTATTTCCATTTTAAAATTTTTAATAAAATTAACACTTTAAATTATATAAAAGAACGTTTGCTTTTTCTCATAACCAGGTTGAGTAGTGTTAGGTTGGTGGGTTATTTCCATTTGCCTTAAATGAATGTCATCCTCTCCATGCCAGCAGGGAGATCCACGTAGTTCCATAACCCATCATGGCACCACGTAAGGGTCCTGTGGAAAATACCTAAGTACCCAAATTTTTATAAGGTAACTCTACTCGATATGGCCTAGCTAAGCTTTATTTATTTTTTAAGCACCTTTCCCAAAAGCTGAAAGTAAAACTAACATAATGTACTCTTAGACAGTTTATTTAAGTAAACAGAAAAAAATGTTACAACTATAGTGCCTCAACATGGAATTACTGGTTAGCATTTTTGCAAAACCTTGCTGTTAGGCCATATTAGGAGCATATGATCTCAATATGGCCTATTGATTGATTGATTTGGTCTTTATTTGGGGCGAGATTGAGACTAGGAAGTCCCATCTTCCACCCAACCCCTCGTCGTGATACATATAGTAATACATAAAACATTAACAATGTAAATACAGGTAACAATAAAAATACAAGTATTTGAAAAGAAAAGATGTGATTTTGTGGGAAAAAATTGAACTGCTGAGTAATGGAATCCATAAAAAAACCCACTGCAGGAAAACACCCACACAAGAAGGGGGGTGTGAAAAACCTGCAAAACCTACTGAGATTCACTAAAGACATCACATAATGTTAAAATCATAAAGAGATAAAGAAGAAAAATTGGCACAACACGAATAGATCATTGAATAAAATAAACGTAAAAATATCAACATGTATAGATATTAACATTGGTGTGTCTGAACAAAATGAAGAGCAAAAAAATACAAATAAATCAGTACAATACAAACATTTACAATAAATATTTAGAAGTTTAGAAGCCTATTGGGTTATTATTTAAAAAAATAAGAATCTGAAATATTTATCACGTACTTGTATCAAAATTCTAATGCTTGATTGCTCAAAAATGGTTACAATAAATTGTCAGTAGGCAAAAATAACTAAAAAATGAGAGAATAAAAGTCAAGATACTAATTTTATACAGGTCAAAATCATAAAATGGTACCACCAAAGATTTAGGCACATGAGGTCAAAATTTAATTTAAATAAAGAAATGAACAACAAAATGAGATCTAAAATCATTCAAAATATTTATTGTCATTATTTAAGGATCACAAAATTGTCAATATGGCCTACATAGGCTGTAATGGGGAGACTTGGAATAGTAAAGCATATTCTGTGGGAACCACATGACATCTCAATGAATTTCCAAACCAATCACACCACTAGTAGTAGAGACAATTATCTTGTAGATTGCCTAATGTCAAATTAATTAATTAACTTTTACCTGTACAAATAATGAGTTAGCCAATGCCTTGAAATTAGATGCATGTAACCACAAACGCTGGTCTCAAGCAAAATATTCCAGCAAATTCAGCCAACTGAGCGTGTCTAGCGGAATTCCATATAAACACAGTTGTTAGCAGTCTACCTATATACTGCAACCATCACCAAATATTTTTGGAAAATTGGAAATGAAAGAAAATAAAATAAATATATTAATTAATTTTTTATTATTACTAAATACATACTTTCACTTGTAGATAATATATAATATCTGCTCCTTCTTTACAAATTCATTGATAATGAATTCAATGAAATTCCCATGGAATCGCAGGGTATTAAGTAGCCTCTTTTCTATTGCTGTTAATTCAAGGCCTGTCAGTCTTTCATTCCCCATACTGTTTCATTTTTTATCTTTCATTCATGCTAAACCTGAAAAGCTAGATTCGACACTCACAGTTGTATTTGGCAACATCAAAACTAATGTACAGAGCTTGTATGTTTCTTTAAAGGTAAATTTCAGCTCAATTGATAAATAATGGAAAATATTTTTCGCAGTTTTTGAAATTAAGTCAGGTGAGCTACATATTACAGAGAGTTCACTTTTTAGCTTAATGAAATCAGAATGCTGACCATAGCATGATTTTAAAGAATTGAAACATTCAAGAGGAAATCTCTCTGCATAATTTTTAAAATTTTCAGAAAATAAAAGTTCAAAAAATTTAATTTTTCTAAGGGAGGCAAATCGGGTCTGCAATTGTGTGATTTGGACAAAAATTTCACAGAACAAGTGTTTATAATAATTTTCAGTTTCCTTTCGGCGTTTCTTATGAGGCTCTCCTATGAGCTGAATAACATTTATATACATGGTTTCAAAGTTGTTTCTCTGTTCATTCATGAATGCAATAGCACTTTCAACTCTTACAGCACATTGAGTTATATCCAAACCATACTTCTAAAGCACGTCAAACATAACATCAGTATGTGAAAAAAATTATGTAATGGATTTTCAATTGAAATAAAAAATCGAAGTCTGTTAAATTACGAAGTCCCTGGCACTTGGTAATGGATTCATCATCCCAATTGTCAGGATTGTCTCTAATTGTTTCAAATAGTTCAATCAACGAATCATGGAAGTCATGTGCAGTGTTTACAAGACATGATTGAAAACACCAACGTACTGTACTGCCTCTAGGGAATCTCTTGTGAACCACTACATGAAGCAATTGCATTCTTTTAGGAGAATTGGAGAATAATGCTGCATGCTCATTCAAAGTCAAGAAAAAAACTCTGCATACGCTGATCTGCTTGAACACTTGCTTCAGTGCCAGGTTGAGATGATGCACCGAGCAATGAACAAATAAAGCACAAGGGTATTTCTCCTTCACCTTTGCCTGCAGGCCATTGAGCTCTCCTGCCATTACAGCAGCGCCATCATAGCCCTGACCCACCAACTTTTTACCACAGAAAAATCTATCTATCTGGTTATCAACGTGAACAGTGTTTGCCTTTCTATCAGCACTCACATCCGTAAATCCCACAAAATGTTCTAACACTTCACCTTCTACATTACAATATTGAAACACAGTTGATAATTGCGACATGTTAGTAATGTCTGAAGTTTCATCAACCAAAATAGAAGCAAATTTTGATGAATTTATTTCACGTTGAATTTCATTTAAGATGACAATCCCTATAGCCACGAAAAAATCTTTCTGAATTTGTTTTGAGAGACCACTGAAAACACAAGCGTTGTTAAAATGTTTGCAGAGATGAGCATTATAGTCTTTCAGGAACATAGCAAACTCACTATAATTATCTCGATTCACTGAACTCTCTGTCTTGTCGTGGCCACGAAAAGCAAGTTCCTGCTTGTCAAGCAGACATACAATGTTAATTAGAGATCGTAGCACTTCCCTATTTTTTTACTTTCTCGTTATCATTTAGAGTATCTAAATGGCATTGACTTCAACAATAAATCAACCCTAGATTTACCAAAGTTGTGTAAATCCAGACACGCATGCATATGGGATTGACTCGTACTATGCCGTCTTATCGCATTTGTCAGATTGTTTAAATCAGCGTGGCCACGTGTTCCATACACTTATCTTGACTGACATTAAAATGCTTGGCCAACAAAACTGTCTATTTATTGTAGAACATCCAGGGATTTACATTTGCATTATAAGTAGTCACGTGAAATAGACCAGTTATACTTCCCTTAGAAGAAGTAAACTGCAGGAGCTTAGGTGTTGGCTTTCCAGCTTGAACAATTTCTTTTTTAGTTGCAAAATCTTGATTACTTGAAAATGGCTTCACCAACAATTTTTGTATTACAAACTGTTCATTAGCCACACACATTTTTCGGATAAAATGTAAGTAGTGTTTAATTAAAGGAACACACACTCAAAATAAACACCATATAAACCATGTGGAGGCAACAGAACTGGTAAACAAAGAAACATCTGAGTATTAATTAATTTCCCGATAGATGAACAGAAAACCATACTTTCATGTCATTAGCTCCATTGTATTATTGGTAGAAATTTCCTGCGGCGCTGAGAAGCAGTTCAAATTCTGCTTACTTTCTCACCAATGGGCACACATATGCCCTCCCCTCTTTTCCTCACTCTCTCATCTCCACACATATAACCACTAGAGAAGCAGAACCGAAGCTGCTTCTTGCTGCCCCACTCAATAACAGTTGAGTAATGCCAAGCACGATCGAGTTAGTAGAAATTCATTTCAATTACGAAAATGTGTTTAGCAATTTTGAAATAGTAACCAAATTTATTTAAAGCAAATAAAATGTTTGCTCTGTTGTTGTTTTACCAGGTAAGCAGTGCTTGCATTGCTTGCAATGACTAACCGCCCCTGATATATATATACAAGGTAAAGGTTATTTATTTTTTTATTTATTTACATACCCTCGTTGCAGGTTGGCTACTTGCCAGGGGGCAACGCTACATCAAATTCTGTCATGAATTTAAAAGAGATTTGAAAATATTATAAACTTACATCGTGATCATAATCACTTGTCAAAAATAAATTTTTTCAATTTCTATAAAAAATATACAATTTACAATCAAATTGCTTTTTCCATTTGGCTTTAATGCCATATCATCTCGGAGCCGAAGTTTTCAGGGTTCGTGGTAGGCCTTCCTGGTTACCGTAGCGGTCCCGGGGCCCACGAAGTCCCCACCATACTTCACCATACCAAGCATTCCCTCTACTTCCTCCGGCTCGATCGTCACCCTCAAAAAAAAAACATTTACATTTTAACTTAAATTGCTTTACCGTTTTAGGATAGGGCTTAAAGATTTCCTCAGATAACTCATTCCATTCACAGATTCCTCGATTTAGGAAAAATTTCTTGGCGGCGTCAGTTTTCTGTGGCCTGTATTTAATTTTATGTCTATGGTCATTTTTTCCGATGTAGTGCGGTTTCTCAATCCCAATTAATAAATTTTCCCATGCTACTTTCTTATTTAATATCCCACATAGCCTGTTGAGTTTCCTTCTATTTTCCAATGATTCCCAACCTAGCACGCTTATCATTTCTGCTACACTTTCAGTCCTCTTATGCTTCCCCATCACGTATCTGGCAGTCTTCCTTTGTACCTTTTCTAACTTTTTTTATCTGCCCCACTTCATACGGATCCTATACATTCATGGAATATTCCAAAATTGGTTTTATAATGGCTTTATATGCTAATTCCTTTGTGGTTTTGCCGCTCCCCTTGAGGTTCCTCATCACCCAATTTAAGGATTTATATGCCTTTCCTACAATATGATCAATATGCTGACCACACCCCAAATTTGCTGAAATAATTATTCCTAAATATTTAGAGTACTCACTTTTAGAAATGTAGCCACCCATTAGCTCATATTGCCTACATCCCTTAACTCTTCTTTTAATAAAAGTTATGAGCTTACTTTTTCTAATGTTTATGTCCATTTTATTAGTTGATATCCAGGTAGCCACTTTTACTAAGTCCTCTTGTAAGTTGTTCCTATTATTCTGACTTTTTATGCTCCTATATAATATGCTGTCATCAGCAAAAAGACGTATATCTGAAGATATTTTTACATGGAGATCATTGATGTAAATAAGGAATAGTAAGGGGCCTAGGACACTCCCCTGAGGGACACCGGATGTGAACGGTCTTTCATTTGAGTATCCTTGTCCTACTCTGACCCGTTGTGTCCTTCCGGTGAGGAATTCTTTTATCCAGCCTATTATCCTTTTATCTATATTTAGCTTCTCTAATTTCTCGTGTAAACGGTCGTGGGGTACACTATCGAATGCTTTTTTTGAAGTCTATGACTACTGCATCAATTTCCTTCCCATTGTCTAAAGTGTTAGCAATATCTTGACAAATCCCTAGTAGCTGTGTCTCACACGAATATCCATTTCAAAATCCATGTTGGTTTCTTTTCATCCCAAAATTTTCAAATATATTTCGCAATTATTTTTTCCAACAACTTGCACACAACCAACATTAGGCTTACTGGTCTATAGTTCTCAACCTTAGTTTTATTGTATATAGGAATAACGTTAGCTTTATTTTTCCGTTGCTCGCTAATGAGTTTCAGTGTTTCACAGTCTGTTATCTTTATTTAGTCCCTTTTAATTATGTCTGCTCTCGATTTCTTCGACTGTGGATCCCTACCATTGTTTGAAGTATCCGGGCTACTGCTTGTACCATTCCTTCCCTTGAAAACACTAGCGTACCACTTATTCAGTTCATTTGCTTTGCTCACGTTATCCAATATCACACTACCCTTGTCGGTTTCAATCGCGACTATATCTTCGTGATTGCCCATTTTCCTTCTAATATATTTGAAGAATTTATTTGTATTCTTCTTGTCTAATATACCCAGTAAATAATTATCCCTAGCTTTCGACTTTTCTTTATTTAAATTACCAAATAGCATTTTGTATTTTTCCAAGTACCCAGGACCTAAGTCTTTCTCTTTATGCACAATTCTAGTTTTTTCTTTAGCCTCCATATGTTTTGATTGTAATATTCTGGATCGCTATTATTTTAAAGCATTTTTTGTGGAACAAACTTAAATAGCCCTTCATAAAGAATGTCCTTGAATGCATTCCGTATCTCATTTATACTCCCCCCTTTACCCACCCACCTAGGGAAATGGTCCCTTAAGTGACTTCTAAAACCTTCACTATTTCCTCTTCTATAATTCCAAATAAAATTATTGCTCAATTTAGTTGCTTTGGTCTTAAGCCATTCTAATTCTATAAGCGCTGCCACATGGTCACTTAAACCTGGTATGATCTCAGGGCATATACTTGTTTTGTACGGCCTTAAAAGAAAGACATCTAGAATATTTTCTCCCCTTGTTGGTTTGTTTACCAACTGCGTGAAGCCCTCCTCTAAAGTTAGATGATTAGCAAGGCTTTAGGCCCTCCCATCCCCCACTGCGTCTCCATCACACTGAATGCCCGGGAGGTTTACGTCACCCGCTATTAGGGTGTGACTACCTGGTCTTTCCGAGCATATATCTGCCAGAACCTCCAGCATAAACATGTCATCATTTGTTTTCCTGTATACTCCTATAATATACATTGCTTTCTCGTGATTTCTATGAAGTAGTTTAATGCAAAGCATTTCACAGTTGCCCCTCACCCATTCTAGCGTGCTTGATAGCCCTCTATTTACACAAATAAAGACACCCCCTCCTCTTTCATATATATCCATCCTATACACTATAAATTCCTCTGGAAATATTTCATTAGAATATATGTTCTTGCTTAACCAAGATTCCATGCCTATGACGACATCTGGTCTACAAACCTCAATTAAGGACTGAAATTCAACCCGCTTGTTTTTAATGCTACGGCAGTTAACCTGAAGAATCTTTAAACCCTTACCTTCATACTCGTGTGTATCCACAGAAACACCTCCAAATCCCCATCCTAGTTTTCCTGTTGGATGAAGGATTTCAAAACACTGTTTATTAGTCTGCCGAACTTGAAGGAACCTCTTTTGTTCAAATGCAGCCCATCATGACCCAAATCCCCTTCACAAATCCAGCAATTAGATCAACAAAAGTCAGTCCCTGTTTACTGTATACCCAGTCTATCCCTTCATTTATATAGTCTATTCTCCTATTGTCCATATCATGTCTTCTAATTATTCCACTAATCACAATCTTGGCATTCGTGAATTTCCGTTTGGTAGCAGTACACAAATCCCAAATTAACCCCACAACATGATCATCTGACTTTGCCGTCTTGATATCATTTGTTCCCACGTGAATCACCATCACACGCTCTTCACCTCCCTTGCCATGGTTTTTGATTTTCCTTTGTAGCTGCTCTGTCTTTATCCCTGGGAAACTTTCCACCAACGCTCCTTCCTTGGTGCATTCAGCCCCGGTGAAACATAACATCGAGTCTCCCAATACCAACACCTTGGGTTTTAAAATGGATTTCCCCGATCTCTCTATCTTCTCAACTTCAATCCTATTTTTTTCCCCTTTGGACTTCACCCCTGGATTTCTCTCCCCCTGTTTTCTTCTTCTTAATTTCTTCTCTCAGTGTCTCATTTTCAGCCATTAGCTTCTTAATTTTGTTCCTGGTGGATTGTAATTCACTTGACAGCCTCTCCATAGCTTCTTTTTCTTTCATTAGCTCCTGCCCCGTAATAACCCAGTCACCACAAATCCACACTTCCTTCACGCATTCTTCCAACTTACTTTTTGAACAGTTAAAATGGTACCAATACCCACATGACTGCACTGCACACCATTTCTTAACTTCTTTCTACATGCAGTAAATTTCAAAGCAACCACTCCTCCATCTACCCCCATTATAGCCTCGAGAATTTTCACTTTTTGGAGCATTCAGCAGGAACGTCCATTCACTGCGACAATGGGCTACTAACTGGTTACAGCACAAGCTAGTCCAGTGTAGGTCAAATGAGTTGAAGAAAACTGTCTAAAGACTAACTCAGTGAGCTAACAGTGTATGATGTCTTAAACATATTACAAAAATATGCTAAGGTATACTAATTCCACACGTTTCTGTCAAATTTTGGAATTGTAGCATAGGGGCCATCCTTAAATGATGTCACGCTTAAGGGGGAGGGAGGGGGTTTGGGAATATGTGACATTTTGTGACAAGGGGGAGGAGTATATGTAAAACAATGTGATGTCACAAATAAGTAAAACTTTTCGCCAAGATCTTGTGCTTTATTTTTTATTTCTTTAATTTTCTTGAACCGACAAGTTCAATAATTTTTATTTAATCTCTGTATTACTCATGAGCTCATGAGAGCTCAAAATGATACACACTTCCAACATTTTGATGGGCAATTTTGCAGAGCAACTATTAATCATTTGGAAGAAATTGCTTCAATTCTTCGACCAAATGAAGTATGCTTCTTGAGCCAAGATGATAAGGCTAGAGTGCCACTTGGCTTAACAGCAGCAAAGGAGCAATCCCCATTGGTCATGCATGTTGAGTATCGAGTGAGTTTACCAGATCATTATTGGGTTGTAGCTGCCAGACATAACTTGATACCTCCAGTTTATGTTGGAATTGAAATAAAGAAAAATAAAAATGGCAATCCAACTGTGGTAGGATACTCAGGCCCAACCTTTGTAGCTGTCAGATCCGGTAAGCACTATTATTCAACAGCATTTTTACATGCATTTAAAAGAGGAAGGAAGCGGAGATCGGAGGAAGGCTTGTCGGAGCGGCGGCAGGAGAACGGAAGAAGAGGAAGGTAGCGGAGAACGAATCATTAACAATATTATATTCAAATTAACTTGACTGTGGTATATTATTAAATTGGCCCCAATAGTTAAGTTCCTTCACAGTATGCATAATATTATCACTGATATTAAATTCATTAACGACATAATATTCAAATTAACCTGTAGTGTGGTATCTTAATAGGGTAGACATAGTACATAAATCCCTTCATAATATGATATTTAAATTCTTAACCTAAACATGGTTTCAATTAAACTAACTCATAATATGGTATTACAATAAATTGTGGTATACTTCCTAATACATAAGGTACATATAGACATTTTAAATGTATCCTTAGCCCAATTGGGGTTAGTCTACAAAACTGGTAATTATTACCAAAAAAAAAGAAACATGGCTAGGTTAGGTTGTGTTTTTTTGAGCCTTGTTGACCTTCATAGATGTCCAGAATACCATTTATGATGCCTGGTATATTGTACGCTAAACAGCGATTTTCTTGGCACATGGCCGAATAAGTTTTTTTCAATATGTTTTACCAGATTTGCATCTGGGGGCTGGTTGCGATGATCAGAATCACTGGGCGATGAGTTCGCTACCTCTACGCCAAGACAAGTTTTTCAATATGTTTTACCAGATTTGCATCTGGGGGCTGGTTGCGATGATCAGAATCACCGGGCGATGAGTTCGCTACCTCTACGCCAAGACAAGTTTTTCAATATATTTTACCAGATTTGCATCTGGGGGCTGGTTGCGATGATCAGAATCACCGGGCGATGAGTTCGCTACCTCTACGCCAAGACAAGTTTTTCAATATATTTTACCAGATTTGCATCTGGGGGCTGGTTGCGATGATCAGAATCACCGGGCGATGAGTTCGCTACCTCTACGCCAAGAAGATACATATACAACAAATTAAGTACAATAAAGTTTAAGTTGAGAGATATTTACAATTCTCTCCTTATTTGGGGATAGCTGAAGAACAGCTGTTACGGGAGATATGAACCTTTTGATAGGTGAAGGGCCGGCCCACTGAGGGGTTAACTTAGCAGTTCTATGGAGCATCTTGGAACTAGTAGGAAACCTTCTATATAACACTAAATCACTGATTTTAAATGGGTTCCCAGTATGGCTTTTATCAAAAGCAAGTGCCTGCCTACGTCTGGTCGCCTTGAGATTATTGAGCACTTGTTGCCACAAGGAATGCCTCTCAGAGGGAGTTAGGTCCTCAGCCAGAGCCTGAGGAGGAATTCTCCAGATATTTGTCAAGGGATGAGGAAGCTCTCTGCCCATAAATATCCTTGCTGGAGTATAGCCCGTGCTGCTATGTTTAGCAGAATTAAAAGCAAAGGTTAAGCTGGGTAAGAATTCATCCCATTTCCGGTGGTCATTCTGTGACAAGATGTTTAAGGCATATTTTAGGTTACGGTGGACACGTTCAGCTTGATTAGGCTGAGGATAGTAGGGGGCTGTGAAAATTTGCTTAATACCATATTTAAAACACATATCAGAGAATGCAGTGGAACGAAATTGGGAACCATTATCAGAAACAATATATTTAGGATAACCAAATTTAGGAAATATTTTGTTAAACAAGACAGAAACCACTTGAGAAGCCAAGGGAGAACGCAGAGGTTCAATAAAAGTAAATTTAGTAAAGCCATCTATTATAGTCAGGGCACAAGTGCTGCCACTGCGACTTCTAGGCAAGGGACCAATGAAATCTATATACACCTTTTCCCATGGATAAATGGATGGTGAGGAAGACATCTCACCAGGAGGAAAGGTGTTCCTAGGTTTGCAGGTTTGGCAGTCGTGACAACGTCTGACCATCTGCATTTTTCTTGCCTCATATTTTTCCACCAAAATTCTCTACATATTCTTTCACAAGTTTTAGCCACCCCCATGTGTCCAGCGGTGGGCAAACGATGGAAATATTCAAACAACATGGATCTCAGGGCCTGGGGAACCACTACACGTCCCTTCTTCAGTCTAGTGGTACCATAATACAACAAATCATCCTTGAGAAAATAGTTTGGATGGGGGCGTCCCCATGAACATGCAAGTACGAATATCGCTAGTTCGAATATCGCCGCTATCGTATAAGTGCTATCGTATAAGTGCGGGAGTAAAGGGGGGGGAGGAAAAAATCGCCACAGGAGTTCAATGACATTACGGGTGGTGCAGTTACTTCTAGAGGTGATGGGGTAGGTAATGTTGGTGGAGGGACTGGTGAAAGAAGATGAGGGTGGATAGGGCAAGTGAGACACACACACACATATATATATATATATATATATACATATATATACACACACACACCTCTTTTCTTTTAGATATTTTTATTTTGACTATTATAGTCCTGCTAGCACCACCTATCAACCAGTTGATAAGCTATTGTTCATATTTAAAAAATACTGCATTACTTGTTGATAGATTGTGCTATTAGTTTTAGCCAACAACAATTATTCTCAAATTGGAGTTAGTTTTTGTAATGATGACTGAGTCAACAAACAAGATTGTCCAACTTGTCTTTTCTATAAAACAAGCCTGTGTCGTTATTTTGGTTCACTATGTGTTTGACATTAGTTTTGTTTAGTTGAAACTTTACAATCATATTTTTGTAACACATGAGTGATACTCCAGATTGTTGGACATGCAAAATGTTTTTAACAAAGAAACGAATATTCATGGATTATGACAAAAAAATAATAGGATGCAGTGTGTATAGCAACATGTCTCATTTAGGGACTGAAGAAACCCATGGTGAATGGTGTAATTTTGAAAACCAAGTGCATAAGTGGTACAAAAGGCAAGTAATTGAAAGAATATAGAAAAAAAAATTTCAAACAAAAATAGTCACACTTACATTGCATATCAAAAGATTGAAAATACAGCACATAAACAAGTAATAGAAAAAACAATCTATAAATAATTGAAGATAAATGAGGAAAAAGATGCAGAATTTTTTGAACCATTTATAATATTGTCCACAAAGGTAGATATGGAACATGGTATTGAACTGAAAAATCCACAGAATTGATTTGGGGCTTGTTTTACAATCCTGAAAATATTGTACAGATATAGAAAACCACATAGGAGAGGAAATGCATAAGGAAATAGTTGAAAATATTATGAACAAAGAATCTAAATTTTCTGTTATGATCGATGAATCAAACACAATGAATGGCAAAACTGTTCTTGTAATTTGCTTTGTTGGTGAATCTGATGATCCAGTTTCATTTTATTAGGCTTTCTTTACCAGCGAAGGGGTAATAGCGAAACCACATCTGGTCTGTCCTTCCATCCATTCATGGTAACTTTCATATCATAAACCGCTGGACAGATTTTAATTAAATTAAGTATGGGTGATTGTTATTAAAATTTATTTTCCAATTGTAATTTTGAACTTAATCAGTCAGTTATAACTTCTATTTTACATATTTACTTTAATAAACTTATACTCATATCTCGTTAAATGGTATCTGTCAAGCAACAATGTAATACCAAACTTTTCTTGACAATTGTTTCTCTCTTTGTCTTAAAAAGTCTGTTTGATTTGGCAAGTTAAAAATAAAAAAATCACTTTCTTCATCAGCTTCGTCATCTGAACTTAAAACAGGCATGGTAGAGAATTGTTCAAGAGAGTTCACACACAATTTATGTATTCTTCTCCTATCATTTTCAGAAGCAGTGTCAGGGAACCACCTCATTTTGAAAGCTGGATGGAAACAAGCAGCTAAAATGGCATCATTTGCTTGTGGGGCCAGATAAAAAAAATTAAAATCTCTCTGCTAGTGAATTGATTAAAAGTGTAGCAAAATGAGAGAGATGATGGAGATTTATTTCTAGAAGCAAACAAAGTCTTTTTTTGAGAGACACTAATGTAGGTAATAGTTCACCATAAAAGCATGTATTCTCATTTTGCATTAAGTCAAGGGCCAAGGCAATGGGTTTCAAGACTTTGCAGTACTCGTCCAGATATTCAAATTCAATTTCTTTAAACTGTGGCAGTTCCAATTTTTCAGTCACAATGTGAAGTTTATTTTTAAACTGTAACATCTGTGAAACAGAATCAAAAAGAGAGTTCCACCAAGTGGGACAAGGAAACTTCAATGCACATTGCAAGATCTCTGAAATTACTTCAGATGCTTTAGGTCTTCTTGATGCATTCCATAATGCTGAACATTTTGTGAAAGTTGGGTGATGGATCCTGGATGCAGTAGGTGAATTTTTCAAAGCATTCAGGAAGTCTGTGGTAGCAAGAAGGCTGAGTGTGTGGCTAGCACACCTTAAATGGCAAGCCAGATAACCCCTCATAGGATAATTAATATCTTTTTCAGGTTTCATTGAAATACCAACCAGCTAATAACAAACAATATAACCACTACTACGCAGTATTGTCAACTCCATTCGGTGACAAATAAAATTAATTTCCCATAAAACATAAAATTTCTTTATTGATTGAATTGCAGATAAATTATTTAAGGGAGTCAATAGTTAGTATTTTGTGTATTTTAAATACAAAATACCTAATTCCTTGTATTTAAAATACATATACAAAATACATCTGAGATTCCCTTTCGAAATACAAGATACAAAATACAATAGTATTTAAAATACGTATTTTAAATACTGCCCAACCCTGCATATCAATATATATAATGAAGTAAACATTTCTAAATGAATTAAAACAAACATATATAAAGAACTTATTCATTACCAACATATTCAGCTGGTATCTTTCTTTGAAATTTCAAGATATTTTTATATCATCTTCCTCTGCAGTGGCTTAGCCAGAATTTGACCAAGAGGGGGGTTCATGTTTAGAGCTATCTTATTCCCAGTCAATGCTACTACTCACCATCATAACACAAGATGTAGAGATGGTATACATCTTCATGATTACACTCTCACTCTCAGCCAATGAAGACCACACTACTCTACTTCCATAATTTTTAACAAACTCCCTCCAGATATTAAATGTTTACCAATTAATCAATTCCAAAGTAAACTGAAAAACTTATTGATACGTAAATCCTATTACTGTATCAGTGAATTTTTAAATGATAAACTAATGTAAAGTAGTTACTTTCCCTATTCACAAAGTTCATAAAGACCTTCCTTAAATAACGTTTTATACCACTTTTTATGAGTCATTATTTTTATGACTTGCATTATATCTTTGTATGATTTAACTGACTAGCAATAGTGTTTTAAATTCTATTGTGCTTATTTTGAGGTCAACCAAGATCTATGTATATGATTTTAAGATTTTACGTGTCCTAGTTATGTACTTTTTATTGTACCTTTGACGAGTCTTATATTTGTGTAGCTAATCTTCAAGACAATAAAACTATCTATCTATCTACCAGACGGGGGAGTTATGCCGCCGGAGGTAAAAATTTTTACTTTATTTAATGATTTACACATGTGCACCGTAAACCCCTATACAAACTCTTAGAGATTTTTTGTTACAAATAAATAAATTGTGTTGGATCACTGAAATTAAAAATTTCCTTAAAAAAAAATGAAATTTGTGGAATTTATCTATAATAATAAAAGAGGCTGTCTGTGTGTGTCTGTGGCAGTCATAACTCTTCAGAAAATAAACATAGGAGCTTCAAAATTTGGCAGCAGCTTCAGGTTGATCCTTAGAGTTGCAGTGCAAAAATAATTCAAATCGCCCCACAGGGGCCCAAGGGTTGGTCCAAATGTCAGTTGTCTGAAAATATCTCAGCAACCAATTGACTGATTTTGATGAATTCTCCACCAATATCAATGTTTTGATGAGACACATTTTCAAGCCTATAATGGATACAATTGGTCTACGGGTCAAGGATCGCAATATAAGGGCTGATCCAAATTTCACAATTTCGAGGCATCCCAATGGAACGGTCAGTTCAAATTTTGGCAATGTCCATCCATCTGTATGCATATATCAGGGAAGAACTGTATGAACCGATTTCAATCAAATTTGGTAGGTACATAGAATCTTATACATAAATACATGACAAAAAAGCATTTTTGGATTGGATCAACCGAGCAGGGGTGTCACAATTGCAAAATAAATCTTTTCAGTAATTATACTTTTGGAAGGAATTGGCTGAACCGCATCCAACGAAATTTGGTACATAAAATTTTCACATAAATTCATGTCCAAAATGACATATTTCGACCTGATTAACAAAGTAGGGATGCCACAACTGCAAAGTTAAACTTTTCGGTAATTATGAATTTGGAAGGAATCGACCAAACTGATATCAATGAAATTTTGTATAAAGGAGTTGTGCAACATAAAAAAAGATTTTTAGTATTGATATAGAAAGCAGGGCAGCCACAATAAAGGTATTAAAAAATTTCTTCTTACAAGTGTTTGTGTTGAACTGCCTGCATCAATTATAACCAAATTATAATACTTATTAAGTACATACATATATATATATATATATATATATATATATATATATATATATATATATATATATAACAGCTTACGGAAAAGGAAAGGTAAAATAGATATATGGATGTCAACAAGGTGTTGGGATGAGGAAACCCAGTGAACACTCACCAATCAGACGACTTCAGGTTGGCGAGGCCCCGGGGATGTCGAAGCGACACACGTAATGATTGACCTTATAAAAGAAAACTTTGATAATTTACATTGGCAGAAATATGGGGGCAGATGATAATTGATGGATAACCAACTGCAGCCAAATATATAAGTCCAGAAAATTCCGAGATTAATCCTGAATATATGTTGACAAAAGATGCTATTTGGTCATCAAAACATTTGAGAACTAGCCAATATTTTACACAGATTGTAAAGTGCAGAGATATAAACTGTTGTTCAGCACTTCGAAGCTCAATTTTTAGTATTTTAAGAGAACGATTCCTACCTCCACTGATTCCAATCAAACAGACAAATGCAGGTTTAAAAGTTACATTATCAACAGATGAACAAGGTCTTAATTTGAAGTATCCATCTGTTTTCATTGCAAGAAGTATTGATTTGGAAGAAATCTTACCAAGATCAGCAAAAAATTTCAAAATTATGCCATATGATCTATACTGTCCATCTATTCAAAAGGAATTAAGAAATCGAATATGCAATACCTGCAATCTGTATTTTGCTTCAAATGTCATGTTACAGAAACACTGTAAGATACATAAGCAGACAGAGACCATGTCACAAATTCAGGAAAGAGTTAGGCCAATTCATATTGCTGCTAGACGACAGCATGAAATGATGGCTATTCTAACAAACCAGGACAATGTTTAATATGCAGAATGGATTAATGAAGAAAATTTGGATTTGAATGGAATAAAATATGATACAGATGATGGACATTCAAATAATATGCATTATTACAGTATGGATGAGATTTTCCCAACACCATGGAAAGAATTATAATTTCTAAGTTATTCCAATTTTTCATTTCCTTTAATGTCCATTTTTTCTTATATTTTTATTAAATGTAATTGTTTTTAATGAATGTATCCTATAGTTACTGAAGTTACAAAAATGGGAAAGCATAAACCGTGTATATTGTTTGAGTTGCCAGAAATTATTTAAAGAATATGTATATGTAATTTTTATGTTAATTGGTATTATATTTGCATACTATGGAACATCTACTACATTTGAGTATTTCAGTATCTATAATATGTACTTATAACAAGTGATAATTTTATTTGAATGTTTTGATTTTCTTTCATGTACAAATGATGTCTGGACATATCATTAATTTTAGATAGTCAGTATGACTAAATTAAAAAGGACTAGGTTTTACTTTCCATGAAAACTTGATTGTAGAACTAATTATTTATTTTATTATTTTATTTTTGGAATTTTGTGACACAAAATGTGCAATAATTTATAAATTAAATTTATAAATAATTTATAGAATGTCCATAGTATGCAAATATAATACCAATTAACATAAAAATTACATATACATATTCTTTAAATAATTTCTGGCAACTCTAACAATATACAAAGTTTATGCTTTTCTATTTTTGTCACACAAAATGTGCAATAATTTATAAAATTTTGTCTATAGAATGTCTATATGCCATATATATATATTATAAATAGATATTTATTTGTAATATATTATATTAATAATTTAACAATACCAATCAAAACCTTTATAATAGTTATTACTTATAAAAATAGAAAGTGCACTACAGTACACTGTTTTTTCTTGTCTTTCATTTTTTGCAATTGAAGTCTGTTAACTCTAATTATATACAAAAAATCTTCCTTCCTTAAGGGATTGTGTGACAACTTTGTGACACAGGGGGGGGGGGGGGGGGTGAAGCTCTATGTGACACTTTGTGACAGAGGGGGGATCAAAAATCCCGAAAATGCTGTGACATCATTTAAGGATGGCCCCATATCTAGAAGTGAAATAATAGTTATTTAATTGTTTAAATATTAAACGTTTAATACGGCTGCATTAACACTTTGTTGGAGATTTTCAAATGTTTGCTTGTTTCAATGCACTAAGATCTACATTACCTTAAAATGTCAGCTTCTTAGCTTGCCCTGTAGTACCTAAACATTTATCTATTTGTTTAAACATTAAGAATTTTTAACAGCCAAACAATTTAAAATATCAAAATTTCTATAATTCCTATTTCGCTTTTTACAAATTCTACCTTTAAAAAAAAATTTCAGCTTCATAGCACATTCAGAAATACATAAACCTAAAAAATATGCTTTAAAAGTTGTGAATTTTTGGCGGTCACATTGTTGAACTATTTCAAAATTTCCCATTTTTCTATGTATAATTTGATACAAAATGTTTGAAAATACTTGAACCCACTACTTATAGTTTCCAAGATACAAATTATTAAACTTTAATGTACAACTGGGGTTAAAACAACCCCTAAAAATTAACAATTTTGAAATTTTCGATTTTTATAGTTGGTTATGAGCAAAATTCTATAATCCTACAAAATTTCAGCTTCCCAAACCTATTAGAATGGTCTACACAGCGGAATAACTTTTTCCCATGCTAACTTATGGGAGATTTCCGGGGCATCTGGAGTCAAACCCAAGACACTGTAGGAAAAGATAACAATAATTACTAATAGATATTTCGCTCATCTACAACACTGAAAATTTCATTTTTCTAGCTTATGAGCAAGTGCCAGAAATTGATTTACAAAAATGGCGCAATGCTTTTCTTATGGAAAAAAATGCCACTTTCGGAATTTCTGGAGTCGAACCCATGTCACTTAGGTGAGAAATCTTATTTTATCTGAAAGTTTCTCCATCACAACTACAAAAACTGAAACTTTCGGCACTTTAGCTCTTGCAGTTTGGGCTGGACATTAGTGTCCTCCTATATATATTCCAGGGGTATGAAACTCATATGAGAGAATCGATACCCAGGTTTTACACATAGTTCAATATGATGATACTGGGGCCATCAATCGCGCGGCAGTCGCAGCCAGCTCTCTCTCTCTCTCTCTCCCTCTATTTCTCTCTCTTTACCACATCACCACAGCGCCACATGTTCCTTGTGTCTGTTATGATAGTGGAACAGTGGCCATTTTGCTTGATAGAAGTTCGACATTGCTTATTGAGCAGTTGACAGTTACTCTGATTTTGTCGAGTAGATATGCATTCATTACTGTTTAAGAAAACGTGATGGAGTGAATTTGTTCTGGTAAGTCCAGGTAAGTTTTAAAAATAGCATATATTTTTGAAAAAAAAATCTGATGAAATAGTTCTACGAAGTGTGAATGCGTTTTGTGAGAATGCTTTTATATTTTCTTAACAGATACCTGCACTGAATAGATCTCCTTGGAAGGAAGGAAAGAAATTTCTCTCGTTTTTTTGTGTGCGAGAAGCATTTTAAGAGGAAATGTTTCTCATTTTTAGGTGTTAAGCCTTGCTTACTTCACCTAGCTGCACCATCCATTGCCCTGGGCGTGAATATGGTATGTGTCAGTAGTTCATAAAATAAGCCGTAATTTTAGAGTGAGTAATTGAAATTTCTGTTTAAAACTTCTTGTGGTTATCAGCAGATTATAGTGAGTTCTTTGGAAGTTAAACTGCAATGTAGATGCCGGGGAATAGATTTGTGCTTGTAATAGAATGAAATAAGTATACCATAGTGATGTCTCATTATGTTTTAATTTGAAATATTTTGAATTTACAGAAATTATTAACTTGATTATTTCTTGTTTCTCATTATGTGTTTGCTTGTATTTTTTGACATTAAGATAATTCTTCTATCTTTGTTTCAAAATGTATTTAGAAGTAGGTATATGTTATTCGATCTAGAAATAGAAATTTCCATATCAAAAGTTTTCCTTGTTATTTGATGAATGCATATAGACCTTAAATGACCTAACTGGTAACTGCTACGAACACCTAAACATCAGCAAATACAACTGTGCTTAGAATAAATTACAAATAAACAAAGTGGACATTATGTAGTTCAAAGTGGTATGTGTTTAATTTTACAAATGGTAATGTGATCTTCATAGAAAAGTTGTTTATGAACCGCAAGGGGCCGTAAGCGCTATTGCCATATTTTATATTTATTGCAACATTTGAAGCATACCCATTGCCTCCTGTATCAATTTCGTTAGGTTTAGCAGGTTTAATGATTGACATTCTTAGAAATACATTTCCATTCTTTTTACAGATGGAACAGAAAGAGAACTGTTCCAGGGCCGAAGAAATCACTTTACAATAGATTCTTGCTTGCTCCACAAATCCATTCTTACCGTGAAAGTTTGACGTTTATCGTCGTCCACATGAATTTCCTTTATATACGTTTCATGCATAAAATTTATTAACGTTATAAAATTCGGTTACAATAATTCATTTTTATATCTTTATTCTATATAAGGAAGAGGAGGTCCTTAATAGATGGAGAGAATACATGGAGGAGTTGTACAAATCAAATGAAAAACCAAAGGATCTCCGTATTGAAGAGCAGGATGAAATAAATAATGACGAAACAGGGGTTTCGATATTGAAAATAGAGGTGCTACAAGCAATAAAGGATATGAAGAATGGGAAGGCAATGGGGGTAGATGAGATACCGATAGAATTATTTAAGTGTCTTAATGAGGAAGGACTGGAAGAAATAGTGAAGTTGTGTAATGCAATATATGACAAGGGGATGTGGCCAGAGGATTTTGTCAAAACAATTATGATTCCAATTCCGAAAAAGCAAGGATCAAGAAAATGCAGTGAACACAGAACAATCAGTTTAATTACACATGCAGCAAAGGTTCTACTTAGGGTTATGAACAGGAGACTAATTAGCAAAATGGAAGAAAATGTTGCAGAGGAACAGTTTGGATTTAGAAAGAGTAGAGGTACAAGAGATGCAATAGGATTGATAAGAATGAGTGGAGAGAGATATATAGAAAGGGGTAAAGGAATTAGTCTGTGCTTCATAGATATGGAGAAGGCATTCGACCGAGTGAACTGGG
Source organism: Tanypteryx hageni (assembly GCA_028673005.1). NCBI lineage: Eukaryota > Metazoa > Arthropoda > Insecta > Odonata > Petaluridae > Tanypteryx > Tanypteryx hageni. Next base: position 80,586,539 of record CM054112.1, read on the forward strand.
AAAAACTGATGGAAATACTAAAAGCAAAAAAAGTAGACTGGAAAGATAGAAGGTTAATTAAAGAGCTGTATATGAAACAGAAAGCAGCTATGAGGATAAAAGATGCACAGACCGAATGGTATGATCTAGGAAGAGGAGTAAGGCAAGGTTGCTGCTTATCGCCAACCCTGTTCAATATATATGCTGAAGAAATGATTGACAATGGAATAGGGAATGATAAAGGAATTAGTATTGGGGGTAGAATAATAAATTGTATAAGGTTTGCTGATGACGTGGTAATTTTGGCAGATGAAACGAGGCATATTCAGGAAATGGTTACAAAGCTAGAAGACAGGATGATGGAATATGGAATGAAAATGAACATAAAGAAAACAAAGGTGATGAGAATAGGGGATAGAGAGATTATGAATGTGTCAATAAAGGATGGAAGAGTGGAGCAAGTAAAACAGTATAGATATTTGGGAAGCATGCTAACTGAAGACTGGAGAAGTGAAAAAGAAATAAGAACAAGAATAGCAATGGCAAAAGAAACATTTAATAGGAAAAAACGGGTACTATGTGGTAAAATGGATTTAAATCTGAAGAAACGTCTTGTGAAGTGCTATGTTTGGAGTGTATTGCTTTATGGGTGTGAAACATGGACGCTAAAGAAAAGAGAGAAAGAAAGACTAGAGGCATTTGAAATGTGGGTGTGGAGGCGGATGGAGAAGGTTAAGTGGACGGATAGGATAAGGAATGAAGCAATACTAACAAGGGTGAATGAGAAGAGAAGATTACTCGAAACAATTCAGAGGAGGAAAAGTAACTGGTTAGGGCATATCTTGAGAGGAGAAGGTTTACTATTGATGGTGTTGGAAGGATCAGTAGAAGGTGAAAGGAAAAGGGGACGTAGAAGAATAAAAATGTTTGACGATCTGAAAGAAAGGGGAGGGTATCAGGAAATGAAAGAAATGGCAAGGAACAGAAATGAGTGGAGACAACGCTGGTGCCAGGGACCTGCCTAGAGGCAGAACACCTCATGATGATGATGATATCTTTATTGTATAATATTTATGTACAAATACCTCACTGTTATGTAATTTGATAATGACTTTGTACACTCGCAATGTGTGATATACGGTAATAAATTTCATTTCTTATATGCAATTCTTTCATTTAAGTCCATTTCTTCTGTCCATCCAATTTTTATTTGCTACGGTTATCATATTAAAATGGGAGGGAAAGGGGGTGAGCGACATCCTGTGATGATGTCACGATAGCCATCGTAGTTCCAAATTTTCCCGTTGACCCATCTTTCGTCGCCTTCCATGGAAAACCTGGGAATCATTTTATAGCATTAAGTTAATACAACATTGGTCCTATTTCTAACCGTTGAGGAGCTGCAGAGATTTTAAGATTTGCAACGCTATAATGGCAACAATGGTGATGGTTTGAGTTACATTGTAATCACCATTGATTGTTGTTATTTCTTGCCTCCCTTGCTTCTGATACATGCTCAGAGTTACATGTGACACTGTTTCATTAAGTTCAAAATCGTAATTTCGTCTTGCGTTTATTACAAAATGAATCAACAGTTCACTCCCAGTGAATATTCCGATATCCATTACATTTATGAATTCTGTGATGGTAACAGCAGGACAGCATTTGAAGAATACGGTTCGGATAACGTGTACGATATTCTTCAACTGGTGTCCTGCTGTTAACATCACATAATCTATAAATGTAATGGATATCGGCATATTCACTGGGAGTGAACTGTTGATTCATTTTGTGATAAAATGCAAGACGAAATTACGATTTTGAACTTATCAAAACTGTGTCATGTGTAACTCTGAGCATGGATCAGAAGCAAGGGAGGCAAGAAACAACAGCAATCAACGGTGATTACAATGTAACTCAAACCATCACCATTGTTGCCACTATAGCATTGCAAATCTTAAAACATCCGTAGGTCCTCAACGGTTAGAAATAGGACCAATGTTGTATTAACTTTTTTTACTCAAACTTACCTCCTATATATATATATATATATACAGTCAAACTCGTTTATAACGAGCACGGTTGTAACGAGGTCACGGCTATAGTGAGCAAATGCTACCTCCAAGATAAGTTTACGAGTATTTACATACAAATATTTCACGTATATAACGAGCACGCTTCACGGATATATCGAGCAAACTTCGACCACGTCTCACTGTCTCAAACGCGGTGGCGGTCAGCCCCTTCAATCCTCATAGTGACCCAAGATATGTAACCTTGTGTTCTCGAGTCCAGCCTCTACACCCTATCCCTCGGGGAGGTTAAAGACCGCGGCGTTGTTGTTAAAAAATAATCCCCTCGTCCAAACCAAGAATTCCCAACTTGCAGGTACAGTGGCACTCGCGGAGGTCCTTTGTCCTCTCCTCCCAACCCACAGCTCTTTTACAGACAGGAGGTTGTGTTTGGAAGGGGGGTAAGGGGCTAAGGGCATGTACAATGGCGCCCGCCCCCGTCGCTCAGCCGAATGCACCCAACACCCTTTCCCACGTAAAGATGGGAAATCCCAGATTTAATCCGTCTCCTCATTAACTCTTCCTGGAATTGGTATGCTCGCAGTTTGCAAAGAAAGTTCGTAGCGTTGATCACAAAAATCAGTTGAGATTTTGCCCTTGAACGAGTAACATGTCCGTACATAAAAGGAAGTGTCTGTCTATTCGCGAAAAGGTTGATATTATTCGAGAGTTAGAACGTGGTGAAAAAAATGTTGAAGTGTGCAAAAAATTTAATTTATCGTCGTCTACGGTTTCAACCTTATGGAAAAACAAAGAAGCGATTTTATCTGCACTAGAGAACAACCTAACAACGAACAAGAAAATGAGGAAGTGTGACTTGGGTACTGTTGATCAAGCACTGCTGGAGTGGTTTAAGACGCAGAGAAATGCTGGTTTCCCCATCAACGGCCCCATTTTAAAGGTACAGGCAGATAAATTTGCAAAACAGTTAGGACATGAAAACTTCACATGCAATAATGGGTGGCTCGATCGTTTTAAAAATCGGCATAACATTGTTTATGCGAAAGTCAGTGGAGAGGCCCTGTCAGCAGATTCAAAAACGGCAAGTGAATGGGTGAAAAGTGTTTGGGAGGAGTGTCGAAAAGGTTACAGAGAAGAAGACATCTACAATGCCGACGAAACTGGACTGTTTTACAACATGATGCCTGATGCAACGTTTAAATTCAAAGGTGACAAATGTGTTGGTGACAAAAGACTTAAGAATCGTTTAACAGTTTTAATGTGCGCAAACATGAATGGGAGTGACAAAAAAAAACTTTTTGTTATTGGTAAGTCACAAAAGCCGCGTTGCTTCAATAATGTGAAGAAGCTTCCCGTTGAATATGCAGCTAATAAAAAGGCATGGATGACTTCCAAAATTTTTCAGCAATATGTAAGTCAGTGGAACAACGAGTTACGGAGGAAAAATAGAAACATTTTACTCCTTGTCGATAACTGTCCTGCGCACCCACATATGCAGGAGTTATCCAATGTAAAACTGGTGTTTTTGCCTACAAATGCGACTTCTATTTTGCAGCCAATGGACATGGGGATAATTAAAAGTTTTAAAGGCCATTTCAAGCGATTTTTTGTTCTACAGTTGATTGAAAGGAGGGAAAGAGGTTTAGATGGCAACGTCTCTGTATTGGATGCAATTCATTTGATGACAGATGCATGGGACATGCTGCTTGTCGCTTCCTCATGTTCCTCGCGCTCGCTTCCTCTTCTTCAGTTCTCCTGCCGCCGCTCCGACAAGCCTTCCTCCGATCTCATCCGCTTCCTTCCTCTTTTCCGCTATCCTGCAGCTTGTCGCTTCCTCTTGTTCCTCGCGCTCGCTTCCTCTTCTTCCGTTCTCTTCCGCCGCTCCTACAATCCTTTCTCTGATCTCATCCGCTTCCTTCCTTTTTTCCGCTAACCAGCTGCTTGTAGCTTCCTCGTGTTTTTCGCGCTCGCTTCCTCTTCTTCCGTTCTCCTGCCGCCGCTCCGACAAGCCGTCCTCCGATCTCCTCCGCCTCCTTCCTCTTTTCCGCTATCCTACTGCTTGTCTTTTCCTCGCGCTTCCTTCCTCTTTCCCGCTATCCTGCTGCTTGTCGCTTCCTAGTGTTTCTCGCTCTCGCTTCTTCTTCTTTCGTTCTCCTGCCGCCGCTCCGACAATCCTTCCTCCGATTTCCTACGCTTCCTTCCTCTTTTCCGCTATCCTGCTGCTTGTCGCTTCCTCATGTTCCTCGCGCTCGCTTCCTCTTCTTCCGTTCTCCTGCCGCCGCTCCGACAAGCCTTCTTCCGATATCATCCTCTTCCTTCCTTTTTTCCGCTAACCTGCTGCTTGTCGCTTCCTCGTGTTCCTCGCGCTCGCTTCCTCTTCTTCCGTTCTCCTGCCACCGCTCCGACAAGCCTTCCTCCGATCTCCTCCGCCTCCTTCCTCTTTCCGCTATCCTGCTGCTTGTCTTTTCCTCGCGCTTCCTTCCTCTTTTCCGCTATCCTGCTGCTTATCGCTTCCTAGTGTTTCACGCGCTCGCTTCTTCTTCTTTCGTTCTCCTGCCGCCGCTCAGACAAACCTTTCTCCGATCTCATCCTCTTCCTTCCACTTTTCCGCTATCCTGCTGCTTGGCGCTTCCTCGTGTTCCTCGCGCTCCCTTCCTATTCTTCCGTTCTTTTACCGCCGCTCCGAATATCCTTTCTCTGATCTCCTCCGCTTCCTTCCTCTTTTCCGCTATCCTGCTGCTTGTCGCTTCCTCGTGTTCCTCGCGCTCGCTTCCTCTTCTCCCGTTCTCCTGCCGCCGCTCCGACAATCCTTCCACCGATCTCCTCCGCTTCCTTCCTTTTTTCCGCTAACCTGCTGCTTGTCGCTTCCTCGTGTTCCTCGCGCTCGCTTCCTCTTCTTCCGTTCTCCTGCCACCGCTCCGACAAGCCTTCCTCCGATCTCCTCCGCCTCCTTCCTCTTTCCGCTATCCTGCTGCTTGTCTTTTCCTCGCGCTTCCTTCCTCTTTTCCGCTATCCTGCTGCTTATCGCTTCCTAGTGTTTCACGCGATCGCTTCTTCTTCTTTCGTTCTCCTGCCGCCGCTCAGACAAACCTTTCTCCGATCTCATCCTCTTCCTTCCACTTTTCCGCTATCCTGCTGCTTGGCGCTTCCTCGTGTTCCTCGCGCTCGCTTCCTATTCTTCCGTTCTTTTACCGCCGCTCCGACAATCCTTTCTCTGATCTCCTCCGCTTCCTTCCTCTTTTCCGCTATCCTGCAGCTTGTCGCTTCCTCGTGTTCCTCGCGCTCGCTTCCTCTTCTCCCGTTCTCCTGCCGCCGCTCCGACAATCCTTCCTCCGATCTCCTCCGCTTCCTTCCTCTTTTCCGCTATCCTGCTGCTTGTCGCTTCCTCGTGTTCCTCGCGCTCGCTTCCTCTTCTCCCGTTCTCCTGCCGCCGCTCCGACAATCCTTCCACCGATCTCCTCCGCTTCCTTCCTCTTTTCCGCTATCCTGCTGCTTGTCGCTTCCTCGTGTTCCTCGTGCTCGCTTCCTCTTCTTCCGTCCTCTTGCCGCCGCTCCGACAATCCTTCCTCCGATCTCCTCCGCTTCCTTCCTCTTTTCCGCTATCCTGCTGCTTGTCGCTTCCTCGTGTTCCTCGCGCTCGCTTCCTCTTCTTCCGTCCTCTTGCCGCCGCTCCGACAAGCCTTTCTCCGATCTCCTCCGCTTCCTTCCTCTTTTCCGCTATCCTGCTGCTTGTCGATTGCTAGTGTTTCTCGCGCTCGCTTCCTCTTCTTCCGTTCTCTTGCCGCCGCTCCGACAAGCCTTTCTCCGATCTCCTCCGCTTCCTTCCTCTTTTCCGCTATCCTGCTGCTTGTCGCTTCCTCGTGTTCCTCGCGCTCGCTTCCTCTTCTTCCGTCCTCTTGCCGCTGCTCCGACAAGCCTTTCTCCGATCTCCTCCGCTTCCTTCCTCTTTTCCGCTATCCTGCAGCTTGTCGCTTCCTCGTGTTCCTCGCGCTCGCTTCCTCTTCTCCCGTTCTCCTGCCGCCGCTCCGACAATCCTTCCTCCGATCTCCTCCGCTTCCTTCCTCTTTTCCGCTATCCTGCTGCTTGTCGCTTCCTCGTGTTCCTCGCGCTCGCTTCCTCTTCTTCCGTCCTCTTGCCGCCGCTCCGACAATCCTTCCTCCGATCTCCTCCGCTTCCTTCCTCTTTTCCGCTATCCTGCTGCTTGTCGCTTCCTCGTGTTCCTCGCGCTCGCTTCCTCTTCTTCCGTCCTCTTACCGCCGCTCCGACAAGCCTTTCTCCGATCTCCTCCGCTTCCTTCCTCTTTTCCGCTATCCTGCTGCTTGTCGATTGCTAGTGTTTCTCGCGCTCGCTTCCTCTTCTCCCGTTCTCCTGCCGCCGCTCCGACAAGCCTCCGATCTCCTCCGCTTCCTTCCTCTTTTCCGCTATCCTGCTGCTTGTCGATTGCTAGTGTTTCTCGCGCTCGCTTCCTCTTCTTCCGTTCTCCTGCCACCGCTCCGACAAGCCTTCCTCCGATCTCCTCCGCCTCCTTCCTCTTTCCGCTATCCTGCTGCTTGTCTTTTCCTCGCGCTTCCTTCCTCTTTTCCGCTATCCTGCTGCTTATCGCTTCCTAGTGTTTCACGCGCTCGCTTCTTCTTCTTTCGTTCTCCTGCCGCCGCTCAGACAAACCTTTCTCCGATCTCATACTCTTCCTTCCACTTTTCCGCTATCCTGCTGCTTGGCGCTTCCTCGTGTTCCTCGCGCTCGCTTCCTATTCTTCCGTTCTTTTACCGCCGCTCCGACAATCCTTTCTCTGATCTCCTCCGCTTCCTTCCTCTTTTCCGCTATCCTGCAGCTTGTCGCTTCCTCGTGTTCCTCGCGCTCGCTTCCTCTTCTCCCGTTCTCCTGCCGCCGCTCCGACAATCCTTCCTCCGATCTCCTCCGCTTCCTTCCTCTTTTCCGCTATCCTGCTGCTTGTCGCTTCCTCGTGTTCCTCGCGCTCGCTTCCTCTTCTTCCGTCCTCTTGCCGCCGCTCCGACAATCCTTCCTCCGATCTCCTCCGCTTCCTTCCTCTTTTCCGCTATCCTGCTGCTTGTCGCTTCCTCGTGTTCCTCGCGCTCGCTTCCTCTTCTTCCGTCCTCTTGCCGCCGCTCCGACAAGCCTTTCTCCGATCTCCTCCGCTTCCTTCCTCTTTTCCGCTATCCTGCTGCTTGTCGATTGCTAGTGTTTCTCGCGCTCGCTTCCTCTTCTTCCGTCCTCTTGCCGCCGCTCCGACAAGCCTTTCTCCGATCTCCTCCGCTTCCTTCCTCTTTTCCGCTATCCTGCTGCTTGTCGATTGCTAGTGTTTCTCGCGCTCGCTTCCTCTTCTCCCGTTCTCCTGCCGCCGCTCCGACAAGCCTTTCTCCGATCTCCTCCGCTTCCTTCCTCTTTTCCGCTATCCTGCTGCTTGTCGATTGCTAGTGTTTCTCGCGCTCGCTTCCTCTTCTTCCGTTCTCCTGCCACCGCTCCGACAAGCCTTCCTCCGATCTCCTCCGCCTCCTTCCTCTTTCCGCTATCCTGCTGCTTGTCTTTTCTTCGCGCTTCCTTCCTCCTTTCCGCTATCCTGCTGCTTATCGCTTCCTAGTGTTTCACGCGCTCGCTTCTTCTTCTTTCGTTCTCCTGCCGCCGCTCCGACAAGCCTTTCTCCGATCTCCTCCGCTTCCTTCCTCTTTTCCGCTATCCTGCTGCTCATTGCTTACTCATGTTTCTCGCGCTCGCTTCCTCTTCTTTCGTTCTGCTTCCGCCGCTCCGACAAGCCTTCCTCCGATCTCATCCGCTTCCTTCCACTTTTCCGCTATCCTGCTGCTTGTCGCCTCCTCGTGTTCCTCGCGCTCGCTTCCTCTTCTTCCGTTCTCTTCCGCCGCTCCGACAATCCTTCCTCCGATCTCATCCGCTTCCTTCCTCTTTCCGCTATCCTGCAGCTTGTCGCTTCCTCGTGTTCCTCGCGCTCGCTTCCTCTTCTTCCGTTCTCTTCCGCCTCTCCTACAATCCTTTCTCCGATCTCTTCCGCTTCCTTCGTCTTTTCCGCTATCCTGCTGATTGTCGCTTCCTCGTATTCCTCGCGCTCGCTTCCTCTTCTTCCGTTCTCCTGCCGCCGCTCCGACAATCCTTCCTCCGATCTCATCCGGTTCATTCCTCTTTCCGCTATCCTGCAGCTTGTCGCTTCCTCGTGTTCCTCGCGCTCGCTTCCTCTTCTTCCGTTCTCTTCCGCCTCTCCTACAATCCTTTCTCTGATCTCTTCCGCTTCCTTCGTCTTTTCCGCTATCCTGCTTATTGTCGCTTCCTCGTGTTCCTCGCGCTCGCTTCCTCTTCTTCCGTTCTCTTGCCGCCGCTCCGACAATCCTTCCTCCGATCTCATCCGCTTCCTTCCTCTTTTCCGCTATCCTGCTGCTTGTCGCTTCCTAGTGTTTCTCGCTCTCGCTTCCTCTTCTTCCGTTCTCCTGCGCCGCTCCGACAATCCTTCCTCCGATCTCATCCGCTTCCTTCCTCTTTTCCGCTATCCTGCTGCTTGTCGCTTCCTCGTGTTCCTCGCGCTCGCTTCCTCTTCTTCCGTCCTCTTGCCGCCGCTCCGACAAGCCTTTCTCCGATCTCCTCCGCTTCCTTCCTCTTTTCCGTTATCCTGCTGCTTGTCGCTTCCTCGTGTTCCTCGCGCTCGCTTCCTCTTCTTCCGTCCTCTTGCCGCCGCTCCGACAATCCTTCCTCCGATCTCATCCGCTTCCTTCCTCTTTTCCGCTATCCTGCTGCTTGTCGATTGCTAGTGTTTCTCGCGCTCGCTTCCTCTTCTTCTGTCCTCTTGCCGCCGCTCCGACAAGCCTTTCTCCGATCTCCTCCGCTTCCTTCCTCTTTTCCGCTATCCTGCTGCTTGTCGATTGCTAGTGTTTCTCGCGCTCGCTTCCTCTTCTTCCGTTCTCTTGCCGCCTCTCCGACAAGGCTTCCTCCGATCTCCTGCGCTTCCTTCCTCTTTTCCGCTATCCTGCTGCTTGTCGATTGCTAGTGTTTCTCGCGCTCGCTTCCTCTTCTCCCGTTCTCCTGCCGCCGCTCCGACAAGCCTTTCTCCGATCTCCTCCGCTTCCTTCCACTTTTCCGCTATCCTGCTGCTTGTCGATTGCTAATGTTTCTCGCGCTCGCTTCCTCTTCTTCCGTTCTCTTGCCGCCGCTCCGACAAGCCTTTCTCCGATCTCCTCCGCTTCCTTCCTCTTTTCCGCTATCCTGCTGCTTGTCGCTTCCTCGTGTTCCTCGCGCTCGCTTCCTCTTCTTCCGTCCTCTTGCCGCCGCTCCGACAATCCTTCCTCCGATCTCATCCGCTTCCTTCCTCTTTTCCGCTATCCTGCTGCTTGTCGCTTCCTCGTGTTCCTCGCGCTCGCTTCCTCTTCTTCCGTCCTCTTGCCGCCGCTACGACAAGCCTTTCTCCGATCTCCTCCGCTTCCTTCCTCTTTTCCGCTATCCTGCTGCTTGTCGATTGCTAGTGTTTCTCGCGCTCGCTTCCTCTTCTTCCGTTCTCTTGCCGCCGCTCCGACAAGCCTTTCTCCGATCTCCTCCGCTTCCTTCCTCTTTTCCTCTAACCTGCTGCTTGTCGCTTCCTCGTGTTCCTCGCGCTCGCTTCCTCTTCTTCCGTTCTCCTGCCACCGCTCCGACAAGCCTTCCTCCGATCTCCTCCGCCTCCTTGCTCTTTCCACTATCCTGCTGCTTGTCTCTTCCTCGCGCTTCCTTCCTCTTTTCCGCTATCCTGCTGCTTATCGCTTCCTAGTGTTTCACGCGCTCGCTTCTTCTTCTTTCGTTCTCCTGCCGCCGCTCAGACAAACCTTTCTCCGATCTCATCCTCTTCCTTCCACTTTTCCGCTATCCTGCTGCTTGGCGCTTCCTCGTGTTCCTCGCGCTCGCTTCCTATTCTTCCGTTCTTTTACCGCCGCTCCGACAATCCTTTCTCTGATCTCCTCCGCTTCCTTCCTCTTTTCCGCTATCCTGCAGCTTGTCGCTTCCTCGTGTTCCTCGCGCTCGCTTCCTCTTCTCCCGTTCTCCTGCCGCCGCTCCGACAATCCTTCCTCCGATCTCCTCCGCTTCCTTACTCTTTTCCGCTATCCTGCTGCTTGTCGCTTCCTCGTGTTCCTCGCGCTCGCTTCCTCTTCTTCCGTCCTCTTGCCGCCGCTCCGACAAGCCTTTCTCCGATCTCCCCCGCTTCCTTCTTCTTTTCCGCTATCCTGCTGCTTGTCGATTGCTAGTGTTTCTCGCGCTCGCTTCCTCTTCTTCCGTTCTCTTGCCGCCGCTTCGACAATCCTTCCTCCGATCTCCTCCGCTTCCTTCCTCTTTTCCGCTATCCTGCTGCTTGTCGCTTCCTCGTGTTCCTCGCGCTCGCTTCCTCTTCTTCCGTTCTCTTGCCGCCGCTCCGACAAGCCTTTCTCCGATCTCCTCCGCTTCCTTCCTCTTTTCCGCTATCCTGCTGCTTGTCGATTGCTAGTGTTTCTCGCGCTCGCTTCCTCTTCTTCCGTCCTCTTGCCGCCGCTCCGACAAGCCTTTCTCCGATCTCCTCCGCTTCCTTCCTCTTTTCCGCTATCCTGCTGCTTGTCGATTGCTAGTGTTTCTCGCGCTCGCTTCCTCTTCTCCCGTTCTCCTGCCGCCGCTCCGTCAAGCCTTTCTCCGATCTCCTCCGCTTCCTTCCTCTTTTCCGCTATCCTGCTGCTTGTCGATTGCTAGTGTTTCTCGCGCTCGCTTCCTCTTCTTCCGTTCTCCTGCCACCGCTCCGACAAGCCTTCCTCCGATCTCCTCCGCCTCCTTCCTCTTTCCGCTATCCTGCTGCTTGTCTTTTCTTCGCGCTTCCTTCCTCCTTTCCGCTATCCTGCTGCTTATCGCTTCCTAGTGTTTCACGCGCTCGCTTCTTCTTCTTTCGTTCTCCTGCCGCCGCTCAGACAAACCTTTCTCCGATCTCATCCTCTTCCTTCCACTTTTCCGCTATCCTGCTGCTTGGCGCTTCCTCGTGTTCCTCGCGCTCGCTTCCTATTCTTCCGTTCTTTTACCGCCGCTCCGACTATCCTTTCTCTGATCTCCTCCACTTCCTTCCTCTTTTCCGCTATCCTGCTGCTTGTCGCTTCCTCGTGTTCCTCGCGCTCGCTTCCTCTTCTTCCGTCCTCTTGCCGCCGCTCCGACAAGCCTTTCTCCGATCTCCTTCGCTTCCTTCCTCTTTTCCGCTATCCTGCTGCTTGTCGATTGCTAGTGTTTCTCGCGCTCGCTTCCTCTTCTTCCGTTCTCTTGCCGCCTCTCCGACAAGGCTTCCTCCGATTTCCTCCGCTTCCTTCCTCTTTTCCGCTATCCTGCTGCTTGTCGATTGCTAGTGTTTCTTGCGCTCGCTTCCTCTTCTCCCGTTCTCCTGCCGCCGCTCCGACAAGCCTTTCTCCGATCTCCTCCGCTTCCTTCCTCTTTTCCGCTATCCTGCTGCTTGTCGATTGCTAGTGTTTCTCGCGCTCGCTTCCTCTTCTTCCGTTCTCTTGCCGCCGCTCCGACAAGCCTTTCTCCGATCTCCTCCGCTTCCTTCCTCTTTTCCGCTATCCTGCTGCTTGTCGCTTCCTCGTGTTCCTCGCGCTCGCTTCCTCTTCTTCCGTCCTCTTGCCGCCGCTCCGACAATCCTTCCTCCGATCTCATCCGCTTCCTTCTTCTCTTCCGCTATCCTGCTGCTTGTCGCTTCCTCGTGTTCCTCGCGCTCGCTTCCTCTTCTTCCGTCCTCTTGCCGCCGCTCCGACAAGCCTTTCTCCGATCTCCTCCGCTTCCTTCCTCTTTTCCGCTATCCTGCTGCTTGTCGATTGCTAGTGTTTCTCGCGCTCGCTTCCTCTTCTTCCGTTCTCTTGCCGCCTCTTTGACAAGGCTTCCTCCGATCTCCTCCGCTTCCTTCCTCTTTTCCGCTATCCTGCTGCTTGTCGATTGCTAGTGTTTCTCGCGCTCGCTTCTTCTCCTCCCGTTCTCCTGCCGCCGCTCCGACAAGCCTTTCTCCGATCTCCTCCGCTTCCTTCCTCTTTTCCGCTATCCTGCTGCTTGTCGATTGCTAGTGTTTCTCTCGCTCGCTTCCTCTTCTTCCGTTCTCCTGCCACCGCTCCGACAAGCCTTCCTCCGATCTCCTCCGCCTCCTTCCTCTTTCCGCTATCCTGCTGCTTGTCTTTTCTTCGCGCTTCCTTCCTCCTTTCCGCTATCCTGCTGCTTATCGCTTCCTAGTGTTTCACGCGCTCGCTTCTTCTTCTTTCGTTCTCCTGCCGCCGCTCAGACAAACCTTTCTCCGATCTCATCCTCTTCCTTCCACTTTTCCGCTATCCTGCTGCTTGGCGCTTCCTCGTGTTCCTCGCGCTCGCTTCCTATTCTTCCGTTCTTTTACCGCCGCTCCGACAATCCTTTCTCTGATCTCCTCCGCTTCCTTCCTCTTTTCCGCTATCCTGCAGCTTGTCGCTTCCTCGTGTTCCTCGCGCTCGCTTCCTCTTCTCCCGTTCTCCTGCCGCCGCTCCGACAATCCTTCCTCCTATCTCCTCCGCTTCCTTCCTCTTTTCCGCTATCCTGCTGCTTGTCGCTTCCTCGTGTTCCTCGCGCTCGCTTCCTCTTCTCCCGTTCTCCTGCCGCCGCTCCGACAATCCTTCCTCCGATCTCCTCCGCTTCCTTCCTCTTTTCCGCTAACCTGCTGCTTGTCGCTTCCTTGTGTTCCTCGCGCTCGCTTCCTCTTCTTCCGTCCTCTTGCCGCCGCTCCGACAATCCTTCCTCCGATCTCCTCCGCTTCCTTCCTCTTTTCCGCTAACCTGCTGCTTGTCGCTTCCTCGTGTTCCTCGCGCTCGCTTCCTCTTCTTCCGTCCTCTTGCCGCCGCTCCGACAAGCCTTTCTCCGATCTCCTCCGCTTCCTTCCTCTTTTCCGCTATCCTGCTGCTTGTCGATTGCTAGTGTTTCTCGCGCTCGCTTCCTCTTCTTCCGTTCTCTTGCCGCCTCTCCGACAAGGCTTCCTCCGATCTCCTCCGCTTCCTTCCTCCTTTCCGCTATCCTGCTGCTTATCGCTTCCTAGTGTTTCACGCGCTCGCTTCTTCTTCTTTCGTTCTCCTGCCGCCGCTCAGACAAACCTTTCTCCGATCTCATACTCTTCCTTCCACTTTTCCGCTATCCTGCTGCTTGGCGCTTCCTCGTGTTCCTCGCGCTCGCTTCCTATTCTTCCGTTCTTTTACCGCCGCTCCGACAATCCTTTCTCTGATCTCCTCCGCTTCCTTCCTCTTTTCCGCTATCCTGCAGCTTGTCGCTTCCTCGTGTTCCTCGCGCTCGCTTCCTCTTCTCCCGTTCTCCTGCCGCCGCTCCGACAATCCTTCCTCCGATCTCCTCCGCTTCCTTCCTCTTTTCCGCTATCCTGCTGCTTGTCGCTTCCTCGTGTTCCTCGCGCTCGCTTCCTCTTCTTCCGTCCTCTTGCCGCCGCTCCGACAATCCTTCCTCCGATCTCCTCCGCTTCCTTCCTCTTTTCCGCTATCCTGCTGCTTGTCGCTTCCTCGTGTTCCTCGCGCTCGCTTCCTCTTCTTCCGTCCTCTTGCCGCCGCTCCGACAAGCCTTTCTCCGATCTCCTCCGCTTCCTTCCTCTTTTCCGCTATCCTGCTGCTTGTCGATTGCTAGTGTTTCTCGCGCTCGCTTCCTCTTCTTCCGTCCTCTTGCCGCCGCTCCGACAAGCCTTTCTCCGATCTCCTCCGCTTCCTTCCTCTTTTCCGCTATCCTGCTGCTTGTCGATTGCTAGTGTTTCTCGCGCTCGCTTCCTCTTCTCCCGTTCTCCTGCCGCCGCTCCGACAAGCCTTTCTCCGATCTCCTCCGCTTCCTTCCTCTTTTCCGCTATCCTGCTGCTTGTCGATTGCTAGTGTTTCTCGCGCTCGCTTCCTCTTCTTCCGTTCTCCTGCCACCGCTCCGACAAGCCTTCCTCCGATCTCCTCCGCCTCCTTCCTCTTTCCGCTATCCTGCTGCTTGTCTTTTCTTCGCGCTTCCTTCCTCCTTTCCGCTATCCTGCTGCTTATCGCTTCCTAGTGTTTCACGCGCTCGCTTCTTCTTCTTTCGTTCTCCTGCCGCCGCTCCGACAAGCCTTTCTCCGATCTCCTCCGCTTCCTTCCTCTTTTCCGCTATCCTGCTGCTCATTGCTTACTCATGTTTCTCGCGCTCGCTTCCTCTTCTTTCGTTCTGCTTCCGCCGCTCCGACAAGCCTTCCTCCGATCTCATCCGCTTCCTTCCACTTTTCCGCTATCCTGCTGCTTGTCGCCTCCTCGTGTTCCTCGCGCTCGCTTCCTCTTCTTCCGTTCTCTTCCGCCGCTCCGACAATCCTTCCTCCGATCTCATCCGCTTCCTTCCTCTTTCCGCTATCCTGCAGCTTGTCGCTTCCTCGTGTTCCTCGCGCTCGCTTCCTCTTCTTCCGTTCTCTTCCGCCTCTCCTACAATCCTTTCTCCGATCTCTTCCGCTTCCTTCGTCTTTTCCGCTATCCTGCTGATTGTCGCTTCCTCGTATTCCTCGCGCTCGCTTCCTCTTCTTCCGTTCTCCTGCCGCCGCTCCGACAATCCTTCCTCCGATCTCATCCGGTTCATTCCTCTTTCCGCTATCCTGCAGCTTGTCGCTTCCTCGTGTTCCTCGCGCTCGCTTCCTCTTCTTCCGTTCTCTTCCGCCTCTCCTACAATCCTTTCTCTGATCTCTTCCGCTTCCTTCGTCTTTTCCGCTATCCTGCTTATTGTCGCTTCCTCGTGTTCCTCGCGCTCGCTTCCTCTTCTTCCGTTCTCTTGCCGCCGCTCCGACAATCCTTCCTCCGATCTCATCCGCTTCCTTCCTCTTTTCCGCTATCCTGCTGCTTGTCGCTTCCTAGTGTTTCTCGCTCTCGCTTCCTCTTCTTCCGTTCTCCTGCGCCGCTCCGACAATCCTTCCTCCGATCTCATCCGCTTCCTTCCTCTTTTCCGCTATCCTGCTGCTTGTCGCTTCCTCGTGTTCCTCGCGCTCGCTTCCTCTTCTTCCGTCCTCTTGCCGCCGCTCCGACAAGCCTTTCTCCGATCTCCTCCGCTTCCTTCCTCTTTTCCGCTATCCTGCTGCTTGTCGCTTCCTCGTGTTCCTCGCGCTCGCTTCCTCTTCTTCCGTCCTCTTGCCGCCGCTCCGACAATCCTTCCTCCGATCTCATCCGCTTCCTTCCTCTTTTCCGCTATCCTGCTGCTTGTCGATTGCTAGTGTTTCTCGCGCTCGCTTCCTCTTCTTCTGTCCTCTTGCCGCCGCTCCGACAAGCCTTTCTCCGATCTCCTCCGCTTCCTTCCTCTTTTCCGCTATCCTGCTGCTTGTCGATTGCTAGTGTTTCTCGCGCTCGCTTCCTCTTCTTCCGTTCTCTTGCCGCCTCTCCGACAAGGCTTCCTCCGATCTCCTGCGCTTCCTTCCTCTTTTCCGCTATCCTGCTGCTTGTCGATTGCTAGTGTTTCTCGCGCTCGCTTCCTCTTCTCCCGTTCTCCTGCCGCCGCTCCGACAAGCCTTTCTCCGATCTCCTCCGCTTCCTTCCACTTTTCCGCTATCCTGCTGCTTGTCGATTGCTAGTGTTTCTCGCGCTCGCTTCCTCTTCTTCCGTTCTCTTGCCGCCGCTCCGACAAGCCTTTCTCCGAACTCCTCCGCTTCCTTCCTCTTTTCCGCTATCCTGCTGCTTGTCGCTTCCTCGTGTTCCTCGCGCTCGCTTCCTCTTCTTCCGTCCTCTTGCCGCCGCTCCGACAATCCTTCCTCCGATCTCATCCGCTTCCTTCCTCTTTTCCGCTATCCTGCTGCTTGTCGCTTCCTCGTGTTCCTCGCGCTCGCTTCCTCTTCTTCCGTCCTCTTGCCGCCGCTCCGACAAGCCTTTCTCCGATCTCCTCCGCTTCCTTCCTCTTTTCCGCTATCCTGCTGCTTGTCGATTGCTAGTGTTTCTCGCGCTCGCTTCCTCTTCTTCCGTTCTCTTGCCGCCGCTCCGACAAGCCTTTCTCCGATCTCCTCCGCTTCCTTCCTCTTTTCCTCTAACCTGCTGCTTGTCGCTTCCTCGTGTTCCTCGCGCTCGCTTCCTCTTCTTCCGTTCTCCTGCCACCGCTCCGACAAGCCTTCCTCCGATCTCCTCCGCCTCCTTCCTCTTTCCGCTATCCTGCTGCTTGTCTTTTCCTCGCGCTTCCTTCCTCTTTTCCGCTATCCTGCTGCTTATCGCTTCCTAGTGTTTCACGCGCTCGCTTCTTCTTCTTTCGTTCTCCTGCCGCCGCTCAGACAAACCTTTCTCCGATCTCATCCTCTTCCTTCCACTTTTCCGCTATCCTGCTGCTTGGCGCTTCCTCGTGTTCCTCGCGCTCGCTTCCTATTCTTCCGTTCTTTTACCGCCGCTCCGACAATCCTTTCTCTGATCTCCTCCGCTTCCTTCCTCTTTTCCGCTATCCTGCAGCTTGTCGCTTCCTCGTGTTCCTCGCGCTCGCTTCCTCTTCTCCCGTTCTCCTGCCGCCGCTCCGACAATCCTTCCTCCGATCTCCTCCGCTTCCTTACTCTTTTCCGCTATCCTGCTGCTTGTCGCTTCCTCGTGTTCCTCGCGCTCGCTTCCTCTTCTTCCGTCCTCTTGCCGCCGCTCCGACAAGCCTTTCTCCGATCTCCCCCGCTTCCTTCTTCTTTTCCGCTATCCTGCTGCTTGTCGATTGCTAGTGTTTCTCGCGCTCGCTTCCTCTTCTTCCGTTCTCTTGCCGCCGCTTCGACAATCCTTCCTCCGATCTCCTCCGCTTCCTTCCTCTTTTCCGCTATCCTGCTGCTTGTCGCTTCCTCGTGTTCCTCGCGCTCGCTTCCTCTTCTTCCGTTCTCTTGCCGCCGCTCCGACAAGCCTTTCTCCGATCTCCTCCGCTTCCTTCCTCTTTTCCGCTATCCTGCTGCTTGTCGATTGCTAGTGTTTCTCGCGCTCGCTTCCTCTTCTTCCGTCCTCTTGCCGCCGCTCCGACAAGCCTTTCTCCGATCTCCTCCGCTTCCTTCCTCTTTTCCGCTATCCTGCTGCTTGTCGATTGCTAGTGTTTCTCGCGCTCGCTTCCTCTTCTCCCGTTCTCCTGCCGCCGCTCCGTCAAGCCTTTCTCCGATCTCCTCCGCTTCCTTCCTCTTTTCCGCTATCCTGCTGCTTGTCGATTGCTAGTGTTTCTCGCGCTCGCTTCCTCTTCTTCCGTTCTCCTGCCACCGCTCCGACAAGCCTTCCTCCGATCTCCTCCGCCTCCTTCCTCTTTCCGCTATCCTGCTGCTTGTCTTTTCTTCGCGCTTCCTTCCTCCTTTCCGCTATCCTGCTGCTTATCGCTTCCTAGTGTTTCACGCGCTCGCTTCTTCTTCTTTCGTTCTCCTGCCGCCGCTCAGACAAACCTTTCTCCGATCTCATCCTCTTCCTTCCACTTTTCCGCTATCCTGCTGCTTGGCGCTTCCTCGTGTTCCTCGCGCTCGCTTCCTATTCTTCCGTTCTTTTACCGCCGCTCCGACTATCCTTTCTCTGATCTCCTCCACTTCCTTCCTCTTTTCCGCTATCCTGCAGCTTGTCGCTTCCTCGTGTTCCTCGCGCTCGCTTCCTCTTCTCCCGTTCTCCTGCCGCCGCTCCGACAATCCTTCCTCCTATCTCCTCCGCTTCCTTCCTCTTTTCCGCTATCCTGCTGCTTGTCGCTTCCTCGTGTTCCTCGCGCTCGCTTCCTCTTCTTCCGGTCTCCTGCCGCCGCTCCGACAATCCTTCCTCCGATCTCCTCCGCTTCCTTCCTCTTTTCCGCTATCCTGCTGCTTGTCGCTTCCTCGTGTTCCTCGCGCTCGCTTCCTCTTCTTCCGTCCTTTTGCCGCCGCTCCGACAATCCTTCCTCCGATCTCCTCCGCTTCCTTCCTCTTTTCCGCTATCCTGCTGCTTGTCGCTTCCTCGTGTTCCTCGCGCTCGCTTCCTCTTCTTCCGTCCTCTTGCCGCCGCTCCGACAAGCCTTTCTCCGATCTCCTTCGCTTCCTTCCTCTTTTCCGCTATCCTGCTGCTTGTCGATTGCTAGTGTTTCTCGCGCTCGCTTCCTCTTCTTCCGTTCTCTTGCCGCCTCTCCGACAAGGCTTCCTCCGATTTCCTCCGCTTCCTTCCTCTTTTCCGCTATCCTGCTGCTTGTCGATTGCTAGTGTTTCTTGCGCTCGCTTCCTCTTCTCCCGTTCTCCTGCCGCCGCTCCGACAAGCCTTTCTCCGATCTCCTCCGCTTCCTTCCTCTTTTCCGCTATCCTGCTGCTTGTCGATTGCTAGTGTTTCTCGCGCTCGCTTCCTCTTCTTCCGTTCTCTTGCCGCCGCTCCGACAAGCCTTTCTCCGATCTCCTCCGCTTCCTTCCTCTTTTCCGCTATCCTGCTGCTTGTCGCTTCCTCGTGTTCCTCGCGCTCGCTTCCTCTTCTTCCGTCCTCTTGCCGCCGCTCCGACAATCCTTCCTCCGATCTCATCCGCTTCCTTCTTCTCTTCCGCTATCCTGCTGCTTGTCGCTTCCTCGTGTTCCTCGCGCTCGCTTCCTCTTCTTCCGTCCTCTTGCCGCCGCTCCGACAAGCCTTTCTCCGATCTCCTCCGCTTCCTTCCTCTTTTCCGCTATCCTGCTGCTTGTCGATTGCTAGTGTTTCTCGCGCTCGCTTCCTCTTCTTCCGTTCTCTTGCCGCCTCTTTGACAAGGCTTCCTCCGATCTCCTCCGCTTCCTTCCTCTTTTCCGCTATCCTGCTGCTTGTCGATTGCTAGTGTTTCTCGCGCTCGCTTCTTCTCCTCCCGTTCTCCTGCCGCCGCTCCGACAAGCCTTTCTCCGATCTCCTCCGCTTCCTTCCTCTTTTCCGCTATCCTGCTGCTTGTCGATTGCTAGTGTTTCTCTCGCTCGCTTCCTCTTCTTCCGTTCTCCTGCCACCGCTCCGACAAGCCTTCCTCCGATCTCCTCCGCCTCCTTCCTCTTTCCGCTATCCTGCTGCTTGTCTTTTCTTCGCGCTTCCTTCCTCCTTTCCGCTATCCTGCTGCTTATCGCTTCCTAGTGTTTCACGCACTCGCTTCTTCTTCTTTCGTTCTCCTGCCGCCGCTCAGACAAACCTTTCTCCGATCTCATCCTCTTCCTTCCACTTTTCCGCTATCCTGCTGCTTGGCGCTTCCTCGTGTTCCTCGCGCTCGCTTCCTATTCTTCCGTTCTTTTACCGCCGCTCCGACAATCCTTTCTCTGATCTCCTCCGCTTCCTTCCTCTTTTCCGCTATCCTGCAGCTTGTCGATTCCTCGTGTTCCTCGCGCTCGCTTCCTCTTCTCCCGTTCTCCTGCCGCCGCTCCGACAATCCTTCCTCCTATCTCCTCCGCTTCCTTCCTCTTTTCCGCTATCCTGCTGCTTGTCGCTTCCTCGTGTTCCTCGCGCTCGCTTCCTCTTCTCCCGTTCTCCTGCCGCCGCTCCGACAATCCTTCCTCCGATCTCCTCCGCTTCCTTCCTCTTTTCCGCTAACCTGCTGCTTGTCGCTTCCTTGTGTTCCTCGCGCTCGCTTCCTCTTCTTCCGTCCTCTTGCCGCCGCTCCGACAATCCTTCCTCCGATCTCCTCCGCTTCCTTCCTCTTTTCCGCTAACCTGCTGCTTGTCGCTTCCTCGTGTTCCTCGCGCTCGCTTCCTCTTCTTCCGTCCTCTTGCCGCCGCTCCGACAAGCCTTTCTCCGATCTCCTCCGCTTCCTTCCTCTTTTCCGCTATCCTGCTGCTTGTCGATTGCTAGTGTTTCTCGCGCTCGCTTCCTCTTCTTCCGTTCTCTTGCCGCCTCTCCGACAAGGCTTCCTCCGATCTCCTCCGCTTCCTTCCTCCTTTCCGCTATCCTGCTGCTTATCGCTTCCTAGTGTTTCACGCGCTCGCTTCTTCTTCTTTCGTTCTCCTGCCGCCGCTCAGACAAACCTTTCTCCGATCTCATCCTCTTCCTTCCACTTTTCCGCTATCCTGCTGCTTGGCGCTTCCTCGTGTTCCTCGCGCTCGCTTCCTATTCTTCCGTTCTTTTACCGCCGCTCCGACAATCCTTTCTCTGATCTCCTCCGCTTCCTTCCTCTTTTCCGCTATCCTGCAGCTTGTCGCTTCCTCGTGTTCCTCGCGCTCGCTTCCTCTTCTCCCGTTCTCCTGCCGCCGCTCCGACAATCCTTCCTCCTATCTCCTCCGCTTCCTTCCTCTTTTCCGCTATCCTGCTGCTTGTCGCTTCCTCGTGTTCCTCGCGCTCGCTTCCTCTTCTCCCGTTCTCCTGCCGCCGCTCCGACAATCCTTCCTCCGATCTCCTCCGCTTCCTTCCTCTTTTCCGCTATCCTGCTGCTTGTCGCTTCCTCGTGTTCCTCGCGCTCGCTTCCTCTTCTTCCGTCCTCTTGCCGCCGCTCCGACAAGCCTTTCTCCGATCTCCTCCGCTTCCTTCCTCTTTTCCGCTATCCTGCTGCTTGTCGATTGCTAGTGTTTCTCGCGCTCGCTTCCTCTTCTTCCGTTCTCTTGCCGCCTCTCCGACAAGGCTTCCTCCGATCTCCTCCGCTTCCTTCCTCTTTTCCGCTATCCTGCTGCTTGTCGATTGCTAGTGTTTCTTGCGCTCGCTTCCTCTTCTCCCGTTCTCCTGCCGCCGCTCCGACAAGCCTTTATCCGATCTCCTCCGCTTCCTTCCTCTTTTCCGCTATCCTGCTGCTTGTCGATTGCTAGTGTTTCTCGCGCTCGCTTCCTCTTCTTCCGTTCTCTTGCCGCCGCTCCGACAAGCCTTTCTCCGATCTCCTCCGCTTCCTTCCTCTTTTCCGCTATCCTGCTGCTTGTCGCTTCCTCGTGTTCCTCGCGCTCGCTTCCTCTTCTTCCGTCCTCTTGCCGCCGCTCCGACAATCCTTCCTCCGATCTCATCCGCTTCCTTCTTCTCTTCCGCTATCCTGCTGCTTGTCGCTTCCTCGTGTTCCTCGAGCTCGCTTCCTCTTCTTCCGTCCTCTTGCCGCCGCTCCGACAAGCCTTTCTCCGATCTCCTCCGCTTCCTTCCTCTTTTCCGCTATCCTGCTGCTTGTCGATTGCTAGTGTTTCTCGCGCTCGCTTCCTCTTCTTCCGTTCTCTTGCCGCCGCTTCGATAATCCTTCCTCCGATCTCCTCCGCTTCCTTCCTATTTTCCGCTATCTTGCTGCTTGTCGCTTCCTCGTGTTCCTCGCGCTCGCTTCCTCTTCTTCCGTCCTCTTGCCGCCGCTCCGACAAGCCTTTCTCCGATCTCCTCCGCTTCCTTCCTCTTTTCCGCTATCCTGCTGCTTGTCGATTGCTAGTGTTTCTCGCGCTCGCTTCCTCTTCTTCCGTCCTCTTGCCGCCGCTCCGACAAGCGTTTCTCCGATCTCCTCCGCTTCCTTCCTCTTTTCCGCTATCCTGCTGCTTGTCGCTTCCTCGTGTTCCTCGCGCTCGCTTCCTCTTCTTCCGTCCTCTTGCCGCCGCTCCGACAATCCTTCCTCCGATCTCATCCGCTTCCTTCCTCTTTTCCGCTATCCTGCTGCTTGTCGCTTCCTCGTGTTCCTCGCGCTCGCTTCCTCTTCTCCCGTTCTCCTGCCGCCGCTCCGACAATCCTTCCTCCGATCTCCTCCGCTTCCTTCCTCTTTTCCGCTATCCTGCTGCTTGTCGCTTCCTCGTGTTCCTCGCGCTCGCTTCCTCTTCTTCCGTCCTCTTGCCGCCGCTCCGACAATCCTTCCTCCGATTTCCTCCGCTTCCTTCCTCTTTTCCGCTATCGTGCTGCTTGTCGCTTCCTCGTGTTCCTCGCGCTCGCTTCCTCTTCTTCCGTCCTCTTGCCGCCGCTCCGACAAGCCTTTCTCCGATCTCCTCCGCTTCCTTCCTCTTTTCCGCTATCCTGCTGCTTGTCGATTGCTAGTGTTTCTCGCGCTCGCTTCCTCTTCTTCCGTTCTCTTGCCGCCTCTCCGACAAGGCTTCCTCCGATCTCCTCCGCTTCCTTCCTCTTTTCCGCTATCCTGCTGCTTGTCGCTTCCTAGTGTTTCTCGCTCTCGCTTCCTCTTCTTCCGTTCTCCTGCGCCGCTCCGACAATCCTTCCTCCGATCTCATCCGCTTCCTTCCTCTTTTCCGCTATCCTGCTGCTTGTCGATTGCTAGTGTTTCTCGCGCTCGCTTCCTCTTCTTCCGTTCTCTTGCCGCCGCTCCGACAAGCCTTTCTCCGATCTCCTCCGCTTCCTTCCTCTTTTCCGCTATCCTGCTGCTTGTCGCTTCCTCGTGTTCCTCGCGCTCGCTTCCTCTTCTCCCGTTCTCCTGCCGCCGCTCCGACAATCCTTCCTCCTATCTCCTCCGCTTCCTTCCTCTTTTCCGCTATCCTGCTGCTTGTCGCTTCCTCGTGTTCCTCGCGCTCGCTTCCTCTTCTCCCGTTCTCCTGCCGCCGCTCCGACAATACTTCCTCCGATCTCCTCCGCTTCCTTCCTCTTTTCCGCTATCCTGCTGCTTGTCGCTTCCTCGTGTTCCTCGCGCTCGCTTCCTCTTCTTCCGTCCTCTTGCCGCTGCTCCGACAAGCCTTTCTCCGATCTCCTCCGCTTCCTTCCTCTTTTCCGCTATCCTGCTGCTTGTCGCTTCCTCGTGTTCCTCGCGCTCGCTTCCTCTTCTTCCGTCCTCTTGCCGCCGCTCCGACAAGCCTTTCTCCGATCTCCTCCGCTTCCTTCCTCTTTTCCGCTATCCTGCTGCTTGTCGATTGCTAGTGTTTCTCGCGCTCGCTTCCTCTTCTTCCGTTCTCTTGCCGCCTCTACGACAAGGCTTCCTCCGATCTCCTCCGCTTCCTTCCTCTTTTCCGCTATCCTGCTGCTTGTCGCTTCCTAGTGTTTCTCGCTCTCGCTTCCTCTTCTTCCGTTCTCCTGCGCCGCTCCGACAATCCTTCCTCCGATCTCATCCGCTTCCTTCCTCTTTTCCGCTATCCTGCTGCTTGTCGATTGCTAGTGTTTCTCGCGCTCGCTTCCTCTTCTTCCGTTCTCTTGCCGCCGCTCCGACAAGCCTTTCTCCGATCTCCTCCGCTTCCTTCCTCTTTTCCGCTATCCTGCTGCTTGTCGCTTCCTCGTGTTCCTCGCGCTCGCTTCCTCTTCTTCCGTCCTCTTGCCGCCGCTCCGACAATCCTTCCTCCGATCTCATCCGCTTCCATCTTCTCTTCCGCTATCCTGCTGCTTGTCGCTTCCTCGTGTTCCTCGCGCTCGCTTCCTCTTCTTCCGTTCTCTTGCCGCCTCTGCGACAAGGCTTCCTCCGATCTCCTCCGCTTCCTTCCTCTTTTCCGCTATCCTGCTGCTTGTCGATTGCTAGTGTTTCTCGCGCTCGCTTCCTCTTCTTCCGTTCTCTTGCCGCCGCTTCGACAATCCTTCCTCCGATCTCCTCCGCTTCCTTCCTCTTTTCCGCTATCCTGCTGCTTGTCGCTTCCTCGTGTTCCTCGCGCTCGCTTCCTCTTCTTCCGTCCTCTTGCCGCCGCTCCGACAAGCCTTTCTCCGATCTCCTCCGCTTCCTTCCTCTTTTCCGCTCTCCTGCTGCTTGTCGATTGCTAGTGTTTCTCGCGCTCGCTTCCTCTTCTTCCGTCCTCTTGCCGCCGCTCCGACAAGCCTTTCTCCGATCTCCTCCGCTTCCTTCCTCTTTTCCGCTATCCTGCTGCTTGTCGCTTCCTCGTGTTCCTCGCGCTCGCTTCCTCTTCTTCCGTCCTCTTGCCGCCGCTCCGACAATCCTTCCTCCGATCTCATCCGCTTCCTTCCTCTTTTCCGCTATCCTGCTGCTTGTCGCTTCCTCGTGTTCCTCGCGCTCGCTTCCTCTTCTTCCGTCCTCTTGCCGCCGCTCCGACAAGCCTTTTTCCGATCTCCTCCGCTTCCTTCCTCTTTTCCGCTATCCTGCTGCTTGTCGATTGCTAGTGTTTCTTGCGCTCGCTTCCTCTTCTTCCGTCCTCTTGCCGCCGCTCCGACAAGCCTTTCTCCGATCTCCTCCGCTTCCTTCCTTTTTTCCGCTATCCGTCTGCTTGTCGCTTCCTCGTGTTCCTCGCGCTCGCTTCCTCTTCTTCCGTCCTCTTGCCGCCGCTCCGACAATCATTCCTCCGATCTCATCCGCTTCCTTCCTCTTTTCCGCTATCCTGCTGCTTGTCGCTTCCTCGTGTTCCTCGCGCTCGCTTCCTCTTCTTCCGTCCTCTTGCCGCCGCTCCGACAAGCCTTTCTCCGATCTCCTCCGCTTCCTTCCTCTTTTCCGCTATCCTGCTGCTTGTCGATTGCTAGTGTTTCGCGCGCTCGCTTCCTCTTCTCCCGTTCTCCTGCCGCCGCTCCGACAAGCCTTTCTCCGATCTCCTCCGCTTCCTTCCTCTTTTCCGCTATCCTGCTGCTTGTCGATTGCTAGTGTTTCTCGCGCTCGCTTCCTCTTCTTCCGTTCTCTTGCCGCCGCTCCGACAAGCCTTTCTCCGATCTCCTCCGCTTCCTTCCTCTTTTCCGCTATCCTGCTGCTTGTCGCTTCCTCGTGTTCCTCGCGCTCGCTTCCTCTTCTTCCGTCCTCTTGCCGCCGCTCCGACAATCCTTCCTCCGATCTCATCCGCTTCCTTCCTCTTTTCCGCTATCCTGCTGCTTGTCGCTTCCTCGTGTTCCTCGCGCTCGCTTCCTCTTCTTCCGTCCTCTTGCCGCCGCTCCGACAAGCCTTTCTCCGATCTCCTCCGCTTCCTTCCTCTTTTCCGCTATCCTGCTGCTTGTCGATTGCTAGTGTTTCTCGCGCTCGCTTCCTCTTCTTCCGTTCTCTTGCCGCCGCTCCGACAAGCCTTTCTCCGATCTCCTCCGCTTCCTTCCTCTTTTCCGCTATCCTGCTGCTTGTCGATTGCTAGTGTTTCTCGCGCTCGCTTCCTCTTCTTTCGTTCTCCTGCCGCCGCTCCGACAAGCCTTTCTCCGATCTCCTCCGCTTCCTTCCTCTTTTACGCTATCCTGCTGCTCATTGCTTACTCATGTTTCTCGCGCTCGCTTCCTCCTCTTTCGTTCTGCTTCCGCCGCTCCGACAAGCCTTCCTCCGATCTCATCCGCTTCCTTCCACTTTTCCGCTATCCTGCTGCTTGTCGCCTCCTCGTGTTCCTCGCGCTCGCTTCCTCTTCTTCCGTTCTTTTCCGCCGCTCCAACAATCCTTCCTCCGATCTCATCCGCTTCCTTCCTCTTTTCCGCTATCCTGCTGCTTGTCGCTTCCTCGTGTTCCTCGCGCTCGCTTCCTCTCCTTCCGTTCTCCCGCGTCGATCCGACAATCCTTCCTCCGACCTCCTCCGCTTCCATCCTCTTCTCCGCTATCCTGCTGCTTCTCGCTTCCTCGTGTTCCTCGAGCTCGCTTCCTCTTCTTCCGTTCTCCCGCGCCGATCCGACAATCCTTCCTCCGACCTTCTCCGCTTCCATCCTCTACTCCGCTATCCTGCTGCTTCTCGCTTCCTCGTGTTCCTAGAGCTCGCTTCCTCTTCTCCCGTTCTCCTGCCGCCGCTCCGACAATCCTTCCTCCGATCTCCTCCGCTTCCTTCCTCTTTTCCGCTATCCTGCTGCTTGTCGCTTCCTCGTGTTCCTCGCGCTCGCTTCCTATTCTTCCGTTCTTTTACCGCCGCTCCGACAATCCTTCCTCCGACCTCCTCCGCTTCCATCCTCTTCTCCGCTATCCTGCTGCTTCTCGCTTCCTCGTGTTCCTCGCGCCCGCTTCCTCTTCTTTCGTTCTCCTGCCGCCGCTCCGACAAGCCTTCCTCCGATCTCATCCGGTTCATTCCTCTTTCCGCTATCCTGCAGCTTGTCGCTTCCTCGTGTTCCTCGCGCTCGCTTCCTCTTCTTCCGTTCTCTTGCCGCCGCTCCGACAAGCCTTTCTCCGATCTCCTCCGCTTCCTTCCTCTTTTCCGCTATCCTGCTGCTTGTCGCTTCCTCGTGTTCCTCGCGCTCGCTTCCTCTTCTTCCGTCCTCTTGCCGCCGCTCCGACAATCCTTCCTCCGATCTCATCCGCTTCCATCTTCTCTTCCGCTATCCTGCTGCTTGTCGCTTCCTCGTGTTCCTCGCGCTCGCTTCCTCTTCTTCCGTTCTCTTGCCGCCTCTCCGACAAGGCTTCCTCCGATCTCCTTCGCTTCCTTCCTCTTTTCCGCTATCCTGCTGCTTGTCGATTGCTAGTGTTTCTCGCGCTCGCTTCCTCTTCTTCCGTTCTCTTGCCGCCGCTTCGACAATCCTTCCTCCGATCTCCTCCGCTTCCTTCCTCTTTTCCGCTATCCTGCTGCTTGTCGCTTCCTCGTGTTCCTCGCGCTCGCTTCCTCTTCTTCCGTCCTCTTGCCGCCGCTCCGACAAGCCTTTCTCCGATCTCCTCCGCTTCCTTCCTCTTTTCCGCTCTCCTGCTGCTTGTCGATTGCTAGTGTTTCTCGCGCTCGCTTCCTCTTCTTCCGTCCTCTTGCCGCCGCTCCGACAAGCCTTTCTCCGATCTCCTCCGCTTCCTTCCTCTTTTCCGCTATCCTGCTGCTTGTCGCTTCCTCGTGTTCCTCGCGCTCGCTTCCTCTTCTTCCGTCCTCTTGCCGCCGCTCCGACAATCCTTCCTCCGATCTCATCCGCTTCCTTCCTCTTTTCCGCTATCCTGCTGCTTGTCGCTTCCTCGTGTTCCTCGCGCTCGCTTCCTCTTCTTCCGTCCTCTTGCCGCCGCTCCGACAAGCCTTTTTCCGATCTCCTCCGCTTCCTTCCTCTTTTCCGCTATCCTGCTGCTTGTCGATTGCTAGTGTTTCTTGCGCTCGCTTCCTCTTCTTCCGTCCTCTTGCCGCCGCTCCGACAATCCTTCCTCCGATCTCCTCCGCTTCCTTCCTTTTTTCCGCTATCCGTCTGCTTGTCGCTTCCTCGTGTTCCTCGCGCTCGCTTCCTCTTCTTCCGTCCTCTTGCCGCCGCTCCGACAATCATTCCTCCGATCTCATCCGCTTCCTTCCTCTTTTCCGCTATCCTGCTGCTTGTCGCTTCCTCGTGTTCCTCGCGCTCGCTTCCTCTTCTTCCGTCCTCTTGCCGCCGCTCCGACAAGCCTTTCTCCGATCTCCTCCGCTTCCTTCCTCTTTTCCGCTATCCTGCTGCTTGTCGATTGCTAGTGTTTCGCGCGCTCGCTTCCTCTTCTCCCGTTCTCCTGCCGCCGCTCCGACAAGCCTTTCTCCGATCTCCTCCGCTTCCTTCCTCTTTTCCGCTATCCTGCTGCTTGTCGATTGCTAGTGTTTCTCGCGCTCGCTTCCTCTTCTTCCGTTCTCTTGCCGCCGCTCCGACAAGCCTTTCTCCGATCTCCTCCGCTTCCTTCCTCTTTTCCGCTATCCTGCTGCTTGTCGCTTCCTCGTGTTCCTCGCGCTCGCTTCCTCTTCTTCCGTCCTCTTGCCGCCGCTCCGACAATCCTTCCTCCGATCTCATCCGCTTCCTTCCTCTTTTCCGCTATCCTGCTGCTTGTCGCTTCCTCGTGTTCCTCGCGCTCGCTTCCTCTTCTTCCGTCCTCTTGCCGCCGCTCCGACAAGCCTTTCTCCGATCTCCTCCGCTTCCTTCCTCTTTTCCGCTATCCTGCTGCTTGTCGATTGCTAGTGTTTCTCGCGCTCGCTTCCTCTTCTTCCGTTCTCTTGCCGCCGCTCCGACAAGCCTTTCTCCGATCTCCTCCGCTTCCTTCCTCTTTTCCGCTATCCTGCTGCTTGTCGATTGCTAGTGTTTCTCGCGCTCGCTTCCTCTTCTTTCGTTCTCCTGCCGCCGCTCCGACAAGCCTTTCTCCGATCTCCTCCGCTTCCTTCCTCTTTTACGCTATCCTGCTGCTCATTGCTTACTCATGTTTCTCGCGCTCGCTTCCTCCTCTTTCGTTCTGCTTCCGCCGCTCCGACAAGCCTTCCTCCGATCTCATCCGCTTCCTTCCACTTTTCCGCTATCCTGCTGCTTGTCGCCTCCTCGTGTTCCTCGCGCTCGCTTCCTCTTCTTCCGTTCTTTTCCGCCGCTCCAACAATCCTTCCTCCGATCTCATCCGCTTCCTTCCTCTTTTCCGCTATCCTGCTGCTTGTCGCTTCCTCGTGTTCCTCGCGCTCGCTTCCTCTCCTTCCGTTCTCCCGCGTCGATCCGACAATCCTTCCTCCGACCTCCTCCGCTTCCATCCTCTTCTCCGCTATCCTGCTGCTTCTCGCTTCCTCGTGTTCCTCGAGCTCGCTTCCTCTTCTTCCGTTCTCCCGCGCCGATCCGACAATCCTTCCTCCGACCTTCTCCGCTTCCATCCTCTACTCCGCTATCCTGCTGCTTCTCGCTTCCTCGTGTTCCTCGAGCTCGCTTCCTCTTCTCCCGTTCTCCTGCCGCCGCTCCGACAATCCTTCCTCCGATCTCCTCCGCTTCCTTCCTCTTTTCCGCTATCCTGCTGCTTGTCGCTTCCTCGTGTTCCTCGCGCTCGCTTCCTATTCTTCCGTTCTTTTACCGCCGCTCCGACAATCCTTCCTCCGACCTCCTCCGCTTCCATCCTCTTCTCCGCTATCCTGCTGCTTCTCGCTTCCTCGTGTTCCTCGCGCCCGCTTCCTCTTCTTTCGTTCTCCTGCCGCCGCTCCGACAAGCCTTCCTCCGATCTCATCCGGTTCATTCCTCTTTCCGCTATCCTGCAGCTTGTCGCTTCCTCGTGTTCCTCGCGCTCGCTTCCTCTTCTTCCGTTCTCTTCCGCCTCTCCTACAATCCTTTCTCCGATCTCTTCCGCTTCCTTCGTCTTTTCCGCTATCCTGCTGATTGTCGCTTCCTCGTGTTCCTCGCGCTCGCTTCCTCTTCTTCCGTTCTCCTGCCGCCGCTCCGACAATCCTTCCTCCGATCTCATCCGGTTCATTCCTCTTTCCGCTATCCTGCTTATTGTCGCTTCCTCGTGTTCCTCGCGCTCGCTTCCTCTTCTTCCGTTCTCCTGCGCCGCTCCGACAATCCTTCCTCCGATCTCATCCGCTTCCTTCCTCTTTTCCGCTATCCTGCTGCTTGTCGCTTCCTAGTGTTTCTCGCTCTCGCTTCCTCTTCTTCCGTTCTCCTGCGCCGCTCCGACAATCCTTCCTCCGATCCCATCCGCTTCCTTCCTCTTTTCCGCTATCCTGCTGCTTGTCGCTTCCTCGTGTTCCTCGCGCTCGCTTCCTCTTCTTCCGTCCTCTTGCCGCCGCTCCGACAATCCTTCCTCCGATCTCCTACGCTTCTTTCCTCTTTTCCGCTATCCTGCTGCTTGTCGCTTCCTCGTGTTCCTCGCGCTCGCTTACTTTTCTTCCGTTCTCCTGCCGCCGCTCCGACAATCCTTCCCCCGATCTCCTACGCTTCCTTCCTCTTTTCCGCTATCCTGCTGCTTGTCGCTTCCTCGTGTTCCTCGCGCTCGCTTACTTTTCTTCCGTTCTCCTGCCGCCGCTCCGACAAGCCTTTCTCCGATCTCCTCCGCTTCCTTCCTCTTTTCCGCTAACATGCTTCTTGTCGCTTCCTCGTGTTCCTCGCTCTCGCTTCCTCTTCTTCCGTTCTCCTGCCGACGCTTCGACAAGCCTTCCTCCGACCTCCTCCGCTTCCTTCCTCTTTTCCGCTATCCTGCTGCTTGTCGATTGCTAGTATTTCTCGCGCTCGCTTCCTCTTCTTCCGTTCTCTTGCCGCCTCTCCGACAAGGCTTCCTCCGATCTCCTCCGCTTCCTTCCTCATTTCCGCTATCCTGCTTCTTGTCGCTTCCTCGTGTTCCTCGCGCTCGCTTCTTCTTCTTTCGTTCTCCTGCCGCCGCTCCGACAATCCTTCCTCCGATCTCCTCCGCTTCCTTCCTATTTCCGCTATCCTGCTGCTTGTCGCTTCCTCGTGTTCCTCGCGCTCGCTTCCTCTTCTTCCGTTCTCCTGCCGTCGCTCCGACAAGCCTTCCTCTGATCTCATCCGCTTCCTTCCTTTTTTCCGCTATCCTGCTGCTTGTCGCTTCCTCGTGTTCCTCGCGCTCGCTTCCTCTTCTTTCGTTCTCCTGCCGCCGCTCCGACAATCCTTCCTCCGATCTCATCCGCTTCCTTCCACTTTTCCGCTATCCTGCAGCTTGTCGCCTCCTCGTGTTCTTCGCGCTCGCTTCCTCTTCTTCCGTTCTCTTCCGCCGCTCCGACAAGGCTTCCTCCGATCTCATCCGGTTCATTCCTCTTTCCGCTATCCAGCAGCTTGTCGCTTCCTCGTGTTCCTCGCGCTCGCTTCCTCTTCTTCCGTTCTCTTCCGCCTCTCCTACAATCCTTTCTCTGATCTCTTCCGCTTCCTTCGTCTTTTCCGCTATCCTGCTTATTGTCGCTTCCTCGTGTTCCTCGCGCTCGCTTCCTCTTCTTCCGTTCTCCTGCGCCGCTCCGACAATCCTTCCTCCGATCTCATCCGCTTCCTTCCTCTTTTCCGCTATCCTGCTGCTTGTCGCTTCCTAGTGTTTCTCGCTCTCGCTTCCTCTTCTTCCGTTCTCTTCCGCCGCTCCGACAATCCTTCCTCCGATCTCATCCGGTTCATTCCTCTTTCCGCTATCCAGCAGCTTGTCGCTTCCTCGTGTTCCTCGCGCTCGCTTCCTCTTCTTCCGTTCTCTTCCGCCTCTCCTACAATCCTTTCTCTGATCTCTTCCGCTTCCTTCGTCTTTTCCGCTATCCTGCTTATTGTCGCTTCCTCGTGTTCCTCGCGCTCGCTTCCTCTTCTTCCGTTCTCCTGCGCCGCTCCGACAATCCTTCCTCCGATCTCATCCGCTTCCTTCCTCTTTTCCGCTATCCTGCTGCTTGTCGCTTCCTAGTGTTTCTCGCTCTCGCTTCCTCTTCTTCCGTTCTCCTGCGCCGCTCCGACAATCCTTCCTCCGATCTCATCCGCTTCCTTCCTCTTTTCCGCCATCCTGCTGCTTGTCGCTTCCTCGTGTTCCTCGCGCTCGCTTCCTCTTCTTCCGTCCTCTTGCCGCCGCTCCGACAATCCTTCCTCCGATCTCCTACGCTTCCTTCCTCTTTTCCGTTATCCTGCTGCTTGTCGCTTCCTCGTGTTCCTCGCGCTCGCTTACTTTTCTTCCGTTCTCCTGCCGCCGCTCCGACAATCCTTCCTCCGATCTCCTACGCTTCCTTCCTCTTTTCCGCTATCCTGCTGCTTGTCGCTTCCTCGTGTTCCTCGCGCTCGCTTACTTTTCTTCCGTTCTCCTGCCGCCGCTCCGACAAGCCTTTCTCCGATCTCCTCCGCTTCCTTCCTCTTTTCCGCTAACATGCTTCTTGTCGCTTCCTCGTGTTCCTCGCTCTCGCTTCCTCTTCTTCCGTTCTCCTGCCGACGCTTTGACAAGCCTTCCTCCGACCTCCTCCGCTTCCTTCCTCTTTTCCGCTATCCTGCTGCTTGTCGATTGCTAGTGTTTCTCGCGCTCGCTTCCTCTTCTTCCGTTCTCTTGCCGCCTCTCCGACAAGGCTTCCTCCGATCTCCTCCGCTTCCTTCCTCATTTCCGCTATCCTGCTTCTTGTCGCTTCCTCGTGTTCCTCGCGCTCGCTTCTTCTTCTTTCGTTCTCCTGCCGCCGCTCCGACAATCCTTCCTCCGATCTCCTCCGCTTCCTTCCTCTTTTCCGCTATCCTGCTGCTTGTCGCTTCCTCGTGTTCCTCGCGCTCGCTTCCTCTTCTTCCGTTCTCCTGCCGTCGCTCCGACAAGCCTTCCTCTGATCTCATCCGCTTCCTTCCTTTTTTCCGCTATCCTGCTGCTTGTCGCTTCCTCGTGTTCCTCGCGCTCGCTTCCTCTTCTTTCGTTCTCCTGCCGCCGCTCCGACAATCCTTCCTCCGATCTCATCCGCTTCCTTCCACTTTTCCGCTATCCTGCAGCTTGTCGCCTCCTCGTGTTCTTCGCGCTCGCTTCCTCTTCTTCCGTTCTCTTCCGCCGCTCCGACAAGGCTTCCTCCGATCTCATCCGCTTCCTTCCACTTTTCCGCTATCCTGCAGCTTGTAGCCTCCTCGTGTTCCTCGCGCTCGCTTTTTCTTCTTTCGTTCTCCTGCCGCCGCTCCGACAATCCTTCCTCCGATCTCATCCGCTTCCTTCCACTTTTCCGCTATCCTGCAGCTTGTCGCCTCCTCGTGTTCCTCGCGCTCGCTTCCTCTTCTTCCGTTCTCTTCCGCCGCTCCGACAAGGCTTCCTCCGATCTCATCCGCTTCCTTCCACTTTTCCGCTATCCTGCAGCTTGTCGCTTCCTCGTGTTCCTCGCGCTCGCTTCCTCTTCTTCCGTTCTCCTGCCGTCGCTCCGACAAGCCTTCCTCTGATCTCATACGCTTCCTTCCTTTTTTCCGCTATCCTGCTGCTTGTCGCTTCCTCGTGTTCCTCGCGCTCGCTTCCTCTTCTTTCGTTCTCCTGCCGCCGCTCCGACAATCCTTCCTCCGATCTCATCCGCTTCCTTCCACTTTTCCGCTATCCTGCAGCTTGTCGCCTCCTCGTGTTCCTCGCGCTCGCTTCCTCTTCTTCCGTTCTATTCCGCCGCTCCGACAATCCTTCCTCCGATCTCATCCGCTTCCTTCCACTTTTCCGCTATCCTGCAGCTTGTCGCCTCCTCGTGTTCCTCGCGCTCGCTTTCTCTTCTTCCGTTCTCTTCCGCCGCTCCGACAAGGATTCCTCCGATCTCATCCGCTTCCTTCCACTTTTCCGCTATCCTGCAGCTTGTCGCCTCCTCGTGTTCCTCGCGCTCGCTTCCTCTTCTTCCGTTCTCCTGCCGCCTCTCCGACAAGCCTTCCTCTGATCTCATCCGCTTCCTTCCTCTTTTCCGCTATCCTGCTGCTTGTCGCTTCCTAGTGTTTCTCGCGCTCGCTTCCTCTTCTTCCGTTCTCTTCCGCCGCTCCGACAATCCTTCCTCCGATCTCATCCGCTTCCTTCCTCTTTCCCGCTATCCTGCTGCTTGTCGATTGCTAGTGTTTCTCGCGCTCGCTTCCTCTTCTCCCGTTCTCCTGCCGCCGCTCCGACAAGCCTTTCTCCGATCTCCTCCGCTTCCTTCCTCTTTTCCGCTATCCTGCTGCTCATTGCTTACTCATGTTTCTCGCGCTCGCTTCCTCTTCTTTCGTTCTGCTTCCGCCGCTCCGACAAGCCTTCCTCCGATCTCATCCGCTTGCTTCCACTTTTCCGCTATCCTGCTGCTTGTCGCCTCCTCGTGTTCCTCGCGCTCGCTTCCTCTTCTTCCGTTCTCTTCCGCCGCTCCAACAATCCTTCCTCCGATCTCATCCGCTTCCTTCCTCTTTTCCGCTATCCTGCTGCTTGTCGCTTCCTCGTGTTCCTCGCGCTCGCTTCCTCTTCTTCCGTTCTCCCGCGCCGATCCGACAATCCTTCCTCCGACCTCCTCCGCTTCCATCCTCTTCTCCGCTATCCTGCTGCTTCTCGCTTCCTCGTGTTCCTCGAGCTCGCTTCCTCTTCTTCCGTTCTCCCGCGCCGATCCGACAATCCTTCCTCCGAACTCCTCCGCTTCCATCCTCTTCTCCGCTATCCTGCAGCTTCTCGCTTCCTCGTGTTCCTCGAGCTCGCTTCCTCTTCTCCCGTTCTCCTGCCGCCGCTCCGACAATCCTTCCTCCGATCTCATCCGGTTCATTCCTCTTTCCGCTATCCTGCAGCTTGTCGCTTCCTCGTGTTCCTCGCGCTCGCTTCCTCTTCTTCCGTTCTCTTCCGCCTCTCCTAGAATCCTTTCTCTGATCTCTTCCGCTTCCTTCGTCTTTTCCGCTATCCTGCTTATTGTCGCTTCCTCGTGTTCCTCGCGCTCGCTTCCTCTTCTTCCGTTCTCCTGCGCCGCTCCGACAATCCTTCCTCCGATCTCATCCGCTTCCTTCCTCTTTTCCGCTATCCTGCT
Organism: Tanypteryx hageni; assembly: GCA_028673005.1. Classification (NCBI taxonomy): domain Eukaryota; kingdom Metazoa; phylum Arthropoda; class Insecta; order Odonata; family Petaluridae; genus Tanypteryx; species Tanypteryx hageni. The sequence continues at coordinate 80,620,244 of CM054112.1, forward strand.
GCTTGTCGCTTCCTAGTGTTTCTCGCTCTCGCTTCCTCTTCTTCCGTTCTCCTGCGCCGCTCCGACAATCCTTCCTCCGATCTCATCCGCTTCCTTCCTCTTTTCCGCTATCCTGCTGCTTGTCGCTTCCTCGTGTTCCTCGCGCTCGCTTCCTCTTCTTCCGTCCTCTTGCCGCCGCTCCGACAATCCTTCCTCCGATCTCCTACGCTTCCTTCCTCTTTTCCGCTATCCTGCTGCTTGTCGCTTCCTCGTGTTCCTCGCGCTCGCTTACTTTTCTTCCGTTCTCCTGCCGCCGCTCCGACAATCCTTCCTCCGATCTCCTACGCTTCCTTCCTCTTTTCCGCTATCCTGCTGCTTGTCGCTTCCTCGTGTTCCTCGCGCTCGCTTACTTTTCTTCCGTTCTCCTGCCGCCGCTCCGACAAGCCTTTCTCCGATCTCCTCCGCTTCCTTCCTCTTTTCCGCTAACATGCTTCTTGTCGCTTCTTCGTGTTCCTCGCTCTCGCTTCCTCTTCTTCCGTTCTCCTGCCGACGCATCGACAAGCCTTCCTCCGACCTCCTCCGCTTCCTTCCTCTTTTCCGCTATCCTGCTGCTTGTCGATTGCTAGTGTTTCTCGCGCTCGCTTCCTCTTCTTCCGTTCTCTTGCCGCCTCTCCGACAAGGCTTCCTCCGATCTCCTCCGCTTCCTTCCTCATTTCCGCTATCCTGCTTCTTGTCGCTTCCTCGTGTTCCTCGCGCTCGCTTCTTCTTCTTTCGTTCTCCTGCCGCCGCTCCGACAATCCTTCCTCCGATCTCCTCCGCTTCCTTCCTCTTTTCCGCTATCCTGCTGCTTGTCGCTTCCTCGTGTTCCTCGCGCTCGCTTCCTCTTCTTCCGTTCTCCTGCCGTCGCTCCGACAAGCCTTCCTCTGATCTCATCCGCTTCCTTCCTTTTTTCCGCTATCCTGCTGCTTGTCGCTTCCTCGTGTTCCTCGCGCTCGCTTCCTCTTCTTTCGTTCTCCTGCCGCCGCTCCGACAATCCTTCCTCCGATCTCATCCGCTTCCTTCCACTTTTCCGCTATCCTGCAGCTTGTCGCCTCCTCGTGTTCTTCGCGCTCGCTTCCTCTTCTTCCGTTCTCTTCCGCCGCTCCGACAAGGCTTCCTCCGATCTCATCCGCTTTCTTCCACTTTTCCGCTATCCTGCAGCTTGTCGCCTCCTCGTGTTCCTCGCGCTCGCTTTTTCTTCTTTCGTTCTCCTGCCGCCGCTCCGACAATCCTTCCTCCGATCTCATCCGCTTCCTTCCACTTTTCCGCTATCCTGCAGCTTGTCGCCTCCTCGTGTTCCTCGCGCTCGCTTCCTCTTCTTCCGTTCTCTTCCGCCGCTCCGACAAGGCTTCCTCCGATCTCATCCGCTTCCTTCCACTTTTCCGCTATCCTGCAGCTTGTCGCTTCCTCGTGTTCCTCGCGCTCGCTTCCTCTTCTTCCGTTCTCCTGCCGTCGCTCCGACAAGCCTTCCTCTGATCTCATCCGCTTCCTTCCTTTTTTCCGCTATCCTGCTGCTTGTCGCTTCCTCGTGTTCCTCGCGCTCGCTTCCTCTTCTTCCGTTCTCTTCCGCCGCTCCGACAATCCTTCCTCCGATCTCATCCGCTTCCTTCCACTTTTCCGCTATCCTGCAGCTTGTCGCCTCCTCGTGTTCCTCGCGCTCGCTTCCTCTTCTTCCGTTCTCTTCCGCCGCTCCGACAAGGCTTCCTCCGATCTCATCCGCTTCCTTCCACTTTTCCGCTATCCTGCAGCTTGTCGCCTCCTCGTGTTCCTCGCGCTCGCTTCCTCTTCTTCCGTTCTCTTCCGCCGCTCCGACAATCCTTCCTCCGATCTCATCCGCTTCCTTCCACTTTTCCGCTATCCTGCAGCTTGTCGCCTCCTCGTGTTCCTCGCGCTCGCTTCCTCTTCTTCCGTTCTCTTCCGCCGCTCCGACAAGGCTTCCTCCGATCTCATCCGCTTCCTTCCACTTTTCCGCTATCCTGCAGCTTGTCGCCTCCTCGTGTTCCTCGCGCTCGCTTCCTCTTCTTCCGTTCTCCTGCCGCCTCTCCGACAAGCCTTCCTCTGATCTCATCCGCTTCCTTCCTCTTTTCCGCTATCCTGCTGCTTGTCGCTTCCTAGTGTTTCTCGCTATCGCTTCCTCTTCTTTCGTTCTCCTGCCGCCGCTCCGACAATCCTTCTTCCGATCTCATCCGCTTCCTTCCACTTTTCCGCTATCCTGCTGCTTGTCGATTGCTAGTGTTTCTCGCGCTCGCTTCCTCTTCTTCCGTTCTCTTGCCGCCTCTCCGACAAGGCTTCCTCCGATCTCCTCCGCTTCCTTCCTCATTTCCGCTATCCTGCTTCTTGTCGCTTCCTCGTGTTCCTCGCGCTCGCTTCTTCTTCTTTCGTTCTCCTGCCGCCGCTCCGACAATCCTTCCTCCGATCTCCTCCGCTTCCTTCCTCTTTTCCGCTATCCTGCTGCTTGTCGCTTCCTCGTGTTCCTCGCGCTCGCTTCCTCTTCTTCCGTTCTCCTGCCGTCGCTACGACAAGCCTTCCTCTGATCTCATCCGCTTCCTTCCTTTTTTCCGCTATCCTGCTGCTTGTCGCTTCCTCGTGTTCCTCGCGCTCGCTTCCTCTTCTTTCGTTCTCCTGCCGCCGCTCCGACAATCCTTCCTCCGATCTCATCCGCTTCCTTCCACTTTTCCGCTATCCTGCAGCTTGTCGCCTCCTCGTGTTCTTCGCGCTCGCTTCCTCTTCTTCCGTTCTCTTCCGCCGCTCCGACAAGGCTTCCTCCGATCTCATCCGCTTCCTTCCACTTTTCCGCTATCCTGCAGCTTGTCGCCTCCTCGTGTTCCTCGCGCTCGCTTTTTCTTCTTTCGTTCTCCTGCCGCCGCTCCGACAATCCTTCCTCCGATCTCATCCGCTTCCTTCCACTTTTCCGCTATCCTGCAGCTTGTCGCCTCCTCGTGTTCCTCGCGCTCGCTTCCTCTTCTTCCGTTCTCTTCCGCCGCTCCGACAAGGCTTCCTCCGATCTCATCCGCTTCCTTCCACTTTTCCGCTATCCTGCAGCTTGTCGCTTCCTCGTGTTCCTCGCGCTCGCTTCCTCTTCTTCCGTTCTCCTGCCGTCGCTCCGACAAGCCTTCCTCTGATCTCATCCGCTTCCTTCCTTTTTTCCGCTATCCTGCTGCTTGTCGCTTCCTCGTGTTCCTCGCGCTCGCTTCCTCTTCTTTCGTTCTCCTGCCGCCGCTCCGACAATCCTTCCTCCGATCTCATCCGCTTCCTTCCACTTTTCCGCTATCCTGCAGCTTGTCGCCTCCTCGTGTTCCTCGCGCTCGCTTCCTCTTCTTCCGTTCTCTTCCGCCGCTCCGACAATCCTTCCTCCGATCTCATCCGCTTCCTTCCACTTTTCCGCTATCCTGCAGCTTGTCGCCTCCTCGTGTTCCTCGCGCTCGCTTTCTCTTCTTCCGTTCTCTTCCGCCGCTCCGACAAGGCTTCCTCCGATCTCATCCGCTTCCTTCCACTTTTCCGCTATCCTGCAGCTTGTCGCCTCCTCGTGTTCCTCGCGCTCGCTTCCTCTTCTTCCGTTCTCCTGCCGCCTCTCCGACAAGCCTTCCTCTGATCTCATCCGCTTCCTTCCTCTTTTCCGCTATCCTGCTGCTTGTCGCTTCCTAGTGTTTCTCGCGCTCGCTTCCTCTTCTTCCGTTCTCTTCCGCCGCTCCGACAATCCTTCCTCCGATCTCATCCGCTTCCTTCCACTTTTCCGCTATCCTGCAGCTTGTCGCCTCCTCGTGTTCCTCGCGCTCGCTTCCTCTTCTTCCGTTCTCTTCCGCCGCTCCGACAAGGCTTCCTCCGATCTCATCCGCTTCCTTCCACTTTTCCGCTATCCTGCAGCTTGTCGCCTCCTCGTGTTCCTCGCGCTCGCTTCCTCTTCTTCCGTTCTCTTCCGCCGCTCCGACAATCCTTCCTCCGATCTCATCCGCTTCCTTCCACTTTTCCGCTATCCTGCAGCTTGTCGCCTCCTCGTGTTCCTCGCGCTCGCTTCCTCTTCTTCCGTTCTCTTCCGCCGCTCCGACAAGGCTTCCTCCGATCTCATCCGCTTCCTTCCACTTTTCCGCTATCCTGCAGCTTGTCGCCTCCTCGTGTTCCTCGCGCTCGCTTCCTCTTCTTCCGTTCTCCTGCCGCCTCTCCGACAAGCCTTCCTCTGATCTCATCCGCTTCCTTCCTCTTTTCCGCTATCCTGCTGCTTGTCGCTTCCTAGTGTTTCTCGCTATCGCTTCCTCTTCTTTCGATCTCCTGCCGCCGCTCCGACAAGGCTTCCTCCGATCTCATCCGCTTCCTTCCACTTTTCCGCTATCCTGCAGCTTGTCGCCTCCTCGTGTTCCTCGCGCTCGCTTCCTCTTCTTCCGTTCTCTTCCGCCGCTCCGACAATCCTTCCTCCGATCTCATCCGCTTCCTTCCACTTTTCCGCTATCCTGCAGCTTGTCGCCTCCTCGTGTTCCTCGCGCTCGCTTCCTCTTCTTCCGTTCTCTTCCGCCGCTCCGACAAGGCTTCCTCCGATCTCATCCGCTTCCTTCCACTTTTCCGCTATCCTGCAGCTTGTCGCCTCCTCGTGTTCCTCGCGCTCGCTTCCTCTTCTTCCGTTCTCCTGCCGCCTCTCCGACAAGCCTTCCTCTGATCTCATCCGCTTCCTTCCTCTTTTCCGCTATCCTGCTGCTTGTCGCTTCCTAGTGTTTCTCGCTATCGCTTCCTCTTCTTTCGTTCTCCTGCCGCCGCTCCGACAATCCTTCTTCCGATCTCATCCGCTTCCTTCCACTTTTCCGCTATCCTGCTGCTTGTCGATTGCTAGTGTTTCTCGCGCTCGCTTCCTCTTCTTCCGTTCTCTTGCCGCCTCTCCGACAAGGCTTCCTCCGATCTCCTCCGCTTCCTTCCTCATTTCCGCTATCCTGCTTCTTGTCGCTTCCTCGTGTTCCTCGCGCTCGCTTCTTCTTCTTTCGTTCTCCTGCCGCCGCTCCGACAATCCTTCCTCCGATCTCCTCCGCTTCCTTCCTCTTTTCCGCTATCCTGCTGCTTGTCGCTTCCTCGTGTTCCTCGCGCTCGCTTCCTCTTCTTCCGTTCTCCTGCCGTCGCTACGACAAGCCTTCCTCTGATCTCATCCGCTTCCTTCCTTTTTTCCGCTATCCTGCTGCTTGTCGCTTCCTCGTGTTCCTCGCGCTCGCTTCCTCTTCTTTCGTTCTCCTGCCGCCGCTCCGACAATCCTTCCTCCGATCTCATCCGCTTCCTTCCACTTTTCCGCTATCCTGCAGCTTGTCGCCTCCTCGTGTTCTTCGCGCTCGCTTCCTCTTCTTCCGTTCTCTTCCGCCGCTCCGACAAGGCTTCCTCCGATCTCATCCGCTTCCTTCCACTTTTCCGCTATCCTGCAGCTTGTCGCCTCCTCGTGTTCCTCGCGCTCGCTTTTTCTTCTTTCGTTCTCCTGCCGCCGCTCCGACAATCCTTCCTCCGATCTCATCCGCTTCCTTCCACTTTTCCGCTATCCTGCAGCTTGTCGCCTCCTCGTGTTCCTCGCGCTCGCTTCCTCTTCTTCCGTTCTCTTCCGCCGCTCCGACAAGGCTTCCTCCGATCTCATCCGCTTCCTTCCACTTTTCCGCTATCCTGCAGCTTGTCGCTTCCTCGTGTTCCTCGCGCTCGCTTCCTCTTCTTCCGTTCTCCTGCCGTCGCTCCGACAAGCCTTCCTCTGATCTCATCCGCTTCCTTCCTTTTTTCCGCTATCCTGCTGCTTGTCGCTTCCTCGTGTTCCTCGCGCTCGCTTCCTCTTCTTTCGTTCTCCTGCCGCCGCTCCGACAATCCTTCCTCCGATCTCATCCGCTTCCTTCCACTTTTCCGCTATCCTGCAGCTTGTCGCCTCCTCGTGTTCCTCGCGCTCGCTTCCTCTTCTTCCGTTCTCTTCCGCCGCTCCGACAATCCTTCCTCCGATCTCATCCGCTTCCTTCCTCTTTTCCGCTATCCTGCTGCTTGTCGCTTCCTAGTGTTTCTCGCGCTCGCTTCCTCTTCTTCCGTTCTCTTCCGCCGCTCCGACAATCCTTCCTCCGATCTCATCCGCTTCCTTCCACTTTTCCGCTATCCTGCAGCTTGTCGCCTCCTCGTGTTCCTCGCGCTCGCTTCCTCTTCTTCCGTTCTCTTCCGCCGCTCCGACAAGGCTTCCTCCGATCTCATCCGCTTCCTTCCACTTTTCCGCTATCCTGCAGCTTGTCGCCTCCTCGTGTTCCTCGCGCTCGCTTCCTCTTCTTCCGTTCTCTTCCGCCGCTCCGACAATCCTTCCTCCGATCTCATCCGCTTCCTTCCACTTTTCCGCTATCCTGCAGCTTGTCGCCTCCTCGTGTTCCTCGCGCTCGCTTCCTCTTCTTCCGTTCTCTTCCGCCGCTCCGACAAGGCTTCCTCCGATCTCATCCGCTTCCTTCCACTTTTCCGCTATCCTGCAGCTTGTCGCCTCCTCGTGTTCCTCGCGCTCGCTTCCTCTTCTTCCGTTCTCCTGCCGCCTCTCCGACAAGCCTTCCTCTGATCTCATCCGCTTCCTTCCTCTTTTCCGCTATCCTGCTGCTTGTCGCTTCCTAGTGTTTCTCGCTATCGCTTCCTCTTCTTTCGTTCTCCTGCCGCCGCTCCGACAATCCTTCCTCCGATCTCATCCGCTTCCTTCCACTTTTCCGCTATCCTGCTGCTTGTCGCTTCCTAGTGTTTCTCGCGCTCGCTTCCTCTTCTTCCGTTCTCTTCCGCCGCTCCGACAATCCTTCCTCCGATCTCATCCGCTTCCTTCCACTTTTCCGCTATCCTGCAGCTTGTCGCCTCCTCGTGTTCCTCGCGCTCGCTTCCTCTTCTTCCGTTCTCTTCCGCCGCTCCGACAAGGCTTCCTCCGATCTCATCCGCTTCCTTCCACTTTTCCGCTATCCTGCAGCTTGTCGCCTCCTCGTGTTCCTCGCGCTCGCTTCCTCTTCTTCCGTTCTCTTCCGCCGCTCCGACAATCCTTCCTCCGATCTCATCCGCTTCCTTCCACTTTTCCGCTATCCTGCTGCTTGTCGCTTCCTCGTGTTCCTCGCGCTCGCTTCCTCTTCTTCCGTCCTCTTGCCGCCGCTCCGACAATCCTTCCTCCGATCTTCTACGCTTCCTTCCTCTTTTCCGCTATCCTGCTGCTTCTCGCTTCCTCGTGTTCCTCGCGCCCGCTTCCTCTTCTTTCGTTCTCCTGCCGCCGCTCCGACAAGCCTTCCTCCGATCTCATCCGGTTCATTCCTCTTTCCGCTATCCTGCAGCTTGTCGCTTCCTCGTGTTCCTCGCGCTCGCTTCCTCTTCTTCCGTTCTCTTCCGCCGCTCCGACAATCCTTTCTCTGATCTCCTCCGCTTCCTTCCTCTTTTCCGCTATCCTGCTGCTTGTCGCTTCCTCGTGTTCCTCGCGCTCGCTTCCTCTTCTTTCGTTCTCCTGCCGCCGCTCCGACAAGCCTTTCTCCGATCTCCTCCGCTTCCTTCCTCTTTTCCGCTAACATGCTTCTTGTCTCTTCCTCGTGTTCCTCGCTCTCGCTTCCTCTTCTTCCGTTCGCCTGCCGACGCTTCGACAAGCCTTCATCCGACCTCCTCCGCTTCCTTCCTCTTTTCCGCTATCCTGCTGCTTGTCGATTGCTAGTGTTTCTCGCGCTCGCTTCCTCTTCTTCCGTTCTCTTGCCGCCTCTCCGACAAGGCTTCCTCCGATCTCCTCCGCTTCCTTCCTCATTTCCGCTATCCTGCTTCTTGTCGCTTCCTCGTGTTCCTCGCGCTCGCTTCTTCTTCTTTCGTTCTCCTGCCGCCGCTCCGACAATCCTTCCTCCGATCTCCTCCGCTTCCTTCCTCTTTTCCGCTATCCTGCTGCTTGTCGCTTCCTCGTGTTCCTCGCGCTCGCTTCCTCTTCTTCCGTTCTCCTGCCGTCGCTCCGACAAGCCTTCCTCTGATCTCATCCGCTTCCTTCCTTTTTTCCGCTATCCTGCTGCTTGTCGCTTCCTCGTGTTCCTCGCGCTCGCTTCCTCTTCTTTCGTTCTCCTGCCGCCGCTCCGACAATCCTTCCTCCGATCTCATCCGCTTCCTTCCACTTTTCCGCTATCCTGCAGCTTGTCGCCTCCTCGTGTTCTTCGCGCTCGCTTCCTCTTCTTCCGTTCTCTTCCGCCGCTCCGACAAGGCTTCCTCCGATCTCATTCGCTTTCTTCCACTTTTCCGCTATCCTGCAGCTTGTCGCCTCCTCGTGTTCCTCGCGCTCGCTTTCTCTTCTTCCGTTCTCTTCCGCCGCTCCGACAAGGCTTCCTCCGATCTCATCCGCTTCCTTCCACTTTTCCGCTATCCTGCAGCTTGTCGCCTCCTCGTGTTCCTCGCGCTCGCTTCCTCTTCTTCCGTTCTCCTGCCGCCTCTCCGACAAGCCTTCCTCTGATCTCATCCGCTTCCTTCCTCTTTTCCGCTATCCTGCTGCTTGTCGCTTCCTAGTGTTTCTCGCGCTCGCTTCCTCTTCTTCCGTTCTCTTCCGCCGCTCCGACAATCCTTCCTCCGATCTCATCCGCTTCCTTCCACTTTTCCGCTATCCTGCAGCTTGTCGCCTCCTCGTGTTCCTCGCGCTCGCTTCCTCTTCTTCCGTTCTCTTCCGCCGCTCCGACAAGGCTTCCTCCGATCTCATCCGCTTCCTTCCTCTTTTCCGCTATCCTGCTGCTTGTCGATTGCTAGTGTTTCTCGCGCTCGCTTCCTCTTCTTCCGTTCTCTTCCGCCGCTCCGACAATCCTTCCTCCGATCTCATCCGCTTCCTTCCACTTTTCCGCTATCCTGCAGCTTGTCGCCTCCTCGTGTTCCTCGCGCTCGCTTCCTCTTCTTCCGTTCTCTTCCGCCGCTCCGACAAGGCTTCCTCCGATCTCATCCGCTTCCTTCCACTTTTCCGCTATCCTGCAGCTTGTCGCCTCCTCGTGTTCCTCGCGCTCGCTTCCTCTTCTTCCGTTCTCCTGCCGCCTCTCCGACAAGCCTTCCTCTGATCTCATCCGCTTCCTTCCTCTTTTCCGCTATCCTGCTGCTTGTCGCTTCCTATTGTTTCTCGCTATCGCTTCCTCTTCTTTCGTTCTCCTGCCGCCGCTCCGACAATCCTTCCTCCGATCTCATCCGCTTCCTTCCACTTTTCCGCTATCCTGCTGCTTGTCGCTTCCTAGTGTTTCTCGCGCTCGCTTCCTCTTCTTCCGTTCTCTTCCGCCGCTCCGACAATCCTTCCTCCGATCTCATCCGCTTCCTTCCACTTTTCCGCTATCCTGCAGCTTGTCGCCTCCTCGTGTTCCTCGCGCTCGCTTCCTCTTCTTCCGTTCTCTTCCGCCGCTCCGACAAGGCTTCCTCCGATCTCATCCGCTTCCTTCCACTTTTCCGCTATCCTGCAGCTTGTCGCCTCCTCGTGTTCCTCGCGCTCGCTTCCTCTTCTTCCGTTCTCTTCCGCCGCTCCGACAATCCTTCCTCCGATCTCATCCGCTTCCTTCCACTTTTCCGCTATCCTGCTGCTTGTCGCTTCCTCGTGTTCCTCGCGCTCGCTTCCTCTTCTTCCGTCCTCTTGCCGCCGCTCCGACAATCCTTCCTTTCGATCTTCTACGCTTCCTTCCTCTTTTCCGCTATCCTGCTGCTTCTCGCTTCCTCGTGTTCCTCGCGCCCGCTTCCTCTTCTTTCGTTCTCCTGCCGCCGCTCCGACAAGCCTTCCTCCGATCTCATCCGGTTCATTCCTCTTTCCGCTATCCTGCAGCTTGTCGCTTCCTCGTGTTCCTCGCGCTCGCTTCCTCTTCTTCCGTTCTCTTCCGCCGCTCCGACAATCCTTTCTCTGATCTCCGCCGCTTCCTTCCTCTTTTCCGCTATCCTGCTGCTTGTCGCTTCCTCGTGTTCCTCGCGCTCGCTTCCTCTTCTTCTGTCCGCTTGCCACCGCTCCGACAATCCTTCTTCCGATCTCCTACGCTTCCTTCCTCTTTTCCGCTCTCCTACTGCTTGTCGCTTCCTCGTGTTCCTCGCGCTCGCTTCCTCTTCTTCCGTCCTCTTGCCGCCGCTCCGACAATCCTTCCTCCGATCTCCTCCGCTTCCTTCCTCTTTTCCGCTATCCTACTGCTTGTCGCTTCCTCGTGTTCCTCGCGCTCGCTTCCTCTTCTTCCGTTCTTTTACCGCCGCTCCGACAAGCCTTCCTCCGATCTCCTCCGCTTCCTTCCTCTTTTCCGCTAACCTGCTGCTTGTCGCCTCCTCGTGTTCCTCGCGCTCGCTTCCTCTTCTTCCGTTCTCCTGCCGCCGCTCCGACAATCCTTCCTCCGATCTCATCCGCTTCCTTCCTCTTTTCCGCTATCCTGCTGCTTGTCGCCTCCTCGTGTTCTTCGCGCTCGCTTCCTCTTCTTCCGTTCTCTTCCGCCGCTCCGACAAGGCTTCCTCCGATCTCATCCGCTTCCTTCCACTTTTCCGCTATCCTGCAGCTTGTCGCCTCCTCGTGTTCCTCGCGCTCGCTTTTTCTTCTTTCGTTCTCCTGCCGCCGCTCCGACAATCCTTCCTCCGATCTCATCCGCTTCCTTCCACTTTTCCGCTATCCTGCAGCTTGTCGCCTCCTCGTGTTCCTCGCGCTCGCTTCCTCTTCTTCCGTTCTCTTCCGCCGCTCCGACAAGGCTTCCTCCGATCTCATCCGCTTCCTTCCACTTTTCCGCTATCCTGCAGCTTGTCGCTTCCTCGTGTTCCTCGCGCTCGCTTCCTCTTCTTCCGTTCTCCTGCCGTCGCTCCGACAAGCCTTCCTCTGATCTCATCCGCTTCCTTCCTTTTTTCCGCTATCCTGCTGCTTGTCGCTTCCTCGTGTTCCTCGCGCTCGCTTCCTCTTCTTTCGTTCTCCTGCCGCCGCTCCGACAATCCTTCCTCCGATCTCATCCGCTTCCTTCCACTTTTCCGCTATCCTGCAGCTTGTCGCCTCCTCGTGTTCCTCGCGCTCGCTTCCTCTTCTTCCGTTCTCTTCCGCCGCTCCGACAATCCTTCCTCCGATCTCATCCGCTTCCTTCCACTTTTCCGCTATCCTGCAGCTTGTCGCCTCCTCGTGTTCCTCGCGCTCGCTTTCTCTTCTTCCGTTCTCTTCCGCCGCTCCGACAAGGCTTCCTCCGATCTCATCCGCTTCCTTCCACTTTTCCGCTATCCTGCAGCTTGTCGCCTCCTCGTGTTCCTCGCGCTCGCTTCCTCTTCTTCCGTTCTCCTGCCGCCTCTCCGACAAGCCTTCCTCTGATCTCATCCGCTTCCTTCCTCTTTTCCGCTATCCTGCTGCTTGTCGCTTCCTAGTGTTTCTCGCGCTCGCTTCCTCTTCTTCCGTTCTCTTCCGCCGCTCCGACAATCCTTCCTCCGATCTCATCCGCTTCCTTCCACTTTTCCGCTATCCTGCAGCTTGTCGCCTCCTCGTGTTCCTCGCGCTCGCTTCCTCTTCTTCCGTTCTCTTCCGCCGCTCCGACAAGGCTTCCTCCGATCTCATCCGCTTCCTTCCACTTTTCCGCTATCCTGCAGCTTGTCGCCTCCTCGTGTTCCTCGCGCTCGCTTCCTCTTCTTCCGTTCTCTTCCGCCGCTCCGACAATCCTTCCTCCGATCTCATCCGCTTCCTTCCACTTTTCCGCTATCCTGCAGCTTGTCGCCTCCTCGTGTTCCTCGCGCTCGCTTCCTCTTCTTCCGTTCTCTTCCGCCGCTCCGACAAGGCTTCCTCCGATCTCATCCGCTTCCTTCCACTTTTCCGCTATCCTGCAGCTTGTCGCCTCCTCGTGTTCCTCGCGCTCGCTTCCTCTTCTTCCGTTCTCCTGCCGCCTCTCCGACAAGCCTTCCTCTGATCTCATCCGCTTCCTTCCTCTTTTCCGCTATCCTGCTGCTTGTCGCTTCCTAGTGTTTCTCGCTATCGCTTCCTCTTCTTTCGTTCTCCTGCCGCCGCTCCGACAAGGCTTCCTCCGATCTCATCCGCTTCCTTCCACTTTTCCGCTATCCTGCAGCTTGTCGCCTCCTCGTGTTCCTCGCGCTCGCTTCCTCTTCTTCCGTTCTCTTCCGCCGCTCCGACAATCCTTCCTCCGATCTCATCCGCTTCCTTCCACTTTTCCGCTATCCTGCAGCTTGTCGCCTCCTCGTGTTCCTCGCGCTCGCTTCCTCTTCTTCCGTTCTCTTCCGCCGCTCCGACAAGGCTTCCTCCGATCTCATCCGCTTCCTTCCACTTTTCCGCTATCCTGCAGCTTGTCGCCTCCTCGTGTTCCTCGCGCTCGCTTCCTCTTCTTCCGTTCTCCTGCCGCCTCTCCGACAAGCCTTCCTCTGATCTCATCCGCTTCCTTCCTCTTTTCCGCTATCCTGCTGCTTGTCGCTTCCTAGTGTTTCTCGCTATCGCTTCCTCTTCTTTCGTTCTCCTGCCGCCGCTCCGACAATCCTTCTTCCGATCTCATCCGCTTCCTTCCACTTTTCCGCTATCCTGCTGCTTGTCGATTGCTAGTGTTTCTCGCGCTCGCTTCCTCTTCTTCCGTTCTCTTGCCGCCTCTCCGACAAGGCTTCCTCCGATCTCCTCCGCTTCCTTCCTCATTTCCGCTATCCTGCTTCTTGTCGCTTCCTCGTGTTCCTCGCGCTCGCTTCTTCTTCTTTCGTTCTCCTGCCGCCGCTCCGACAATCCTTCCTCCGATCTCCTCCGCTTCCTTCCTCTTTTCCGCTATCCTGCTGCTTGTCGCTTCCTCGTGTTCCTCGCGCTCGCTTCCTCTTCTTCCGTTCTCCTGCCGTCGCTACGACAAGCCTTCCTCTGATCTCATCCGCTTCCTTCCTTTTTTCCGCTATCCTGCTGCTTGTCGCTTCCTCGTGTTCCTCGCGCTCGCTTCCTCTTCTTTCGTTCTCCTGCCGCCGCTCCGACAATCCTTCCTCCGATCTCATCCGCTTCCTTCCACTTTTCCGCTATCCTGCAGCTTGTCGCCTCCTCGTGTTCTTCGCGCTCGCTTCCTCTTCTTCCGTTCTCTTCCGCCGCTTCGACAAGGCTTCCTCCGATCTCATCCGCTTCCTTCCACTTTTCCGCTATCCTGCAGCTTGTCGCCTCCTCGTGTTCCTCGCGCTCGCTTTTTCTTCTTTCGTTCTCCTGCCGCCGCTCCGACAATCCTTCCTCCGATCTCATCCGCTTCCTTCCACTTTTCCGCTATCCTGCAGCTTGTCGCCTCCTCGTGTTCCTCGCGCTCGCTTCCTCTTCTTCCGTTCTCTTCCGCCGCTCCGACAAGGCTTCCTCCGATCTCATCCGCTTCCTTCCACTTTTCCGCTATCCTGCAGCTTGTCGCTTCCTCGTGTTCCTCGCGCTCGCTTCCTCTTCTTCCGTTCTCCTGCCGTCGCTCCGACAAGCCTTCCTCTGATCTCATCCGCTTCCTTCCTTTTTTCCGCTATCCTGCTGCTTGTCGCTTCCTCGTGTTCCTCGCGCTCGCTTCCTCTTCTTTCGTTCTCCTGCCGCCGCTCCGACAATCCTTCCTCCGATCTCATCCGCTTCCTTCCACTTTTCCGCTATCCTGCAGCTTGTCGCCTCCTCGTGTTCCTCGCGCTCGCTTCCTCTTCTTCCGTTCTCTTCCGCCGCTCCGACAATCCTTCCTCCGATCTCATCCGCTTCCTTCCACTTTTCCGCTATCCTGCAGCTTGTCGCCTCCTCGTGTTCCTCGCGCTCGCTTTCTCTTCTTCCGTTCTCTTCCGCCGCTCCGACAAGGCTTCCTCCGATCTCATCCGCTTCCTTCCACTTTTCCGCTATCCTGCAGCTTGTCGCCTCCTCGTGTTCCTCGCGCTCGCTTCCTCTTCTTCCGTTCTCCTGCCGCCTCTCCGACAAGCCTTCCTCTGATCTCATCCGCTTCCTTCCTCTTTTCCGCTATCCTGCTGCTTGTCGCTTCCTAGTGTTTCTCGCGCTCGCTTCCTCTTCTTCCGTTCTCTTCCGCCGCTCCGACAATCCTTCCTCCGATCTCATCCGCTTCCTTCCACTTTTCCGCTATCCTGCAGCTTGTCGCCTCCTCGTGTTCCTCGCGCTCGCTTCCTCTTCTTCCGTTCTCTTCCGCCGCTCCGACAAGGCTTCCTCCGATCTCATCCGCTTCCTTCCACTTTTCCGCTATCCTGCAGCTTGTCGCCTCCTCGTGTTCCTCGCGCTCGCTTCCTCTTCTTCCGTTCTCTTCCGCCGCTCCGACAATCCTTCCTCCGATCTCATCCGCTTCCTTCCACTTTTCCGCTATCCTGCAGCTTGTCGCCTCCTCGTGTTCCTCGCGCTCGCTTCCTCTTCTTCCGTTCTCTTCCGCCGCTCCGACAAGGCTTCCTCCGATCTCATCCGCTTCCTTCCACTTTTCCGCTATCCTGCAGCTTGTCGCCTCCTCGTGTTCCTCGCGCTCGCTTCCTCTTCTTCCGTTCTCCTGCCGCCTCTCCGACAAGCCTTCCTCTGATCTCATCCGCTTCCTTCCTCTTTTCCGCTATCCTGCTGCTTGTCGCTTCCTAGTGTTTCTCGCTATCGCTTCCTCTTCTTTCGTTCTCCTGCCGCCGCTCCGACAATCCTTCCTCCGATCTCATCCGCTTCCTTCCACTTTTCCGCTATCCTGCTGCTTGTCGCTTCCTAGTGTTTCTCGCGCTCGCTTCCTCTTCTTCCGTTCTCTTCCGCCGCTCCGACAATCCTTCCTCCGATCTCATCCGCTTCCTTCCACTTTTCCGCTATCCTGCAGCTTGTCGCCTCCTCGTGTTCCTCGCGCTCGCTTCCTCTTCTTCCGTTCTCTTCCGCCGCTCCGACAAGGCTTCCTCCGATCTCATCCGCTTCCTTCCACTTTTCCGCTATCCTGCAGCTTGTCGCCTCCTCGTGTTCCTCGCGCTCGCTTCCTCTTCTTCCGTTCTCTTCCGCCGCTCCGACAATCCTTCCTCCGATCTCATCCGCTTCCTTCCACTTTTCCGCTATCCTGCTGCTTGTCGCTTCCTCGTGTTCCTCGCGCTCGCTTCCTCTTCTTCCGTCCTCTTGCCGCCGCTCCGACAATCCTTCCTCCGATCTTCTACGCTTCCTTCCTCTTTTCCGCTATCCTGCTGCTTCTCGCTTCCTCGTGTTCCTCGCGCCCGCTTCCTCTTCTTTCGTTCTCCTGCCGCCGCTCCGACAAGCCTTCCTCCGATCTCATCCGGTTCATTCCTCTTTCCGCTATCCTGCAGCTTGTCGCTTCCTCGTGTTCCTCGCGCTCGCTTCCTCTTCTTCCGTTCTCTTCCGCCGCTCCGACAATCCTTTCTCTGATCTCCTCCGCTTCCTTCCTCTTTTCCGCTATCCTGCTGCTTGTCGCTTCCTCGTGTTCCTCGCGCTCGCTTCCTCTTCTTTCGTTCTCCTGCCGCCGCTCCGACAAGCCTTTCTCCGATCTCCTCCGCTTCCTTCCTCTTTTCCGCTAACATGCTTCTTGTCTCTTCCTCGTGTTCCTCGCTCTCGCTTCCTCTTCTTCCGTTCGCCTGCCGACGCTTCGACAAGCCTTCATCCGACCTCCTCCGCTTCCTTCCTCTTTTCCGCTATCCTGCTGCTTGTCGATTGCTAGTGTTTCTCGCGCTCGCTTCCTCTTCTTCCGTTCTCTTGCCGCCTCTCCGACAAGGCTTCCTCCGATCTCCTCCGCTTCCTTCCTCATTTCCGCTATCCTGCTTCTTGTCGCTTCCTCGTGTTCCTCGCGCTCGCTTCTTCTTCTTTCGTTCTCCTGCCGCCGCTCCGACAATCCTTCCTCCGATCTCCTCCGCTTCCTTCCTCTTTTCCGCTATCCTGCTGCTTGTCGCTTCCTCGTGTTCCTCGCGCTCGCTTCCTCTTCTTCCGTTCTCCTGCCGTCGCTCCGACAAGCCTTCCTCTGATCTCATCCGCTTCCTTCCTTTTTTCCGCTATCCTGCTGCTTGTCGCTTCCTCGTGTTCCTCGCGCTCGCTTCCTCTTCTTTCGTTCTCCTGCCGCCGCTCCGACAATCCTTCCTCCGATCTCATCCGCTTCCTTCCACTTTTCCGCTATCCTGCAGCTTGTCGCCTCCTCGTGTTCTTCGCGCTCGCTTCCTCTTCTTCCGTTCTCTTCCGCCGCTCCGACAAGGCTTCCTCCGATCTCATTCGCTTTCTTCCACTTTTCCGCTATCCTGCAGCTTGTCGCCTCCTCGTGTTCCTCGCGCTCGCTTTCTCTTCTTCCGTTCTCTTCCGCCGCTCCGACAAGGCTTCCTCCGATCTCATCCGCTTCCTTCCACTTTTCCGCTATCCTGCAGCTTGTCGCCTCCTCGTGTTCCTCGCGCTCGCTTCCTCTTCTTCCGTTCTCCTGCCGCCTCTCCGACAAGCCTTCCTCTGATCTCATCCGCTTCCTTCCTCTTTTCCGCTATCCTGCTGCTTGTCGCTTCCTAGTGTTTCTCGCGCTCGCTTCCTCTTCTTCCGTTCTCTTCCGCCGCTCCGACAATCCTTCCTCCGATCTCATCCGCTTCCTTCCACTTTTCCGCTATCCTGCAGCTTGTCGCCTCCTCGTGTTCCTCGCGCTCGCTTCCTCTTCTTCCGTTCTCTTCCGCCTCTCCGACAAGGCTTCCTCCGATCTCATCCGCTTCCTTCCTCTTTTCCGCTATCCTGCTGCTTGTCGATTGCTAGTGTTTCTCGCGCTCGCTTCCTCTTCTTCCGTTCTCTTCCGCCGCTCCGACAATCCTTCCTCCGATCTCATCCGCTTCCTTCCACTTTTCCGCTATCCTGCAGCTTGTCGCCTCCTCGTGTTCCTCGCGCTCGCTTCCTCTTCTTCCGTTCTCTTCCGCCGCTCCGACAAGGCTTCCTCCGATCTCATCCGCTTCCTTCCACTTTTCCGCTATCCTGCAGCTTGTCGCCTCCTCGTGTTCCTCGCGCTCGCTTCCTCTTCTTCCGTTCTCCTGCCGCCTCTCCGACAAGCCTTCCTCTGATCTCATCCGCTTCCTTCCTCTTTTCCGCTATCCTGCTGCTTGTCGCTTCCTATTGTTTCTCGCTATCGCTTCCTCTTCTTTCGTTCTCCTGCCGCCGCTCCGACAATCCTTCCTCCGATCTCATCCGCTTCCTTCCACTTTTCCGCTATCCTGCTGCTTGTCGCTTCCTAGTGTTTCTCGCGCTCGCTTCCTCTTCTTCCGTTCTCTTCCGCCGCTCCGACAATCCTTCCTCCGATCTCATCCGCTTCCTTCCACTTTTCCGCTATCCTGCAGCTTGTCGCCTCCTCGTGTTCCTCGCGCTCGCTTCCTCTTCTTCCGTTCTCTTCCGCCGCTCCGACAAGGCTTCCTCCGATCTCATCCGCTTCCTTCCACTTTTCCGCTATCCTGCAGCTTGTCGCCTCCTCGTGTTCCTCGCGCTCGCTTCCTCTTCTTCCGTTCTCTTCCGCCGCTCCGACAATCCTTCCTCCGATCTCATCCGCTTCCTTCCACTTTTCCGCTATCCTGCTGCTTGTCGCTTCCTCGTGTTCCTCGCGCTCGCTTCCTCTTCTTCCGTCCTCTTGCCGCCGCTCCGACAATCCTTCCTTTCGATCTTCTACGCTTCCTTCCTCTTTTCCGCTATCCTGCTGCTTCTCGCTTCCTCGTGTTCCTCGCGCCCGCTTCCTCTTCTTTCGTTCTCCTGCCGCCGCTCCGACAAGCCTTCCTCCGATCTCATCCGGTTCATTCCTCTTTCCGCTATCCTGCAGCTTGTCGCTTCCTCGTGTTCCTCGCGCTCGCTTCCTCTTCTTCCGTTCTCTTCCGCCGCTCCGACAATCCTTTCTCTGATCTCCGCCGCTTCCTTCCTCTTTTCCGCTATCCTGCTGCTTGTCGCTTCCTCGTGTTCCTCGCGCTCGCTTCCTCTTCTTCTGTCCGCTTGCCACCGCTCCGACAATCCTTCTTCCGATCTCCTACGCTTCCTTCCTCTTTTCCGCTATCCTACTGCTTGTCGCTTCCTCGTGTTCCTCGCGCTCGCTTCCTCTTCTTCCGTCCTCTTGCCGCCGCTCCGACAATCCTTCCTCCGATCTCCTCCGCTTCCTTCCTCTTTTCCGCTATCCTACTGCTTGTCGCTTCCTCGTGTTCCTCGCGCTCGCTTCCTCTTCTTCCGTTCTTTTACCGCCGCTCCGACAAGCCTTCCTCCGATCTCCTCCGCTTCCTTCCTCTTTTCCGCTAACCTGCTGCTTGTCGCCTCCTCGTGTTCCTCGCGCTCGCTTCCTCTTCTTCCGTTCTCCTGCCGCCGCTCCGACAATCCTTCCTCCGATCTCCTCCGTTTCTTTCCTCTTTTCCGCTATACTGCTGCTTATCGCTTCCTCGATTTCCTCGCGCTCGCTTCCTCTTCTTCCGTTCTCCTGCCGCCGCTCCGACAAGCCTTCCTCCGATCTCCTTACCTTCCTTCCTCTTTTCCGCTAATCTGGTGCTTGTCGCTTCCTCGTGTTCCTCGCGCTCGCTTTCTCTTCTTCCGGTCCTTCACTTCTCGATGTTGCGGGTCGACTCTCCCTTCTGCCTCACTTTAGCTTCCTTTTATACCCGAACACGGCCGTTAACCATCGTCTGCCTGCTCGAGAGCCTTCTCGAAATTTCTATCCACGGCCAGTTAAAATGGGCCTACGCGCCGCTCTATTCCTGGTGGTCGCCACACTGCTCCCAACAAAAAATAGACATCTCGCGACCAAACACCATACGCGAGGGAGTCTCCCCCGTTGCCTCATGAATAGCCGCTCTATAGGCCATTAAAAATTGTGGTATGTGGATGTCCCAGCAGTCTTGGCGCTCGTCCACCACTTTGGCCAAGTGCTCCAACAGCGTTCGATTAAACCGCTCTACCATCCCATCTGACTGCGGGTGGAGGGGTGTGGTCCGCGTCTTCCGCATTCCCAATATGCGACACATTCCTTGAAAAACTCCGGATTCAAAATTACGCCCTTGATCTGTGTGAAGTTCTCTAGGAACACCATACCTGCTAACCCAGAGCGTTGTCAACACTTCCGCCACCGTATGCTCTTCCTGATTAGGTATTGCAAAGGCCTCTGCCCATTTAGTAAAATAGTCAAGGACAACCATTACATACTTGTTTCCGCTCTTCGTCCGTGGAAATGGCCCAGCGATGTCCAAGGCTACTCGTTCAAAGGAACACCTACGTTATAAGTTTTTAATTTCCCTCTAGTTCTTTTACACGGCCCTTTTGCGGCTGAACATGTGTCACAAGTTCTACACCACCTCTCCACATCGTCTCGGCAGTGGAGCCAGTAGAAGCGTTCTCTGACTTTCACCAAAGTTTTATTAACGCCAAAATGCCCCCCTGACACTCCGCCATGGTTTTCTCTAAGCACTTATTCGACCATGGATTTCGGATGTATCAATTGCATCCTATAAGACTTGTCATCTGCTGACTCCCAACGCCGCTTAAGTAGTCCGTTTTCTACGGACAAGGTGTCCCACCGCGCTCAGTAGCTTTTCACGGCTTCGCTTGTATTAGATATGTTTGCCCAGGGTGGCCGATCGCCGCCTGTCTTCCATCCTAGTATTTGTCCAATTTCCTCATCCTGCATTTGTGCCCTTCTTATTGCGTCAGTGTCCCACGTCTACGGTGTTTGAAGCCGCATCCTGTTCACCATACCGCAATTTTCCTTGTCTTCTATTCGACGACACTGACGACATTCGACCATACATGGGCGACGGAAAAGCGCATCAGCATTTGTGTGTGCTCTTCCTTTCCGATGCAATATAGAGAAGTGGTAATTCTGAAGTCGTTCAATCCAGCGCGCGACCTGGCTCTCAGGATTCTTTAACCGCAGTAGCCATTTCAGCGCGGCATGATCTGTTCTTATGATGAACGATCTTCCGTAAAGATAATGGTGAAAATGTTGCACCGCCTTCATGAGCGCCACAAGCTCCAACCGTGTAGTGCAGTAATTGCGCTCCGGTTTACTAAGTCCCTTGCTATAAAAAGCTATGGCACGTTCCTCTCCATCCTGTTTTTGTGACAATACCGCCCCTATGCCGACCTGACTAGCATCAGTATCCAAGACAAAGTCTCCCTCATCTCGTGGGTATGCCAGGACTGGTGCCGTTGTTAAACTAAGCTTGAGCTGATCAAACGCCTTTTGACATTCATGGTTCCAGGCAAAGGATTGGTTTTCTTCCGTCAACCGATGTAATGATTTCGCGATTTCAGAAAATCCCCTAATAAACTTCCGGTAATAGGAAGAGAACCCGAGAAAACTATTTATCTCCGTTTTATTTTTGGGGAGCTCCCAGTCTTGCACAGCCTGCACCTTGTCAGGGTACACCTCCACTCCTTGACCGGACACCACATGGCCCAAATATTTTACCTTTTTCTTAAAAAGATGGCATTTCTTTGGACTAAGGCGTAAATTTGCGCCATGGAACCTCAAGAGAATGTTTTTGAGATTCTTGAAGCCCTCCTCGAAAGATTTTCCTAGAATAATAATGTCGTCGAGGTACACCAAACACTGAGACCAGGTCAACCCATTGAGCACCAATCCCATCAAACGTTCGAAAGTGGCTGGGCATCACAGTAAACTGCCAAAATGCAGTTTTCTCGCGATCCTCGGGGGCTAACTCAACTTGCCAGTATCCTGACTGGAGATCTAGTGTAGAAAACCACAATAAACCAGCTAATGCGTCTATTGTGTCCTCGATACGGGGTAGAGGGAACGAGTCTTTCTTCGTCATAGCATTGAGGGCACGATAGTCGACACAAAATCGCGACGTTCCATCCTTTTTCTTCACGACGACTATAGGAGATGCCCATGGTCCAGATGAAGGTTCTATTACACCTTGGATGGCCATATCCTGGATAAGCGAGGCTACCTCGCTTTGCCTAGCCAAAGGTATTCGCCGAGGACCTTGTTTTACCGATTTCGCCTGCCCTACGTCAATTCTATGTCGAATGAGATTTGTGCGTCCAAAGTCTCCAGGTGTCCTGACAAAGATATCTTGAAATTCTAGGAGGCTCCTAAGATCCTGTCGTTTAGTCGGTGAAAGTTCTTGGGAAGCATCTCGATACAGTGCGTCCAACTCTGCCGGCAGAATCTCATCAGAACGTTGGCTAACTCCCCCGCTAGTGCCCGAGTATACAGCGACCACTGGATCTCCACTAGCCAACTGAAGTCCGGATTTAAGGTTCAGCGTAGCGTCCGATAGGTTGGCCGCACGTATTGCCATTTATTCACTCCCTAAGTTCAGTAATGTTTTTCCCACCACCAGTCCGGCAGGAACGTTGCTCGACTCAGCCGACTCTGCTACCACTAGCACCCCCCTGCCTTGTTCCTCCGCAGTCACCGGAACCATCGCTTCTGATCGAGGTGGAACTTCTACGATTGTAGCTACCCTGAGGCTCCGGTGCGAGACAGGCAGTTCGTCGCTGTTGTCCAGCAGAGCCACTTCCTGGTCCTTGAAACGTAGGGAGTTGCGAGTCAAATCCACAACACACCCATTCTGGCGCAAGAAGTCCATCCCTAAAATGCACTCATCGACTATATTTGCGACGTATGCACGGTATGGAATTTTCTTCTCCCCAAGACCGATTTCCAGCTGACACTCGTTCAGCACAGGCGCAGTCTGCCCGGTGACGGTTTTCAAAATCAGCCATCTACCCGGTTGCATCATTATCATTTGCTCTCTATCGACTATGTTAGCATTTATTAGGGTCACACTAGCTCCAGTATCTACTATTATTCGACAATTTCTGCCGTTTATGCTCCCCTCAGCTAAGAGGTCTGAATGAGAGCCGGCCGCGCCAACATTCACGATGAGGGGCTCTTGTCCTAAGGTAACCGGCCTCTGCCCCTCAAGACCGGCTATTCCTCGTTTCCCCGCTGCGTTGGCCGAGTCAGGCTGGTAGTAGCGTCTTTATCTCGCCTCCAGTACCTGCAGTCCCTTTGTAGATGGCCACTCCTTCCGCAGTTCCAGCATCGAAGACGGGTTCCCTGCTGACCTTCCCTTCTAGCTTCACGGATCACTTCTCTAATCTGCCGCACTACTTCTTTTGTCTCCCCATCAGGCTCAACTACCTAAACTTCCCTAATGTTTGCCACATTTCGGGATGCTCGTTTGGCTGCCTCATTGGCGAGGGCAAATACAAGAGCGTCGCTACTCTTGGTCTTCCCGCTCATGCGAACAGCGTGTTGCAGGTGTCATGGTCCCTCAGGGCATTCACGAAGGCATCCGTCTGTATTTCTTCCAGAAAGTCGGGTACAGCATTTGGATAGGAGAGGCGAGCCAGCCGTCTAATATCTGACTCTAACTCCTGCAGTGTTTCACCTGGTTTTTGCATCCTATTCCGTAATTCCAATCGGTGCACTTGCTGCAGGTGGTCATCACCGTACCGGAGTTGTATTGCCGATGAAATACTGCTAAACTCTTTTCGTTGCGCGACTGGTATGGTTTGTAGTATTTCAGATGCTCTCCCGCAAAGCGACAGGATAAGGGCGGTGACCTTCTCTTCTTCAGTCCAGCGATTTGACTTTGCCGCGGCGTCGAACTGCGTCCTATAGATCGTCCATGGCATTGTCCCGTCGAATGTTGGTACCTTAAACGTTCCCCTCTGGGAACCTTCTACGAAGTTTCCATCACCCATTCGTACAGCCGCCCTTACGCTTTCCGATTGTTGGTGGAGTCTGTCTAGGCGGCTGGCCTTTCCTTTCACGCCTTCCAGCCTTTCATTCACCATCTGTATTTGGTCAGAAAGTCCCTCTTCACCATTTGTAGGTCTTCATCCACTCTCCTAAATTTTGCATCCAACTCCTTCTCTATTCACTCAACTACTCTTACTATTTCGCCCTTTTGTTCTCCGATCGCAGCTTTTTGTTCGTCGATTGAAGCTTTCTGGGCGTCTATAGCAGCTTTTTGCTCCCGAAACTCGATGGTCTGTTGATGCATCATAGTGGTTAGTTGCTGCAGTAGATCCATCATTTTAGATGGCTGCTGATCATCTTCACCTGCTGTCTCCACTACTCCACTTCCAGACGCCTCCTCGCGAAACAAAAAGGCCTGAGGATTCTTGCCCTCTTTCGTCAGAGCATTAGCAAGGCGCTCCATTAGTTCGTTCTTATTCCCACCTTGGTGCAGGCTACGGCTCGCTAATTCTCCTCGCAGTTCTTTTACGCTTAACTCCGCAAGCGTCTTACCGGCGCCGTCCATCCCGCCGATCCCACTTCTGACACCAAATGTTACGTGCTCGTGGGTACGGAGGGATCGACGGGAATGAAACGACACCGATTATCCGTTCTCTTTTTTTATTTTCCGAGCTTCCTTCGCTCCACCAAGCCGTTCTCCGCTACCTTCCTCTTCTTCCGTTCTCCTGCCGCCGCTCCGACAAGCCTTCCTCCGCTTCCTTCCTCTTCTTCCGCTATCCTGCCGCTGGTCGCTTCCTCGTGTTCCTCGCGCTCGCTTTCTCTTCTTCCGGTCCTTCACTTCTCGGTGTCGCGGGTCGATTCTCCCTCCTAATTTAATTGTTTGTTTGAATGCCCAGCCGATTTGCCTCTCTTACAGCACAAATGGGTATATCAGAGGTAGTACAATGAATAACCGGGGAGGGAGGAGGGAAACCCGGTGCCGGCATTTGCCTGCTCTTACGAAGAACACCAGGGGGGCCAACGGCTTAACGTCCCTTCCGAAGGACGGAACAGTTGAATTTGCGCGGTCTCCTCAAAACACACAAACAGGGGGCCGGGTGACCTTGGAAAATCCTACTTACGCAGGATTCGTACCCGATGACTTTTTCAAGCATCAGGCGAGTAGCAGCCAGCGTCCTAACCACTACACCACCGGCACCCCCTACCCTCCCTCCTGCCTCACTTTAGCCTCCTTTTATGCCCGACCGCGGCCGTTAACCGTCGTCTGCCTGCTCGAGAGCCTTCTCGAAATTTCTATCCACGGCCAGTTAAAATGGGCCTACGCGCCGCCCTATTCCTGGTCGC
Source organism: Tanypteryx hageni (assembly GCA_028673005.1). Lineage (NCBI taxonomy): Eukaryota > Metazoa > Arthropoda > Insecta > Odonata > Petaluridae > Tanypteryx > Tanypteryx hageni. Next base: position 80,644,108 of record CM054112.1, read on the forward strand.
CACAGTATTAAGATATTATTCACATGTGATGGAAATGTAGTAGCTTAAATATAAAGAATTCTAAAGAATATATCCATTATTTATCCATCAATATCCTCTGAGAAATATCAACATGTCCTAAACAAACTCCTCACAGTAATATAAGTTAGTAAATTACCATCATTTGCTGAAATATCCATCAATTGTGAAGATTCAGCAGATGACGTCTGTAAATCCAACTTCTGTTTCTTGGTTTCCTGATATGCCTTTCTCTCTGCAGGTGGCTTTCTCTCTACTTTAAGTGGTATATGGCAAAATATTGTAGGAATTGCATTTGGCTTCAATTTTATGAGACCATCAGCTCTACTCATTTCGAACTGGTCTCTTGTAAAGTGCGCCTGAAGAATACTACATTAACCAAAAGAATTTGAGAAGTAAACAAAAATAGAGATGTATATTGCACATTTTCACACGAAAATGTTTTCTGAGTTTAGGATTAGAAAAAATTTTTTTTACGCCCGAATACGACAAATTAATTTCTTTCTTACAGAGCAAGGATTTTATTTAGATAATTATTTTTAATTTCATAAGGAATTTGAAAAAATTTACATTAACCGATGGACAAAAACAACATTCAGTTCTACCCATTTCATAAAATCCATTCGTTAATACTTAAATGTAGTAACTTACCAATGAGAGTTTTAAATATTCATTGAAATTAGTATACTCCATTTATTGTTAAAAACAAATAACGATGTAAACCGATTAGAAATAAAATGAACTTACATCAAAAAGCCGTGAATCTTTGCCTGGGACTCAGTCCTTTCTATTAATTTCTTGAATCCATATCTTCCATCTTTCTTCATTCCGAGCACCTGTAGGTAAATTATGAAGTTTCTTCCCCTTCTCAGGTTTCGAGTAGCACCCAAAAGCACAGCACTGAGGCATAATGTTAGGAAATATTCGCTCACTAAACACCAAACCGTCCCTTCGCTCGTTCTAACTGCACAGTAATGAGGCTAGAATTAGGCTGAAAATGGCGGCTGGTCATTCTCAACCAATCAGAAGGCTTGGTTGTCGGCAAACCGAGCGGAAAACGATGGCCATACTTTGGTGATAGAGAGCTTTACAGACTACTACTCGTACGTGGTGCCCAACCATTTTTACTGGCGGGCCGCATCGGTGTTCGCAAATCCTTCGCCGGGCCGCATTGGAAGTTGCTAATTCTTCGGCGGGCCGGATTAGAGGTTAAATCTAAGGAGCAATATAAGTGAAAATCAAGTTTAAAAAAGGTTTTATGGCTAACATTTCAGTATTAAAAGTTTCATTATAACAATTTTCATAAAATGTACGAATTTGTGTGTTAAACTTTTTGGGTAGATTTTTCATCATACCCTCGCGGGCCGTAGGTTGGGCACCACTGTTGTAGGTAGCAATAGTACCAACTGTGCTAAGAGGCGTCTGGTGCCCACGTAACCGATAAGTACGAAAGTATAATTTATAACTGTATCCCTTCTTTTTTCTTTGAATGGAGACGCCTCTCAGCACAGTTAACGTGAGGAGGAATGGAAAACAGTTTCACCAACCACCCAATCCGGTGGGTCCGAGTAAAAGTTTCTTTTGTTCAAATTGAGTTCCAATGGAGAACTGCCGAGAACTGCTCCAAGTAATTCCAAATCTCGCCACATTCAGCGACTTATAATTCCATATCTCGCCCCTAGATGAGCGCTGCGGAGGTGGTGCTCACGTAACCGATAAGTACCGAAATAAATTGCTTTAAAACAAGAAGTCCAAACAAGGACTAGTGCAGGCTGGTTTCCCAAAGTTGACGTCCCGAATTGATTAATTATATTGACAGGAAATGTTTCAGTATGTGGTAATCATTTCAAGGAAAACTCGTACTATACATACCATTTGTAATTCATAGTTTATCAATTATAGAGAAAAATTAAAAAACAAAATAATTGAGCATTATTAGGTTTGCAATACTAAAAGCCATGTCAATATCTCTTTCTGACATTTTAATTTGCATCTATTTTTCAAATAAACGAATTTAATAAATGTTACTATTTATAAGCTGGTATGTATGGGTCAATTGTCCATTGCTGAAGGGCAGTTGAGTGGAAAAGAAAATAACCCATTTGTTCACTCGTCTATGCTAAAGTCGAGTTTGGAATACTCGTCTTCATGGCAACAATCTGATAAAATATGATGTAAAACGCAGAAACGCTGTTTTAGTAGAAATTCAAGAAAATGCGATCAACTATCAAAATTCTGGGATGAGAATTATAACCTAAATTCTTTTCCCCTTAAAACAGTATAACCTCGCTTCAATATAACAACTGTAAGGTATTTTAAAGTATTAAAGAAAAAATCTCTGCATGATGGATTTGTGCCTATGTAAAACAAAAAGGGAAAAAACGTTGGCTATACTCTAGATGGATCTACATTGCTGACAGCAGGTGAACAAGTGCTTGGTGAGAGTTTTGGTGTACTGAATGAGCAGGATAAAGACACTGGACACAATGAGATGGGAGGTGATAATGCAGTGAATAATAACAAAAGTAGTAGTGATTCATATGAAAAGGGAGGGTTGCAAGACATGGTGAAACAATTCAATAGTAAATAAACAGAAACTTCTTCACCGTAAAAAGGAAGAGAATACTCACACTCATGCTGCAGGTTGCTGGTAAACACCATCACAGGACCTAAGTCAAAAGGAGACATACACACATGCAGAAACATAAAATCTACTCACATAGTAAACTAACCAAAAATTTAAACTAGACACTGATGTTTCAACAGCTAAGCTGTCATCTCCAGTATGTGAAGATGACAGCTTAGCTTAGTGTGAGTATTTTCTTCCTTTTTATGGTGAAGAAGTTTTAGCTTATTTACTAGTAGTGATTCAGAATCAGAAGATGAGGAATGATACATGTTTTGAAAAATTATCTGTCAAATTTGATCAAATACCACAATCTCAAGGAAGATGTGAGGGAAAGTGACCCTTAAGGCTCCAAAACACGGTTTTATTGGGGTTCCTGATGACACTCATTTGTCACAAGTTGCATTCATTTACCTGCTCAAGGAAATACATGGTGTAGTTGTAGAGAGTGTAGCACAAAGAATTTGTAAAAAAGATCAAAAATCATTTGTTCAGCTTGTCAACTTCCACTTTGTGCAATAGGTCCCTTGTTTTGCAAAATTCCATGGAAAATAAACTGACAGAAAAAATCAATAATCCAGTTGCCTACAAAGTGTATTGTAACGGAACCATATACCCAGTGATGTAATTTTGTATCCTATTTTTATAACGATTTAGATTGTAATAATGTTTGCAAAGCCATAAACATTTAGTTGCTTATAAATAAAAATATTTACTTAAAAAATACAGCCATTTTGTGTATTTATTTTAAGTTATTTACCAGTTTTGTAATGGTAATATCAATCACAGATAACCACAGGTGTATTGCATATGAAGGACTACTAGGGTATATACTTCCCACTAATTTTTTTAAGCAAAGTAGTCAAGAAAAAAACATAAATGATCAATTGTACTATTATATACCTACCCTCATTTATGCATGTTCTTCAGTTAAAATTATTTAAAAATGTTTAGAAATAATTTAGTCATGAAAGGGTTAAAGGAATTTATTTCTCTTAAAATCATTTTGTGAGAGTATAAAATACAATTAATATCAACACATTATCATATAATGACTCCAACTGATGTTTACAACTAAGTATTCTGAAGTGTTAATATAAATCTCAACTTATTTCCCGCCAATTTATCTTGATTGTATTAATCAGCCTCAACAAATTACAAATGATTTTCAACGAACTCGTAATTTTCAATAAACTAGCCCTTCAATGAGTTTATCATTCAATGAATTTGTTTTCAATGAATTTGCTTTCAATAAATTTGTTTTCGATAAATTAACCTACAACCCTTGCCTGGACTAAGATTTGACCAAGTTTGTATCACTGCAGCATTGCCAGATGCTAAAAACCAAACCCAGTAAAGATCAAAATGTTTACATTGTATTGTTTACGGAATTTCTTTTTACAAACTTCATATTTTTTTGTAATAGGATGAATGTTTATTGTGCTAAACCGATATACAATGATTTTTGTTAAAATGTAACATTTTTACATAATGTTACATAGTAAATTAGCAAGGGACGGAAAATAATTTTGTTTTACTGACTATTTCATTAATCCAGTGTTCGTTACACCAGCATTTTACTGTATGTATGTATAAGCAATGATGTCTGTATTACTGCTCTGTTACTTTTATAGATGGCTTAAGTTTAAAGTACTTATTCTTTTAAGACTATAGAAGGATATTTCAAGAAGAAAATTTCCTGTTTTATATAAAAAATCTTTCTAAGCAAAAATAGCTACTGAAGGTGATCAAAAGTAGATTCATTCATTCGTGTTCTGTCTTACGACAGGTCCTACCAATTAATTAATTAATTGGTTTTTGACTAGGGAATATACATACACGGTGTGGTGGTTTCCCGTTGCCTTCCACACCGGACACACACACAGAAGGGAGGAGGGAAACCCGGTGCCGGCATTTGCCTGCTCTTGCGAAGAACACCAGGGGGGCCAACGGCTTAACGTCCCTTCCGAAGGACGGAACAGCTGAATTTGCGCGGTCTCCTCAAACCACGCAAACAGGGGGCCGGATGACCTTGAGAAAAAATCCTACTCACGCAGGATTCGTACCCGATGACTTTCAAGCATCGGGCGAGTAGCAGCCAGCGTCCTAACCACTACACCACCGGCACCCCTCAAAAGTAGATAAATAGAAAAAAATAACCCAAGGCCCATCATATCTAGCCATTTGATGGACCAGTTGGCTAGTGGCTGTCTGACCTTGGGACAAATGATAATAAATGATTGTCAATCGATTGGATTAGTTAGACAGGTGATTAATTAACAGTGGAGTAAATGTACTAAAGATCTAAGAATATGCTTTATTATATGAGACTAAATCGAATTTAGGCATGTTTTTAGAGCAGTAAATATTCAATTCTTTGTATTTAGATGTAAATTTTTTAAATGAGAAAATGATTTTCCAAACAAGAATTGTGATCTTAAATTCAATAAATATTTAAATATCTATTCACAAAAATAGCAATTAGAAAAATAAATAATAAATTTAAAAAGAGGAGAAAACTGTGTTGATTGAATTAGTGAAAAAACAATTAACGGTGGATAAAATTGCAGAAAACACAATAATTTTTAATTATGAATCTGTTGTAGCAGTCAACTTCTTAACTTTTGCATACTAACAGTAATGAGAAATTTCCAATGGTAAAGATTAATGACACAGTCAAACATGGCTAAATGAATGCTGCTTATTTTCACAGAGAGAAAGTTCAACATTTTTTAAATCTCTAATTATAAACAAAGTTTATCATTCAAGATCAAGCAATTAAATAATCAAAAGATAAAAAATGTACTTATCTCAGGAATCTCCAATAGCCTTAACAAGTTCATAAAAACCATGATACCAGCACGTGTTCTTTTAGAATCTACTCTCGGTCAATTAGCACTGAAGACTTCCTTTGTAGTCGAAATGCACATTTTGGTTTTTCATAACATTGTTGTGGGTGTTGGAAATAATTGATATAAGTATTTTTCCGTCTTTTGATTGTTGAGTGCTTCTTCTTGAATTTTTTTTCAGCCATAATATGAGCTTGATAATTCTTTTTTTAAAAACCGATGGATGCAGTCTTGACGTGGTGGAACTCCATATTCAGGAAAATGAATAAAATGTTTAGTAAAGAATCCACTTTAATAACTCTTGCAGAACAGACGACTGGTTTCGAATAACACTTAGTCATCATCAGATCAAGAATAAGGACACTACAACGTATATATAGGGAATGGGCGAAGGTCGGAGAGGGAGGGGGAGGCGTGGAGAAAGCAGGAGAGGGGAAAGGAAGTGGGGCTCCTAAACGGTACTTTTTAGGGCGTGGGCGGAGGGGGAAGAAGACGGTTGGGGTAATTGTTTAGCAAGGGAAAGACCGAGAGAAGGAGCGGTGAATGGGTTGGGAAGAGATGTTTGTTAATGATGTCGTTGGCGTGGGTCTTCACGTGGTGGAGGATTTCTAATTGTTCGAGAAGGTTGACTCTCCAGCTTTTGTTTTCGAGATGCAATATGGTTGGACAAAAATTGGCAGAATGTTTGTGATCAATGAGGTGCTTTGCAAAATGGGATGGGAATGTTCTTTGCAACGGGTCTTAAAATTCCTTCCCGTTTATCCAATGTAAAATTTGTCGCAATCATTGCAACTCAATTTGTAAATGCCGCTTTTATTAAGATTTTCAATTTTATCTTTTCCATTGGAAAGAAAATGGCCTAAACTGGAGGTTCCATAGAAAGAGGGTCTTGATAAGTTTTTAGGGAGAAGATTCGCGATTTTGAGGGAAAGAGGGCCTGTACGTATAAAGAAGGCGAAACCAGCGAGGTTTGGTTTCGGTCTCGGGAGAAGGGCAGAAGATTTTATTGAGGGCCAATTTCTTTTGTTTACGGAAAAGGATAGTGTCTATTAGGGAAGGGGAATAGCCGTTAGCAAGCGTAATATGTTTAATAGTGTTAAGTTCTTTTTGGAAGGAGTAAGGAGAAAGAGGGATGTGCGTGAGGCGGTGTATCATCGGCGTGTTTTTGAGAAGTGTGGTGTCTGGAGGAAACATAGTGTGTGGTTGGTGTATGTGGATTTGCGAAAAATGGAAAATTCTAGGTTAAGGTTAGGGCGTCGAATGGTAAGGTCTAGGAAGTTCAGAGATTGGTTTTCTTCCATTTCAAAGGTAAAGTTTGTTCAGGTAGGAGGTAAAATTACACAATTGTCTATCAGTACCATTCCAAATGCAAAAAATATTGTCTACATAGCGACACCAAAACAATATTTTATTGGTGAAAGGTTGAGCGGAATTAAACAGTTTCTTCTCTAAAGCGTCCATAAAAATATCGGCGAGGAGAGGTGACAGCGGAGAGCCCATTGCCAATCCTTCGGATTGTTCTTAAAACACATTTTGAAATCGAATATAATTTTGGGAAAGGCATACAAAGTACAAAGTTCTATCACTAGGTTCGTGGGGGTATCTGACGATGAAAGAATGTTCACTTGAAAGGCAAGTTTATGTGCTGGCGAGGATACACTGGAGACCACCGGCCGAATAGGAATTCCGGGTTTATGAATTTTTGCAGAATTTTTGCCATGAATGAAACTGCAGTCTATGCCAGAGCATGTCTCACCTTTATGAAACTCACTGGGCAGTTTTGAGATGCTAAACTTCTACTTAAAGTGGTTTCTTTGTCACTTCTTTGCCATAGTAAATGATCTTCAGTGCTCTCACTTTCTCTAGTTAAATCTACCTATGAACTACCCTCTTTCAGTTTACTTTGCGCATCCACATACAAATGCTTGATAAGAGACAGATGTTCACAAGGGAGATAAGGGGAGTGGTTGTCCCCATGGTTATTCTTCAAAAATTATAAAAAATATACTGCATATTTTCTTTTCTCTATTCAGTCAGCACACCTGGACAATTTTTGAATTTAACTCGAAGGCAAATCACTGAAATGTCTCAAACCAAAGTTAGGGTCACTCCCACACCCTAGAAAAATTTATGTCGACACCCACATGAGGGAGTGGAGTAAAGTACGATGACCAGCAAAATTTTCGTGAAAAAAGGATGTTTGTCAATTCTTCTTATAAGTGAAGCAAATGAAAACGGATGAATGTTTTATTTGAGCGTAATATTAAATTTGGTAGGGCATAAATCACAGTGAAAAAGCCACTTCAAATTTTCGTAGTTTATTAAAAAATTTATAGATATCATAAAACAAAACCTTTTATTTACTATAGAGGCAAGACAAAATGAGCATTCAACATGCATATGGTTCTTTAGCAATTGTAAAATAAAAAGTTAAGCGTGGAATATCAATCTAAGAGCTGAATTTATTGAGGAGAATGAGTTGAATGGATGGGATTATCTTCAGGTGCATATTAAACTATCATGATTATTATTGACATTTCGCCACAGAACTTGAAACACATCCATTAGAGTACATCTTTTCTGTCACATAAAAGCAATGAAATCTAAATCATTTCATTGATTTAGAATTTAGTCCACTGAAGATAATATATATGATGTAGTCAGTGGCGGATTTGGAAATTTTCCGCCCCTAGGCCAAATTATTTTTCTGCCCCCTTTTTGGCGTTTTTGGGCGCGTTTCGCTTCCAGTATAAGCACCTATTAGCGTCAGTTTGTCCGTCCGTCCATCCGCATGTTCGTTCTCGGTTTCTACCCAACGGATTTTTATGAAAATTGATATTAAGGACTTACAGTAAAAGAAAATAAGAAAATCACAAAAACTAATCATATAAACGAATCAGGGGTACCACTTTACTGGCAACAAAAATAAACTTTCCGCTATATCTCGTAAATGTTTGGTCAAATTAAAATAATATTTAAATAGTCTTATAGAACTAGTAACGTAGAGTACCTATTTCTTTTTTATACGTTTTTATCATTGGAGTAGCCGCTGTCAAGAAAATTGAATAAGAAAGTCGTAACTCGCATTGAACTTAGAAAATTTCTTGCATAGCTACCCAATTCTTGTCAACGTAAATAATCTTATTGGTTGCTGAAGTAAATAAGATCTGCTATAATTACAAAAAACATTTAATTCCTTGCGTGTGCATGACAGATTTTGTAAGCGGAAGGAAATGGATTATCTACGGCAAAGAAAAGAAAATGAACGTAAATATTACAACAACTGAACTCAAGTGAGGTATGTTTTAAATGATTTTCGATTGTTTGGTTGGTTAAAACTGATTAGAAGTTAAATCAATAAATATAAATCGACTATTTCCCTGGAATCCTTTCTGATATGTCGTTTTGCAGTATTAATCATTAAAATTACGTAATATGTTTATTGATGCACCAACTAAAGGGGCAGGAGAAATTTTTAATAGACAAAGATACAATCGGATCGTGGTGTTTTGCTCTTTTATGGTGTGTGTTCGGTCAAATTATATCGTATAGTTTCAAATACTCCATTGCACGAAACGCGCCTATTTGTGATACACTGTACACTTCCCTAACTTGTTTTTCTGAAATAATTGCTTATGTATATAGTTTGTCTGTCCACCCGTCCGTCTGCGGATCATAATAATTAAATTCATCGAAAGCCTGCGTAATAATATTTTTTTAATTCATGCCCTGTAATCCTGTTTTTATTGCCACCCCGAAATCTCGCCGCCCCTAGTCCATTGCCTACTTTGGCCTTATTTCAAATCCGCTACTGGATGTAGTCATACGAAACTATATAAGTACCCGAATATTGTCTGCAGAAAGATTTCAGTATGGCTTTCTGAAAAGAATATGGGTGTCATTAGTTTCATTCCATCCCACTTCAAACACTAGCAATACTTCCAAATAAGTTCGCGATCTTATGTTATCAGCATCTAAGGCCTTCAATTTTTCTAATCTTAATCATAGTATGTACATAATTCTCTTCCAACTCATTCAACACCTTCCTATCAACTTCATTCGCCAAACAGAGTACCTTCATCTTTTACGTAGAGATGAAAATGCTACACAAGTTCCACCGATTGTATTACGTATGAAAATTTGAAGTAAGAGGGATCGTTAAACTGAGAAATAAATCAGATAGTGTGTGAATGTGAAGAGTCTAGCGGGCGTCGACCTAACTCTGCGGACGGAGGCAGAAATTAAGTGGAAACGCAAACGCGAAAATTTCGGCTTTCGAGCTGTTTTTTCTTTCGGTCGGGCAAGTAATAATATATGTGCGCCCGTAATGTATTTCGTTTCATTAAAAAAAATCCGCGAGCTTCAGAATGCTCCTTCTCTTGGTTTTATGAGCACACTTGTATTTTTTACTGGGCATGCAATACACAGAGACCGCTACATTATATTATTACGCTGTGCTTATAATTATATATTAGATGTTAAATGCTCATTTGTGAGATGGAAATGATTTATAATTATTATATTCATCGATTTGACGCATAAATCCAAGATCTCCGTGATTTTTAACGGGAACGCGTTCGAATAAAATTCTTTAAATTAATTCTATCATTGCTATCCAAACAAATGGCCAGTCAGATGTCAAGTTATGGAATGCAAATTCGACAATTATAACGCGAAATTCATAGTGGAACATTTTAAAGATTTATGACTTGCGTCCATCCATAGAACACACACGTAATAATAGCTTAAGACCGCATGCGGTTGGTGGATCAATTTAATGAGGCTGGTCACTCGGAGGGAGAGATCTGTACCTATACGAGGGATCATGAATAAGTGAAATATTACATTTAGCTGCCTTCCGCAACGATGTGAAAATACCGACCGCTCTTTCGAGTCGCTTGCCAACATTCGTGTAGAAAAAGAATTTGAAGCCGCAAACCATAAATCGGACCGTTCGCGTACATCGTACTTCGGTTTTTTCAGATAACGGTAATTCGTTTTTTTTAAAGCGTGTAAATCACGCAATGAGTGGAAGTAAGAAAAGAAAATGGATACGAGAGAAAAAGTGATTCGGGAATGGGAAAAACGGTTTTATTTCTGTTCAGTGCAACGCATAACCTCGGTACCTTATCATTTAAAAAAAATTTTAAAAAAGGTGTAACGTTGGCCCCCATTACGGCGGTCACATGCCATGACGATAAGCGCGCCTGTATTGTATGCATTCATTTTTTTTGAATTTATGCGTTTGGCACATTGGATGTCATTAGTATGCTCAGACTACGTACCGACCAGATCCCACTCGTAACTTAAGGCAGAAATTTACATTCACGCGCGGGATGTTCATTTTTCCAAACATATATTATTAATTTTTTTGATATTTTAATTAACACGTTAACTGCCATGTGACGCGGCTGCCGTCGTACGGATTGCTAAAGGACTAGGCCCTAACGACGCCTCCCGCTCGTAAATCAAAACGCTTTTTTTTATATAAATGTTTTGGATCGATTCCCTAATTGTGAGGATGCTATAAATTTTTCCCGAAAACATTGAAGCCGTCTCTACTTTAATAGGTGCTTCAAAAATAAATAAATAAAATGATAGGGAGTAAAAGCGTTAAACCATATTCAACTTCATGAATATGAATTTCAAGAGGAATATTGATACACTTTTTGTGCGTTTCCGTTAAATACACAGGCACATAAGAATGTATAGGTGTGTGTGTGTGTACTCGAATTAGTTTTGCCACTATGAGCGCTGTTTACCAGGAAAAAAGAAGAATCGCTAAAGGTGAGGTACACCGAAACATGAAATTTCCATCTTTCCGCGCTAGTACAGCTAAAACGTTTCGGGATGGATACATAAAGGTGATTACCGAATATTTCAACAGAATTTTCAGACCTTCAAACGGATCCGAATCTCGTAATTTCCGTGAATAGATATCAACCTCCCACAACAACAAAAAAAAGAAATAACGCGATAAATAATAATCCGTTCTCGAATTATTTTTTATAGAAAAAAAAATATATATTATAAGAGATCGAACCGCGTTGACCATACGTTTTATTTTAACGCCAACGTTTCCCACAAAAAACTCGTACATAAAAGTCCCCGAAATACTTAATACTAAATAATAATAATAATAAAATACACTATAGGGCGCGAGTGTGTATGTATGTGCGCGCGCATGTGTCCGCGCGCGTAGGTGTGTGTGTGAGTAGGAATTAAAAATCGAAAAGCTTACGTGTGTGGAAAATGTCCCCGAGTAGCGAATAGAAAGCGCGGTGAGAGGCGCCTGAGGACGGAGCAGGACTGCGGAATGAATTAGCGTGGTATAAGGGAGATAGGATTGATTGAAATGTGCGAGTGTGTGTGTGTGCGCGCGGTAAAGAGAGAGATGGAGAGAGAGGACAGTTTCAGAGAGAGGGGAAGGAAAAAAATAGGGTGAAGAGTGAAAGGAGAGGTAAAAAATGGGGAGGGGAGAGAAAGAGGTAGGAGGGGAAAGAAGGGTGTGGGGGAGGTATCCAAAAAGAGAAAAAGGAAAGAAATGTAGAGAGGGAATTTTTTTAGGGGACGGAAGATATATAGGAGAAGGACGAGAGGTGAGAGGGTTTCGGAGAGAGGGAAAGAGGTGAGGAAAGTGATACAAAGGGTGAGATGAAAGGAAGGGGAAGGGAGAAAAGAATGGGGGTAGGAGGCGTGAAAGGAGGGTATGAAAGCGTAGAATAAAGGGAGGAAAAAAGCGAGAGGGTAAGAGGAGGGAAGAGATGAGTGTTAGAATGCATGTTAGGAGGGGTGAGCTGGGAGAGTAGGTGGAAGGAGAAAGTGGATTTTGGGAAGGAAAAGGATCGAGAGAGAGGGGAGATGAGAAAGAGAGTGTATATCCCGGACCTTTGGTAGAGTAAAAAGTATGACAGGGTAAAATGAAATAAAGGGTTAAAGCAAGAAATGGATGAGAATACGGGGAGAAAATGGGGTTACCACATGAAGTAGGATGCGAATGAGCTTAAGAGAAGATGGAAGAGAGTCAAGGAATGGGTGAAGTAAATGAATGAGAGGTTTCCTGAAGATTGACGAGAACACATGAATGGAATTGTAACAGCAGATGTGGAAAATGAAGGGTGAATGGGAAAATGAATGGAGAAAATGGAAGATTGGATGGGGAAAATGGAAGACTGGATGTAGTAAATGGAAGATTGGATGGGGAAAATGGAAGATTGGATGGGGAAAATGGTAGTGGGTGGGGGAAATGGAAGACCGGACTGAGAAAATGGATGAGTGGACGGGAAAAATTAAAGTGTATGTGGAAAATGGAATAAGAATGGATGGGAAAATGAAATGGAGGGTGGAGAAATTTTAGAAGGAAAGGTAACGAGTGGAGAGTGGATGGAGAAAATCGGACAGAAGATAGAGAAGAAATAGGGGATCGAATCGGGATAGTAGAAAATAAAAGTGACGGAAAACGGAGGAGGAATAAGAGAATCTTAAGAAAGAGGATGGGAAAACAGAAAGAGGAATGGGTAAATGGAAAAGTGGACGGGGAAAATAGAAAACCCCGTAGAAAAAATAACATGTATAAAAATGGAAGAAACATGGATTGGTAAAATGGAAGAGGATCGAGGGAAATTGAAGGAAGGAAGGAGAGGAAAATTAAGCACGCGATGGGAAAAATAGAAGTAGAAACGGAGAGGAAAACGAACGGGAGAAACGGAGACCGAGGAAGAAAAGGAGCTGATGAAAGAGACGGAGGAGACATGACAAGGAACATTTGGAGAAATGAGAAAGAGAGAGAGAGATAGCGAGGGATAATTTGTAATAAAAAAAGGATTTTAAAAATGGGGAAAGGGAATAGAGAGTAGCCGCGGGTTTAATGGCTGGGGAGCGAAGGGATTGAAGAAGTGAGAGAGATAGGGAAGGGAATGGATGAAAGAACATGGTGCGGATTGGCAAAAGAGGGAGAGAGGGAGGGAGTATGGTAGAGGAGATTGCGTGGGTGGAGGCGAAGGGAGAAAGAAAGCAGGAAGAGGGGAAGAAGGGATAGAGGTGGAGGAAAACGTGAGGAAGGGAACGGAGGGAGGGGAGAGGAAGTGGAAGAAAGGACGCGAGAATTGGGAGGGATGCTGAGAGAGGGGAAGGAGGGACAAAAGAGCGGAGGAGGAAAAGATTCGGATGTGGGGAGTTGGAGGGAGAGAGAGAGGTTGGAGGGAGAACTAGAGAGAGAGAGAGAGACCGGAGTTTTTCGGATAATTCACATTCTCCCCTCGATGACTAATAACCCTCCAAACGAATCAGAGAGAAAAGAGAGGATAAAATTTCGTTGTTTGGTGTCCGTGTGTGTGGTTCCCTTGTGGGGTTTTCGGTATGAGAAAAGGGGTGGGAATTATAAAAGGGGGGAAAAAGGAGAGGAGGTAGTGTGGTGTCGGTGCTCGGTGAGAGAGAGAGAGATAGGAGAGGAAGGAGGGGGAAGGAGATATGGATGGGAGGAGGAGGTTTGGAAGATGGTGGAGGGGAAGGAGGGAATGAAGGGAATAGGGAAAGAGGGACGGAGAGGGAGGGGAGGGTGGAAGGGGGAGAGGGTTAGGAGGAAATTTCGTGTAGGTGGGAGCGCTTTGCCGCGGAGGCAGACACTGGAGGCCAGCTGGGGCTGTTTTGCTGCAAAGGGCGGCGGTCGATGATTGTGTGCAGTCGACGACACGCTTTAATGGAAGCGAGACCCTCGTCACGTGACCTGTCCAATTACGTCCGCTTCAGTAGTGAGTCGCACAGACTGAGCGTTGCTATGACACTGCCTCCTCCGCTCCTTCCGCTCCTTGCACACTCTCCATGGCGACACTCGACGTTGTTCCTCGCATAATACGGCATCGAACGTTCTGGTCGTCGCCGAAAATGTTGCGAAACGAGGTGTAATAACCCGTCAACTTTGAAGCATCGCGATTGGTTGAATATATCACAGCGATAAAAATTAAGAAAAAGGGAAAGCGGAAGGTTCATATATAAAATTTCCTCTTTTAATATCAACGAGAGGGAAGATGTAATGCGTGTTTAAAAACATGTCGGTAGTTTAACTTCAAATAATGGTTTGAACACGGATTCTTTGAAAATCAAATATCTCAACAAAATGAAGTAATTGGTTTTTTTTTCAAGTGGATCGTAGAAAAAAATTCCCTTGTTTGCTCTTCTCACGAACGGAGAACTTAATATTTGGTTTAAACATGTTATTAGCTCGAATCATGCTCTAAATTTTGATTTTTTATGGAATAACGGCCATTGCTATCATTCAACAAAATGGCGCCACTTTTGTGAAAAACTCTAAAAATGACGCAATCAAGTTAAACTTAAGGGGGTAAATATACGCACAACTACTTTTATAGAGATAACACCCATTAAAGTCTAGCTCGAAACATGTTTAAGTTAGATTTACTGCGTCTTCAAAGATTAACACGCGGCACTTTTCATTTTGAGGCATTAAAGAATTTTTGTTTTGCGGCATTCTGTATTCTCCTTTTTTTGGCTTGTGCGAGCATTTCCGAGTTTGTGCGATGAAATCTCGATCAAAGTTACTGCCTCGTTACCGGATATGGGGCAGGACCGAGAGCGCGCGCATACACACACACGCGCGCGCATACACACACACGCGCGCGCGAACACACACGCTCGGCAGCACAGCGCTTCGTCCAACCAGCAAAAAAATATAATTATATCATTCTACCTTTATTTTGCTTCGATTGTCACCGTGAAGCGGCAAGGTCAGGTCGAATATTGTAAAAACGTCATGAATTTGAGAGTTTTCTAGTGCCGGATTGACGGGAACGCGTGCGTCAATTATGCAGTATCAGATCTGACGAGATTAAGAGATTTTTAATTAAATCGCCGCACGATCCGCGGTTTCGTTAGTGTTTTTTTATTCTCTCTGTCTCGTACTACGAGTTCAAAAACCAATGATTTGAAACTGCTGAGGTGAAGAGAATGTTTGCTGGAATACTTTCAATTTGTATGTATGCGAGAGTATGTATAAAAATACGTTCATTTATTTTTATATACGCGCACGTGTATATATAAGTAAACCTATATATGTGTGTGTGTTTTTTTTAATGCGTTCCGTATATAGATGCGATAGGAAATGCTATAATACCTAGTGCATCATTACTTGAACTCTTAAACTTACTTTCTACAATAATATTAGAATTTTCTTTACCCGGTATATCGAGAGCTTACTACACACGCACACATCCATACGTATACACGCATACCTACATGTAAGCACGAATCGGTGGTTAATTTATATTTTGTATCTAGGTATGTACCTACACTCCTTCTACATTTCCCTCAGCCATTTCTAGCCCTGTGACCCTCTCTCTACATCACTCTTCATTTCCCTCTTACTCTCACCGTCCTCCCTCCCTCTTTTTTCCTCCTCTGCCTCTCTCTCTCTCTCCATCCCATTCAAAATCCCTCTCCCTTTTTACATCCATCTCTCCTCTCTCTCTCTCTCTCTCTCTCTGAGAACTTCAAACGTTCCCACTTTTCACGTCATCCTTCTCCACAAAAAAACCTCATTATTAAACTTTATCGACCCCCTCTTATTTTTTATATATATATATATATATTCTGATCCAATTCACTTTCCTCCGGAAAAAGGGCTGTAATTGACATTTTTCGATTTCAATCCATTCCCAAAAATTCCTATTTACCGATTTATTTTTTGTGTATAAAAAAACAACATGCGCACGCAAATAGAGAGTGAGAGAGCGCGTGTGAAAATAAAAAAAAACAAAAAACAGGAGGAAGAGGACGAGATGGGTTTCTGGCATGACATAGGAAGGGAGGTAATAGCGTTTCGCGTCGTCGTCGTTCGCGATGCGCAGTAAAAGCTAGGAGAAGGTTTGCGCCAGCTGCGCGGCAGATCGGAAAACATATTGCCAACGTCTTTTAATGGGTATAATATTCTTTTATACGTAACTCGTTAACCCGGAGCCTAAATTTTGTTGCCGCGCCCCGCAGATTAACGATGTTTTCCCTTCGCCTCGTTTATGTTACGAAGCCCGGCGACTAGCGTGGATACTAAACAATGCCCCCGAAGAGCGCGATTTTTGGGATATTAGCCTGGAGCGACAAAAATGAATTCGGGAATGCAGTCTTTTTTGGCTTTTTTTGTTTTTCGAAAACTTATTCGGTCCTCGCTTGTAGTGGTTTTGCGGAAGATATACGGAATTCCGCTATTCCGTGTCGTTTCGTGGCTACTCCCATATCCAAAGTCTGAGAAATGTCCATTAAAGGGTCGTTAACAAGGAATGTATAAAAAATTTGAAATGCGTGAGCCGCAACGAATTTATCCGAGATAGAGAAAAAACTCTTTCAAAACGGTCGATTCGTGGAAAAAAGTAAAGCTGATGTTTAAATGGGCTTAGAAGTAGTCAGAACTACTGCTTATACTCTTAGCAATCGTAATGGATTCCATTAATACAATCCTATGTACGATGCGAATACTACCGATTTCTCCCCGCGTGGCTCTCGCAAATTCGTGTCTCGGACAATGTCATCACGATAGACAAACAACGGAAATTAAAGCAATATGTTCGCTAACTTTCGGTTATAAATTCAACCGTAGCCCCTTTTTGGAGGACATAAGAAAATCCTTCCGAAGTGGACGGAAATTCCCAACGGAATTATTTGAAGTGGATCCCACACGGGCAGCTTTATCGGTGTCTGTGACCGTTCCCTCTCTCTCTCTCTCTCCCCTCATCCCACCCTCTCCCCTCCAATTCACTTTGAACCTGATTTTGTCCCTCCCAACATCATCCTCTAACCAAGGCTCCAGGGAGCAATCAATGACCTGTCTCCACTGAGAGAGAAACAGGAGGAGAGGAAGGGAGGTGGGCGTAGAGGAGAGAGGGAGGGAGGGAGAGAGAGGGAAGGGAAGTTAGGGGAAAGAGAGTGAGCGAGACGGATGGCGAGAGAGGGAGAGAGAGACAGAGAAAGGAAGAAAAGAGAAAGGGTGGGAGAGAGTGAGAGAGAAATGGTGCTCCGACAGGAGAGAGAGGAATGGAGTAGAGTAGAGAATGACAAGGGATAGAAATATAGTGGAAGCGAAAAAGGGAATAAAGGAGAAAGAGAATGGAAGAGATGAAGGAAATTTAAAAAAATAAGAAGGAAAAGATATGAAGAAAAATAAATGGTAAAAGAGATGAAGGAAAATAAGAGAGAAAGAAATGAAGGGAATGAGAGTGGAAGAGATAAAGGAAATTAAGGAAAAAAGAGTGGAAGGGATGGAGGGAATAAAAGAAAATAAGAGGAGAAAGTGATAAAGAAAATGAAGGAAAAAGATAAGGAATGGATAAAATGAGAGAGAAAGTAATTAAGTAGAGAGATATAGTAAAAAGAGAAGAACGGAAGGAACAGAGAGAGAAAATGAAAACTAGACAAATGGATACAGAGAGAAACAAAGTACAGGAGATCAAAAGAAAACGAGTGAACATGCGCAGGAAAGAAAAATAGAGGACGGATAGAGGAATAAGCAAAGAGAAAAGGCTTAATATAGAGATTAAGAAAAGGGCGGAAAGTAATCAGAGAAAGAAAGCAAGTGAGATCGAGAGGGAGACGAGAGATGAATTCGAAAGCGAAGAGAATGCATAACAGAGGAAAGAGGCAAAAGAAGGAGAACAAAAGAGAAAGAAAACAAGAAAGCACAGGTAAAGAAATTTCGAGAAAAAACGAAAGAAAGAGAGCGATAAACCGGAGAGGTTGAACCAAGAGAGAATGCTCAGAAAGAGGCATTAGTGGAGCGACAGAGGGACACAGAGAGAGAGATAGAAGGAAATCGAGAGTGAAAAAAGAGAAAGGGGGAGGAAGAAAACAGGAAACGACCAAAAACACGAATGAGGTATGGAATTTGCTTTAATCATGAACGTCGGAGTTGTTTTGAGATTGATTTTTGAAGAGTTTTTGAAGTAGGATTAGGAATGACTGCTACTTCGAAGTGCTGAGTTCTGGAGTGCGTAATTGAATCCG
The DNA here is from genome assembly GCA_028673005.1 of Tanypteryx hageni. Classification (NCBI taxonomy): domain Eukaryota; kingdom Metazoa; phylum Arthropoda; class Insecta; order Odonata; family Petaluridae; genus Tanypteryx; species Tanypteryx hageni. Next base: position 80,662,606 of record CM054112.1, read on the forward strand.
GGACCTCTCAATGTAGCAATGCCTCCTTTCATATTTTTATTGCTGTGTCAATGTCTTGGTTGGAGGGGAGGAGTTAGGTGGAAGGGGAGAGGTAAAACAAAAAGGGGCGAGTGTGTGAGCGAGAGAGGGAAACGGATTTAAAAAGAAGTAAAGTAGGAAGAATTGGAGGGAAAGATAAAAAAGCGGGGAAAGGGGACTCACGGCGGAGCGATGTAGGACGGAAAGGGAGAGCGACCGAGCGGAGAGAGGGATTGATGGGCGGAATTACACGGTTATCTCTTTATTTGGGCGAAATTGGAGCTCGGGGGCGTGCGTTTAAAAATCTAATACCCATTGTCATGCAGCTACGGATTAACAAAAGAAATAGAGGTTAAGTTTAAAACAAAATTATAGGAAAATGTTGCGTGGGAGATTCGACGTGTAATGTTTTTGTTGTAAAACCGAAAAATATATATAAGGGCGGGAGGGGGAGAGAGAGCGAAACTGAGGGAGGAAGAGAGAACGAAGCTGAAAAAAGTGACTTATTAAAAAGAGTGTGAACGGGGTAGGAGAGGGGATAAATGGGAGGGAAGAAGAGAGATAATAGAGTAGAGAGAAAAAGTAGAGGTATCGGAGAGAGTCTTGATTATAACACATGTCACTTGGGGGATTCCTGTACGTGTTAAATAAATTAGCAATCTATCTGCAAGTATAGAGAGTAGAAAGAAAGTAAGGAGGGTATCAAGAAAGTAAAGAAGTAAAGGAAAGGGGAGGAGGAAGGAGATAGAGCGAGAAGAGAACGAATAAGGAGGGAGGAGAGGCAGGAGAGTGAGGAGAGATTGAAAGATAGTAAGGAAGGAGATAGAGGGAGGAGAGAGAGAGAAAGGGAGAAAGGATATAGAATATATATGGAGATAGAGGAAAGAAAATTGAGTTGGGAAAAGGAAAGATCGTGAAGAGAAAGGGATGAAGGAGGTATGGAGAGGCATCGTAGAGTGAGCGGAAAGAGAGTTAGGAGGGACATAGATGGATGAGAGGGAAAGATTCAAAAGCGAGATAGGAAGTAGTGACAAGAGAGCGTAGAGTGACATAAAGGAAAAGAGGAGATCGAGTGTGAGAGAGAGGAGGAAGCGAGGGAGGGAGGTAAGCGCGGATTTGAAAAGAGAGCGCCATGCAGCAGGATAGCGGCGGGCCAGGAAGGATAGCGAGGCAGGAAGCAGCGAGAGGAAAAAGAGAGCGAGGGATTTGAGGGGCGGAGGGAAGGAGGGAGTGCGAGAGAGAGAGAGAGAGAGAGAGAGAGAGGAGGGAGGGAAGAAAGGATGAAGCGAAAAAGATAGACAAGGGATTTGGGCGGCCGTTATCTGTTTTCCTCTTGCCTCGACCGATAGCACTTATACCCCACCTATCATGTCTCTTGTTTGGATGTTTAAGTTTGGGATCCTCTCCTTTCCCTCCCTGGATCCCGCATTGTATAGATCGTTGATTGAATTTGCTTTCTACCTCTCTCTCTCTTCGGAGGGGTTCGCGGATTAACTCGCCACTTCTAGAACGCATGCCTGGAATCGCCGATCCGACGAAATCGCGCTTTGCATACGAATGGCGAAAATATAAAAAAAAGACTTTTTTATAAATATATAGGATTAACCTACAGAGATTTCTTCCTTGGCGATGTTTTTTTGTTTGAGCTCCCTCGTTACTTACCGCCCTTCTTTTTTTTCATCGGTGCAGACGATAATTACGCACGCCTACTTTAATCTCTCTATCTCTGAGTATTTCCGGTGATTCGGCATATTTAGTTTCCAATGTATCAGCGCTCACCTCTCTCTCTCTCTCCCCCTCCCTCCTCAAAACTTCGGAACATTACGAACCTGTTGATTAAACCGACGGATTATTTTTTTATATTCCCGCGCCCGAACCTAATCCCATCCACGGGTTCCATCGATCAGCGGATGCGGAAGACCGCGGAAGAAAGAAACTCATCATTTATCAGGGGCTCTTTGGATAATAGCGCTCTCCCTCGCATTAAATCTCGACGGAACACACGCACGATCAAACACACACACATGCATAAAAATCTTTTTACATTTAAGGCGGGGAAGATCCCCTCCCTCACATCTTTTTATACCCGTTGGCCACCATGAAATTCGATGAAAGGGGGAGCTCGGCAGCGTCACGGACAGTGGTGGACATCGGCAACAATGCTTCTTTCTGAGGGGTGGAGAGATTTTTGTGGACGAAATATCGATCGTAACGTGCCGGAAAAACAGATGAAATATTGTCGCGCCTCGATTTCATTTATATCCGCAAACTTAGATGCGAAGTACGTCGCATAATTTGAATGCGTTGCTTAAAGTACTTTTAGCAAAAGGGTAGGGATTAAAAAGTATTTGAATTATTATTTTCATTTATACACTGCTTCTAAATTTGATCAAACATTGTTTACTGGAAGTATTATATATTGACAATAGTTCTAGACGAGTTACGCTAAGCAAGAGGAGATTGCGCCTCTTCTATGATAATTTGAAATATCTAAATATTGGACGATGGGAAATTCAGTTTTGAACCACACATTCCAGAATGCGCACTTGATTATAAAAAAATGAAAAATTAATTACTTTGTCTTAAGTATCTCCAAGAGCCATAACAAGGTTGCATAAAACCAGATCCGTATTTCGGCTACAATGTAGCCGTCTTCATTCATCAAAAGTAAATTCTAAAAGAGAACTTGGTTCTTTCGGTGAGAGGACTGAATTGCATCCAAAATGCGCATTAGGTTTTTAAAACCTTGTTATAGCTATTGGAGATACTTAAGGCAAGTACTTAATTTTTCAATTTTTTATACTTATTATTATTATTAGTTAGTTTGGAATTCGTTTTCATTTATAGGACTAGCTCAGAAATTCTCTAGCGAATGAATTACATAGCTCACCTTATGGATCGTATATAATCGATGGTCCAAGTGATTCCGGTAACAGCAAAATTTGTTTAAATCGGATGCACTCTTTAGCTGTAAATTAGCAGTCTTCGATGTTTATTTACCGGTCACCGACATTCATCTGGTTGAAGTTTTTTCTTGAATAAATGGTACGTGGAATATTTCTGAGGAAGCAGATGAAACACATCTCGTTGATTCAACCGTTTTACGGTTACAGAAATTGTTTTTGCCGTCTATTTCAACTGAAAATAGCGACAGCACCAACGCATTTTTGCTTTTAGGTAAACACACTGATTATAAAATAATCTTCCAGAATAAGCACTAACCTATTCAAAATTTTAAAATTAAGTACTTGTCCTATACATCTCCCCACATTAATGACAAGGTTATAAAACGAAATAATCTAGTAAATTTTTTGTAGATAATATTTATGAAATGTATATAATAAGGTTCCACTGCCCCAAAACATGTACCTATACATTTCACACAAGTATTTTATAAAAAAGGATCTATAAAAATCCGTGCTGGTCAACGTCCGCTACGCCTGCGAACTCTTCAAGATGTGATAAAAAACAGTCACATCCCTGTAATTCACTTACTCTTCATCTGAAGTTTCTCTACTCGGGCGAAGTTCCTAGTTTAATGGAGCTCTCCTAGCAAACTATGAGGGATTAAGGTAAAGGCTGCAAAGAGAGATAGCGGCAGAGTTTGGAGGAGATGCGTAGAATGAAAATATACAATGTTAGTGCCATCAAAAACTATAGTACGTATAAAATATTTTATATAAAATCAAGCAATGAATGAATATTAGTTTGTTGTCAAAATTTTAAAATGAAATAAGTTTTATAAGTGGTTAAAGTTTATTTCAATAACATCTTTAAGCAGTGAAAATGAATATTTTTATTCGAATAGATACAAATCATACAGTCATTTACAATTCCAAATTTCAACGTTATTCTGAGGCTATTTCAAATGATTGTCATAAAATTTCCATTGCCATGATATCACCGCGAACTCTATTGCAGATTTAGTTAAAGTTTCATAAATAAAAGAGATGCGATGCTAAACATTGATAGATCGTGATAATCGAGGATGATTAGCGATTTAAAAATATAATTTAGCTTATTTTCTTTACAAATACTCAAAATTATCCTTACATGTTCCCGGGTATTAACAGGTGTGGAAAGGTGTACTCCATTTCGGAGTACACTGAGTTTTCAAATGCGTTCTTTGAGATCAACACATTTTAGTAAAACAGCCCAATACCAAATTTCATCAAAATACGTGAAGCGGTTCCCGGGGTGAAACGGAGGTACGTTATAAAGTATATGTACGTCTTCATGTAAATTGGTCGTAATTATCGTCCAATTTTAACCAATATTGGAATTGATTGATAAATTTTAGTAAAGCTCCACAATGCCAAATTTCATCAAAATACACCCTGCAGTTCCCGAGTTGGAACAGAGGTACGCTGTAAACTACATGTAGGCCTTCATTTAAAGTGATCGTTATTATGGTCCGATTTTAATCAAAGCTGGAATCCGCCAACAAATTTTTACTAAAACTCTCCAATACCAAATTTCATCAAAATACGTGCTTCAGTTCCCGAGTTTTAACATGCGGACGGACGGGTGGAAATGACTTCCCCTATATGCGTTCACTTCGTGCACTTTGTGCAAAGAACGTATAATAATGACATAAAACAACAATGGTTCACGCGGTCAAATGCAATAATTTCATAGAAATTTTCAGGTGGTTCTTACAAAATCGTACTATTTCATTATAACCAAAGTGTCAAGATAAAGAGTGAATGACGCAATTCGAAAAGTTTTTTCAATTTAATTAGTAGTATCAACAATCTAAGGTTACCAGTTGAAAACTTCAAAGAAACACACTTCTTTTGGTGTTGATATTCACTTTTATGCAACTTTATTGAGATTTTTTCATTGCCTTTTGTCAACTCTGTGAGAGCTGTTTTAATTAAAATGTCACTTAATTTGTATCTTGTTTTATCGCCTGAATTTCACATTATTAAATTTTGTGACAATTCTTGGTTGAGGTATTTCAGCTATATTAAATCCTGAACCAATGCATTTTAATCCGAGCTGTTTGACAACATTTTAGGAATCTTAAATACATAAAAAAGAATTCAACAGCACAATATTAATAATTAAAGTTTTAATGTTTTAATCCAAAAGTGTAATATAAAAAATTGAGAAAAATAAGTCTCTTTTATTGCTAGAAAAGCTTTTGGTGAAGCATGAAACTAAAACGAAAATATATTTCTTCAATGCAACTCTGTGACTTTCATTATCTTATTCGCATCGTAAGAAATTCAACATGGTTTCTCTGAGCATACAACCACATTCACTCTCGTTTTGTAAATTAAATAACAGTTAATGAGCGTTTCGAGTCTAAACAATATCTTGTTTACAAGGCTATTTAATGTAATCAGGGACCACATAGTCTAATTTCGCCAAAATAAAGACATTTGTCTCTAAATATCTTAATCAGAGAGTTACTACATAGAAATTTAAAGTTAGTAATAAATAAATATCTTGAATATTTACGTGTAATTAGAATTATTTTGTAGAATAACGGATTTAAGGTTGTTTAATTCCTTTCAGTTAGGAATTTTTGCGCATTTCTGATTTAAAATAAATGAGATATTTTCTTATTTTCGTTTAACATCTGAAATTTCGTAAAAAACTTTCTTCTTGATCACACATTTTAACTTATTCCTGGAACTAATGAGGTATTTTTTTTCTGTTTTCAAAGCTATAAATTATAAAAAAATTCTATAATACAACCAAACAAGATAAAAGAAAAAATGCGTTTTTATCTCCAAACCTCGTGTAAATAGAATTGATTTGGAAATGGCTGAAAGATAATCCCCTTAATCCAATGTTACATTTAATATTACCTGTCACTCATTCGCTTGACGGGATTGCCATTCAAAATTTCGCGTAATTCTCATCCTCTCAGTTTAAACCTCTCACGCTTTATGTATTACGAGAAAAAAGAATATATTTTTCAAACGAATTCAAGGATGAAAGTCATTTAAATTTCTTAAAAAGAGAATTATCAAGCTCACCTTATGGTCAATTTCAAATCGACAAAGTTTTCTTTCTCCTCGATAGTCATAATCTACTATCGGTGAATCACCGATGATGCACGCTGCTTTGTAGCCGAAATGGTTTATGGCTTTTGGAGAGACATAGTTTGTCAATTTAAATCTTTCGACAGCTAGTATATCAACTCGCAAAAACTGTTTAAATCTACCGTACGCAATATATTATCTGCATTTGTACAGGTGATGAGAAATCCGACGCCGAATCGAAACCCGTCTCTTCGCTTCGTCCCGTTTATTTTTTATGGACATGTGCTTCGTCGCAGGTTACAAGCTCTCACCCGAAATACAAACGATCCGTGCGCTAGGATGTATTAGGGTAAAATAGACGGGCGAATGAGCGGTGAAAGGGATCAGTTTTCGAGCCGAGGACTAGTGCTCAGAACTTGAGAGCGGATTTTTCATCCTGACACCTACGACGCCCTAAATTTTGTTTTTGTGCGCGTATGAGGGGGGAATACATAGTTCCATTAGAAGACCCGCAAACCCCGTTACTCTCACACTCCCTCCATTGTGTATGAGTGGGCGTGCACTGCTAAAAACCCAGAGAGAAGGGATCCCGAACACATTTACATTTCGGAATTATCATTACGTCTGCTTAAATAGGAGCACATAGCGAGACAATCATTCAAGACGAATGGGTGAAAGTTGTTAAAACCGAACTAAAATCTATTACATTAGTGAAAGCTCGTTCAGACATGTAAAAAAGGTAAAATCAATAGAGGTGTTCAACAAAAATTATATATCCATGCTATGAAAATTATTTGGGACGAATGAGAAATATATTAACTTCTACCCATAAACAGCCACCAAAAGGCCTATTACAACACCTGGGGATGACGACAAATCGCTGAAATAGGTCGCTTCTCAATTACTACAGTGGAAATTGTAAAAAATTGTTGGTTGTAAAAATTTTATATTTGTATACATTTGTATACCTATTATAACGGATTTAATTAACAAAATAACGAGTCAGTGAGCCAGTGAGTCAATTATAATAATGTATTATAATTATTCACGAGAATTCTCATTAAAAATTAACTGCCGATGTAGCAAATGACCAATTACAAAAAGCTTTTTTTGCCTTGAAAAAATCAAAGGTTTTTTGCGATAGGAGCTCTCTATAACATTTGTTTTATTCATTCATAACATAGTTTATCTTGATTGAGCATGGACTATATATGGGCGAACATACAACCATGGAAAAATATAAACACATTTACCCAAGACGATTTTAAGGCAAAATATCGTATTTCAACGCAACCCAGGTTTTTCTGGCAACGCGTAAAGCCATAAAATATATCCGGTAACTTGCATTTAATGAGGACATCGTCATACAGTTTGTTAATAAAACGACTAGCATCCAGGTATCCAGTGTGACCGCTGACCCATCAAGCTATACTTAAAAAATGAATCACGGCTTCGTAAATCACGTTTAACCGAATTTACTTTCCACGGGATGCATAGATCTCCCGTGGTCACCTAGGCGACCTCCAGAACTTGAATGGGCACACCTCTGGCGCTTGGGCGTTACATACATACATACTTATATACACACATATATACATCTACTTCCTTCCATAGAAGACGCTTCATAGCAGTTTAAGCAATTGATAAATAAACTAAAGTTGCTTTATAAACAAGATGGAAAAGTATACTCCATAAATGGAACACACAAAAATTTCAAAGGCGTTCTTTATGGGAAATGCGTATAAAACGGTATAGAAAGATTCGGCGGTTCTTGAATTTTTATCTCCAAAACTCTGTCGTAATTATGTAATTCCGCGAACTTTTTTGTGGTAAATGATGTTCTCTATCCGAATATATTTTTAAATCTATATCTCACAGATTATATAAGAGCGTGTGAGACAAAAATATGGATATTTAATTGTCGTTTTCCGATAGAATTGTCGTAGCGATCGATGTAAACAGTATATGTGATATTATGCTTGGGATTTTCTCGAATTTTTATACCCGAAATTAGAAATCGTAATTATGTGGCCCCGCGGCCTTTTTTCTTTTGTCCTCTATCCCAATAATTTTTATCTATAAGATCATATCATATCATATCATATAAGAGCTAGGGAGAAAAAATATAGTATTTAGCTGTTAAGTGAAAATTTTATATTATATTTGTATTTAATTGTTGCTTGACGGTTGCCATTTAACGAGATACGAGTATACGTTTATTTACGTGCTTATACAAATTGACGGATGCAGTTCAAAATCACAATTGGGCGATAAATTTTAATAAGAATCACTAATACTTAATTTAATTAAAATCCGCCCTGCAGATTCGGAGATTAAACATGCGGACAGACGGACGGAGGCGAAGTGTCCACAAGACGTTCCGCTACCACCGATTCGCTGGTAAAGAATGTTTAAAAATTGTAGCAGTAAGTGACAGTCTTTCATCTTTGATGTTTTAAAACAAACAAAATTTAAAACAACGCGAAAAATATGAAACGCGAAAATTTCGATGTTTGCAATGAAGGTAGATACACCAGGGCTGGATGATTGACAAACTTTGTTTCTCCAATAGCCATAAAATTGTTGGGGAAAAATGCGAATTTTGGCTACAGAGTCAGTGGCAATTCAACGATAGTAGATTCTAGTTAACTTTTTAGAATCTACTATCGGTTAATTACCAATGATGACGGCTACTTTGTAACCAAAATGCGCATTTGATTTTTTTACTCCTTTTATAGCTATTAAAGAGATCTGATTTTTTAGTTTTACTTCGGCCGTTAGACGAACTCGAAAATTTTCGTTTGAAATACGAGGTGGAAGTGATAGATAACTTTAGGCATTTAGGCAGTACATTAATACAGTGAGGATTAAATGTTAAAAGAAAGAGATGTCGAAAAAGGGCGGCAAATTCGCAGACATGAAATGACGACACGGATTATAAATAGTGATCCCAAAAATAGATTGGTAGAGACTTTTATATGGAGAGGCTGTCGTATGAGGTCTGAGTCTTCCAACTATGAATAAAGAGGGCGTGCGTAAATTAGAGGCTTATGGAGAAGTGAGTGCGACGTAGAATGGAAGAAATGAGTCGGAACGAGAAGAAAAAGGACGAAGGAAGAAGCATAAAGTACCATCGCATGATAGATAAGATTAATTTGCTTGATGAAAAGTAGAGTTTATGCATTAGGGCAAATTTCTGAAGAGGAAGCCAGCGCTGAAAGAGACTTTTGAAGAAGAGATGTTAAATAAGATGCATAAGGGGAAGAAAGGACGTGGAGATTGTACATGGTACAGAAGAGGGAGAAGGGTATTAAATGGATGAACTATGGACCCTCCGGGGAGGGCGGAAAAAAAGAATTAACCTCCTAAATATACAACTTACTTTGGCAAACAAACGCGAGAGGAAGAAGAGGGAAAGGAGAGAATGCGAGATGCTCGCAAGAGCCAGGGCAGATTTAAAGAGCCGTGACGTGGGCCGTTTCACCAAAACGTATGGACGCGCCAGTGCACATCATGTCGCAGCAACGCCAAAACTAGATAAGGGAAAAAAATTATAACGTTTCGCCGAAGACGTTCCCTCGGAAAACCCCTTTTTATTTAGGCCATCGTTAGAGATGAAGGAGGCGTTATATGTTTCATCATTTATCAACCCGAGGGGAAAAAATGGCGTGCCTGCCAAGGAGATCCCGCTCCCGCGAAAACGGCGCGGGCTTCAAAAAAGGTTAAGAACCACTATCGCGGTGCAACAACTCGCGATCAACTCGTCAGAGAAAAAATTTCTTCCCCATCGCGAGGGGAAAAAAACACCGACAAACTCGCGATCTTTCTGCTCGAAAAATTCGCCCGATCTTTTTCTTCAGAACTCCGAGTTTTTGAAATCGTTTCCCTCCTCCGCCTTCTCTAATCCCTCCGATGCGATAAATTGAAAAAAGAGAGAAAAACGTTTCTCGATAAATATGCGATGCCTCTGCCCACTAATTATTCATCCAATGTTAGTGCCAGGAGTGCGGAATTTTTTTTCACGATGGTATAAATAAGCAAGCGCTGCATAATAATTGTGCGGGGCGCGTTACGCGCGCGGTTCTCAGGTTGTGAATAAATAAGCAAATCTCACTCTTGCGTTTACGACCCTGTCTCCCACTCCTCCTCTCCACCACTCCCTCCCCTCCACTTCATTTCGTCTCTCTCTACGCCATCCCTCTTTTTCCTTGCCTCCGCCTCGTTCTATCTCATTCTCAAAGGGTTTTCCTGGGCGTCGGCCTCCGTGAAAGAGCGCTAGGCTAAACCGGGCCGAAGAAACTCCCTTTTGCGAGGGTCGGAAAAACAGATTGACGCAAGAGCCATTGTCGCGAAACATTCCTAATTATGTTCAGAGATGATCCAATAATTTGCGGAGCTGCTTGCAAACTTGGATCGAAGGAGGCCGTGCCGCTACCGCTTCAGGAGAGAGAGATATAATGGCGAAAATCGAAAATAAATGTATCGTGAATTATGAATTTTTTAGATAATTGCGGTACAAACTCCATGAATTTAACTTTAGTGAACAGAATTATGAACAAAATTGAATAAAAATTCCTTCTCGTAGCTTGAATATTTCAAATCTAAAGTTGTCTTAAGGTTTAACATATAGAACTACTACTGAATATCAAATGTGTTGAATGAGAATGTTTTAGTTCATAAGAAATGAAATTACACTACGGAACGCGAAACAGCAATGTTTCGCACACAATAAGTAAATTACGTGTTGACATACGTATTTCTGTTGAGTCCTATGAGCAGGATTAAAATGAATACGAGACACAGGGTAAAAGGGCGAAATATAAAAATTAAAGAAATTTAAAAAATAATAATTATGCAAAACGTTTGGCCACGGTACACAGAAGCACAAATTTAGAACAAACTATGTTGGAGAGGAAACATATTACTCACCAACATACACACAAAATAAACCTGGACACCTGGACCATCGCTTGACGACTCGATTCGCACTCCTGTATCGTCAAGAGGTCTTTTACGACGCCACTTCAAATGAGATAGCAACATACAAAACAGTCAAATAAGGGCAATTAAAATTTCCCATGTTCCAACAGTTGCGTTTTTTGCATTAAAAACAACTTTCTGACCAATTTGGAACATAATTTACTTTTGCGACGATCAAAATAAATTTAATTATTTCTGATTTATACCTATTTAAGCCCCGAATCCATGTTTCAATTACAACTCATTTTAAAAAATCAGCATTATAACGTTTTGAACTTTTTTCGAGATTTTTCTTAAAATGGATACAAAATATTAAGTGGAAAATACCACTTTGATATAATTGCTTTCTAATTTTATAAATTGTTCGTCGTTTATATCACTTACGATTATACTAAATCTCAAATATGTAGCTCATATACGAGTGCTTTTGTTTTTATTATTCACCCGATCCTCCTACAACAAGGGAGATGATTTAGATAGCGTTCTTCAATCACACACCTCCATACCCAAATCCCCAAACCCAGTGGCGTGCACAGGTTTGGTGATGCCCGGGGCCAACTCCTTGATTGTATGCATTTGCATTACATGCTTCAAATTGTCTGTGAAATGTTAGCATATTACTTATGCTTTTATATGGCATTTATATGACATTACTTGGTGACGGGATTTCTAACTAACGGAGGCCACTCATGTTTCATAAATACAATATGTAACTGTTACGCGCCCCTGCGTAGATTGTATATTTAAATCACAAAATACCTGTAAGATTGGGAGTTTGGTACTTGTATACGTTTACAGTTGTAGGAACTTGTTTACGTTTACAATTCAAGAGAGGAAGTAAAAATAACGTGGGACGATATTGTTTGACTTTATATAAGATAATCCCTCGTTTCCAATATGACGCATCAATACACGCATTGATACTAGAATCGTTTTATGCGCATGCGCACAAATATTTGATACAGATTAAAATATATCGAACACTTCTATTTCATGCTACGAAGCAAAATAAAACCACAAACAAATATACCTGTAAATATTTTACAATGCTCTTGGCGCGAAATAATGCATTCATTAAGGCATCTTATGCTCCTTTCAACACCTTTGCCACACGAAGAGGCCGCATGAGGACAAAAAAAAGACGATTTCAAATTTCAAAAACTACATTTTTATTTCACTCTTTGATTGGATGCCCCCGATATGGAGATGCCCGGGGCCGTCGCACCCTCGGCCCCCCTTCTGCACGCTACTGCCCAAACCTCACTTTGATGCACATAGTATATCTACAAATTAAATGATGTTCTCTATTATCCAAGCATATATACAAAGCACTCTGGTCCTCCAACATGTCTCTTCCCCGCTCTGAAATCTGGAATCCCAAGTCCGGCAAAACGCGTTAATGCGAGCCATAATCCGTCTTATCTGAAATTTGGTATTAAAAATAAGCCAAGTAGCTGCGAATCCGTGTTATAGGAGGACCATTTCTACACACATATACATATCTTCATAAACAAACGAACTAAAAGGCATAATCACATTTATGTGTCTATTGATGATTCTCTGGGCACTAATTTCAATGCTCACTACACAAGTGTGTTGAAAGTAGTATTCCTTATAATAAAACCTCAATTAAGAAGAAACCGATCATTTTTCATCCTTAGTATTTCTCTCGTCGACTTTAATTTTCGTAACTCGAATTTTAGCCTTCGCCTAAGGTTCAAATTGTAGAGATTCGAATGTGTGCACATATGCAAATTAATTAATTAACTTCTATCTTTTATAAAAGGATATGAGAAATAATGATTTATCCCAAGGCCATAAAAGATAATTAACAATCAATCCCACGAAGTAAGCAGGGAAAAAGTGCAAGTAGGATGTCGTAAAAATTATGATATACTTTTTTATCGCAAGAAATTCAATAAATCATTGAAAACGACAGTGGAAAATCCTTTAGCCCCCATTCATTCATCACTCCACTCCTGTTCTCTTCAATCCTTTTCCCTTCCAATAAATCTTATGACACTGTCCAAAAAGTTTCTATCTTCCCTCCCCCACCTATTATTTTCGTTCACAAACACCGCTATCTCAATTTCTACTTCCCGTAACCCACCTTCTCTTTTAAATTCCCCGACGTTATTCCTAACCGATCATAGACCTTTTCCTTCCTCTTCCCCCATCCCCATCTCCCACTCCCCTTCATATCTCCTCAGAAGCTAACTCTTCCTTTGCAATCTCTCAATCCATCTGTCCCTCCGTCCCCCTTTCCCCCTCACTCCCGATAGTCTCAATCTCTCTCGTAATAAAAGCGGTTTTCTTTCTTTCTCAAACTCTCTATCTCCGACCCTCTCCCTCTGCAGTTCCCTTCTTTTCTCCCTCCTTCCCTCTCCATCTCCCTCCCTGCCTTACTACAACTATTTCATTTCCTCTCCGAATCATTCTCTCCCTCTCCGAACCCCTCTCTCCTCCCTCCCTTTCTACCACACTTCCTCCTTTCTTTCCTTATCTGTTTTCATCTCCCTTTATCTCCCTCTCTCTCTCTCTCTAATCTCTCTCCTCCCATTCCCTGTATTCCTGTCTCTCTCCTTTTATTCTCTACGCCTCTCTCTCCTCCTCTCCCCCCCTCTCCTCTCTCCCTCTCTTTCTTCTCTCCTCCTCCTGTTTATCTTCCCTTCCTCCCTCTCCTTCATTACCTCTCCCTCTATCTCCTATGTCACTATCTACCTTTCTCTCCATCATCCCTCTCTACTCTCTCTCTCCCTTCTCCTACTCCTATGCCCCTCCACCCTCTCGATTTTCTCTTTCCTCTCCCTCCATCATTCTCTGTCCTGTGCCACTACCTTCCTCTCCCTACATTTCTCTACCTCTTCCATCTCCTTTCCTCTTCATTCTCTCTTCCTCCTCTCTCGCCTCCCCTCCTCCTCTCTCCTGTCTTCCTCTCTCCCTCTCTCTTTGCCTTCCTCTCTTTCCCGTCCTCCCTCTTTCCCACTTTACTATTCCCCTCCTTCGTTTCTCATTTCTCTAACTTGTTATACCCCTCACTCTCCAACTCTCCATCAAATCTTATAATTCCTCTCACTATCCTTCTCTTTCCGACTTTCCTTCCTTTGCTCCATCCTCAATTTCCCCTTCCCCACACTCTCTTTCCCTAATTTATCTCCTTTCCTCCCCAATTCTCCAATCTAGTCCTTAATTTCCTCTCTTCCTGTTTCCGTAAAACATGTTTTTGTGTCTTCCTCCACCCTCAGTTATAACTCTTTATTATTATTACCATAACTCTTTATTTCGATTCTTCCCCTTCTTTTCCTCTCTTTCTTTGTCTCGTATCTCCTTCGTCTTGTATCTCCTTCGCTCGCTCCTCCCTTATTTTTCCCTTCCTCTCGCATTCGCATTTTCTCCGTCTCTCCTTTTTCTACTCCTTTCCTCTTTCTATTTTCATTCCTCGCTACCTTCCTCCCCCTCACAGTTTCCCTCCACTTCCATCCCTCCCTCTCCCTCGCACCCTCTCTAACCCGCCCTCCCTCCCTCTCTCCTTCTCCGTCCCTCCCCGGCGCACTCTCTCTTCGTCCAATCCCGCTTCTCTTTTCCCCGTCAGTATCCTGGTAAGCTTCGCACAGGGAACATGCGATCGACTCGCGAGCGCTAATGCTTTGCGAATCCTCTGTTACAGCAAAAGATTTACGCTCGGTGTTTCAAATCCAATTTTCGTGCTAGGACGGACGATAGCGGTTAGAAAGGAGAGGAGAAGGGGGAGAGAGAAAGGATGTGGTTCTGTTGCGTTCGCCGACACCCTGTGAGAAGGGACGAGTATTATGTCCTGACACATCCGTAAAAGGGAACACACGCCCCCTTTTATAAAACCCTCTCTCTCTCTTCGAGGGAAGCAGAAAAAGGGAGCGGAGGTACTGGCCACATCGGAGTTTACTTCCGCGGAGTGAACATCGCGAACGTCCGCACACAAGACTTCATTAAAAGCGGTGAGATACGCAACTTTTTCGCAATATTTTTTCCCTCTCTCTCTCTATCTTTTCTTGCGTCGCTGCGCGCTTTTTCTGCGTTTTTCTTTTTTTTCCTCGTCGTCGTACAGTTTCGTCCGAGTTTTCTCCCATTTTCCGGTCGAGTTTCGGTTTTTATTTATTTTCTCCACGATCGCCCCGTATACTCCTCCGACATCTCTGTCTGTGTTTGTATGTGTGTGTGTGTCGTCGTGCATGTTGTTCAAAATGCCGTTTTTCGTCCGTCGGACGAAAAAAATTATTTATGGGATTTTCGTGTAGACTCACCCGTACTTCTGCGTGTGTGTGTGAGAGAAAGAGCGCGTTTCACTCTGTTCACCTATAACCCCGCTTGCATTATTTCGCCGCACTCAAAGTCGACTGAATGATGTATTTTTAGGAGTGATGCGAACTACGAGTGACAATTCCGGTGATTTATTTAAGAATGGTATGCTAGCCGCGCGGGATTCGAATAGAATTTATGAATTCCCCAATTATGACTTAAAAGGCACTTTTTACAAAGCTTAATGTTTTTTACCACATCGCCATAATTATTTTACCTGTAATTATTATCTAACACATTTTACCTTACGCTATTATGCTATGTGCTTATATATATATATATATATATATATATATTCTATGTGTTGTACATACTTATACAAGACATTGTAAGTTATGTTTCCGTTAGAATTCTGACTGAAATTTAGACAAGACGAATTATTTTGGTCTTTCGTAAAGTTCGAGCTATAGAAGTTAGACGGCATGAATAACATTATAAAATATTCCGAAATGAAAAAATTTAAGTTCGCGCCAAGGGTGGACAACTCTCAGTTTTCTGCCGAAACAAATTTTCGCAGCGATCGGTTTCTTTGAACCCGGAAGGGAGAGGGAATCGGGGCAGAGCGATGTAGGAGGTTTCCCGCGTGTTTTCGGACCCGGGATCGGTTCCAGAAGATGTAGGATTCTCAACCTCGTACTTCACCCCGCCCACTCTCTCTCTCTCTCTCTCTAGCCCTCCCTCTTCTATCCTCGGCCCTCTGTGTGTGTGGGTGGGTGGGTTAGTGTCTGTGTGTGTTGCGCGGAGGACATGCAAACAACAGCGCCCCGTCCTTGGGAAGGGTGGACGCTAAGCCGTGTTGTGACCCCTTTGGTCGGCGCATTTCGTTAAAGAGTTGGGGGGCCTAACACCGCTACGGGCATCGGGTTCCTCTCTCCCTATCTCTTACTCTCTCTCTCCTCTCTCTTTTTCCCTCTCTTACTCCCTCTCTCTCCTTCTCTCTATCCCTCTCTCTCTTTCTCTCTCTTCTCTGCCTCCATGTCTTTCTCTCTCCCTCTTTCTCCCTCTCTCTCCTCTCTATCCCTCTCTCTCTTTCCTTTTCTGTCTCCCTCTCTCTCTCTCTCCCTCTCTCTCTCTGCCTCTCTCTCTCTGCCTTTCCCTCTACCTCTCTCTCTGCCTCCTCTCTCTCTATTTCTCTCTCTCCCTCTTTCTTCCCCTCTCTCTCCCTCTCTTTGTCTCCCTCTCTCTTTCTCTCTCCCCTCTCTCTCCACACCCTCCCTCTCTTTCTCCCTCTCTTTTTCCCTCTCTCCACACCCTTCATCTCTTTCTTCCTCTCTCTTTCTCTCTCTCTCCACGCCCTCCCTTTCTCCCTCTCTCTTTCTCTCTCCCTCTTTCTCTCTCCCTCTCTCTCTCTCCACACCCTCCTCTCCGGTGTCTGATAGAGCGAGCTAGTAAAATTTTCTCTCTCTATCCCTACTCTGACATAGGGGCTCGGAACACACGGTTAACCGACATTTCCACCATGATCGGGAAACGGTTAAGGGAACCCTTTGTGTGAACGAGGTGCCGACCTTAGAGTACCGCGAGGACATTGACAATGATTAATATTTACCCGTATGTTTTTCCCAAGCGAGAAATTTTTTTCGGCTACACCATTTGCGATACCGACTGGTTTTCAACGTAAACCGCTACACGCGCCCTTCTAGAACCCTTTTTTAATTGATCTTTGTTTCTGATTAAATGGGACGGTAATGACATTTTTACGGCAGTCAAATCACTACGAACCATGTTTAAATTTATTTGAGTCTACAGATCTAAAATTTGATAAAATCCATTTAAGATATTATAAAATGTTAAATAAAATTTCTATCATTTTTGTCTACCGTTCTGTTTCTTCAAGGTGTTGCCTGTCCACAAAATCAAATCGATGAAAAAATTAGTAGGAATTGGGCATAGAATATTAGTCTGAATTTACGCTAGGTCACAGACAGTTAATTCGCTCTTTATTGTAAAATCGTCGCTATCAATCAACTTGGATGGAATTTGCTTCTAGGGACGAATTTAACTATACGTACTTTTATGTCAGAGAAGGAGTTCAAGATGTCGAAGTTGGAACCGTCTCGTAGTAATTCTAAAGGGAAGAAGATCCAGGATTCGAGTTATCAACAATTCTGAGCAATAATGTTCGAGACATAGAAGTCCTACTGTATTAACTTTTATACTATTAATTCCGGGAGATTTTTTTCATTTTCACTTTCCGCGGAGAGACGTGTCTTCATTAGTCTCCTTCGGACAGCCTTCTCGTCATTTTTCAAGCCTCAACCGCGATTTTTTACTATCCCCCTCTCGAAGAAGAGAATTTTTTGGCATTTCGAATAAATCGCTCTACGTCCGGCATTTTTTTTCACTCCCTTTCTTTCTCTTGTTTCTGACCGCCAAAAAGAAACCTCCCCAGAGCCCATTCCGAGAAAGGTTTTTATCGCGAGAAATGATCTTCATTTCGTTCCTGCCTTTTCCGTCAGCAGCGTCCGACTCCATTTCTGTCGTGCGCGGTAGAATCCGACGCTTCGCCGAAAAAAAAACGTGGCGGGGAAAAGGAAAAAAAGAAGAAGAGCGCTCCGCGTCGGAAAATTGGTGCGACCATCTTTTGCCGCCCTCCCGGTGCGAGTGTCCCCTTTTGTCCGGGGATCTTCTCTCTCTCTCTCTCAGCCTCTCTCCTTCCAATTCCCTACATCCCACGCTCTCTCTCTCTCTGTCTTTCTCTCGACTCTCATTTTCCTCCTTTTCTCCTTCGCACATTCCTCATTCCCGTCCGTCTTTTCTCTCTCTCTCCATCCTCTCCTCTCATCGGCTCGCATTCTACCCGTTCATTTCCCCGTACCCACACACTCGCCCTCCCCACCCTTCCCCCCTTTTAGCGCGCGGGATCGTACGTGCCCCGCCTCGCTCTGACCCTCGTCATTTGCTAATCCGATGATTTCTTTCCGTGCACACCGTCCCACCCCTTCCTCCCACCACATCTCCCTTCCTCACTACACTCCCCCTTCTCTCTCTTTCTCTCCTTTTCTCCTCTCCCATTCCTGCCTAACGAGGAAACCTGCCCTCGCTGTCTAACACAACCGATCGAATGGGAACGAAATGGGGGAGAGAGCTGCGCAATCACAAACGCACTCGTACGACACGAATACGTACTTGAAGGTACGCGCAAAAACTTTCGTTGTCATTAATAAGGTTTTTTTTCATTCGCCTCAATGGTGGAAATCCCCACGGAAACCGATGGATCTCTTTCAGAGTCGCGCGCATAATTCGAGAACGTATCGCGCACACACGCACGTACCATCGCACGCACGCACGTACATCCGATCACGCCCACAGGTACAAGTTATCTCCTTCGCTCCATCGAACTCTGTCGAGGGTAACAAGAGAAAGGTCTCTCGAGACGGAAAAAGGTGGTCATCCCAGGAAGAGAAGAGGAGGAAGAAGAAGACGCCTCGGGGCTAGTTTCTCATGACAAGTTCCACGAATATTCCTCGATCGTGTGGGAGACAGACTGGCCCGCGATCGCATCTCGACCGTTATATGAGGAGGTTGAGGAGAGGAGAGGACAGGAGCCTATTCGTATGGACCGCATCGAGCACCCTCTCTACCTCCAGGGTGAGATTATCCTGAGGAGGTTGGGGAGGAGGAGAAGAAGGAGGAGGAGGGAAAGAGGTAGGAGGTTGGGGGAGGTGGTTGGTGGAGGAGGTTGGGGAGGAGGAGGGAAAGAGGTAGGAGGTTGGGGGAGGTGGTTGGTGGAGGAGGTTGGGGGAGGATATTGGGGGAGGAGGTTGGGAGGAAGAGATTTAGGTTGAGGAGGGGATGGAGGGAAAGTGGACGAGGAGGTGAGAACCACTTTCGAAGCGAATTCGCAAGACTTTTACGGCCTTTTATTTTTTACGCCGAATTCAATTTTTTTGCGACTCCACCCGGATGCGGTCATACTCGCGACAACGATTGCCTCCGAAAGAGATTTTTTTACACAAGATTTAGAAACCGTAATTTCGGTTCTTTTATTTATTTTTTAAACGCCAACTTTTTCTGTTTTTCTTTTGATAATTTTTTCTTTTACGCGGGGCTGTACTAAACCCCTGGGATATCGAGCCTCGGAAACCAATAAACCCGTACCAAAACCACTTCGTCGCGAGCAATAGGGAGTCGCGAATCGGCGATAAAATTGAGAAACTTCCAGAAAAAGACAGAGATTGAAGCGAGAGAGAGAGGGACACGTGTTACAGAGAAAATCTAGCAGTTCTTCTTCTATCGTCCGCATTGTTTGTGTGAGAAAGAGACTACCACCCTCCTCTTTTTTCCTCGAAAAGGGGAAGCGCAATCTAGTCGATTGGATTGCCCGATTCGGGAATTTCTCGCGTTCCTGCCATCCCGTAGCGGTTTTAGTATCTCCCGGGATATTTCGGAGGGAAAGAATGCGATAAGGAAAAAACAAACGGTTGAATTACGCGAAAAGAGATAGGAGAGGAAGAAATTTTATTAATCCTTCCGGGTAAACTCTCTGCCATTTATCTCGATTTGTAAGGACAATCCTAAATTCAAAATGTTTTTTTTCTGATCGTTCGGCATCTTTCGGTGTGATAAGACCAGCTATCTCCCTGACGCACATATCGAAATCGCTGTGATATCATTAAAAACGGTTGGAGGATCCGAATATATGCATTTGTCGATGCAAATTATTTCATATCCTACCGGTTGGACCTCTATTTCGAGAAAAATCCTTCCCACGAATGTCGTGCGGCTAGTTAAAATAGTGCATTCGTTGAGCAAAAACACGCGGAGGGAATGATAAGGAAAATAAAAGGTAAAATAATCACCTTTATTTTTTTTAAATGTCAAAAATAAAAGTCACTCTTGTTAGCATAAAATGGTCATAAAACAGATATGAGTTTTAACTACAGAGTAGCCGACTTCAGTGGCAATCTAGCGATAGTTGGTTCGATTCTCATCATAATCAAATGATTAGCGATTCGCTCTTATTATAATAATCGATCGGCGAATCATCACCGACTGACTTCTTTTTAGTTGGCATACGACTCGATAGAAGAGATAGGATTTAACCATATAATTCATTTGATTAAAGCCAGGAGATGGTAATGCTAATTCGATTTTGAATTGTAAAAATATGACAAAAACAAATGTTATTATTACTTGAAAATGCATCATCAGAATTCGGAAGATTATTGGAACAATCTATCTGGTAAAAGTTTTTCTCTCCATATATCCAACGGTTTGGTATTTCTGTAACTTATTCTACAAAGTTGAAAATTTTTTAATGAATATCCTTCACTTTTTTCTTCTTGCTTGAGAAACAAAATGCAATTTATTTTGAAAGTTTCGATCGAAAGACCGTATCTTATAAATTTCATCTCCCTTGCTACGATTGCGTCGTCCCTATTCAATGCATAAGTTTCCTCTGCTGACAGTAAAACAGACAAAACGATAGCCTAAGTATTTTTATTTAAACTTGTGGAAATAATAAAGGAAACGAGGAAATTTGCGGAAGGAAAAATAAGAGATAAAAAAGGTGATTTAAGAGTGAAATCAGGGAAAAAAACTAGAAGAAATCGTGGGAAAAAAGATACATGACAAAAAACACAAAAATGAGAGGCAACGAGAATATAGAGATTTGAAACAAAAAATAAAATGCAAACGCGAGAAAAAAGAAAATGGAAACAATTGAAAAAAGAAATTCAAACCAGAGAGAGACAAGAAATTATGCAAGGGAAAAGAAAGAAGGAGGATGGACAAAAGAACGATATTAGATTAAAAGGGTCGGCACAATGGCTTCCAAATTGATGCGCACTGGGTTATAAAGGCCTTAATGCCGCTACCTGGCACATCCTGGGTTCTGCCCGACGCGTGCAACGAGTCCCTTCGCACGCACACGCACTCGCGCATCCCTTTCGGGCGTTACTTTTAGCACATTAAAAATGTTCAATTCAATCTACACAGCGGCGGTCGTCATGGGCCGCATCAAAAAAACAAAAGGATTTCTCCTAGGCGGAAACCGTGTAACACGGGCTATCGCGAAGTAGAGGTTTATCAAGCATTTCCATAATTGGAGGGAAAGGTGAACTGGTAAGACCCTTCCTCCGTTCCTTGCCGAACCCCTCCCCATTGCAAACCGCGCACGCCGCGGCAGGAAAAATGCAATTCTCTCACACACGAGCTCGCACACACGCACGCATGCACGCTAACGCTCGCGCAACCACATCAACACATACGCACGCGGACGAGGGGAATCGGGAAAACCCTAAGCGAGGGTATTAGTAGAATCCCGAAACAAAAATTCTGACAGCGAACGGAACAAGGGTCCATAAAGCCGTCCTCTTTTTACCTCCTCTGCGAGATCCCGTACTTCTCTCTCTCTCTCTCTCTCTCTCTCTCCGCGGTCGCAGCTAGGTAAAGGAATTAAAAATAAACAGCGTCCCCCGGGTATGTAGAGGAGATTTGAACCCAGGACGCTCGTTTTAAAGGTTCCGGCTGCCTAACCAAACCGCTTCGGGTTCCCGGCCGTACATCAAACCTGGGGTCGTGTATTACCATTAATTAGCGCTAAGTTGCAGCCGCTGCGTCGTTTGTTGTCGCTTAACCTTTCTCTCACAATTGGTCTGTTTGTAGTATTATAGTCCATCCTCGGCCTCTCTTGCGCACATGCCAACGCCCTCTCCCTTCCTTTCCTCTCCTCTCTCTCTCTCTACCTCGGAATTGACAATTAATTATTCAGGAACGACTTGACGACCTCGAATGTATGAGAGCTGCGGGTGGTTTGTAAATATTTAGACTAGAACAATGCTCATTGGAGGGTCATAAACTTAGGTTGCGCTCATGAGCGACCGTTTTTTTCCTCCCCCCTCTATGCCCCTCCCCTCTCTACGTTCCCCACCTCGTTTTGGTATTTGGCGGCGGAATAAAAATTAATCATCTTCGCGCGTCTCTGTCTCTCGATTCTCCGGAAAAAAAGCTGCGGGAAAACGTCGCAGATGTATTTATAAAAAAAGGCGGTAGCTTTTGTTTTGTGATGTTTGTGAAAGATTTTAACACGGAGGAACGACGACCAATTTTCAGGGAGGAAGTACGCTTGCGTCTCGTTAAGAAAGTTTGTTAAAAAGGGCGTGAAAATGCGACAATGATTAGTTTTTAATAGCGATCGGTTTTTGAAATTGGTTTTTTTGTGATCACGACTGGTTCCTCGCGACGATCGTTTCTCGTAAATGATAAATTTCAGGAAGAAATGAAGTTTTCTGGCAAAAATTAGTTTAAGGCAACAATTGGTTTCTGGCAACAATTAGTTTTTGAAAAACAATAACTAGTTTTCGACAACAATTGCATTTTTCAACGTGATTTCGCAGGGAACACGCCCAACAATCGCATTACCGGGACACATGATAATGGCTACATACGTCACCGTCGTAAAAATTCATTATGAAGATCATGCATGGGATGGTATTAATTCTTATCACGAGTAATGCGTCGCATGACCCCGTCTGTACCTTAATGTGCATGTTGTAATGCGTCCCTTGCACGCGTTAGAGTTAACGGCCCATCGAAGTCCAATTATTCCTAATTAATTTAAGAACAACATAACGCATCATGCGCGGCCTTTTTTAGTGAATCACGTGGTAAACGTGTATGAAAAATTGCCGACATCTTATGAGTTCACAGTTTTCCTCCCGAAAAACGCCGTTTGTCAACATAACGTATTTGAAGCCATACGTATATCCGAATCACAATGGCATAGATTTGATTAAATTCCCGTGAAAAGTTTGCGCATAATCAATTCACGCGTCCAGCAAACGGTAACGTTTCGTGGAAAAAAAGAGACCAATCGATCGGCAGAGTGATGGAGGTTAGAAAAACGCAGCTAAATTGTTATTTCCGGGGTTAGTCAATACAGTATTTAGGCCATAGGTTAAAAATTAACATTGAAAAAATACAGTGGGTAGTTAATTTTTATGAGCGCCGATCCACAAATCACTACGTGATTGGTAATGAAGTTTTCCTTCCTC
Source organism: Tanypteryx hageni (assembly GCA_028673005.1). Lineage (NCBI taxonomy): Eukaryota > Metazoa > Arthropoda > Insecta > Odonata > Petaluridae > Tanypteryx > Tanypteryx hageni. The sequence continues at coordinate 80,685,932 of CM054112.1, forward strand.
TCTAAACAGTTTTATTGCACCCCGCGTACAGTCGAACCGAGTGAACACACTAGATTGTTTGTTGTTCCTGTAACATGGCAACAGAAGCAGTCGGTATTTAGTCCAGTATTTGCTGTCCCTGATCGGTCGCTTGCTGAAGTGTAATTAGTGTTTTAGCCTCAATTAGTGTACAATTTAGATTGATGTAGAATTTGTTGTTTTGACAGACGCGACATGTGAACAATATAGGATATAAAAGCATAATAATAATAATAAACGAGAATAATAAATCTTATCGGCGAATTTCACAAAAATGTGCTATTTGTCTATCTAAACCAACAGAGTCAACAAATAAAAAACTTCCAATTAAATTACTTATTGTTTTCTATCGTTATTTCTTCAAATATGGTGAAATCCCATGATGGTATTTTTCGATTCCCATTCCTATTTGAGCATATTTCGTATTCTGAAACTGTGTTTATGTTCTCTAAGTTAATATGGGAAGAGTAATTTATTCTAGAGAACTAATGGAAAAACTGGAGATTCCAGTTTAGGTCAAACATAATGATTTTCCCCCGAACTAATGTATAATGCTAAATTAATTTTTTATCATTATACGCATTGCTTTTTGACGGAGGCTCAAATCCAGAATCAGCATATATGCATGGACGCATAACATAATTAGGAAAATTATTAAAATCAGAAACCGAACGAAAATCGAACGTCGAATTTGACCGATTCCGCAAAAAAATCCAATTTCCGAGAGGACGAATTCTGTGACGGATTCCATCGCCTGGTACATTTTCCGCGTAAACTCCGTTAGAAAACCTTAAGCTCGATCGATCTTTCCGGGAAAAATCCGCGAGTATTCCGAATTTCTATTCGAATTCTCGCTCGATATGCGCGCCGCACAATAGGTCTGAGCGGTTTGCTTTTGATGCCGAGCCGGGCAACAATACATTCCCCCGCTTTCTGCGCGCTCTGATTGGATAGGGTAAATGCTACCAAGGAAACATAAATATTTACCTTGAAATCCGGTTTCCCGAGGCCTCGCGATGCTCAGCCGCTAGTTATAACGGATTAATTAACTATATGAAACGGAAGCGTACTCCGACCGCACGAGGTTGATCCACCTAACGCGATCAAATGAAAAAAAGAGAAACGATTGAAGAGGGTTGAAGGCGACCTTTTTTGTTATGTTTTTTTAATTCCTACACTCGTCTTTGGAGATTCGCTTTGTTTATTTCTCGTGTTTATTTTTCCGAGACGCCTAAGTTGGTTAAAAATAACGGAGAGAGGCGGCACGCACCAAGATAAGGGTTTTCTTTCCATTTTTTCCCTTTCTAAATGGAAAGGCGAAGATTAAAGGTCAACCTTCCGATATTTACGTCATAACAGTGAAAAGAGCGCCTCTTTAAAATGAGCGAGCGGAAGAAGAAAATGAGGCCATAAAGTATGAAAAATGATTGGAAACCAGAGAGAGAGAGAGAATGCATAAAAAATAACGAGATGAAGCCGAAAAGGGATGACGATATTAATAAAAGCGTTCGGTACTTGAATGGCAAGTGCATGATTTTTATCGTTACCTTGAGATGGATACCAGACCTGTAGATAAAATTAACTGTATTAGATAATTGAGTAGTATAACTCTTTATATACGAATAATTTGAGTATTCCCACTCTGTTTTATTACTAAAATTATATTGCATGTCGCCAATGGCGAAAAAGCGGCCGAGTTAACCACAAGTAATCCACAAATGAATAATCAATAAGACGAATTCAGTTCAAAAGAGTATTGTCGAGCTCACCTCATGGATAAAATCGAATTTACAAACTATCTTTCTTACACCCACAAAAATGTTGAGGAAACCAAATGAGCATTTCGGTTACAAAGCAGGCGTCATCAGTGATAATTCATCGACAGTGTGAATCTAGTCTTCCAAACCTATTTATGGTTTTTTGAGTCAATTTGGAATTCATTAAATTTTGATTTTGAATCTATTGCCACTGAGGAAGACTGTTTTTAGCCTAAATTCTCAAACAGTTTTCCCATTTTTGTGGCTTTAGAAACATCTTCATTGCTAACCTAAACACGTGCTCTAGAACAAAGTAGCCATCCTGAGCTGTAAGTCCACTATCGTCGATTCTGAGAAGACTATATTATACAAGCGTAATTGCCTGCCAAATATGACAGGTATGCGTGAATTAAGTATTAAGCTAAAATATAATTTAAATAAAAAATTAATGAAGCCAACTTTTATATGCACTAGAAAGTTAATAATAAGTAGAAAATTCACATAATTGAATGCTTTGAGAGAGTAACAAGATGGAAAAGTATACTCCATAAATGGAATACACAAAGATTTCAAAGCCGTTCTTAATGGGAAGTACGTATGAAACGCTATCTGAAGATTGGGCGATTCTCGAAACTTTATCTCCGAAACTATAAGTCGTAATTATATGGTCTCGGGGACTATCTTGAAGTAAATGTTGTTCTCTATCAGAATAAATTTTTTAAACTATACCTCACCAATCATATGAGGGCGTGGGATAGAAAAACATGGATTTTAATAGTTGTTTGCCGAGAGAACCGCATTAGAGGTCTATGTAAACAAAATATACGATGTTTTGCTTGGAATTTTTTCGAATTTTTATCTCCAAAACTATAGCTCGTAAAATGTAGTCTTGCATACTTTCTTGTAGTAAACGTTGTTCTCTTTCAGAATAATTTTTTTATTCTATACCTTACAGATCATACAAGAGCTATGGAGAGAAATGTTGCTTGACGGATGCCATTTAACGAGATACGAGTATAAGTTTATTAAAGTAATTATGTAAAGTGAAAGTTCTAATTGACGGATTCAGTTAAAAATCACAACTGGACGATACATTTTAACAAGGATCACTCTTACTTAATTATAATCCGTTCAGCGGTTTAGGAGATGAAAGCTATAACGGACGGACGGACGAGACGTGCCCATAAGGCGTTCCGCTATTACCGCTTCGCTGGTAAAGAACGCCTAAAAATATTTTTGGGAATAATAAAAGTTTCGTGATAAAGAAATATTAATGGAAATTTATTCGTAGAACATTACGCTACACAAATGTTATATGCCCAAAACTATTTTTAGTTTAAGTAACATGCAAATACGTGAATTGTAGTTTATCTTTTACTTTTTCGTTCATTATAAACGTGATTTTATTAAAAATAAATTTATATAAATTTAATTTGTCAGTTTTGGTCAAAGATTAAAAACTTTCTCAGATTTTCTCAGCAAATGTTCTTAAATACCATAAAAATTCGTCAATTTTAATCTCTATATCTGACTCCATTAACACAATATCAATGAATATTTTAAAATTTGTTTACTTACGTTACCGTCCTATTATTTATCGTAACCAAGGTATTGTGTAACATAAAAACACCGTGGAAATTTCTTGAATATGTGGACAGATGCGACGCGAATTATCAGCCAAGCATAAGAAAATAAACGAAACCGACAAATGAAAATTACCTTGATGACGAAGAATTTTCCTCTAAAGATACGTCAAATTTTCGCGTTAAAACTAATTTATGGACCGATTCGACGCGTATTCGGAAATCTACGGAAGGAAAATTAAATTTCCTTTTTTCAGGAGTTCTTTGTTTCAAGTTTTAAATTCCTTGGATTATTCCAAGTAATTTCAACATGCAAACGACTAATATACTACACTCACACCCGCGTTAATCAAATGGAGAACGCGGGTGAATCGAAGTCCTGATCATATATGATAGGCGATGACTAGCCTAAAATGTGTAAGTGGTAGATCCCAGTATATTGCGAAACAAGAAGTCCAAATCAGGAATAATGCAGGCTGGTTTCCCAAATTTGACGTCCCGAATTGGTTACTTATATTGACAGGAAATGTTTCAGTATGTGTTAGTCATTCCAAGGAATTATTTTACCATAAATACCACTTGTAGTTCATAGTTTATCAATGATAGAGAAAAATTGGAAAACAAATTAATAGAGCATTATTGGGTTTCAAATACTGAAAGCAATGTCAAAATATTTTTCTGGCATTATATTTTGCATGTATTGTTTAAATAAACGAATTTGACAAATGTTACTGTTTATACGATAATATGTCTGGGTCACCTGTCCGTTGCTGAAGAGTAGTTGAGCGGAAAAGAATATAACCCATTCATTCACTCGTCTATGCTCAAGCCGATTTCGGTAATAATTGTCTCCATGGCAACAATCCGATAAAAGGCGATATAAAACGCAAAAACTCTGTTTTAGTAGAAATTCAAGAAAATACGATCTATTATCAAACATTCAAAGAATTAGAATCTACATTGTTTTCCCCTTAGAAAAGTACAAATCTCGCCCCGATATCACAATTTTGAGATATTTTAAAGTATTAAAGAAAACATCTCTGAACGATGGATTTGAGATTTCCTATGTAAAACAAATAGGAAAAAACGTTCCTAGAATCGAACCCGGGACTTCAATATTCGCCAAATAAATTATAGCCCGAAGGTGGGACCTGGTAGCACGAGCCTTATACCAAGTTTCATGAAAATCGGCCCATTGCAATGGACCAATGCATAGGTTCAAAAGGTGTTAGTAGGGGACACACACACACACAGACAGGGCCATTTCATAAGGCTATGTTTCCTTTGTAAACCAGCCTAATAAAAATTTTCGAAATCGTAAACTACAATATTGTCACTAAGCGAGATTGTTGATTCTTAATAAATTGTAATACTGCGCTATTATGGATCCTTAATCGTGTTACTGAGTTGTTATATTCATTATTTTAAAAATTGTCTTGGTAAATTTAGTATTAAAATTTTATAAAAGACCAAGAAGTCCACCCATATTATAAAGTGAAAAAAGGCAAGCAAAAAACGAATTCGCACGATCACGTATATTTATCAGTTGAGTTATAAATTCTTGAATTTAATTAATTATAAAAGAATCCGATTGGCAGGTTAATATAATAATAAGATTAGAAAGGGTTATTTTCATTTTTTGGTGGTTGGTTCATAAGGCCACTTCAGGAATTGCCCTGGAATATACAGGGTGTACAGTTTCAAGATGCTACATAGCATTAGCATAGCGAATAGTATATCATATATATTTTATAAAAGAAAGTGGACAAAAAATTTCTTGAATAATTGTTATCACTTTGAAACAATAATCGCGCAAAAAGGGGATTAATAAATGGAAATTATGCATTTATGCATTAATGAAGAACATTTTTCGGCGTTTTTTACATTACTATGTAAAAATGAATGCCTCACGGTCAGGTCGTATCCGTCTGTCTTTCCGTCCGCATGTTTCATCTGAAAAACTACTGAGCGAATGTTCATGAAATTTGGTATTTAGGACATAAGGGCAAAGAAAATAAGAAAGTGATATAAATGGTTCAAGTAGCCTATTCAGGAGTGCCACTTTACTGATGAAAAAAATGAACTTTTCTTTATATCTCGTAAAATTTTACTTATAACAAAAAAGTTTTAAAACAAAATTTGTAGAACTAATCAAATGAAATATGTTTCGTTCAGTACATTGTTGCCGATTTTAATAAAATCAAACGAGAAAGTCGTAATTCACATTGAACTTTAAAAAAATTTCTCGTGTTTTTTAATCGTTGTCAACGAAAACAACTTCGTGGTAACTAAAGTAAACATCTACTGTAATTACCTAATTACATCTAATTTTATTTCGTGCGCACACGACATTTGGTAAATGATGGGAAATGGACGAAGACGAAGAAAAAACGTAAATATATCTATTTTCTTTACGTATACACAGCGTCTGTAAATGAAAAGAAATGGGTAATTTACGACGAAGAAATGAGCATGATAGTTGTCGATTGTTTTATTAATTAAAACCGATTAGTGAATCGGCGAATAAAAAAATTAATATCTCCTTGTCATCACTACTGCCATATCATTTTGCAGTTCTTATACATATAGTAAGCCATTAATATTAATCTTTTTGAGATTATTGCATAAATCGTAAAGAACGCCTCTGCCTTGCATGTATTTGTTAAATGAACATGAAATCAAATAAATGAAGATGCAGTATTCCCCATGCTAACCGCTATGTTACGTCTTGAAACTATACAACCAGTAAATAGTTTTTGTGTTATATTTGACCGCAAATACTTTGCGGTTTTCAGCTAGCATCACTCCTTAAACGTGTGTTGAATAACCCATAAAGAAAACGCGAATATACTCAACCATAGCATTTTGTAACTGTGGGAATGATCTCCTTCGATCAAGTGTTACGCGCCACAAACTGCTCTCGCTAATTCGCTTTTCGGATATTAATTTTTTAAAACAGCATAATTTTGGCTCGAAATAGTTAAAAATAGAGAATTATTGCGAAAGCCAATAAAAAGCTTTCTTCGGGCTACGACGAAAAGAATAAGCGCCAAAGGTGTACATTAAAATTGCAGTATGAGATGAACGGACGATCTATTGAGAAGCTTTTCTCCTGCGATTACAGCCAATAAAACACCTCAGGAGAACAAGGCGAAAGCAGCACCTTTGTCGAACCATCTAATTAATTTCGTTCGAAACACTACAAAAGGTTTTGAAGCCTTTCAAGGCCTTTGTGAAACGTTTGCGAACAATCGCGACTTAATGAGACCCTTATTAACGAGTCTAAAATTCAGCTTTTTGTGTTTCATTCCTCCAATGGCGATGCGAACAGTTCCAACAAACGCTGACACAGCGTTGGGATTGCAATCCGAATCTTCTCTTAAAGAGGATGAGGATTAACCATATTTAATGCTGTAAAGATCGCATTAACTTATGTTCTTCAACACGAAGGATAATGGATCGGCTATTGCGCGGATGATTTTTTATATAGTGATACTCAAACCCATCAAAAGGCGCGATCGTTATACTAATTGTAAGACGATTCTAGTATCTACTTGAACCTATATTATGCCAATGCAACCATTACATCCGCATCGTCCCATTATTGCAAAAATCGCGCTAAAGAAGGGTTTCTCAATCTTTTAACGTAAAGAACACCAAATCATTCGCTAAAATATCGTAGAAACTGTTATATGTTTGCGAAAAACTATGAGTGAACAAGAATATTTTTTTCAAACGTACATTTTAAAACTTATGTATTTAACACATCAAGAAGAAAAAATTTAGTTCCTGGTGGTCGCGAACGCAATTTTCAGCATAGTAGAAGATCAGAGAAATATTGCTCAAGAGCACAGCGGTACTCGTGAGCATCAGGTTGAGGACCCCTGCGCTAAATGCATGCTCGTTTACTGAATACCTTTAGAAGATTAGCAACGTTTTAACTTTCGTCTGTTTTGTTCATTAAAAATAACATTTAAAACATTTTGAATGCTGCCAATCAATTATAATACAAGACATATTATAATTAAAACTGATAGTATAACGATTTATCTGAGAACATAACTACTCATCCGCTTTCTTCCAAATAAAGACCTATATTATTAAAAGAAAAAATTTGAAATATATATTATATTAATTATGACAATTTTATAATTCTACAAACAGTTATATTTTTATAAATGACCGCATGCTACGCAGCTACCATTTTCTCTAAACAGAAATTTACTCCAAAAAGTTTTCCGCCCTCGCACTTTACCCAGAACTCTCTCCCTCTCCTAAAGGCCCCCCACACACGGTCAGTTTTGCCATCAGGCCGACTGACAGTCCAGAACTGAACAGTTCGGCCTGAAGGCCAATTGCCCCACACACGGTTCAGTTTTGCCTTCAGGCCGGCCTCAAGACATTTTCTTAGTTTCATCGAGTTGTCGGTGCGATTGATACGTAATGGCAACCCTTGATGAATCATTATGTTACGCTGCCATCGCATGTGTTGTAAGAAAAAGGAAATCAAAACGGAAAGAGTGGACGAAGGAATGGCTTTTAAAACGGTATCTATTTTCGCATATCAATTTATTTTTCTGCTGCTGTATTTATTTCGATTATTATCTTTCGTAACTTGCACAAACTTTAGTTTTTAATTATAAATTATCTTTTTTGTTTTCTTATCTTTATTATATATCTCAAATATAATTCAAACGCTAAAATGGGGATATGCATATACGTACATTACGTAAATAAAGTATTTGTAATATAAAAGTATTCATGTTTATTTCCATTTTTTGTAGAACAAAATTATTTTGTTTTGACTAAAAAAATCAATGTTTTCATGATATTATTTTCTTTTCTGCTTAATGAGGTAGCAAAATGTAGCAATCGGTCTCGAAAAAAATGTTAACTTGATTCTGGCCATGTTTCTTACTTTCTCATATACATAGTATATTTTTAAAATGCCTCACTGTGTGTCGGGCAGCCTTCAGTCCAAGCCATACACGTGCGATAACAGCTCTGTTCAGGCCGATCTGTCAGTCGATCGTTTGCCGGTTCCACAGTCCGTCAGGTCAATATTTTGAACTGAACAGTCCATCCGGCTTCCCCACACACGTACGATAAACCGGATCAGTCCTGGACTGTTCAGGCCGACCTGAAGGCAAAACTGACAGTGTGTGGGCCCCTAAAGAGCCCTTCTTGCAGGTCACTTTCAATTTTCGCTATTTAAGGTCGCCAATGGTCGAACGAGACCTCCAATTTTAGACATCGCCTTTGCGACATTCTACTCGCCCAAGAGGAGACATCTAGTCGGAACGAACTTATATCTTAAAGGAAAACGAAATAAAGGAATTATACGATTTTGGGCCTGTTAACATCGATTAAAACATCCGTATATAATAATTCTTAAGTGTCCGTCTGTCTGTCCATTTGTCTGTCTGTCACGGTACTTTTTGGACATTTTACAATGGAATTAAGAATAGAAATTTTCACAATCGTTAAACCCACATGAGGTGGTCCCTAGAAAAATCAAACATCTCCGCAAAAAGTCCCGGATTCGACTCCGGGAGACGATTATATTTTCCCATAAGTTGACACGGGATTTTCGATTTTTTTAAGGTGCAAGAGTTTATTCTTTTATTCAGCAAAATACGTAAATATGGACCAATTTCTCCGTAATTGCTTTATTCGTCGGCTAAAACCATAAAATATCTTATTCTTGCGATTTTTTTCACGTTACACGGATGAATTTGTCAGAAATACGCATTTATTTCCCACATTTTATGGCTTTTTCGTACTCTTTCCGGGTATTTCCAGGTCGACCCGCATTGTTGCCTCCGATTCAATCAGCGTCTTTTAAGCCTTCAAATAGACGAAAGAATTGAGTTATTCGCTTCGCGCTTTTTATAAAGCATCGAAATTATTGTTTTAGCAACGTCAAATGTAATGGATTGCAACGTAAATAATAGCAGATAATTATCATTCAGTAAACTGCGTGTGTATTTCAATACTGGAATAGTACCTTTTTCGTAAGTAAAATCATTATATTCTACATATTTAATGTTTATTAACGCAAATAGGCCAACGCATCAGTTTTAAATTTGATGATAAGGAGAATATGGGCTATTATTAATTATTATTTTCCACAGAGAAAAACAGCACGTGAAGTACAAAATGTTTGTGTTGGTAACAATTCATGGTAAAAAATGAAATATATGGTTGAATTAATTATATATGAAAAATATTGCATATACTAGAAGTTAATGGTAGTCATTGTTCGATACTTGAGGAAACGTGATTGATTGTGAGTTCATATTTAATGAAGTGTGCAGTAATAATCATTGGAAATAAGGTGAGGTAGAATTTTTAATTTTTTCCTTTTTAATATACCGTGATATAAGACTAACATTGAGTAACCGTGCGACATTGTGAGGTTGGTTTTTTAGTAGGCCCTGTAAGAAATTAAAAGCGGTTGTTGTGGACATTTGAAAGAATGTGATTTTTGTGAGATTCTCTACAGTAGTGTTCAACGATAATCATTGGAATTAAGGTAAGGTAGATTTGAAGATTTTTCCCCTTTGGATATACCGTGATATAAGACTAGCATTGAGTAAATGTGTGACATTTTGACGACGGCATTACTCTCATACAGCGTTTCCCAACCGGTAGTTTGCGAAATAAATCTGAGGGGTTTGCGAGAAAAATTTGGTAATGGCGTCTTTTTCACTTTATTGGTTCTACAATTGTTGCCAATATTTTAGTTTCGTTATTAGTCACCAAAGATTAAAACACCGTTGCCACTAGAAACCTGTTTTTATTTACCGAGAGTAGAAAAGTAATAACGAGAGGTATAGAAAGATAAGAATTAAACCCATTTCAGACGTATTGGAGGAATATAAAGAGAAAATAATCGAAGAAAGGCTAATACCAAACATAAAAGGTAAAAGATGTTTGGGAGAAGAAGGAATGCCGATAGAGCCGATTCGAAGAAGGATTTGAACACCTTACCGTTAACCATAGCATTACATTCAAAAACGAAGAAACCGGAGCACACACAAATACAACACAAATACACACAAATCAACATGTAGTTAGTCTATTCTTTGAATTTGTAAGAGAAATTAGATGGAAAAAGGAATAAAGGGGGCTGCCGCCCCCTTAAACCCCCGAAAAATATTAATACCATATAAATGAAATGTGAATATAATAAATAAACATACGAATATTGTTGTCAAAACAAACATTAAATGATAATGGTAATCAGGTGGAGCTGAGGTCGTGAGTGACTAATAACTGTCCTAAGCCTTAGTTTCTTGCAAATTAGTTGCATGGTTTTATTTTCACTTTTTTCTTATGCTTCGAGAATTATATTTTAATTTTACAGTGTTCTAACTAGAAACCGATGACAATATCAGCGACTCTGATTTTATTGTAAACGTTTACATACTATGTGCTATATAAACTTTTTATTTTTCATTAATTAATCGTGTTAAAAAAGATTTGTTTTTACAAAATTTACTCTCCATTATGAGAGATTCGCCGCCAAAACTGTTGCAACTCAAGAGGTTCGAGAAAATAAAAGTTTAATCCAAGAGGTTCGCGACGAGAAATAGGTTAGCTCAAGGGGTTTGCGATGTGATAAAGTTGGGAACCGCTGCCCTAATATATTGCTGTAAAATAACAGAAAATTAAAAAATGCTAAGGGGTAGACTATGCATCATTATTTTCCTCTCTAAGTTTATTTTTCGACGCGCAGATTTCTGACTGACTTAACAAAATTTTGCACGGATACCACTAAAATGATGTGGTAAGATTGATACAAATAACTTGCAAGCGTATATGCAACATATCCTCTTCGACTTATAGAAAAGTCTTAAAGAACTTTTATTCGCATTGGTCAGACTGTAGTTAGCACGTGATCGAACTCATTTGCCTCCTGTGTGCCCGCCAATCAGCTCTTGTTAGTTGACTTTATGTGCGCATTGCTTCATCACTGAACCGGTTAATACGTTCCCAAAACATTCTCTCGCCGCCGCTGTTTTGTCTAGTTTGTCCTCAGTTCCATTTCTTTACGTCTCGCCACGTCAAGAAGTACCACTTTCCTACTCTTTATGATTTACAAACTGCCATACCCGCCCGTGTGTATTTTTTTGGCCATTCCGGCGGGTTCCCTCGCAAGATGCCCTCCGTAACTTTTGGTGGCGGCTATCATATTAGTTTCCTTGTACTCTGGCTAATGGTCCTCTCTCTCTCCCCCTTCCCAGGCACCTCTTTCCCTACTCTTCCATTCCCCACACATTCCAACTCCCCCCTTATCTCTGCACCCTCCATTTCTCCAGTGTTCAACCAGTTCTTTTCCTTCCTCTTTGCTCCACCCCAATTTTTCATGTACTTCAGCCTACTCAACCCCTCCCACGCCCCCGCGGCCAGCCCCTTATACAACCTCTTTTCCTGCACACCCAAACCCGACATTCCCCCAACTATCCTCTCCTCCCGCTAACCTCCTCCTCCGCCGCCTCGTCCTGTTCTTTTCCATTTTTTTCTGGTCTATTCCTTCAAGGAGACGGAATAGACCAGAAAAAATCTCCTCCCGAGTCTCTTTCCCACCTCCTTCCCCCTTACATCTCGGCCTCTCTCCCTCATCTCTACCTCTCCTCCCCTCTATGTTTCCTCTTCTCTCTTCTTCTTTCTCTACCAATCTTTATCTCTCCTATTCTATCTCCTCTCCTCTCTCCATTTCCTCTCTCCCTCTCCTTTCTCCTCTCTTCCTCTCCACTCTCCCTCTCCGTTCTCCTCTCTCCTCCTTTCTCCTCCTCTCTCCCTCTCCTCTCTCCCTTTCCAACTCTCCCCGTCACCTCAACTCTCCCTCTCCTATTCTCTCTCATTCATCTCATCACTTCCTCCCCCCTCACGCTCTACTCTTTCCCTCTCTCCTTCTCCTCTACACCAACACAACAACCTCTCCTTTTTCCTCTCTTATCATCGCCGCCCTCCCACTTCTCCCATCCGCTTCATTCTTACTCAGAGTCTCCTTTCTCACTTCTCAATCTCTCTTATTTTCCCTTTCATCTACTCCCTTTAACATCCCCGTTCCTTCTTTCCCTCACCATCTCTTTGCTCCCATCCTTCCTCGACTCACACCTTTTCCCCTCCCCTCTAATTATCGCCCTCTCCCTCCTCTTCCCCGCCTTAATCCCTCATTCCTCACGATCTTCTCTCGCCTCCCCCCTCATTATCACCCTCTCCTATACCTCGTTTCCTCTCTTCCCCCCTACAGCCCCATCCTCCCTCATCATCATTCTATTCTCCCGTTTCCAGCTCATCCTTCTTTCCCTCGCCACTCTCTCCATATCGCCCCCTTCTTCCGCCTCTCCATCTCACTCCATTTCCGTCTCTCTCTCTCTCTCCACCCTCTTTTCAACGCCCTGGACCTCCTCCACTTCCTCCCCTTCTCCCTCTCTCTCCCGCACTCCATTCGGCCGCAATAAGGGTCTCCTCTCGAGAGATGGTATCTCTTCTGTCTCTTCTCCACTCTGACCGTCCACTCGTGAGAGAGTGCCCAGCTGAGAGCTTGTCTGCTTGCTATGTGTGTGTGTGTGTCTGCGTTTGTTTCTCGTGGAAGGGATGGGGGAAAAAGGAGTGGACGAGAGAAAGAGAATGAAAGGGGGAGGGGATATACAGAAGTAGTTGGAGTAAAGAGAGAGAAATATGTGAGAAGAAGCAAAAAAGGAAAGAAGAGTCGAATAGTAAGAGGAGCAAGAGTAGGAAGTAGAAAGAAGAAAGAGGTAGAAAAAGGGAGAGGGAGGATGGGAGAGTGATAGAGGGAGGGAAAGGAAGTGAGAGAGGGAAAGTGAGAGAGGGAGAGAGAGAGGGGGGAAGATAGGGAGAGAGAGGGGGAGGTAGGGAGAGAGAGAGGTAGGGAGATAGAGAAGTAGTGAGAGAGAGAGAGAGGTAGGGAGAGAGAGAGAGAGGTAGGGAGAGAGAGATGGGTAAGGAGAGGGAGAGGTAGGGAGAGATTGAGAGGGAGGTAGAGAGAGAGGGGGGAGGTAAGGAGAGAGAGGGATGTAGGGAGAGAGAGAGACAGGGAAAGACAGAGAGAGAGAGAGAGGAAAAGAGAGGTTTGCAGTTGTTGGACGTGGCTGTTTAGACCCCTTTTAATGCGAGCGAGATAAAAGGCCATGTGGCCACTCTCTCTCTCTCAAACCGTAAACCTCTACTGCCCCTCCCCCTTCTACGCCTCTCATCGTCCACTCCCTCCCCCCCTCCTTTTTTCTGTGCCATCTCGTGCTACCGCTATGATTATGTCGCGGGTGAGCGGAACTCGATGCGAAACAAAAAAAAGATAGAGAGAGACCGGTAGCCCTTGTTTTCTGCTTCAAGTAGTGCCGGGATCAATTTAAGTTGTCGTGTTTGTAATCCAGTTGCGTTGAAGAAGTTCAAACAGATCTCCGTTAGATGAAGATGTCGCGTTTTACGCATTGTGTTTAACGTGTGCCTGTACGTGTGTGCCGGTGTATGTATGTGGGGAGAGAGGAAATTTGGCGTCCTTTTGATCGCAAATGTGATGTCATTGCCCCTTTGTCGCATTCAAATGTATTCAAATCGATTTTTTTCGTGAAATGAAAGCCCTAAACAAATTTTAAGCCTGCTCTGCTTGACATTTATACACCTTTGATCACATATTTGCATTTATCATCCTTTAGAGTTGAAGCCGTCAAACATACTTTTTCGTCTTACTCCTCTCGAATAGCCTAACTTGGATGGAAAGAAATATAAGTAACAGATTTAAAAAAATATTTTTTCCATTATTTACAATCACACGTTTATGAGCTTTTATGTTTAAATAAATACTATACAAGAACCTCGAAATGGAACTTATGACTGGAGGTAACCTAAGGCAGTGTTTCTCAACCGGTGGGACGCGAAGGTCGTCTAGGTGGGACGCGAAGTTTCGACGGTAATTAATGTATAGCTTTTTCTCTACAAAATTACTCCAATATTTAAGGTTTTTAAAAATGTCCATAAGGTTTAATATGGTTCTGAAATGCAGTTGACATAAAAATTCACTTCTTGGAATAGATGGGGTTTGTTTTTCTAATTGTGGGACCCCGGTTTATTTCGACAAAATGGTTGGTGGGACCTAGGTTTTTTGACAGAATGGTAGGTGGGACGCAAGATGCAAAAGGTTGAGAACCACTGAGCTAAGGTACAAAGGAACGATTAAAAAATATATATAAATAAATAATGTATTATTCCAATATTTAAAATTGACACGTCCCTCCAATAATCACAAAACGGTTAGGAAAACAAAACAAACAATTCGACCACAAATCAACCGTCATCAGTAGTGATTTACCGATACTAGATTCTAATTTCTTTGTTTAGCTCACTAATGCCACACTGATCAATATTTTGTTGAAAAAATAACTTTCCACGTTACCATTTTAGAAATTACTCTTTTCTAACGAACGCTATCTCAGGTTTATATTAAGTACTCCTTTCCTACCAAGGCGGTCACAACATCACGGAATCCCGTGTAAATAGCAAGGATGACAAATTTAACGCGAAGATTTTTTTAAAGGACGACGACCATTACTGCATAATTTGTGAAAACCTATCGGGAAAAAAACTTCTTCAACAAATTTCCCACTTCCGTTTCTCTTCTAAAACTGCAAAGCAGTCATTTCACTCGAGTCTCAACCGATTTTACTCGGTTACCGCATGCAGATGGCGGCGCGAGTAGTTTGCCGTGATTTTCCCATCCTAAGTTCAGAAGGAAGTCGATGTTCTCTCTCCGCCAAACAACAAAACCCTTTTCACGTGATCCGACCCAATCTCCTCCTCCGGAAGTTTCTTCTCCAAAGGAGCCCTGTTAACTGAAAGTGGCGACTTGAAGCCGTTTAGTCGTCAGATAGAAAATTAAAAGTGCGAATGAAGCTTTGACGAAAGTTATTTTATTCTTGACTTAATACTTCCATCTCCCTCAGACATGCATGCTATACAACATGTGCGTAGATGATCATCCTCCTTGACTTTCATACTTGTATTTTTTAAATAGTGGTAACATTCTTAACGCAAAACTTGATCGGACAAATACATCTTACTTCGTATCTATCCTGAAATTTTAATTGAAAAATAGGTAAAAATTCCGTGTGCGTGTGTGTGTGTGCAGACCTGGACGAATCTTTTCCGAATCTAGGAGACACTTTCAAAATCCAGGAGCCAAGGTAGATTTCAATGTGAGATTTAGAATCAGGATTATTTTAATCCGTACGCATTACATACACATCATACATACGACGTAGAAAATATTACTTATAGAATAAGTCTACTGAGTTGATAAAATTTAACAGTGAAATATAATCGCCACTATGCAATTTTCACTGACATATGGCGAACGGTAGCCTTGGTTTTTCCAGCTCTGTATATACATACACGATCACACGCACACAATTACTCTTGTTCTGTCCACCGGCAAGTTCGGGATATATCATAAATCAAGTTCTTCACATAATCCTTCCATGGAAGAAATCAATATGTTTAACCATAAAACCAAGTCCACGTCCGTGATAATGTGGCAGTTTCCCCTTCGATTATTAATCACGGCGGACTAAATACAATGCAGGTTTGAAAGCAGTAAAAAACTCTCTTCTCGCGCGCCCTCTTCCTTGGCCCAATCACCTCTTCCGTCCTCATACCTCAGTGCGCTCCAATTGACACCGTGCGATATAACAACCTGTGGAATATTTTATGTAAATTGACGCCAAAACTCATATGCATTATTGATGACGAAGGTATACTGCGCATCAATGATTTGTTCGGAGGATGGAGCGCAACGAAGAGGGATGCAAAACGCCGGAGTTTTCGCGGGGAATGATGGGAAGGAAAAGAATCGCCGTGCGCAAAGAGAAGCGTTAAACATCGAGGAAGAAGATGGGAGGTGGATATGAAATAGAGTGACTAGGTTCTGAGGAAGTAAAACCGGGACATAATCGGGACAATAAAAGATCTTTAGTTTTTTGTCGCTTACATGCCAAATAGATAAATTCTGCGTAGCTTGGTCATGATTTTCTTGACAAAGTAGTCCATCATTTATTCAAATTCTAACATTATGTGCACTAAATGATTACAGAATTGGTCAGAAAATTGATGGGAACAAATATTTTAGAGTAATATTTACCGTATTTTTCGGGCTATAAAACGCATCCCAAATTTTTATAAATGTATCCAGAAAATAGGTGTTTTGGTTCACCAAAGCATTTAGGAAATCATTTCTAGCCGTGGTTAAATCCTTATCTGACAACATTCAATAAAATATTAGGGCGTGATAACAGTTAGATATAACGTTTTAGATAAACTTAATTCGTGAAAGTAAATAGGGATAATCTAAAATAGAAATAATTGCTTCGAAACTCGTAAGCTAAATGTGCCCTGCATGCACTCGACTGTCGGAGTGCGCTGCACACCTCGCACCTATAGGCACCCCCTATAGATTGTACTTATTTAAACTTAATTGTAAGATGAGATTATAATTCATAATAAATGGATTGCATGTGTAACAACATATAACCGGTGGAATGTGATTTATTTATTCCACATTTATGAAATAAAAGATAAAAAGAAATTTTAATCGGGACAAATACTAAACCGGACGGGACGCCGGGACATCTAACATCCGGGACGTATGGTCACCCTAATATTAAACCGCATGATGAAATAGCGCGTCACGACAGGCAGAGGCGGACCTAGAGGGTGCGAGGCCTCTAGGCGATTGGAGTTTGCGAGGCCCACGACTTACGATTTCTGAATACGAGTTTATATTTTAATGAAGAAAACATCCAAACAAATTTTGAATTATTTATTTATATATATACTTAAGCTTCTGATGTCAAAAATTGTGAAATTCTATCTACCCAAGTCTACGTTTTACTCATAAAATACAAGCAGGACATGCCCAAATGTATTATATAACGTTATGTTGCCACATTACAATTTTTAAACATCACTTTACTCCCGTTGGTAGAGAGAGGGTTAATACGGTTAACACCGTCATTAAAAATGCTATGAGCACTACGGCAGAAATGGTTTATAAAGAAGTTAAAGGAAATTGATATGCCGTATGAATGAGAAAAGGAAATAATGCTCAATTACGTGTGTATATTGGGTGAGTGCATTGAGTATTCTTTCCTCTTCTCATTCATATGGCATTTTGAGCATCTTTACAAACGGTTAACTCCGCATTCATCAGATGCCTCAGAATTGAGCCTTTCTAGGTTGATCGGATATTCAGGTTGATCGATACTCCTATTTACACGTACCATAGTACACAAAAATGAGAAAAATACTAAAAATAAAGAAAAGCAAGTTAACAGTTAAGAAAATGTACAAATACTGCATCTTAACAGCTTTTTAAGCAAATGCCGTTCATATGTACGTGTGTGATGCAGTGTTAAATAATTTCAAATCATAAGTTTAAAAATTCCAGTTATTCGACACCCGGTTACTCGGGAGTTAACTACATTAGCTCAGACAGAAAAGGCAAGTAAAATGGCGCCGTCAAATGTCCTGACAGTTAGTTACCACAATTTAAAAGAAAAAGAATAAGTTGCCTGAATAAATTACGATCATTTTAGGATTTAACGATGGACAAAAGATTTGTCAATGAATCACGTGTCTTAAAAAGCTAAAGAATCGTGAATATGGAGTTGCGGAACGGTAAATTTCCAGGAAATCGATGAGGAACAACGTCCTTGTTTCACCCTCTCCGTGAACAGCTTTCACCTCTTCCCGTGCATCGCATAGCCCTTGGGCCATCTTTAACGGTTATCTGTTGAACGTCAAACGAAATACGTTTCAGGTCCCGATAAGGCCGGACTTGCGCGAGACGCTACGCTGCGCTCTAACGTCACGTCATTCTTTTGTTCTTTTTACTGCGCAGGGCCGCGCGAGACTCTTTTGTTTTTGTCGTTTTTCGTCCTTTGTTGCCCTCTCTGACCACCGTTCCAATTTTTAATATTTTAATAATTTCACCGCATGTCGGGGAACGGAATCATTAATAATGACCCAGGAGCATTTGATTTATCGGGCAAAACACGATAATTGTGGATGTGACATTTTCATCTTGCCTTGATTTCGATATTCGTCGTGGTCATTTCGCGGTTTGGAAGGTTCATGCAGTTTTTTTATCCTGTAATTTCGATTCTGGAATCAAAATAGTCGCTCGGTATTTGTTTTATCTGCGGTGAGTAAATATTTACTTTGCAAATTTTTTCGTCGCTATTCTATCGCGATATTTAAATTTTGGGGAACGGTTTGATTATTTTCCACCATGCACATTTTTCTTCTCGCCGAAGGCTCTTTATTCACGCGAAAATGTTGGAGGATAAATTTATGTAATTTCTCCATTTTAAAAACTAGTTATACGATGGATTCATCCTCGGTATTAAAAACATCACTTGTCCGTTGTATAGGAGATGTTCGATAATTCCGCACCAGCTACAAGCGTAGATTCATCTCTGACCGAATAACGCGCATTTTTCATTTTTCGTTCGCGTACCATTTTGCTCGTATACTGGAGCCAATTACGAGCTTATTAGCGGCGGCGATGACTAACAAAAGTATATACGTTCGTCTATCCTCCCTACTCACTATCTTACAGTCGAGCGACGGATGCTCCATCTACACGTCTAACAACCGTGTATTTTTAGACTCATACCATTAATTGATTAATTAACGTTCGAAACGTGTTTATTCATTTTTCGGACACGTGGTAGACCCCAAAAATTGACCTACTTTCCGATGTATATGTGTATATCGCTCGCATTCTCAACCGTTCGTTTTTTTTTAAACAAAAGTAAGCGCTAAATAATACACGCGAACGTTATTATAGGAAAATTTCGCTTTACCGCCACGGCATCCTACGCGATGACGTCACTCCGCATCATTCTATTCTGGAAAAAAAAAACGGAAAGGACTATATGCGTGCATTTACGAAGTATTCCCGCGTTTAATTACTAATGCTCGGATTTTTCGAAAGGGATGAATAAAAACCGCTTTATCATTACTCTCGGTCGAGAGGGAGAGGGGAGAACAGGGTAGCGATGATCTTCTTTTTTTTAATCTCCGTCCTTTTTGTCTATCCCTCCCCTCTCTCTCTCTCTCTCTCTCTCTCACTCGTCCGTCTGTCCGAGCACAATAGCCCCTTTCCTTCTCCCTCCATACCCTCGGACTGCTATCATGCGCTCACGCCAGCGTTGATGAAAACGTGTGTGGAGTGGTGCCTACAAACACGGCGCAACTTTGTCTGGGAAATTGCGATGGAGTCGGAGATAAGCGTCGTGTGGACGCTGTCCGATGAGACAGGCGGTGGACGGGCGGATTGGATGCGGTAGGGTCGGTGCAGATAAGGGAAGTTGGCCCAGGGGGGGAGGAGAACGGAAGGAGGGAGGGGAAGAGGAAGAGAGGGGAAGAGGGAGAGGAAGGGAAGAGAGAAAGGGACAAAGAGAGAAGGGAGAATTCGGAAGTAGAAGGAAGGACCTAAGCGAGATGAGTGGTGAGTTTGTTGGTGTTATGGGAACTGGAGATCGGGCGAGGGAGAGAAAGAGGAGGGAAGGAAGGTGGGAGGAGAAGATGGCCAGCAAGTGTGAGCGAAGAGGAAGAGGTCGAGAGGTATGAAGGAGGGGGCAAGAGGGTGGGGAGAATGGTACAGATAAGTGCGGTAAAGGGCGTGGAAGTGGGAGGAGATCCCCGGAGGGGGGGAAGGCAAGAAGAGGCCGGAGAAGGGCGGAAGGAATGGGGAGATGGGGAAGGAAGGAGGAGGGGCGTGGAGGAGGGGGCGGGAGGAGGACGAGGAGGCGCTAGAGAGGTCGGCAAAGAGATCTAGCCGGGGAATGGTGATGTAGGACTCGGACGTTGCGATTATTGAAGTTGGCTCCCTCGAGCATTTGAAACTTATACTGACTATGTAGTGAAATTCGCGAGGTTGACCGCACGTAATGTCGAACACCTCCGTCAAAGTTTTGACGCGTTTTTTTTCTTAAAGGATACGCCGAAAAGTCATAGCTTCATTTTACGAAAACAAGTATGCATGGTGAAGTTCTACCCGCCGTTTACTTGCACCTGCGTTTTTTTCCGTCATGTTACTGACCATGGTTGGAAAAGAATTTCGACTGCTATTTTCCTACAATAAACTCTATAGTGAGTTTTTTTAAACATAAGCCACTAAAAATGTCTACAAAAAACCACAATTTACAATATGTTTATGATATGAAAATAAAACACGATAGCGTGCTACTAAGGCAGTTTAAAAATCTCGAAAAATTATCCATCCGCACTGGAAACAATACTAATCTCCGACATCTCAATAAATACAGAGAGATAGATAGATAAATGCCTACACTTGGCCGGTTTTGGGAATAAACAGCATCTTCTTCCATCTAAACCAGGGTTAGACAAACTACGACCCCCAGGTCACATAAGCCCCCAGAGCATATTGTGCGGCCCGCGATGGCATTACTAAAGCCAACCGTAAAATATAAGCCGAGAATTTCATATTTTGTTAAAATTATAGCCGGAAATCCCTTTATGGTGAAGCTATGGCATTAAAATATTACGAAATTATTGATTTTCACAAATAGGATCCATCGCATTCTCTCATGTAACTTCCGACGTGAACCGTAATGAGTGTCGCCGAAGCTAATGCCTAAACTGGCAACTGCTAATACCTCGTACAATTTTTCTTACCCCTGATCTAACCCTTGGGGAGTCGCCCGGAATAGAAAGCTTATTGAAAAGAACTATATCGCGCAACAATGGAGGGTAGTTTATTCTTTTCGATTTTCATAAAATCTCGAGTTACTCAATAATGGCTGGAAGAAATTTAATAAAAATCATCCAGTTATAGAATATTATTCTGCAAACAATTCTAAATATAAATTCCCAAGTCCGTCCGTCTGTCCCACTCTGCATCTCAAGAACTGTTTGTTGTAGAGAAATGCAGAAAACTAAATTTTGTTTCTACCAGCTAGGAGACTCCAGTTAAACTATTTTCACATTCATCCGCCAACCTTAAACAAAAATGCGGCAATTTAAAATATTTAAAAATTTATATTTCGGAAAGGTTGCGTCAGAGAACGAAAAGCGTCTTGACAAGAGCAATTTTGAAAAAATCATTTCCAACCTAGCACGAATAAATGCGAGGCACATAGGGTTAGGGCTTCTAGTACAATTTAATCTATATACCACAAAATATAACTATATAATGTCCATTTACACTATAATATAGCTTTATGGGCTCTAAAAAGCCCACAAGTCAAAAAATCACATTATTCAGGAGAACTTCTACAAGTTTGTAAAGAATCCTGTCCATATGTCCATATCTTAAGAAAGCTGTTTCCAAGCATTGCAAAGCCCACTCACCTAAGAAAACTATCCTTGCGCCCAACATGTTCAATCACAGTTCATAAAACAATACCTACTGGACATACAATTGCCATTTATACATATGACCACCTTAAGAAAAAGCATGGCCGCAAACGATACGTCCTTGCCACTTAAGGGCTAAAATTTGACGGCTGCATATTGTAGGTTTCAAGATTAGGATGGTTAAACTGACAATAAATGTATATCAAACCTATTGTGCCCCTCCTCCTCCTGACATACACACCACCCCCTCCGCCAAAGGTGGCGCGCCCCACAGTTTGGACACCACTGTCTTAAGAAGTGAATGAGACTGACTTATGCGCTTTATGTCAATAAAAAGAGGTGAATTTTCTCAACTGGAAACAACACAACCAAATATTGAAAAATATGACTTGTGCCTTTTTGAAAAAATATGACTTGTGCCTTTTTGACCGTTGACCAAAGATATATCCAATTATACACCCAGCCACAGCAAAGATCTCCTCTCATGCAACGAGCCTCGTCTCAAAAGTTTTCTCCTGCTACCCTCTCTCTACACGAGACAAACTGTGAAAAAAATATATTCTGCGCGTAAATACGTATTAACTCTTTCGTATTAAATGGCTCAAAATTTGGACCATGGAGAATGATTTCGAAGCATGGTGGTCCAATATTTGAGCCTAACTTTTCAACAAATGTAAGCGACTAAACATGAAAACAATTATTAAAATCATATTTCAAATGTTTACATATGCCTAATTAATGTATTTTACTTATTTTGTAAATGTAATGGAACCCCTGTGCAATAAGATAATTTCTTATGTTGAAATTATCGTGGATGAAAGTGACATTGCATTGACTAGAAGCGTACGGATATGAGAAAGTTTGTGAAATTTATTTCGCATGAATTTTTTAATATACCAGCTTGAAGTGCATTAGCTAAAGGAAAAGCTAAAGAATTATTTCTCTCACCGCAGGTCGTAATACTAAAATTAACCTCTTATTATCACTATATTTTCTGATAATAGTTCATAATACACGAAGCGGTAATTTAATAATAACATGCATGCAATCAGGGTGGCCCCTACAGAGGTCCGGGGCCTGGGGCAAACCGGATTGTGCAGGACCCTGTTAATATTTACCACCAAATTTAAATTAAGCTTTCCTTGTGGTGCTATCGAAGCGCGGGGTCCGGGGCGGTCGCCCCGATTCGCCCTACCCTAGAGACGGCTTTGAATACAAACGAGTAAAATCCAAGTTAAATGCCTATTCAATAAATGTCTGCTGAAGCTGATGAATCTACAATCACTATTAACTCTCAAATTCCGGGTATATTGTTACGGTTATTTTTAATATGCGTATATGGAACATCGTAGCACGGCACTGCGCTTGATGATTCATTACGGTCTAATCAGCTACCTATGCTTGACCTACGCAGAATTGAAATGAAACATCCTAGTGCAAGATCACTCATAAATCTAAAATAAAAATGGCAATGAGGAATTTCCCTTCTGCACAAGTGGGTTTTAATAGTCAAATTTTTTAATATAAAGGCTAATTTTTACATCGGAATAGGACTTGGCTATTAGCTTTCTCCTCGTTCATTTACTTTACTTCTACATCAAAACTAGTTCATTAAGAGAATGGCGGCGCCTTTTGTTGAAAACGGCGATAAGGCGATAAAAAAGCTCGCGATCACTGGCTCTTTCTTTGAGGGCGTCTAATTTTTCTTCTCGAATCGTGTTACGGTTTCCGAGAATGATGATAAGTATTTAATTTTTCATTAATTTGCACAGGAGTATACGTGGGAGGGTCCGTATGAAAATTATTTTGCATCTGCAGCTGGAAAAAACAAGACCAGCGTGAAGGACGTGATTTGTGGAACGTCGTTGTGTCAGTGAGGATGGACTTACGCCTCTTAAGAAATTAATTGGATCGGGAAGCGCGTGCTGCGGCTAGCATCCGGCTATTCAGCGAATTTACAATGGACGGACGCGTCTATTGAGATATCGCATTCAATGAGAACTTCTGATTCTATAGGTCTATGCGATCGTGAAGATAAGATTATGGAATGGATGAATGTGTCCACGGAGAGATGAAAGGGAAATAAAAATAAGATCCACAAAGAAAATGTGAAGTATACCCGTGGTGAATGCAGACACTTCAAAAAGAAGATCGATGATATAGCGTGCATATTGGTTTCTCTCAGAAAAAACAAATTCAACAACTTTGAATGAAATAACGAAATCAACATTTGGGAATGTAAGATCAATCTAACCTGATGGAGATGAAGTCCGTAGTTTAATTTCTTATTAAGAGGACAAGCGATATTCGTCCTTCGTTGATTGATTTCGTCATTTCTGTCAATTCGAATTTGAAGTGTATTTTATAAGAAAAACGACAACTGCTGTGGGCACTATATAAATTAACGATAAAATTGGGGTAGTAAGAAAACCATGTAAAATAAAAGTTTAACTTCCTCCGCCACCACGTGGTTATTTCACAGAATAGGACGCTTAAAAACTTTTATAACTATATAAAAACTTGAAATTCCAAACAAAATAATACAAACTTCAATATATTTTGATGAAAAAATAATCACCCAGAATCCGCATTTCATGCTTTTTATGCAATTGCGGATGGAGTTCAAAAATAAAGAAATAGGCGCTAGTCCAATAAAACATTGAGAGAAATATCTACAAATTGTTTTATATCGACAGTAATTTACTTTTGAAATGAATGATTTTTCTGGTGAGTTGAATTTGTATTGATAAATTGTCGGCTACTAGTCATCGCAGCACGTCTATAGAATAGTCGCCATTCTCAAACATTTTTTGTTGAACATTCGCATATTCCTAACACTAGATAATAAAGAGGAAAACTGGATTTTTAGGCATGCTTAAAAAACGAAGAGGCGAACCAAAGCGAACCATGGAAAGTCCTCTAGTTGATTAAAAATTTACAAAAATTAAAAAATCTTCGCGAAGTTTTTTTGAGCTTTTTTCCACGCCATATGTCAGTTTTCCGATTTTGAATTCCATCTCTCCGTCTCACTGATGCTCCAGTTGTCTACCCCCGCATCTTCTCTTTCCCACTCTCTTCCATTTCCTTCTCTCTCTCACACACACATACGTCCTCTCCTTTGTCTCTGGAGGGTACATAAACGGCGGAACTATCGGCCATCTTCTTCCTGCCTTACTCTCTCCATGTCCATGCCACAGCAAAATCCTCATCTTTCTTGCCTATATTGCTGATTTATGCACCCTTACTTTTTCCTCCATACTTTCATTCCCTCCGCAATCTCTTTGTTCTAACCAGTTCCGGTGATCCAGCTAACGCAAACTTTTACCTTCATTTAGTTTAATCGTAAATGTATTAAACTCTTGCTTCATTATGTTTTATGAAAACGACTTGAATGGACGTCCCTTATTCCGTAGAAGCCCCTTTGGCCTCATATTAGTCTCTGGATAGTCTTCATTATATTTTTGAAGTCTTTCTCATTTTACAGCACTCTTTTACTATTTCGTAGGTGTTGCTTGTCTGATATTTTAACATACAATTTGGAAATATTCTAAGCAAATGTATGTAGAGGTTACTTAAACTAGGTAGTATTGAGATTTATCCTTCGAACGATATTTCTGATAACTCCTCCAGAACATTCATGTCTACACATCAACATCCTATATCGTAAGGCTTAAAATAAATTGGTTGGAGGTATAAAAGATTAAGTATAGTATTTGCCATAATTTTTTTAATATTCAAACTAATTCATTGTTATTTACTCAATACTACGTTATTTTTAGCAGAAATTATACCTAACAGATATCTGCGATACGAGCGAAAATCGTAATTTTAGTTTATATTTGTCATTTCTTTCCCCACACTCCGCTAAGTGAATGTTGTGGATGCGTTAAAACCTTTGTAAGTCATTCTGTCACGCTGAAAAAATATTTCTTCGTTCAGGATATTGTTGTTATCTTCATGGGATTATGTACACCAAATTGATTTAGATACGGGGCAGCATTAGGTGCTTACCTAACTAAGCGATATGTGCCGTAGAATGCTATTTTTTGAGTTGTGGAGATTTAAGTCGCAATGAGTGTATTTGCGTTTTGTTTATACGCCAGTCAAAAGTACAGTTATTAGCTTAAGTTGTAAAAAAGAAACAAGATTGGAAAGGTGTACTCCATGTCGGAGTACACAGTTTCCAAATGCGTTCTTTGAGATGTCACAATGTTCTCAATATTTTTCGCTCAGGTGAGAATTTAACGAGCTCGGATAACGTCCGATTTTAACCAAAATTGGAATCGGTCAATTAATTTTAGCAAAACTCCTCAATACCAAATTTCATCATAATACGTCCGCCGGTTTCCGAGTTTTAACATGCGGACGGACGGACGGATGGACAGACGGATGGACGAAAACGACCTTTAGGGTGCGTCCACACTATGCAACAAATGTTACGTAACAAGGTTACAGTAACATCTTGTTACATCTTGTTACGTAACATTCTGAGTGTTACTGTAACCATTTTTGTGTTCCGTAACCATGTCCCTGAATATCGCTGGACTAGCGATAACACGTAACACGCGCATGCGCAGTAGCTCAATTTCTTCCAACTGGGTCGATTCAGAGATAACAAATACTTAAAACCAATTAAATTGCTCAGTCCACGAAATACTGCCTTGTTTATTTATTTGGTTTACTCGATATTATTAAAATTAAAAATGTTTAAATAGGTCATATTAATCAGTCACAAAAAATATGCTTTATAACCACGAATATTATCAATAACTACTGTGGCTATTTAATTTTAGTTATACGGACGGCGATGATTTCCTCGTAGTGTTTATATGAGGCCTTAACGTATAGCAAACATACATAGCAGCTTCTTGATTAAGCCTAACTATTAAAAGAAAATCTTTCTCAGGCGAATGGAATGCATTTTTGCCGGTCACGAAGAAATCGCTTCCTCCTTTCCTCTGCGGTGCCTCCCACAAGTAAATGCAAAAGTCTGTACGCGACCATTTACACTAACTCAAATAAATATTTACCGTAACGCCAGCTCATTGTTCATCGTTTAGGCGTTCGATGATAATATCTCAATGCTACTAAGAGCCGTTCAGTAGGGAATATTGCATCACGAAAAATAGTATCTCTTCTAGAAATTTTCTCCCCAACGAGTTGTAAAAGTAATTCAAAATCAGCCTTGTAAAATTTCTGAACCCTGTTGAATTTTTTGATAAGTTTCTTACAATTGACAACCCGCCATATTCCTGCCTCCTTTGCAATAACTCTCGCGTCCAGACATTTCGAGATTTCTTCCTCCTCCTAGATAATATTTGGATAACCACACAGCAAGCACTTGCAAGAAGCATTTCTTCGCCCGGCATATTAAAACGTAAAAAAAAATATAAACTTCATCTAAATATGAGTGTCTCCTCCCAAGTCGTAACACCAACTAAATGCAGTTACTAGTGTGAACAGGTAGTAACATAATGTTACGTAACAAGGTTACAGGTTACGGTTACTTGTTACTGTAACAGGTTACGCTATGTTACGTAACATTTGTTACATGGCGTGGACGAGGCCTTGCGTAATTTTGTTTGTTTACTTTCTTCTGTTCTTTTTACATTGCATTTGCACTAAGCCTATAATGAAACAAACGCATGAAGGACAAAAACAGATTGAAAATTTAAGTGAAAAGTTTCGTGTAAATATAAAACAAATGAAACACGTAGCGAAGAAACTTGAAATCAGAAACGACTCTGTTGCATTGTAATATTGGACAACTTTACATTACAAGTAGCAAGATATTTCACGCGTATATTGAAAATAACGTTTCGTTTGCAAACTTTATTGGGAAAACAGATTGAAAATTTAAGTGAAAAGTTTCGTGTAAATATAAAACAAATGAAACACGTAGCGAAGAAACTTGAAATCAGAAACGACTCTGTTGCATTGTAATATTGGACAACTTTACATTACAAGTAGCAAGATATTTCACGCGTATATTGAAAATAACGTTTCGTTTGCAAACTTTATTGGGAAATTTAATGCAAATTACTATATTGATAATGTTTGTGATTAATTTCTTTCGATAAATAAGCAAGATATTTAACGCAGGGTTGGTGTATTTATAGTGACTATCTATTATTAAACAAACCACAGAACATACGATTTGCTGTACCATCAGAAACAGTGAACAAAACCAAAAATGTTATGTCTAAATCAGTGGTGGGCAAGCTTTTCTGAATTGCGGGTCGCATTGGTGGTTGCGAATTCCTCAGCGGGCAGCATTGCAAGTTGTCAATGTTTCGGCGGACCAGATTGGACTTTAAATCGGACGTTGACTATCATATCAGTGAAAGTCAAGTCTAAATGAGGCTTTTAGGATAAACATTTCAATATCAAGTGTTTTGTAGTTAAAATTTGAATTTATACGATATGACTTTTGTGTTACATTTATTTTTAATCATAGCTTCACGGGCCGCATAAAACGCTCTCGAGAGCCGCATGCGGCCCGCGGGCCGTACGTAGCTCACCACAGGTCTAAATCAAGTACGTGTTTTAGTTGTGAAAATGGTGTGAGCTATATGATTATTTTGAGAGGGACAATAAAAGTAGCTCAACGAAAAACTCTGTCACAATTCTTTGTCATAGGCCCTATCGCTTCGAGTCACTTCACGCATGGCTCCCGAATTGTTTGCGGGAAGTACTGCAACGGGCCCCTAGTTCGATTTTGTTTTTTATAAGGCAAATAATATTTGTTGATTAAATTTTCAACCGTACTTAGTGTTACGTTGTTCAAAACAAACGGTCTGGAAAATTATGTAATTTTAACCACCGTTAACGATCATAAAATACCAATCATAACAATATCATTAAGATGTCTTTTGTAAGGTTAATTAAATGCTGACAATGAGCCATGGATTTGTTTATTTAAGCAGATGTTTTTAATTAACGCTTAACTGAAGTCTACATCTTGAAATATTTTAATTTTAATTTACTCCACTCAAGTCCACCCGTCATTTTGATGAGTAATTACAAGTGCGTATATGTTTAATATTGATAAATGCTCTATCAATTCATTCTCAACTCTAATTACAGATAGTCATGATCTGTTTTTCACTCAATGAAATATCTTTTATCATCCGCTAAATCTCGCCTTATTATCCGCAAGGATGAGATTGTATTTAAATATAAAACATGGATGTCTTTTTCCGTATTACTATGCTGAAAAATATTTGCTTCGATGGTCATATGCTTTAACAGGTATTTTATTAATTGAAAATATACTCAATGTCAGTAATTTATTCCTCTCCAATGTACATGTAAAACTCGTTCTCTATCTAATTCATTTCTCTGGCAAAAAAAGAGTAACCGCCTCGTCATATTTGCTTCTTCATAGTTATGATGTTCTCTATCGTCTTCTTTTTCCTAAAATAGAATGATGCAAGACTTTCATTTCTCTAATAATTTCTATAAATTCCCTGTAGAAATTCATAAAATTCCAAAGCAGTTAGATGACTCCGTTCTTAAAAATATATTACAACTTCAAATTCTCCGCATTTCCCATCTAGGAGTATTCAACACAGTTTTCACTAATCAAAACCCTCAAAGTTTATTCGCGACATTCCATCTTGCCTCAATCACCTTCTTTCGTATTTGCCGAGCACTCTTTTCCATCATTTAAAAAAAACTCACTTTTTGTGGACTCCTCGCCTGTTCGTCTTAATCATAGGCCGACCTCCATTTCATCCCTAGTTAATGTTCAGAGTCTTCTCAAAAAAGCCATTGTACTCATTTAGCGTTGCGGCATTTTGATTACTTAATTTATTTCTCCCTATTATATAAAAGATCACTGGTTTTTTTCCCTTCGCTACCCCTTTAATTATTCCTATTGATGTGGAACACTGCATTCGGGCCTTTTTAATCTTGATACTTATCCAGTTGATAAAAAATATTTCGTTCCTTTAATCAAGTTGCTTATTGACTGCTTCATCCAAACTATTTTTATTTCTTTCTTTCCATTAGCTTCTTTTGCTGTCCAATGCGCTATCTTTTCCGATTGTTCATAATTATGAATGCGATTCTTTGTATTTTCTTTCGTACAAAAAATAAATGACATCTTTTTTGATTTAATTAATTTCCAACATAAATTTTTATTAGTAAATCAGGCATTTTTTAAAAAAAGTCTGACTGTTTTCGAAACGTATTTTAAAAGAAAAACCTTTTCCGTGATTATGTTAGATATTATATTTAGCTCATTTATGCATTTTACTAAGAAAAACTAGAGTTATAATAGAGCATACAATATTACTGGATGTGAGTTTTAAAATTCTATCTTTTTAACCTTTCGGTAAAGTTTCATGAAATTTAGTATTTGGGAATTTTATTTAATTTCTCAGAGGACATGGTGGATTTGAATCTAGTAGATCAATCAAGAAAAAATTAACATAGTTCCGTAAACACTAAAGGGGCATACGTGATACATTTTGATAGGAACGGGAATAGACCCAACTCGGATTATACGGAATGTTAAAATGTAAAAGCGTAAAAAGAAAAATCATTAAAACAAATTTTTAAAAAAATTTTATCCTCATTGGAAAATGCCACAATAATATGAGAACATTTTTTTATTAACAAGATTGGAAAGGTGTACTCCATGTCGTAGTACACAGTTTCCAAACGCGTTCTTTGAGATTTCACAATGCTCTCAAAATTTTTCGCTCAGATGAGAATTTAACGGGAAGCAAGCGAGTTACGTTGTAAAATACATGTAGGTCTTCATGTAAAGTGTTCGTCATTGTTGTCCGATTTTAACCAAAATTGGAATCGGTCGACGGTTTTAAGCAAAACTCCCCAATACGAAATTTCGTCAAAATACATCAAGCGGTTCCCAAGTTGAAACAGGAACATTGTAAATTACTTGCAGGTCTTCATGTAAAGTGGTCGTAATTGTTGCCCGATTTTAACCAGAACTGGAATCGGAAGACCAATTTTAGTAAAATCTCCCAATACGAAATTTCATTAAAATTCGTCCAGCGGTTCCCGAATTGAAACGAAGGAACAAACTAAATGTAGGTCTTCATGTAAAGTGTCGTCATTTTTGTCCGATTTTAACCAAAATTGGAATCAGTCGACCAATTTTAGCAAAACTCCCCAATACCAAATTTCATCAAAATACGTCCATCAGTTCCCAAGTTGAAACAAAGGAACATTGTCAACTATTTGTAGGTCATGTAAATTTGTCGTAATTGTTGTCCGATTTTAACCAAAATTGGAATCGGTCGGCCAATTTTAGCAAAACTTCCCTATAGTAAATTTCATCAAAATATGTCCAGCGGTTCCCCAGTTGAAACAAAGGAGTCTTCATATAAAGTGGTCATCATTGTTGTTCGATTTTGACCAAAATTTAAATCGATAGACCAATTTTAGCAAAACTCCATTACCATATTTCATCATAATATGTCCAACGGTTTCCGAGTTTTTACATGCGGACGGACGGTCAAACGGAAACGATCTCCCCTACATGCGTTCACTTCGTGCAAAGAACGCATAAAAATAAAAAATCGTCGACAGTCTTTCGTTTCTTTTCCATATGCCTTTTATTTGCTGTCACGTTTAAGCTTTTTTTCACATCAAACCAAAAAAAATAAAATTTTAGTCACATATATCTGTGTTTAAATGAAGCCTCATTTTTGTCTAAATAGTTTTCAATTTCAGATTATAACGTTTCACTGGAAATTGTTTTTTCTGAGGACGACCTCGGATTAAGCGGAAGTCGGTGTAACGAGACTCGGATTATCGAGACTATTGCAATATTATTCCTATCAATGTGGACAACCTGATTTGTATAATTATGGGCTTTCAAGAGACCTGATATTTATTATTTTTATCTCAACAGTAACAAAATTACCACTATAAATAGAAATAAGTTCGTTTAAATTTGATAATGATAATTTGCATTACATTTAAACCGCGTTATAGCTAATTCGAGTCGTCTGAAGTCAGTTATCGATATCGGAACTCAATGGCAGACGTTCGAGGACTTTTCTATAAATCATGGAAAAATAAGAGTTGAAACATTATTCACAACAAAAAACGAAATTTTGCCAAAGTGGCAGAGATTTGACCAAATGAAGTTTTGATAGTTTTATATTAATAACGAATCGGCAAAAGACCCATTAGCAAAATTTTAATCAATTCCTTCCGTCATTTCATTCTAAATAAGAATAAATGCCGTGAAATGAGAAATTTTACCCCCGTTTGAATCTTGATGTACTTAATGTTATTATTAAGTTGAAAATATAGTTTTTTTAAGTGCGCTTTCATTTTACGGAAAGATTAAGAGCCTCATCTATTTTATAAGAAATCGAAGTAATGAAAAAAGTGTCACAACATTTTTTTAAATTTATAGCAGCAGTACAGCGCAAGTTGCCGTGGTTCTAGTATTGCTATAAAACGTTTGTCAAAAGAAGAAAAAAAGTGGAGAATGGTGCACGTGCTACTCTGCAAAAAGCGCTATCCTGCTTGTATATGTGTGTGTTACGGTCACAACCAGGAATCGGCCAGTATACATAATAGTCGGCCACTATCAATATTGGCCAAATCGACCGAAATATCTATTAGAGATGAATTATTTTCGATATTGACCAGCCATTATCAGTAAAGTCCACGCATTGTTGGCCAAAGTTGATTTCCCAACTAATTTTGTGTAACTAAAAAGCAAGTATCATAATATGAAATATTTTCGCTGCAGAGATTCTCGAGCACAAAAAATTTTAGGTTCGGTACTTTACCAATACTACGCGACTTGGAATTCCTAGTTTGGGTCCGTCGTTTTCGAGGGAGAAGGAGATTCATCCGAAACCCTCCCTCTAAATTCCCGTCAAGAAACCACGTTCTGAAAATGAACCCTCCCGAAAATGAAGGACCAACCCAAAAATTCCAAGTCGCGTAGCATCGGTGACTCGAATCGATTTGGTTTTAGAACTTTGTCTAGCATAGTCTGGCCAATATTAAAATCCACCACCCAAAAGCCCGATATTCTATATTTTTCTGATTATTTCACACATTGGCCAAATCACATGGTCGATATTGATAATGGCCGGCCTTTATGAACACTGGCCAAATTTCGAGCTATGGCCGAAAAAATGTATACACAAATATATGTATGTGTGTTTTACATAAATGCATGTACGTGTGTGGACACACATACACAGAGCTATATATTCTATATTTTCATCAAGGCGACTTTATATTTAGAAAGTTTAAAGATATTTCTGTTCATTTTCAGCATCTGGCAACAACATTTCTTTGGATTTAAATCCACAATGCATGTTCACATAAGTCTAACTAAAAATTACCTAATCAATGTTCTATCAATTGACAATTTCAAAATGTAATCCCCAACATTTTGTCTGTGCACCCAAAGACCAATTGGATCATCTAAATGTTATATGTAGACGGGCTAAAGTGAATAAAACGATAGTAACTTTTAAATGGGAGTGATATAAAGATATAAACCTTTTGAGAAAGACTCAAATAAATGGCAACATAATACCCATTTATCTTCAAATTTTATTTCCGACAATTTCCTTTGGAACAAAAAAAACATTTTCCAAAAGGTCTCGGACAAAATGTAGAATAAATTTCGAGAAATTGTTTTATAATAATCGGATCAAGGCGGTTTTAAACAGGACACATACCGCCTTCTATATATAATAATAACCCTCTCCGTGACAACAAAGGCAGAGTCGTAAAAAAGGAAGAAAAGGGTAATTCTTTTGGGGAAAATAGGAGAAGACGGGGAGAATTGATAGGGAAAGGAACGAGGAAGCAGGAAGATGTTGGGGAATGAAAAGAGACCTCGAGACATAATTGGAGGAACGAAACAACGCCGGGTTGGTTTCAGCATTTAAAGAGAACGTGAGCGGAAAGAACTTCGAGTGAAGAGCAAGGCACTTGAGATGAGAGGAGATAGCGAAAGACTTCTGAGGCGAGCCGAGACATCGGCTGAGAGAGAGAGAGAGAGACATACAAAAAAATCACTAGGGATTTGATAAGAGAACATGGAATGTAGATAAGGGTTTTTGAAGAGATGTGCAGAGAGGAAAAAAGGAAGTAGAGAGAGA
This sequence comes from Tanypteryx hageni, assembly GCA_028673005.1. Lineage (NCBI taxonomy): Eukaryota > Metazoa > Arthropoda > Insecta > Odonata > Petaluridae > Tanypteryx > Tanypteryx hageni. Next base: position 80,719,814 of record CM054112.1, read on the forward strand.
GAGAGAGTGAGGGAGAATGAGAGAGACCGGATTCGGAGGCAAATGATCCGTGCTCAGACCAAACAAATGTTTGGACAGGGTGGATGTGGATGATGGATTTCAGAGAGAGGATTTGGCAGTCGAGAACAGATAGGAAGTGAGAAAATGAAGGAAGAGAGAAAGAGAAAGGGAGAGAGAACAAAGACAAAAGAAAAGAGGAGAGAGAGGGAGGAGAAGACTGCTATCCGAGGAAAAATATTTGGGTATTATAGGAAACAACACCAAAGCGACAGGATAGCTGAAACGAGAGGATTCAAGATGATATCCGTATTTTGTTTTCGAAAAATTATTGAAATATCGAGATATATATCTTTCGAAATTCCACGCACACTAAATTCATAAGCTCGGCTTAGTCTAAGGGACTTCCCGTTGATTATATCAACTATCTGGCGGTTCTAGAATGTTACGGAAGTTTTGCGGCGGAGTCAAAAGTGTTTGATCTAAAGATCCGAAATCTTTGCGTCATTGTTGCCAGGGAAACTTCCAAATCACTAAACTCCGTCGAAAACGCGCGTTTCTAATATAATCTAAATATATCGAAACTTGACGAAACAATGGGAGAACGGGCGTACATATTTCTGACTTTGTATACATTTTCGCTCAGAGAACTCGATGTTACGAGTAACCATTTGTTCCAGCCACGCCTGGAATAGTGGAACCTTTTAAACACAACCAGACAGTAGTCGACGAACGGAATTTATTTTGCAAAAATCTATTCTATTTACCCGTCTTTTCATATATATATATATATATATATACACATATATACTGACCCAATTTCGAATTAGACAAGCATATTACTAGTATATATCTCGTTATTCATTACGCCATCAACTCTCACTCACACACACGTCTACGTTTTTTATATTTATATTTCTCCCCCCGTCCACTCGCCTTGACGTTTTTTTCACGAACCGCCTCATCATTCCCCTCTCTTGATTTTTATATTTTTTTTACGACTGAAAATTTATCAAAAATGCTACGCTCCAGCCGAAGCCGAGTTCATATGCGCGAAGTCGAGACGAATGAATTCGGGCAAAGAACGATGTGATTGGATGCACTGGGAATGAATTTACATGACACGACATCGCCGCGAAGGAAAGAGAGCGGGAGAGAGAGCAAACGGACGACGAAAGGAGAGAGAGAGTGATGCGGGGGAGGGAAGAATGTTTCGAAGGGGAGGGGGAGAGGAAAGAGGAGAGGGGGCGAAGTGATGGTACGCGTTGGATGCGAGGGTAAAGGACGGGAGAGCACCAAAAGCAGCGTGGGTGGTGCGTAATGAGGGAGGGAAAGAGAGAGAGAGGAGAGCGAGAGAGAGAAAGAGGGAGAGAGGAAGAGGGACGGTGGGTGAGTTCCCGAGAGCTTTCCCTAATGAGGAGGAGTAAAGTGAGGGTGATTAAAGCCGACCCATGATGGGGAAGGAGAGAGAAGGTAGGGAGAGAGAGAGGGGGGGGAGGGGAGGACGAGGATGGGTGGATCGAGAGGGAGGGGGAGAGAGAGGGAAGGGGGAGGGTTCTCGGTTACCCCGAGCTCCTAGACGAGAGCACCGGGTTGGGTGGCGCTGGTTTAAGCTTCGGTCGAGTGGTGGTGAGGCAAGAAGAGGTGAAGGGTTGATTAGAAAGAAGTAGGGAAGGGGACGTGGGGGAGGAGGAAGAAAGAGGGATGGCGGGAGGCGAGGGGATTTTGAGACGAGATGGGTAGTGGCGGGTGGGCTGGCTGTGGACGGAGGGGGCGAAGAAGGATAGGGGAGGAGGAGGTGCATTTGTCTAGAGCTGGTGGTCGGGTGGGTCGCGTTCGGGAGCAGGAGGGGGATGAAGATCGGGGTGCGGTTTGGCGTGAGGGAGAGGGTGGGGAAAGGGGCGTTGGGTGCTGGAAATGGAGAATGGAAGGCGAGGACGATGGGGGAGAGTCGGTCGGGGGGATGGTGGAGGGAGGGGTTCAAAAGGGGTGAGGAGGGGATGATAGAGAGCGAGGGAGATGAAGGGTTATGGGGAGGGGGTGGAGTGAATGGATTGATGAAGGGAGTGAGAGAGAAGGATTATGGGAGATCGAACAGTAATTTATGGAAAGAGTCCGCTCGGCCCGTGCAGTATCTTCTGGTGGAAGAGATACAGAAGAACTTTGTCTTCGTTCTAAACAAAGGATGCTTAGTTTATTTGGAGGCATCAATAAGGATTTTTTCCAGCTTATTTGTTAAATATGTGGAATTTTTGTGGCGTGAGGCTGATAAAAAAAACTCGCAAGGGTAACTTTAAGCAATGTTCGCTCCAAACGTTGCTCCCTTTGTGGCAGAAAAAATCCTAAAACTTGACGAATAACAGAATATTTTTATGCGTTGACCATTGTTATTCTGAGAGGAAAAATGAAATTTAAAATATATGCTCTATAAAGTTAGGTAATATTAATTATATTAATAAATTTCAGAAATTTAATCACCGGTTATTTTGTGTTTAAGAAGTCATAGCGATATCCTGTATTTAAATTTTATTTATATATAAAAATTCATATAATAAATTTTCCTTTCTGAAACATTCGTTGCAACTGTATGTATATAGTTTCAACGAGTGTTTAAGGAAGCAAAATTTATTTTATATATATAGCGCAATAACTTTTCTTCGGAAGATATTTTGATATTTTTATTATTAGCACTATAGAACCAAACTTTCGTAAAAAAGTTTCATCTTTGACTAGCCATACAAAAGTATCAAAACACAAGGAAACAGGAAATTCAGTGGCTTCATGAGCGGATAGCAAAAATTTGACACTTGAGCAACAGTTTTTCAAAAGATAAAAAAATATTCATTCTGACAACTTATCCTAAATAAAAATATTTTGAAAATGCATACTCCGTCAGAATTAATTTTCGATGCTTTAGGTTGAAAACCATATATGTATCTTCTTCAAAGGTCACATACTAATGTCTTCCCAGCTGATTCACCTCTTGCCTACGCGCAATGGGTATCTAAGAGGTAGTGCAACGAATACCCTATATCAAAGCACCAACGCCAATTTAAATAGTTTCAACGAGGCGGCTGTCCGTTTTTACCGCAAGTGGATCATAAGATGTAGGTACCTTTAATTTATACGCTCTTACAAATAAGTACATATAGACATAGGCATGATACCATATGAAGACAAAATCCTTATCTTTATTTTTACTGGCTCGTAGATTCTAGCCAAATTAAAAAGGGGGAGAAAAACGTGATGTGTGCATTTTTGTATTACCATAAATTGTTTTGAGCAGCATGAACGGACACGTTTGTGAAGCTTCGCATGTTTTTACGAAAGAACTACTTATTATTCCCTAGAGATATCGGAGAGAAAGCGTTATCATTCCTCACTTTTATTAGCAGAACTAATAGAATGATATTGAAATGTGTTTCAAGTTACGGAAACAGATTAGGGTATCAACACGGGATTAAATAGTTATCTTTCGGAAAACAATGTAATATTCCTTTAGCGGCAGGTCATCTTAAATACGTACTTCCTATATCCTTCTTACTCTCTTGTATTCTCTCGCTACATTTTCCCTCTCATTCTCTCCCTTCCTTCATCCTCCCTCTAATCTTCACCTCTTCCCTTCCAATCGTACTCCTTTCTACCACCCTTATCCTTCTCCCTCTCCTTTTCTCTCCGGCTCTCCCCCTCAACTTTTTAACCATCTCATCTCCCTTTCCTCTCCTCTCTCTCTTTTCCTCTTCCTGTATCGCCTCCCCTTTCACCCGCTTACCCTCCTATTGCTCCCTTCCCGAATTCTCCCTCCCATTCCGCTTTTGTCTCCACTTTTAGTCGCGCTCTACTTTTCCATTCTCTCACTCGTCACTTCTTTCTGTATTCCTCATCTTTTTTTCTCTCTCTCACTCTCCCACGCTCTCTCCTCTCCACATTCTTTCCTCTCGCATCTCTCTTTACAACCTACTTATCCTCTCCTTCTTTCTCAAGACCCTTCTTATCTCTCTTTCCTCCCATCCAACGCACAGCTTGTCTCCTTTCTTTGAATTCCATTACTTTTCCTAACAATATTCTAGTCGAAAATTTCCTACCAATCCTTTTCTCTACATCTCACCTCTCTCCCTCCCTTTCTCACTTTCTCTCTCTCCCTTCCCTCTCTCCCTTCCCTCTCTCTCTCCCTTCCTCTCCCTGCCCCTTTTTCTCTCACTCTCCCGCTTCCCCTCACTCCCTCTCTCTTCTTCCTCTCTCCCTAACTTCAAACCTCCCTCTGACAATTTCTTCGCATCTCTCGCTGCTTTCTCTCTTCTTCACTTCTCTCCCAACTCTTTCCCTCTTCACACTCCCCTCCCTTTCTCTCCCACACAATCCATCCCCTATTTTTTCCACCCACTATCCCCCCCTCTCTCTCCCTACCTCTCTCCCTCTCTTACGTCCTCTTTTCCGTATCTCTTGTCCTCTATCTCTTTTTACGACGCTTCACCCTCCCGTCCGCTATCTCCCACTCCGCATCTCTTTCAGCCCAGAACTACTACGAACTAACTTCTCTCCTTTTGTGTACTTCTCATCAGTGTGCGTCAACCCTTTTATGTTCGCCATTCCAGATGTTTCTCACACCAATCGACTGCAAACAGTCATGTCGCTGCCTGCGGCCGTCTCCTCTTCGAATGACTAAAGAGACGGTATGGACAAAAGAGCGGAGAGAGAGAGAAAGAAAAAAAGGAGAGGGAAAGAGAGAGACTACAAACGCACAATGCGAATGAAGAAGAGAAAAAGGGAGAGAGTGAGGGAGTGTGAGGGGGAGGAGATATGGTGTGGGAAAAGGGAGAGAGAGAAAGATCCGTTGCCTTTCTGTGAATGATGAAAGGGTGGTGGGTAAAGGGAGAAGGATATGACGACTGGAGGACGACTACGACGAGGGAGAAGGAATAGAGGGTGGGTTCAGATTACACACGCCGGCTATAAAGACGAAAAAGCAAAAGAAAAGAAGAGTTTGGTGGAGGAGGAGAAGGGAAGGAAGGAGAGAATTGAGGATGAGAATGTTTTAGATGATCTTTTTTTTCTTCTTCTCCACCTCCTTCTTCTTTTGGATGCTTACGAAATCCAATTTCCTATCGCGGGCGAAAAGAGTTTTGGAGAGGGGGAGAGGGAAAAAAAGAGCGAAATTCTCTCTCGCTAGCAAGATTCGCGATAAAAAAATAAAACCTTCCGCAAAATTTAAATCCAATGCGTCTATCGGTGTCTTTATATTCGCGATTGGTCTGGATGTTTGTTTTTCTATACGCTTAGGAATAAGTGGCGCAATTCTTATTTTTTATGTTTTAGTTTTCTTCTTCGCTTGACCCGATTTCCCGGGATGAAAATTCCTTCGTGAAATGGATGAACGATTGGCGACTTAATTTCCCATTCTCGATAGAACCCCGAGATATTTTATCTGAAATAATGTTTAGGCGCGTGCATGCAGGCGAAGTCAGTGTGGACGTGGTGTAAAACTTTTAAAAATCTATGCGGCATCAAATAAGTATAATGTCCACTTTTTCATCGAATTTACTTTAACAAGTAAGGCCGAATTCCGCATATGAAAAACTGGACATTCCCAATAGGAACCGAATATTTCATGAATATTAAAAAATACAAGATTTAACGCAACGGTTACGAAATTTATGTTATTGATCATGAAGCCAAGTAAAACTATCCAGTCGGAAAAAAGTGATTCGCAGTGGAATAAGGAGAACGAAGCGGAGGTTGACGAATACATTTGGCCAAAGGATGAAATAAAATCTGAGAGTGACGCGGAATTTAGTCGCAAATATTAACAAGAGCTCTTAAATCCATGATTTCGAGGTTCCCAATCGACGTGATCTGGTTTTATCTATGGGGATAAGCCCAACGAAAAATCGCCGTCATTTTAATGCGTTAATCGTATTTTGGAAACGGCACCCTTTTATTTTAAATAAAAGAAGGCCGGTTTTTGCAAACCTCCCATGAGCTACACAAAGTCCTGGGCCCATACCACGCTTTGAGGCCATCCTATCCTTGTTTATATCGATTAGTATGCCGTGCCGTCAAGCCTGTCCCTCGGTTGCGATCGAGACGTGGGTGAAATTGCATGCGTGCTGCTGCGAACGGCTGAGAACGACTCGTTTAAATGCGGACTTAAGGAGGGCGAAAAGGGTGGAATCTGTAGGGAATTCTCGGGTACGAATCATTGGAAAGCGAAATCGAGGAGGATTTCATCGCCTGTACGTGAATGTAATTGATGCGACCTTTTCTTTCCCCGCCGCCTTCATTCAGAGACATTAGTATGACACGGGTGTTCCCTAACGATTTACCTTTTCGATCACAAAATTAAGGGGGAAAGCCGAAACACAATGACGATATTACTCCGTGTCGATCGACGTTAGCCTAATAATTCCAAGCGAGCAATTAGGAACGATACAAACATTTCTAATCCTCAGCTAAAAGACACTACTGGAATAATTAAAATAGTCGGCATCCAGCATTAATTATACGTTCTACTCCTTGCTTAAATCCTTATAATCTATTCCATTTGCCCGAATAACGCTTATTCTAATGAAACGATTGCCCATTAAAGTGACCGCGAAGCTCAAAATATGCGCGAGTCACGCGAACTTGGTGTAAAATTATTTTTATTTAGAGGTTTTTTGAAGAAAGCTATTTTGCTAGGAGGAGAGAGCTGTTGATGATAAAAATGTAATTAAATCCGTGTCGTATTTGCATAAAAAATTATTTCGGAAGTTTTCGAAGTTTTTCTCCCCATTGCGTTAAAATGTTTTCTTAATAAACTTAGCGGGTCTCGCAAAAGAATGATCTTTTATGGATGACTCATTTGAAATTTTAATTGATATCAAATTTGAGGAAAATTGTAGTTTTATCAATCGATACAACAAAGACAGCATTTTGTTTAAAAAAGCGAAGCTAGAGAAAAATACTTGAGTATAAAATTAAAAATTCAGAAAAAAATGCATTGATTCCAGCGTTTTTCACCACGTTTAAATAAACGACAGAGAAGTTTAAAATTAAAAGAGCTCTACAATTTTGATATTGAAACATTCTCACCGTTAATTTCAAGTTCGTAACAATCCGATAGGGAGTTTCTTCGAAAGAATAAGAGAATATTGTAGAATGATACTAATAAAGGTCCCCCGCCGCAAGAAAACTTTCTTTGACTTTCGGATTAAGCTTATACACGTAAACTTCTAAAGTTACAAACATGAAGTTACCGAAGTCAAACTTATGAAACAATTACCAGAGCTACTGTGTCTAAGTAGTGCCCTATAAAACAACGAGTATGAATTATTAAGAAAAGTATTTGACACTACTGCGAAATAAACTACGTTTTGGGAAGACCAGAAGATAATAGTCTGTAAGAACTTTTTCAGCGTGGAGCTTGATAGTTGCTGAAGTTTGAACAGGTTGAGAAAACAATGAAATTGAAAGTAACAAATATATGAGATGGTCCAAGAAGGAAACATGAATTTTTTAATACTATTGAAAGCATGAATTCGATAGAGATGTGCATTTTAATGATTTAAATTTAATTTAACCCATGCAGTTCCTGCACTTTTTAATATTTTGTTTCGTGTTTGATTTCCGTCCGTTTTTGTATGGTATCTTACAAAATTAACGAAACCTGAGAAATAAAATTTCCTGGGTATGATCCTTTTTACTTTCTCCATACATAGTAAAGTGAAAAGTATTGTTTTCATGAAAAAAAACCGATTTCGACATTTCAATGGAAATACACGTTTTGAGGTTTGTTTGTTTGTTTGAATGCCCAGTCAATTCGCCTCTCTTACAGCACAAATGGGTATCTCAGAGGTAGTGCAATGAATAACCGGGGAGGCGAGGAGGGAAACCCGGTGCCGGCATTTGCCTGCTCTTACGAAGAACACCAGGGGGGCCAACGGCTTAACGTCCCTTCCGAAGGACGGAACAGCTGAATTTGCGCGGTCTCCTCAAACTACGCAAACAGGGGGCCGGGTGACCTTGAGAAAAATCCTATTCGCGCAGGATTCGTACCCGATGACTTTTTCAAGCATCGGGCGAGTAGCATCCAGCGTCCTAACCACTACACCACCGGCACCCCCAATATTACTTTTCATAGGCGCTTAGTTAAATTTAATACTTCTTTCAAAACCTTCTTACTTTTCATGAAAATAATCGACTTCGAGATTTCAACGGAAATACACTCTTTGAGGTACCCTGAACACGTTTTGACTATTTTCTCGATGATGTCTGTGTGTGTGAGTGACAATTTTTGTGGATGCTCTAGCTAAAAAATATTAATCAGGTCATGTAAAAATGTACTGGAATAAAAGCTGTTAGGAAATTTAAGTTTCTACAACGTTTGTTTGAAATATGAATGGAAATTGAAATATGCATTGTTTAAGAGATATTTTAAAAATTATATTTTTTAGCTGCCACCACCACGCCACTTACCGGTGACTATTGTTAAACACCTTACGCTTAGTTACGCTCCTTTTTCTTTTCTTAATTGTTGGAGCTTTGTGGCTATATCCAGTATCAGGAGGCTATGGTTTGAGTTTATTTCTGTTCTTTGTAAAAATCTAAATTTTTCTCGTAGTTCCTTAAAATATTTATTACTAGCTGAAAGTATCGGGCGTTGCTCAGGTTTTTTGAGTCAAGACAAAAACTATTGAGGAAGATTTGAGAATAAAACCGAGTAATGAAAAAAAGTTAATTTTTATTGTAATACTTGATGGTATGCAATATTTCTTGTCTTCCCATCCTTTTCCCAAATAAATAAATTTTTCCTTCATCCTTTATCGACAAATTTGGCGACTGTATTTTTTATAAAATAATCACAAAAAACAATCGATAGAATAACTTTTAAATTATAGTTATTTCATTCGAATTGATTTCCAGTGGAAGAAACTGCATCATATTATGTGCTCATGAATCTCAAAATCATTAAAAAACTTTGGGCAGGAATTGTAATTTTCCACGTGAATATTCTCAAGTCAAACCTACGAAACAAAATGATTTTCCAGATATTAAAATCGATTTGGGCAATAAAAACTGCTGTGTGACATGGAAAGTGTTGTTCTAATCTAATAAGTATAATTGGCTTAATTGATGCATACAAATGTTCAGTTGAAGAGAAAGCAAAATGTACATATAGATATTTAATGGAGGAAGAAGTTAAAGTTTATATTTTGGTCGAAATTAAAGAATTTTTATCGTAGTTTTCTTATTGTACTTTTCTGTGATATCTTTCACTTTGTTAATTTCCAATGTTAATGAAAAAAGACATTTCTGTCAATTACAGGAACGAATGCATACATTCCTATCAAATTAAATATTGCAGGCGATGGAAATCGACGATTTCGTGGGAATCCGTTGGATATTAGCCGAGATTGTATTTAATTGATATGATATAAATGTCTTATATTGGTATATTTGTTCCGAGTTAATTATTTGAGTGTAAACTACTTAATAATACAATTTAAAAATAACGATTCAAATATGACGCAATTAATTCCCATTAAAAGCATTAAATCAATGCTATCGTAACATATTTATATTATATTAGTTCCCATTTAAAAGCATTGAGGTTGTCACCATGGTTATTAGCATTTGGCATTGTTGAAAAGAGGAATAAAAAGCCTTTTATCTGATTAAAATCAGTTATTAAAGCTAATTAGGCATGGATTTTAATTCTGATTTCAAAAATAAGCAACTCCATTCTTTTTTTATATAACAGTTTTTGTCGCGAGTTCGTATCTTAATTTTAAGTTATTTAAAGAGCATTTTTGCCCTGACTTGCACAGACACCCATGCTACTCTTATGGCCTATTGAAATTGAACAATGAGGTAAAAAATAACCCTATAAAAAACGTTAGGTTGACCAAACTGTAACCATTCACTAAGTTAGGATGTAAGGAAGAATCGTACCAAATTTGGTTGTTTCAGCTTTTGTCGTTAAGGAGGAGTTCCATTAACAAACAACCAAACATCCAAACTCTTCCAAATATATAATATATTATGTAAACTATTGGAATTTTTAGAAATATTACTGGTACGGAGAAAGTTATGTGGTGGCCACATCAGATTTTTTCAAGAGTAAGTAAATTAAAGCAACATTTTGTTTGAGGCGACAAATTATTGGAAAATCGCCTTATGCTCTCTGAAATGCAATATTTCCTCGTTATCCATTAAAAACACTCAAATTAAACTCTAAAAGTGACTACTAACATGCTTGATACAAAGCTGAGCCCTCCAGACCATGTCAAAAGTATGTGAACTTGTAAAATAAGCCGTTATGTACGGAGTTCCACAATTTAAAATCAGACGGTGCTAGATGCCAATTCGCTTATAAAGTTGGTCATAAAAGATTGGATGCAATATGATTACCAAGGAGAATTCTAATCTCTTTCATATTACACCTTGTATAATTCGTGCCACTTTTATTTTGAAACCATGTTCGTCGAATTTCATACTAAATAAATGCCTTTAAAATTTATGAACACTGATTAAAACTTGAAAATTCAGATTTGTGCCATAGTATGTTCTCAGAGTTCTTAATAATAATAAGTAAGGAAAATGCTGCTGAAACAGGCAGTAAATGGCGTTTTTTTAAATACTCAGACGAGTACACCGAGAAAACGTGCAGAACGAGACAGAATACTGAATCGATTGGCAAAAAACGAAGTCTCTAGCTGCTTTTGTTTAGGGGTTAGCGAGCCAGACAGACAGACGGAGAATCCGAACGCATAAGCGGCTTTTTTTAACCGCTAAAAAATCAATTTTGACTTTTGTCGGATGTCATTTGTGAGGGCAAGGATAGATCACGGTGAAGATTGGAGCACGCTGAAATCAGTGTTTCGAAATGACTGATGCTTCCGACATTTTGGCTCCAGTGCCATCAAAAGTCCAAACAGGAAGTTTAAGTGAGGATTCCAAATCCGGTGACAGAGAACAGAGGATCGAATGTTTCCATCAAAGTAATTTTTCGATCTCGGCAGTATATGAATAAAATAAATATTCACTAGCGCTCTAACCTGAGTAAGGACAAGACTACAAAATTTTATTTCATTTTCGTTAATTTTATGAAAATCTGAAACGATTAGGCGATCTAAAAAAAACGAAATATAATATTTACAAAAGCACACAGTTCTCAGTTTGATCAAATTTTATATTATTTGAAGTTTATAAGTTACACAGTTACCTATGAATATTTTAAAACTCTCTCTTTCTCTCTCTCTCTCTCTATCACTCTCTATGTAAGTTGCAGACATTTTGGTTATAAGTAGAACAAGGATAATCCTCACGGGATATCCTACTTCTCCGAGGATCTCTTCGTAGTTTAGCGTGCTCTCCTCGTCCTATTGTGTTTAATTAGTGCGACTGTTTAAGTTCCAGGGGTTCTTATTAAGGCTTAGCAACGTGGCAACCGCAAGAAATCAACAGAGTTGATGCGTTACGCCGACTACTAAGCAACCGGCATCAATCCAAAAGACTCGAGTGCTGAGCACATATATTTTCCCGGTGGAGCAAACCCAAACCGCGACGACTTGGGATGCAAAATTTGATTAAAAAAATACAAGGGCGAAAAAGATGAAGCCTCTTGCTCCCGGTATGAATTCGAGTGTACCTTAAACATAGTTTATAGAGAATGACCGCAACAGTTTTCAGCGGCATCCCTCCCCCACCCTCCCCGACCCTCTTTTCTTCCTTAATTGTCCCTTTTCTCCCTAACCTCCTCCGCTCCCTCCACCCCCCTTATTTGCAGTTCCCTTTCCTCCATTAGCTCTCTCCCCCGCCCTCTCCCTCTCTTCCTCCCTATACCGTCTCACCACGCAATTAGTTCCCTCTATAATTACGCTCCGGCACCACTTCCGGTGAAGAACCCTTGCTCGCACCGTCCCCTCCGGCACCTCGGGAAACGAATCCGTGCAGTGAGGGAGTTCCTCGCCAACACACCCGGTGAAGAACTCTCTCGACTTACTTCCAAGCTTTAAGGAGGGATTAGCCGCGTACAATGCACGAGAACGTGGTTTCCGGGAGGTATCAGACAATAGATGCGCGTTCGAGGGAACCATGATTCATCTCCATAAGTTTTTTTAAAGAACCGGATTCGAAGTCGATTGCTCTTTGAGTTAGCGATGCACCCGACATACATTCGTAATGATGGACATAATAATCTCAAACTGCCGAGAAATCCAGCGATTTATTTTTAAATTATCATTTTAAAAAGCTTCTTATATTACATTTTAGTTGTTTGAGTTTTTTAATGAGATGAATAACACATTCTAAGTTCACGGATAGTACTGCTTTCAGTTTCGTTAAAATAGAATTTATTTTCGTTTGTACTCCTTGTAACGTTAAAATTATTTCTTATTATAAGCTAGGATTAATATGAAAAGTTTTTAATCCTAATTTTTAACAATAATTTCCGGATTTCAGTTTCAGCATTTTTGTTTTCCTTTGTCATCTTTATAATTTTAAAAAGTTCCATCGATTTTTAGTCCCATGTCATTTAAGAGAAACTCAGAACGTTGCTATATTTCTTTTGTTTATTTTATTATATTATTATTATTATCATGAACGTATGATTAATTTTAAGTTTTTTCCTTTATAAACGTCTCATTTCATTGTTACCACTGCTTGGTTACTCCATTATTTTTTTACGATAATTCGAGTGTTGGAGGATTATATTTTGATCGGCGCGCCACTTAAACAGAAAAATTATATTACGAGTGGGGAAAATAAATAATTTATGCGTTAATGAAAGGAAGAAGGACGTCGGCTTCAGGTATTTAATTAATTTTCCAACTTTCCTTTTATTGATACGAAAAAGTTTCCAAGCGAAAGAGAACTTCCTGTGGCATCAGCCGGTAGAGAGACCTTATTTTTGAAGTTCGAGGACCAACATCAATTAAAAGAAAACGAAATTTCAAATTTATATAACTTTTGATTTCTTTAATTATTCTATGTCGCCACACAATTGATTTATAAGCTGGCCAATAACCAGATAAGAGAAGCCGTTCCAATATATTTCAAATTGACGTCATACTTATCCCAATGCTTGTCTGTAAAAAATATTCTTAATATTTTTTTTTAAATACCTTTGAATCCTTTGACCTTTTGGAATGGAGAAAAATAATCCAAAGATATTTGTATTAAGATGCGGCAAATCTCAATCAATTCGGATCGAACTAAACAGAAACATTTCAGCAGCGAGAAAATGAATAGTACTGCTTTTAATCAATCAAATCCGCCATTTAACATTTTGTTCAAAGTTAAATTAAAAGACAACCTTTGCTACAGTATTTAGTATAATTTTATTGTATTTCATAGCAGGATACGATAATTACACAATTAAATCTAATAATTAATCCATAAAACTGTTGCATTTTAATGATACCGTTAGGTAAATGGAAGCATTTCACTTAGCATATTTTATAAATACCATAAATATCAAATTTCATACATATCGGTCATTACATGCTGTAATCTGTGCCTATACTAGTATTTAAGTGCCAAATAGAGGAGCATAGCATTAAAACCTGAGACAGATAGTAATTTGATCGACGAAAACAATTAATAACGACTTGAGATAAGAAGGTATGCAAGTTCTTGAAATAATGGCAATCAAGAACTTAATGTAAAATAAAGAGACTTGTTGTAATTACAACAACTATCTTTATTTTATATTATGAAGAAATTCCACCATTAACTAAATCAAGAACTTGACGCGGCACATCAATAGCTATGAATTTATTCCATTGAGTTTGTGCAGAGAACAATATTTGCAAAATTAATTTGGCATTGCCTCATCGCAGTAATGCAGCAACTCTTGTTAAATCTATGTCTATGTATCGCAGACCGATAAACTTAGTTACGAGGTGATTTTTTAGATAGTAATTCTCGAATAGGTTTTATAACTGTGGTAAATCGAATGGTGGAGGAGTAACTTATGAATGTACATATAATCAATCTCGATTCAAACGGGTGAGAAATTCGAAGCCATGTAACTAGAACAGATTATTCAAACTCTCGTCCATATTTTTATAAACACACACTATGATTTAAAGACATGCGTGGAGTTATCGTCAAGTCACAATAAGAAAATCTCTTTTTTAATATGCATTATTTAAAAATATTTATGCAAAACAAAAATTTCAGCGTATTCATGAAGAACAGGAGCATGAGAGAACATGGATAAATTAATAATGTAGTAAGAGATATACTCACGATAATTGGTTAATTACCATAAACATTTTATGAAATTGTATTTAGTAAATTTGCAAACGCAACAGGCATCGGAATTGCTATAGGTAGTAAATAATTCATAAATATATTAAATACTAGCGGAGCGTCCGTTGATTTTCAACGGTTAGCCCTGAATATGTTATAAAAACAGCTCAATATTTACACATTAGAATGAGGGAAAGTTAACACAAAAATAATTCTCTGACAAATTGGGAAGGGAGATAACACCAATAGCCCAAAAAGACATTCTAAATGCAACATTAAGCATAGTTCCTATGTTATGATTATATTTCAAAATAAACAGTGTAAGCAATTTGTGCTTTACCAACACCTGAAAATGTTACCGTTTCATAGAAAATTTTACAGAAGCTTCAACGTTGAACATAGTACCAATTATACTGCTACTATACCATAACACAGTGATTAGAATAGCAAATGTGCTCATCCTTAAATGAGAAACTGTTTCTTAGTTGGATAAATATATGAGAAACATTTCACTATGGAATTCTGCAATGACATTTCATATAAGAATTTTACAATTTAAATTTTTAAATTCCACCATCATTTTGGTCCCATAAACTTTTATTCGAGTATATGTAGCTCTGATCTAGTGACAGAAGCAAACAATAATCCTGTTTGGCTTACTTTCATAAATGCTAACGATGATGGGCTACTTTCCTATGGGACCAAACACAGAAAATAAAGTATGAGGCGATGGGAGGCTCGTTTTTGTTCTCTTAAATCTGCTTGATACTTGCGCTTTTTTAACCTATTAAAAACACGTGGATTACTATAATATTTTTAGACTGGCTTCCAAAAGAAACATAGCCTTATGAAATGGTCCAGTCTGTGTGTGTGTGTGTGTGTGTGTCCTCTACTAACAGCTTTTACATCAATGGAACGATTTTCATGAAACTTGGTATGAGGCTCGTGCTGCCCACCTCCGGGATATATTTTATTTGGCGAAGATTGAAGTTCGATTTCAGGAACGATTTTTTCCTATTTGTTTTACATAGGAAGTCTCAAATCCGTCGTGCAGAGATTTTTTCTTTAATACTTTAAAATATCTTAAAATTGTGATATGAAAGCGATATTTTTACTGTTCTAAGGGAAAAAGAATGCAAATTCTAATTATTTCCACAGATAATTTTATTATTTGATAGTATTTTCTTGAATTTCTACTAAAACAGCGTTTTAGCGTTTTAAATAGCATTTTATCGGAATGTTGCCATGGAGACGATTATTATCAATTGAATTTAATATGAAATTCTTTTGTCATTTGATTGTTTGACTGGCTAGTGTAGCTACAAACAACAAAACATGAAAATATTCTTGCAATGCTTCGAAATTATGAAGAAGAACATGTTATTCAAATGTTAAATTAAAGTTACAATATAATATCTTCAGCCTTGATGCTTAGCATTGGAACAAGTACAACCACCAAAAATTAGGATCTGAGTTACTGAATTCCTACTTAATGGAATGTAAAAGGAGTTTCATCACTTATGACAACGATAAGTGCTTATAGTAACAGAATTTCAACAAACAATGGATAATAGAAAATGAATTCCGACACAAAGATCATTCATCCTCATACTTTTAAGAAAAATAAAATAATGTCTGTAATAAAATTGATGTGGAAAATTAAATTATATTTTAAACAATGTGCAGGATCAAAATTATTAGAAGTCAAAGAGACTAAGTCAAACTGAATTTTGTCAATATTAACAGCAGTCAAATACAGCCGGAAAAACAATAGTACAAACTTTCCCAAGAATAAATATTTCGCGTTGCTTTCTAATTTTACTAAATTACTACCACAGAAATGACGCGATTTTAAATTAGTAATTTATAATATTTCTTTAGTTAGTCATAAATAAATAATGATTAAATTCACATACATAATACTGCATTGGACAATAAAATGAAGTCAATGGTGTACCTTTACAATTAAAAACTGCTAATCATATCAGCACAGGAAAAAGTTGAAATTTTTCATTTTGTAATACTCCAATTACGACCATGTTCAATTTGTTTTGAAAAATGACACCTGCATTTGGGAAAATTTATAACAACGATTTATGCTTACTTGACTTACAGCGACGATACCACAAAAATATCGTGCACCCTATGAGAACCTATACAAATTTAACGTTACGAAACTCAGAGATGTGTATAATTCTTAATTTTAGAACAGAGAGTATAGAATGGCAATATTAATGAATAAGAAATGACAAATAATTTTAGAATGGAACATCCCTGATTAAATCACTATAAAGGTTGGATACAACCCTAATATAAATCTTGAAAATATTTCACATTTCCTAGATATGAAAGATGCGCATATCGCACTGCTGCTACAAACTGGAATATATCCATGCAAAAATTGAATAAATTAATATTCATAGACTAATTTTATTCATTAATTCTTTGTTGATCAAAAATAACGTTTGAAACTCACTTTCAAAACCAAGACCAATCTAAGGTGAACATGTTTTTCATTGGCGGTATATGTCCAATTTTGAACGCTTTTCCCGCCAAGAATTAAAACATGATAGCACTTGAAGGGATTTACTTAAATGTTAAATAAATCAGATTTGTGCATTATATGCAACAAAACGCAATAACAAGAAAAAATAAGAGCCCTAAACCTTCAACGTTTCACGGTCAGGAACAACTTAAATCGCATTTTATCGGATTGTTGCCACGGAGACGATTATTACCCAACACGGCTTGAGCATAGACAAGTGAACAAATGGATTATTTTCTTTTTCACTCGACTACCCTTCAGCTATGGACAGTTGATCCATACACATTAGTGTACAAACAGTAACATTTATTAAATTCGTTCATATAAAAAATATACGCAAAATATAATGTCAGAAACATTGCTTTTAGTATTTTAAACCTGATAATTAATTAATTAATATTAATTTTTTTTCCAATTTTTCTTTATCATTGATATACTATGAATTACAAATGGTATTTATGGTATGGGGATTCCTTGGAATGACTAACACATACTGAAACATTTCCTGTCAATATAATTACTTTGGGAAACCAGCCTGCATTAGTTCTGGTTTGAACTTCTTGTTCTAGTTTATATCGAATAAAGCTGATTTACTGAATCGAGTGTAAAAAAATGTTGCTCATTGCAATGACGCCATACATCCACGCGATATTGAACAATGAGATTCGTTATATTGCTGAATCGATGGCGTATACAAAAAAGTAACTCTGTTAAAGATCTGCTCTCAGTTTTAAACTACCAAGATTTAAATACAAACCAACCGATGCTCTTACAATGCAGTGAGTTGTCACGGAAATTAAATTTCTCGCCTTTAAAAGTCTTTAAAGAAGAATAGGATTTTTTCCTGGTCCAAATAAAACTTTTCGCCTGATTCGGAAAAGATACAATACACAGTAAAAGTAAATTACGATCACTTTTTTCAAGTTCAATTCACCTGTCTGAGGATAGATTATATATTCATATTTTAAAAACATTAATAATTTTAAAATTAAAATTTGTTCCTGGAATCGATCACGGGTCACTTACTAGAGGATCTCAAATAATCCTTGCCCAAATTTAAGATTATTTGCATGCTTAGCGAAATACCTCTAAATTCCGGCTGGAAGTGCTAAAGTATCCTATGGACATTTAAATATTAAATTAATAGATAAAACTTTAGATTACATGGAGCACTATGGAGTATCCATCTATTTGTTTGAATGATTTTTAACTATTCCTGATTCTGTTAATCGCTCATTTACACATATAATTCAAAATTTGACGGAATTGCGTAATGTTTATTCGGTTTATTTCTCCGTTGTCGTTCGTAAAATCTTCGATACAGATGGAAAGCGCCACGTAGCTCGCATAAATGGTTAAATTAGCGAATTCATACAGCAGAAACCAGATTTCTTTTCGAGTGTTGTTTATATTTACTCCGCTGGGATACAAATATGACGCAACCGTATTTTAATTACTTTCAGGAATTTAAAATAGTCCAAATCCCCATTCGGAAGGTTTAAAAAGCTATTGTTGTTTCTTCTGTAACTTTTTTAATTATTACCTTCAAAGTTTATTATTTCAAAGGCGATGATTATATAATGATACACTATAAAATAATGATCTAGTTTGAAATAACAAAAGCTCTTGTCGACATTTTCTGTAGTTTTTTCACTCGGATTGTTTATTATAGCGAGTAATTAGCTATTCAATAATTACTGATACATTTTTCGGACTATAGAACAAAAATTATTGCTGTAATCTCCTGCTCTTTCTAGCATTAAGTAAAAATTGACATGATTTAAATTAAAAATATCTTAAAACTAGCAAAATTTCATATCTATCGTTGAGACACACAGCTACGCCTTTTTATGCGTATATATTAATTTGAACTCTTTTAGAGGCAAGACCCCCGTGGTGGTCTAAGCCATACATGCCAGTGTTTTATTTAGCCGTATTACAGCAGCTATGAAAAAAAATCGCATAGCATCCAATTTGGGAGATTTAAAGGTATTACCTGAAAGTTTAAAAAATGCCATATTGTACAGAAATGTTCCAACAATGTTTATTTAGAAATAAAATATCAACAAAACTTGACTAACGAATTTTTTGCTAGAAAAAAATTAATACCGACCGTCTCATAGGAACTCTGCTTAATTAATTTTCCTAATGTATGGTTTGATAGGTACACTAATAGATAGCATAATTTTAAGATGCTGAATAGAATGATAACGTCAGCAACGCCAGAGAGAAAATACAAAACGATGAATACGTTAAAACAATTATAACAAACAAAGTATTAATTTTTGCATGCTGATTTTTCTTCATTAAAAAAAATAATTAAATTTTAATCTATCATAGTGAATTAATTAAAAATCCGGGGAAATCAAAAGTTAATCTCAATTTTCAGTTTTTGATGCTATGGTCTCCATGCAATCACATAAAACGTCAGTTCAGCATTAAAACATTACAGCGATAGTACATAAAGTACCATCAAATTCTACAGGTAATGTGCAATATATGAAACTATATAGTCATCTGCACTTGACGCGGAAGTAAGGACAACTTAGCATCGTCTGGCACTGGAAGGGATAAACTTTTTATTATTTTCAAATTCCAACCCGCATTCTTATCATAACTATTCTCAATAGAAGAGTTGATGGATTGAAGGAGACAATTTTTGCATTCACCAGGAATCAAACTCGGTTTTTAGACCAATTCATCGGTTTAAGATAGAACATCCGCCCAAGAAGTAAAAGATCAGGGTTTGACCTCCGATCAAGACAGAACTTTTCTCCTGCTATTCAGCCACTCATGCAATAAAAAATATGCGTTAAGATGTAAAAACTCACGATTAATATTTTCCATTGTGTTCAATTTTATTGTGACGATTTGATATACATTTCTGGGTATTTTTCATGGACGATAGAGAAGATCATGCTCCCTAATGGAAAGAAACTTAATGTGGACTAAAAGGGCATAAATAAAGCAGCGAGCGGAAAATATAATTGATGAATTTGCATATACAGTAATAATGAGCATGCTAGACATACATATAGAAAGATGATTCAATATATTACAACTTCCATTACTTTCAATTTTCCAACGTAAATTATCGATCGATCTGGGAACGGTTTTGCTATGAGTCGTTTGAAATTGTGGATAACTACGTGTACAATTTTCTCCCTCTTATTTCTCAACGTTGTAATTATGTTTCCCATAATCATTGCTAAGTTGCACTCTTAACTCCTTTTTGAATGGCACAAACCCATCCCGAGTTAAGGCGGTAGTTGTTTTGAATTTGTTTTGTTTTGATACACGCAGAGGAAAAAAACGCTCATTTCCAGTTATTTTTAAAAGCAATTTACGCCACGAAACATTTAAAGCACCGCGTTTGATTTATTTTGCTCAAAAAATGTCCTCGTTATATTTTATATGCACAACTGCCATAATAAATCTGTTCTCGCTCGAGAACAATTTTTCTTCGTTTTTTCTTTCGCTTCGAAACTCATATAGGTAACGTTTTCATTTTGACCTTCGCTCTTCTCTTATTTTTCTCGGCGTATATTTCTCCTGCTCGTAAATTCCTCTTTCAAAATGTATAAAAAATAAGTTTCTCTAATGTTCAGTCTGGAGACTTTTGTTATATGACAAGGTAATTTTTTTTAATTGAGGAAATTACGGTAACTAAAAAAATGATCCTACCAAATAAAATGAAATAATTACTTTTCGGTTTTTTATATTGTTTTTTCTTCTACGTTTGATAACTTTTTTAAGCTCTCTAAGATTCTCTGAATCATCTTCTCCGTGTTTTTTTTATTTCTTTTCCAATAATTGGCAATGCTCGCCAAAAAGTCAAAACTCTCGAGCTATGAGAAGAACACTCGGAGCAGATATTTCATATCCTTAGAAACCACTTGAGATGTCTGTTGTCATATAGAGTATTAAAAAATGTTCGAAATAATAATAAAACGCAGCAAGTCGCGATGAAAATAGCGGAAATAATGATCCGCCGCTCGTAGAGATTACACCGAAGAAATAAAATTCCGGAGGGTGCGGCAACGTGAGAGTGAAAAAAGAAAACACGTGGCCATTATTATACTCGGGCGGGTCGTGCATATTCAAAACGGGTATGTATGAAAGGAACCGTGTTTGAATTAAAGCGAACGAGGCGAAAAAATCTATCAATCGAACGAAAACAATTATTTCGTGAAACAATATTATTCCAACTGGTGTCTATTTGATCGATAACCAATTAAGCAATGATACTCAAACAAAATAAGAAACGATTTTTATAATGGATTTTTTTAGTTTTTGCCCTCTCGTACAGCGACCCCCACGCGATAACCGAACGGTCTTTACCATAAACGCGACCCTGTCGCCTTCGCCGGATTTTACGATATCCCGTCGCGAATTACACCGCCGCTCATTAAAAAAATAATTACCTATGATTTTTATTACGTAAAAGCGTAAAAAAATTATCTTCGCTGGCTCGTCATGTTTGACCGACTGGTTTTGATTATGGGTTATAAACATTGACATCAGACACATCACTTCGTACAAAAGAGTATAAATAGTCTGAAACGCTCTTTCAGGATTTTAATCAAATCGCAATCGCCTGCAATGGAAGTTATCCCGCTGTCACCTACAGGATTTGAAACGACTTTGGGAGTGTGAAAAAAGGAGGCGTTTCGATAGAGGTGATCGAAATATATGCAAAATACGTATATATAAATATAAATAAAACCATTTCCTCGTTGCGAACTGATTCGATTCTAACATACTCGTCGCGAGGAAACGGATGATATAATTCCGCATTTTCCAAATCTTGCCCATCATTTGTTTTGGTTTAAAACCACGAATACGTGAACGTTTCTGTCTATGCATGAATGTATATATCATATGTACGACTGTATATTCGTTGAAATCGTTTCATCGGCCTATGCGCCTCGCTTATCTCTCTCTCTCTCTCTCTCTCTCTCTCTCTCTTCTCTCTCTCTCTTTTCCCTGTAATTCTGTATGTATGTGTTTTCGTATGTATGTATGTATGGGGCAGAAAAATGGATACTCCGAAAAAATTATATAAAACACTTGGATAGCTTCGAAATGTGGGCATGAAAAAAAACTTGAAGGTAAAATGGACAGATAGGAATACTAATAGACGAAAAGCGAATGATTATACAGACTATAAGAAAGAAGAAGGCGAACTGGATAGAACATTACCCGAGGAGAGATAGCACGGAGAGTTTGAAGGAAAACTGGAAGAAAAAGAGAAAAAGGAAGGAAAGGTTTTAGCTGATACACGGCTTGAAAGGGAAAGAGAGCTACCAAGAAATAAAGGATATTGCGGAAAGCAGTAGTGTGTGGAGAATCAGTTTTAACTGATGATAATCATAGACCTGTCTACGGACAGAACACCTATGATGATGATACACACACGCAGGTTGAAAATTTTTACGACTCGAAGTTTCTCTTGTTCCAATTTGTTTTCATCCCTCTAGATTCGAAGGGGAAAAGAGGAATCTACGCGCACATATGTGTTTGTTTTAATATACTTACACGTTAACGAGTGCGTTTCCCTTTTGGTCGGCCAAAAAAACCGTATAAAAAAATAAACAACATCTTGCCAAATCAAAACGAGAGGATTTTTGATAGGATTTCCCGCATCAAAGCGTTCGAGAGTTAATAGTCCTCCGAAAAAAATAAATAAAATGACTCGGTAATTTCTGGCCAGCAACGCCGGAAACGCATCACGCGCGTGATCAAAACACTAGCGGTCCTATTGACATGCGTGCTTCCTACGCGCGCGAGCGAATAAAAAGGAGGGGAGAAAAGAGAAGGAAGACGAAAAGAAGAGCAAAACAAAAGAAGAACGCTTCATATTTTCCAGCCCGCGTCGTCGTCAGTCGGATGAAGTAGGAGTAGCAGTAGTATCAGAAGAGATGAGGGGGAAAGGAGAGAAAAACGAAAGAGGGAAAGAGACAGACAGACACGGGCGTGTGCCGCCGCTCAAAGAACAAGAGGCACGCAACCCACACGCGAACGTAAGAGACAGAGAGAGATACTCGAAAAGGCAGAAGCGTGTGCCCACGCCCACCCTAACTACCCCCTCATTTTCCCCCTTTTTTTAACTTCCCTTCCTCCCTTTTTCCCCTATTCCTCGTCCCTTCCTCCCTTCCACGGCAACCGACGCTACGGGCATAGAGAGAAAGAGAGAGAGAGACACGCTTTAGGTTGCGCACTGCGGAGCAAGAGATAACACGAACCGCCGGGGATTCGTTGAACTGGATGGATGATGTTTTCATCGGAGTATGCGCTTCGCTTTTTACCCTTCCTCTCTTTCTATCTCTCTCTCATGTCGCGCGCGTGTGTTTTCTGTGTGTGTGCGTGCGTGAGT
This sequence comes from Tanypteryx hageni, assembly GCA_028673005.1. Classification (NCBI taxonomy): domain Eukaryota; kingdom Metazoa; phylum Arthropoda; class Insecta; order Odonata; family Petaluridae; genus Tanypteryx; species Tanypteryx hageni. The sequence goes on from CM054112.1 coordinate 80,742,967, forward strand.
TCGCGTGTGCAGATCATTTGACGTCGCCGACCCATGCTTTTTTCTTTCTCTCTCCCCAACAGCCGCAAACAGTATCGCGAAAACTAACTGTTACGTCCGAGCGGCGAATGCGAGCAACCGTTCGGATTGTCCTCTCGTTCTCTCTCCCTCTTCCTCGCTCTCTCTCTCTCTGCTGAAACGTGATTCGGTCGGCAAACGTTGTTGTTTTTTAATGCTTTATTTATTCCATCCGCGAATATGCTTCTAAATTTCCGCGGTGTGTTTATTGTTTTTTTCCGTAAATTATTGACCGAGTCACTTCTCCTCCTTTCCCTTAATATATTTCCTTTTTTTTCAAGTCCTACTATTGTTCCGCGAGTCTGTCGTTGCGGTCTCTATATGCATGTGTGTCCCTCATATACACTCCAATATACGTGATATATGAGCGTTTGTGTGTATGAATATATATATATATATATATATATATATATATATATTCAAGCACACACCGATAAATTTCGGATACGACATCTCCAACGCTCAATCACGCGACCTGTCAAACCTTTTATTTTCTGTTTTAAAATCATTCGTAGCTCTTTGTCTACATCCTCACTCATTTCAGTCAAGCGTTTAAAAAATATGCGACTAATTTCTTTTAAAAATCTCTCCCTCGGATGTTGCCCGCGCCCATCTTATCTCACCCTTATTATAGCCATCGTTTCTTTATATTCAGCTTCTAATTACACCCACGAATCTCCTTAGAAACATAATTTTCCCCCTCGTATTTTTACTTTCTCATATACGTAGTTTTAATGATGCGTTTCATAAAAAAATGTTCCGCGTCGCCGAACCGTGCCAGCGTGTCGCGAGGGACATTTTTCACGTTTAATTAGAGTTCCGTTAATCTCGATGATACCTTCTACGTATACATATTTCAAAATTTTGTACTGCGCCACTCGAGTCGACGACATATTAAATTAATCAAAACTCGAAAAAATATTCCTATTCCTCGGAGAACGTGCTTAATGCGTGAATTTAAAACAAAAGAAACCCTCCACATAATTCCTATCTGGCGACAAATCTGAACGGTTCATCAAGGAAATGGAAGAAACCCTAAAAATATCCCGTGAGTCACCCGAACATGAGCCACCGTCACGAACGCGATATGATGAAGAAAAAATTTCTGATTAACTAAAAAAGGAACACCCTCGGATTCCACCAGATGTTAAAAGATGGCGCAATAATCAATGTCTCGTAAAAAACTATGCAGGTCTACAAAAAAAACGGTCGCGGACAAGAAGAATTTCTCCCTTTTCGGGAGCCACCGACGACCATCTTAGCCGCTCGGATTGACTAAATGGAAGACGTCTCTCAGTCCTTCAGAACCTTCATCAGGGTGAAGGATTAAGGCGAGAATGAGTTCTTATAGATATTGCTGAGTGTATTTGCCCTCTTCTTTTTTGAAGAGGGTGGATCAGAGGGGAGGGTAAGAGAGAGGGAGTTGGATGGGGTTGAGAGACTGGAGGGTGGGCGAGAGAGGGGGAGAAATAAAGCGGAAAGAGGAGAGAGGAGGGAAAGGAGGGAAAGTAAAGGAGAGAAATAGGAGGGGGAGGAGGAAGAAGGGAAGATTTGCGAGGGTTGGGCGAGAGGGAGGGAGAGAGAGAAAGAGAGTGGGAGGAAAGGGAGACAGTCGTGCTGGCAGGAGAGGCACATGATGGATAGCGATGTTGGGAGAAGAGAAAGCAGAAAGAGAGGCAGAAAGCAATGAGAGCGAGGGAAAGGGAATAGATGAGGGAGATCGGGTGAAAGGGAAGGGGGCGAAAGAGAAACAGAAAGGGAGAGAGGGAGTGTGGGAGGGATTTGGGTGACTGCTATGCCATTCGCGTCCGTCGCTCTCTGTCTGTCTCTCTCTCCACTGACGGTACTTATATTACCTATCGCGCATTCTGTTTGGAAGGTTTAGTCTACAGCGTCTCTTTCCGGATCTGTCCTCGCAGGAATTTCATTTCGACTATTTATCCCCGATTTAATTTATAGCCTCGCCGATTGATTCGGCCCTCGCGGAACGCGGGATTCATTTCAGCAAACGGGGTTTCGACAAAGAGTTGCCACGCTGAATCATTATTCCTCGGAATTTTAGCGTTTTTTTTAAATCCGCTAATGTAATCGTTTTGTTCGTCCGTCCGTCCGTCCGTCACACTACACGTTTCAAGTTAGTGAAACCAAATTATGAGAGATTGTTCATGGCCATAGGCTCTTCCTGTGGTTGAAATTTGAAGACTCCAGAAGGAGTCTAAGGGGTGTAGTGGGGGGGCATAATAAAAAAATCTGATTTGGCCGCCACATGACTTTCTTCATACCTGTCATATTTCTAATAATTCCAAATAGGTCAAATGATAATTAATATTTTATGGAACTACGAGAAAATTTTAGACTTTACAAAGAAAAGAAATAAACTCAAACCGCAGTCTTCTGATATTTGATTTAACCACGAAGCTACAACAATTAAGAAAATAAAAAGGAGCGTTACTAAGACGTAACTAAGCGTAAAGTGTTTACAATAGTCGCCGGTAGGTGGTGTGGTGGTGGCAGCTAAAACATTATTTTTAAAAATATCTCTTAAACAATGCATTTTATGGGAAAATGTTTGAACAAACGTTGTAGAAAATTAAATTTCCTACGACTTTTATTCCGATACGTTTTTACATATATGAAATATTAAAGCAAATATTTCAAAATAACGGATAGGTGAGAAGAGTAAGAATCCACTTCCGATTGACCGATTTTTACCAACAACTGAACTACACTTGTGACTTTCATAAAAATGTTAAATATAAAATTTCGCATTGACCTGTTTAATAGTTTTTGAGTTAGAGCACTCACAAAATTCCGGTCGCAGACACAAACATCATCGAGAAAATAGTCAAAACGTGTTCAGGAGACCTTAAAACATGCATTTACGACGAAATCTCGAATTCGACTTTTTTCATGAAAGCAATACTTTCTCTATAGGTACTTCGTATATGAAGAAAGTAAAAACGGATAAGTGAGAAGAGTAAACACCTACTTTCGATTGATCGATTTTTATCAAAAACCTACCAATTCGTGACTTTCTAATACAAATGCTAAATATGGAATTTTATGCTGATCGGATTATTAGTTTTTGAGTTAGAGCGCCCACAAAATTACAGTCACAGACATCATCGAGAAAATAGTCTAAACGAGTTCAGGGGACCTTAAAACCTATATTTCTGTTGAAACCTCGAATTCGATTTATTTCATGAAAACGATACTTTCTCTATACTTCGTATATGGGAAAGTAAAAACCGCCCTTAATATCTTATTCATTAGTTCTTTCCTTGTTTTCCCATCCTCTCGTCGTTTTTTTCGCTCTCGGACTCTTGTAATAGTCGTCGCGTGGTGGTTCTTGTCCTAAAGAGTGGTGTCAATCTGGAGGATTCGTTCTTCGAAAAGTGACAATGCTTCGGCGCTGCTTCGTTTTCCATTTTATTAACGCAATATAAATTCTGCGATCTTCACGCGATTCCTTTTTCTCGTAACCGAATGTAAAAAAATTTTGCTAACTCGCCTATGGCGTGACACACTGTAAAAAACATTTTGCAGCTCGGCAGAAAAAGGTAGGAGAATTATTTTGTACCAATTATATTTTATGACCGTTGAAACTCGATAGAAATTCTCGGATAGAAGCGTATATAATCGGATGAACGAGTTATAAACTTTAACCAATCTAGGAAACAAAAAATTAAGCTGGATATCTCAAAGTTTAGACCACATTCTAAATTCTGTATTTTTCTATATGGTGCCCCCACACCAGCAGAGCAGATGTAATTCCAAATCTATGTCGCTACAGTGAGAAAATATGGGATAAATATGGCAAAATTAGAGCAGACAGAAAACTACCAATTAATTGTGAGAAAATTTATTAAACTAGGTAGTTCCATTAGCCATAAAAAGGCTGAGAAAACCAAATCAGCAATGCAACTACAATGCAACTACAATGCAACTACAATGCAACTACAACGCAACTGCAACGCAACTACAATGCAACTACAATGCAACTACAACGCAACTACAATGCAACTACAATGCAACTACAATGCAACTACAAGGCAACTACAGTGCAACTACAATGCAACTACAATGCAACTACAATGCAACTACAGTGCAACTACAATGCAACTGCAATACAACTACAACGCAACTACAATGCAACTACAATGCAACTACAATGCAACTACAAGGCAACTACAAGGCAACTACAATGCAACTACAATGCAACTACAGTGCAACTACAATGCAACTGCAATGCAACTACAACGCAACTACAATGCAACTACATCACTGGTAAATAACTCAGAATGGTTTTCCGATACTTTTAATGACTACTAGAGCTACCAGGTTTACCAATTGGATTTCAGTCACGATTCTATCTTCATTATTCTTTTTCGAATTAATGATAAATTTCGTTTCACATAACTTTTTTAAATGCAACATATTCCTCAATGAGATTAACTAAATTTTATTCACACAGATGCGATAAAACGAGCATGGATAAAAAAGAGCGAATTTTTTTTGAGAAGGCATTTCTCTACATGAAAATGATACTTCTCTACTAGATTAATCCTTATATATGTCAGTTAAGCGCGGGATAAAAAGCGGGAACATGGAAAAACATCGAGGATCTGCTTCACGGGCTAGAGATTTTCGAGGGTCCCAGCGTAATACGTACGAAAGGGCAACACGCGGAAATCCATTCGCAACGTAGACTTTTGATTAATGAATGGCAAAGCAGAGGAGGCGGAATGGTGTTTGGGGTGATTTCCACCCCGCCCCTTTCCACCCTACGGCGGCGTATTTCCGACCCGACACTCCCCTTAGACTAGAAAGGATGTTCTCTACAGCGAGAATCACGATACTCATTTCTCCCACTCTATTTCTCTCTCCCTACCCTCTCTCTCTCTCCCTTTTCGCTATAGGAGGCGCTACGATGCTTGCGTGCGTCCCCACGGCGACTTTCCATTTTTTTTAACCCCCTTCTGCTTGCGTGCGGGAGTATTTTATGGACGTCGTTTGTCCTTCTTAGAGGGTATGATCCGGCCGCGCTTAGCATAATCCTCTACCATCTTTTGCGTTGATGGCCAGAGATTCGCTGCCCGAGGTTATGGCCAGGTACACACACACACACACGGTCTATTGTGCTCCTCTGGACCCCTTTTAACCTTGGGTCGTTAAAGGAGGCTTCGTTTACATTCATACGTGCGCCATTATACTGGATCTTCCGAGGACGCCATTATGACGGTTGCTTTCGGAAGACGAATAGCCCTAACTCCAATTCGGCGTCTAATCTGTGTCACTTTTAAGACTAGAAAAAAAATATTTCTTGTCGAATGCTCGTGAATTGTATTTTTTTAATTATACCGTTCGAGTGCCTCGATCTCTCCTAAATTCGTACTACTTGACAGCTCGATTGAGTGAGATATTGGAAAATCCGCGTGATTTACGGGAGCCAATCATGGAGCTCCCTTTTCGATATTAACGAAGCACCAATGCCATAAATTACTGGTAAGGAGATAAGGGAGAGACAATCGACGGTGGATGGGATGGGAATGCGAAACAAGATGGCAGCCATGCGCCGCCGGCCATAGCGTCGTCTAGCCCACAAGAGAGGAAAAAAGTGACGTTCGGCGGATTCTGAAAGTACTTCGACTGCGTATATTTTCATTTAAGTGCTTTTTACACTCTTTTAATCTGGTGTAATATTAAAAAGGGCTTTTTGGAAATCGACGTTGACTTTTTCGATATTACTTAACGCCTTTGATTTTTATGTGGCAAACGCCACATGCCCTGTCATTTGGGTGACGAAAAAGGACCGCAAAAAAATACGAAAAAATACGTCCAAAGATTAATAAAGTTAAAACGTTTTTTCCCTATATGTTCTTTATGCATCACCTGTCCTTCGGACGCTACTCCCTTAAGCAACATTCGCGTAATGCTCAAACTGTTTCCAGAGCCAAATATTATTCTTAGTAATAAGATCAGCGGACGATTAATCCGTGGCAAACTCGTAGGTCAATATGAGGAGAAGGGTTACGAGCGACGAGGCCTGGGAAGGGTCAAGTCCAGTCAATTGAGCGCACCTCTGGCGCGGAATTTCGAAGGGTCTGGAGAGAGAGAGAGAGAGAGCACCCCAGGCCACAGGGGCGCACCTCGGCCATCTGTCCCTCCCTGCCCTCCCTCCACCCTTTCCCTCCTATCCCTCCGCCTCCTCCCTCTGTCCTCGCTGCCAGGCTACGAGAAGGAACGCGATTAACCGACGGAGAAGAAAGCGGACGTCGACGGTATCCATAGTAAACGCAAGATGAAAAAGAAATCTAAAGTAAGGCCGCTCTCGAGCGAATTTTTCCCTCGAAAACATTAAATAAATGAAATAGCTCGGAACAAAATCGAATATTTGGATTCAAAAAGAGATTTTTTGTTAGACGATGGATTTAATGTCTTTGGTTATGCACTGCTTCATGCCCTTAATGCAAAACTGAATATAATAAATTATTCTAATTTAGTTACTATTTATTCTAATTCTCAGTTTATATTTCCAGGTACCTTTCCTCCGGAAGAGGATGTCTTCGCGAGTGGTAAAGCGTTTTCTTCTGATGGTTACCGTATCCGTTGCCGTTATATCACGTAAGTGTTCTACATTTAAACTTCTTGCGTTAAAAAAAACTCGCGATGTGGTTTTGTACTGGCATCAAAAATTCAAACTTTTTATCTTCTTCCTTTCTTACTGAATGTCGGAATATTAAAGTAAAACGTCTAGTTGATGATATGAATGCTTTAAAGGACTATAGATCATGTAAGTATCTTTGAAACTTAATGTTATTCGTTTTCACTGGTTTAGAGAGTATAGTGAGTTTCGATGAAAAGCGTTCGAGCCCCCTATGAAAACTTTAAATGAAAGCCTAAAATGAAACTTCTTAAAATTAAACTTACGCATTACCATTATAATTACGTTTAACATTACCATAAATTCCGATTTTTTATAGCCAGTCGCTCTTTACCCCTAACATAGACCTGCTCATATATTGTTCGACGTCACTTGACTATTCCAGCGTTCGTGGTCCGTCCTTCGCAGCATTGATGTGAAGAACACAATATTCGTATATCCTTTAGAGAAAAACCGGGATGATCCATTCAAAATACTTACAATTTCTCCTATTGCACTTCTTCCCTTTTAGCCTTTCAGTTCATCTCACAAGAAAGCGGTCCCTGTGCGATAATTATTTGAGTTAAATATTTTTTACGTCCTCGAGTCCTTTTTTCTTGATTTCCGTCTTCTAAAGATGTATGAAAGAGTTAAATATGAAATTTGATTTGGTTTTAAAGGTTATCCTGAGCCCATTCATTCTACTAGATAGGTCTAATCCCGTATTGCTTCTATAATTAAATTTTATCAGGGAACAATATAACGCCGTGAGAGGTGAAATAAGTATTCTTCTTTTATTTCCATTAATTTTCTATTTGGTAGAGATTTGTTCTCTAGCACAGCTGAGAATAATTTTACAAATGTGATACCTTCATGGCTTCAACCCTCTTTTAATTACACCTGTATATTGTTTTAGCTAGACTGGCCCTGCCGCATTTTTCGATTTCAATTAAAGTTTTCAAACTCCTGTTAGGTTCCAGTCCGCCCATCCCAATATATCCCAACCCAAAGCTCTTCTCTCAATCTTCTCGCAACTATCCCTCTCTTTCGAAGTATCCGAAATCCCTTTTCCCTCTTTCTGCCTCTTTGCCTCTTTCCTAGTATCCTCCAGTCTGTGGCTTCTTTCAACAGTCCATTGCCTCTGAGAATCTGACCCATTCATTTATGGTGCCACTGTCTAATTATTCTAATCAGGCCTCTATCTTCTCTCCTACCGTGCTAAGTCCCTCCTCATTCGTTTAATTCTCAATCCAATTAATTTATATGAGGTAACGATGTTTCAAAAGCTTCCAATATGCCTACACCATCTTTTTTCTGGGCCCATGTCTAACACCTGTATAATAATATGCTAAACACCAACGTTTTCATAAATCTGTCTAATCGTTAGGTGTTTAAAAGAACATATACAGATAGATATGAAGTTATACTCAGATATAAAGCACTAGTGTAATTTCCCAACAAAAATGACGGTTATGTATGAATGAAGTATTAAATTTAAATTAAAACACTTCCCATTCTCCCTCCCTTCCATTTTCCTCCCTCTTACTCTCCCGTCAGATATGCAGCTATCTCTTTCAGCGTGACAGAATTACAAATTCAGCGTGATAGAATCATAAACAGTTCATTATTTATGTAGTTTGGATCTTATGCCCCTGAATCTTATGCCGCCGGTGATGCACGCAGCGTTCCCAACCAATATGTATGCGAAAGGGCTGAGGAAATATGTATAGTAAAATTACATGCATTTTACGTTTCATCACCATTAGCTAGCTCCTGGTCAGTTTGGTCTACTTGTAACATTTATTGAATAAAAATAATAAACCCAATAGATTTATCGTGACCATCTTACGGTTAAAATCAAATTGGAAAACTTAATGCGTATTTCGGCCACAAATCAGCCGTCATCAGTGGTGATTCATTGTTGTTAGAGCCTCTTTTAAAACCTGTCGGCAAACCATCAATTAGGACGGCTGCTTTGCAGTCGAACTGCACCGTCTCCAAATTTCTTACATCTTCCGTAGAAAGTTTTTAATTAATTACAACAATACGCGTAACTGCGAAAAATCGCCAATGAAACGCTGGACCCCTGCGAGCGTAAAAACAGCACCCAAATACCCTCTCCTTCAACGGGGAGTTCTCTGAGGGTATTTTTTTATATACCTTGACCATTCCCTCCATCGTTTCCTTCCCGCCCATTGAATCACCGCTGTTAATCATGGTTATACTGTCCCACCGGCCTTCACTGCTACCTCCTCCACACTCTCTCTTCCGCTTCGCGGATTCCATTCCCACGTCATTCTCTGGTCCACGTTGCTCCTCCATCCGTCTTCCTCGCCGCGTCGACATTTTTTCTCTCTCCCAATCTTTTCCGATACATTTTCTCTCCGGCGTTTCATTCCTCTCCCTCTCCGCCATTTTGCGATCCCATCATTCTTCAGCCTATCCAATCCCCCGCAATTATTCCACTGTCCTTTCCTTTAATTTATTTGGAAATAAATGATCTCGATACTACGGTTTTAAGGTCAAGAAAGAGAATATTATTTTTTACAACCCTATGACCATTAGCGAAAGATGATGGCGTAGCTGTAAGAACCAGTATTAAGCATCCATTTGATTTCCTTGCAATAAGGAGTTTTTCTTTTAATAACTCTCGCTTTATCTATGATTGCGGATCTTTCGCAGCGGTACGTGATTTCAATCACCCGTCCTAAGCCTTTATTTTTTTCCTAGCCAATCTAACACGAACATTTTGCCCTTTCGCTTGTTTTGAAGCGTTCGGTTTCCATAACACTGAATTTATACTTAATTTCATCGCTCTTCTGTTTGTACCCATTCTAGTGTTTTTTTTACTTCTATCCCTATCGCTCCATAACTTTTTATGGCCGAACCCAAATGCTTATATTGATCCACTTCTTTTATATTTTCATCTTTCCCTCGTTCATGTAATATTCCATCTTCCCCTAAATCCACAAGTTATATACAGTTTTAGCGTAATTTATCCCGAGTGCCGTTTCATAAACCTACGTTAGCTTCCAGTATCCTATATCCTTTTTATGTTACCTTCGCTTAGATGTGAACACTTGATCATCTGTGTTAAAAGAAGGGAAGATGGTGGATCTATTCAATGGCATCCAACTCTGAGGATCTGGGTACGTTTTTTTGCACGAAATGCATTCTTTTGACGATTTTCCATTGCCGAAATGGCGTAATCGCGGTATCAAACTTAAATGGAGACTAACCTCTGTAACTCACGCCTTAAAGGAAGTCGAAAGCAATAATCCATGGTATCTACTATATTAATAAAAGGCGGCGTGTGTCTCTGTGTGTGTGTGTGTGTGTGTGTGTGGACAGCATTTTTCAAAAACCAAGAAACATAGAGACCTCAAACTTTGCACACTTACTAATGGGACCTTGAGGATGTGCAACACGGGATAAGAATTTTGATTTTTTGAGGAAGAGGGAAGGGCAGGGGGTGCCATACGATTCATATCCTACAGCATTTCTCAAAAACCAAGAAACTTAGGGACAAAACTTGGTACACTTACTAAAAAGAGCTTGAAAATGTGCACTTTGGTGCCAGAATTTTTATTTTTTAGAGGTTGTGGGAAATGGAGGGGGATGCCATACAAATCATATCCTACAGCGTTCCTCAAAAACCAAGAAACTTAGATACTTAAAACTTGGTACACCTATTAAAGAGACCTTGAGGATGTGCACTTTGGCGCCAGATTTTTTATTTTGGGGGTGGGGAAAGGAGGCGCCATACAAATTATATCCTACAGTGTTTCTCGAAAACCAAGAAACTTAAGAAACCCAAAACTTGGTACACACACTAAAGAGATCTTGGTGCCAGAATTTCGATTTATGGTGAAGAAGGGGGAGGGGGATGACATGCAAATCATACCTATAGCATTTCTCGAACACCAAGAAACTTAGAGGCTTAAAACTTCGTGCACATACTAAAGAGACCTTGAGGATGTGCATCTAACGGCCAATTTTTTCTTTTTTGTGAATGGAAGTGTCATATAAATCATACCCAGACTAGAGACCCGTGTTAATTTTTTGTAAAATTGCACAGCTAATTTTGAATATTATTAAAAAAATATCAAATTTAAATTTAGGTAATTTTCTCAAACCAATTGGTCACTTATCTGGAGATTATCTTGAGTTAGAATCAAAATAGAGAGTGAAATGAGCATAAAAATTTTTAAAATGTAAACCCGGGGATAGGTCGGGGTAATTAGTTAGTTTTAGTAATAAAATTTAAAGTCAACGTATTGGAAAACTAACAAGAGGAAGCATATTCTTCGAGAAATCGAAGCTACAGCTACAGTCAGAGATACTGGATTGTACATTTTAACCATGCGAATAAACAAAAAGAGACTATATATTATAGCTCAAAGGGGTATTGCATCCTTTGAATAAGATGGCGTGAAATTTAATTTTGAATATTACAAGTTTCAGTGAAATGAATAATCCGCGTTATTGTGATAAATGTCTAGTTTATAATTGTATCTTGTGGATGGATTCTGGTTTAAATCGTTACTACTCTTAACATGATTGATTTAAATTGCAACGAATATGTGATAACGGTAGTTTGAAATAAGAGCAAAAACACATAAGCCTATTTAATTAAATCAGCTGTCATGCACTGGTTTTATTTAGTATCTGTTACTGGAATACAATTTGATGACGTCTTACATAAGGAACTATGACAAAATTATCGACTGTATAGATGACAAGATTGTATCAAGTCAAATAAAAAGAAAATTCTTACGTTTAACATTTTTATTTTGTTGAGTTTATTTTTTTCCATATATATGCTCGAGAGACCTTTACCGGTTTTAAACGCCTAATATCATCCGTATCTTCGCGTTAAATTGAGCTACTGGCGAACACTGAAATGAATATTCATTTCTCACGGTCCCGATCGTTGTGTATTGCGAGATCCTTTCGAGGAGGGTCCACCCTTGGAACCCATAAATGGTCGAGCCACCTTCGTCCATCCGTGGGACGACCAAAGTACATACGGATGAGTGGAATCGCTCTTTGCCATTTGAAAACCCGATATGATACGGGTTGGGTCCGAGGGAGTCATGCAGAAACACTTTTTCCGCTCTAGCTTAATATCCTGATTTACTAGGGACTTGGGAGTACCTTCGCGCCGCTCCCTTATAGGTATGTAAACCCTGTCGCTTTTCATTTTGCACCCCGCAGCTATAAAAGAAGAATTTTTAAAAACTCACCGAGGCCCAAGTCGTATCTTATCCATATTCCCTATTTATAATATTTTTTAAATGCTTCCAACATTCAAGGAAGGCAAAAACCAAGTACGTACCTCTTTTCAAACTTTTTGTCCCTCTTCATTTACGATGATGATTTTCACCGTATTCTGCAAAATATTTCAGACGCACAATTTTTAGTAGACCAAGTCAATTTATGGGCAGCCCTATTGAGGTTATTTTCGTAAATTGTTAATGATGTGCTATTTCACGAAGTTTCGTTTATTTAGGCAGGTATGTGCGAACCTGGCGCTTTAATATTCCTCCGTGAATAAGTTATCAGACGATAAAATAATGTCTTCTGGATGCCGCTTTAATTAGGGTCCACCGCGAACCCATATGCTGTAAAGATATGATGTATGCATACGATGGGTCAACAGGGATGGGTTCGAATGAAGACTAAAAAAACACAACCTCCATACTAAAGGGACTACTATTTTTTAAATAACTCTATTCTCCGAATTGGGACATTTTTAAACCGTCTCGGGCCATGTTTTTGAGGATCGAATATTTCCTTCGACTCACCCCTCTCTCTCTTTCCTCTTTCGTCTTCCGCAGCTGGGGTCCACGGACAGCAGCAGAAGATGCCATCGCACTCGCGTCTCTCCAGTTCGGAAGGCCTCCCTCCCCTGGAAGGCCCCGTCTTCCTCCTGGAGCCGCCCTCCTCGCTGGCATTCGCCAACTCGACGGGTGGCACCGTTAGCTGCACGGCTCACGGTAGTCCTCCCCCGGACATCCGATGGGTTGACGGCAGAGGAAAAGAACTTGTCAACATGCCTAGGGTTAGGTGAGAGGATTTCGTCAGTTTTCCTTAAACATATGCGTTTTTATGTATTCGAAATCCACGGCTTCCACGTTAAGATTTTTATTAATTGCTAAATTTGATTGATTCCATATATGCTCTCAGGTGTTTGTAAATTCCCTTTAAATACGCGGTCTCAAATATTTTTATCAATAGGGTCTACTTTAATAGATTTGGCAACTAAAATTGATTGGAAGAATGTATTCTATGTAAGATTAGACTGATTTTCTACGTGTGATCTTTGTTATTTGGCACAGTATTCATAATAATACTTTTATTTATGATTATAAGAGAAAATAGTTCTATATCTACAGTTTTTAGATTGGCGGTTATGATTTCCAAACGAAATTAGGAAATTCTTGCTTATAAGAAATTGCAACATACCCATAAAGATACATATAAAGTCTATTCAGACCAATAAGTAAAGATCTCCCACATCAAATCTTATTTAAATCGGTCAAGTTACTTACGAGATGAAAGACGCGGAGGAGCAAACACGGCCTCTCCTATAAGAATTTACTTCGTGCACTGAATATACAGAACGCGTTAAAAAGAGTGAAATGATTGCTTCTAAAGTACGAAAATTGATTTTTTGATGCTATGTAACCACAGTTTATATATGACGTGACACTCGGGATTGCACATTTTTGGAGATCCTCTAATAGTATGGAATGTATAAAAATGGCTCCATTGTGATGCAGGCATTCAATTGCAAATCAGAGATGCGATTTTGAAAAACCAAACGACATTACCTATCAGGAAAATTGTTAGAGATAACTGCTTTAGAAGGTGTAAATTGATTTTAAACGCGGGAAATATTGTTATTTCCCACTTTTAGGTATTTTAATCTGTATAAAATAAAGATTAATCACCAAATAAAGGTAAAGTTTGCGGTTGGAAAATATTTCCGCCATTCACCTCGGAAATATGCAACAGGAAATTGATTACAGATTTAAAAAGAACATGAATAAAAACTGTTAAAATGACTTTAAACAACATCAGATGATTCTCAAATATTTATCAATAACAACATATGCAAGAGAGTGTTGGTATGCATTCAAATGCCATGTCTCGTTAAAATATTTCAAAATATTCATTAGTAAGAAGGATTGCACTTTTCCAGATAATTTTACTCTTTTTGGTGAGAACGGCTCACAACGGTCACGTAAACCAATTACGTATTACGTCATCAGTGGTAATTCATCGATTTTATTATAATAAAAAGTCATTTGTCACTGCTTATAATCCTTTATAACTGAGGGGGAATGAGAAGCAATCCGTCGGGAGTGGATAGTCGCGTAGCTTTTAAGTTTGGGACATAATTTACGGAAGGGTCTGCGCGTGATACATTTCTTACAAACCGTTCTTTAAGAACCGGAATAAGTGACAAAAATATTCTGCGAAAGTGAAAATAAATTGCGACGCGGGGACCGTTTGGCTCTATATGAGCTCAATGCATCATTTTATACGATACCGCGGGCTGAAAACGCACGTTTAAGTTTGAATTCCATCCTTTTTCATTAAAATAATATTATTAATGAATAAAAAAATTACTCGAAATAATAGATATCAGAACCAAGTCGTTCGTCAAGTGACGTCGAGCGCGGATGATGTGAATAACTTCACGATCGTGGTGGAAGATGGAAAAAGATGACTGACAAAAGGGACGCGCGTAAAACTGACTTGATTTAATGGGTTCTCATATGTCACTGACGGAATCACTTTCACCGCGGGAAATGCAGACGCGTGGGGGAATTTATGGCATTATTCCTCCGGCGAAGGGATTGTTTATGGGAATCGCTATTAACAAAGTATTGTCTACTATTTAGCGATCGCACATGGTGGAGTAATAACTCTGGAAAGAGAATATTTATCTTTGGAGATGAAAGATGGAACTGTTAGCTTAACATGCAGAATGGAATGTACTCGGATATAAATTAGAAGGCAGACAGAAGACAAATTCTTATCTTAACCGATAATCAAACCTGGGTAATCCTTTTGCCGAGCGTATGCTCTACCGCAGAGCTATTCGGAGATAGCTAAATCTCGTTCCTCAAAATAGTGTGCGAAATGGAGGTGCAGTCAATGGCTGGGGAGGAACGCTCAATACGCACTGAGCCTTTTCACACTATGCACAAAAGCCCCATCTTAAAAATCGATATTTAGCCTATGTCGACAGATGAGTGGTAGAGCATCCATCCGGCAAATAGCAAAACATTTGTTCGACTCCGATCAGAATTATTCTCCTTTTTCTCTTGGCTTTAGTTTTTATATAGGCACTTTGAATTCCTATTCCATGGTAAATTTTGAGTTAAGTTATTGTTAACCTAGCGGGTCTTAAATGAAAGCCAGTGGATATTGTAGGTACATATCTTTTTCTTTCATGAAAATTAATTAAATCACTTTAATTGCTTATTTAATTTATCAACTTTGAGCATATAAACGTTCTCTTTCAACAGAATTGGAGGTTACTACAACATATAGACCTCTCGCAACTTATCTAACTGGGAAATTTAATATTTTTTCCTACCGTAATTTACTAAGACGCTTCAAAATACGAGCTTATTATTAGAAAACTTATTAAAACGAGCGAAACCTAAACTATCATTGCGGATAGCCTCAAAGCAGTTTCAATGCGAACGCAGTTTCCTCTGAATCCTTTCAGTCACTATGTCAACTGCTAAGGACGAAATCGGTCGGTTAATTTTGTTTGTAATACGGTGCACTTGCGTTGAAATCGGTAGGTATCTTACCACATTTAGCACATTTCCTTGCTGCTACGTACGATCTAACAGAAATACGGCGGATTTTTTCGCCAATGGGTAAACACGGACGACATTAGAAATCCATTATTAGGTGAGCGGTTCGCGATTTTCATTATTTAAAACGTATAATTTCCGAGAAGTAAACATCTTAGGTAACATAGAATATGGATTTTTAACTTTAATTTTATATTTGAAAAAATTAACTGACTGTAATTTTTACGACTGTTGAGCAATTTCGTCCATCACATTGGGGGCCTATTCCTGGAAAACTATGGGCTCGCGGGTTTTTTCTCGTCACCAAAAAATGCAGTTAGTACATATTCCTAGTTTCAATGTTTTGTTCATTCACGAACAGTAATTTGCAACGGAATGGTTATAATATTATCAAATGTAATTTTATAATATTAAATTAAAGCTCATCATCCGGTCATGAAAATTTTCCCAATCAAAAGAATAGTGTTTAATTCTTTTCAATTAAGATTTTGCGACTAACAGCGTATTTAACATCCGATGCTGATGTTCTTACCTTCCAAAGAAGGTGGTAATCATCCAGTCACGGACTGTTTCATCAGAGCAATGGTGAAAGTTGCCGACATCGAAAATTTTAAATATTTTTACTGACCAGAGAGCTTTTTTCTTTAATGAAAATTAACAAGATGATAAATTACCATCTTTCCTGTTTTCAAATCAACAGTTTAAGGGTAATGTTTCAAATAACATCCGATATATGTGTTGTCAGCATATTTTTAAAAAATCAATCCGAAAACTGGAATATCAATTGTTTACGGTCCCATAGTAATAGAGTCAATTAACCTAACCGAGTGAGTTTCTCGATACAGCAGCTTCCCGATCGAGGTGCAGTCAGCGGTGGACTCCATAATGCACGAGGCCCATTGCAATTGCAATTGTAATTAGTCGTAAAGCTCAACTCCTTTAGGCGAAACAGTTACCCCGTTCGCCAGATTGCTAACGATGTATTGCAACTGTTATCCTGCACCGTTTGGCTGCATCGGCAGATGTTTCCAACACTCCACTCGCTCCCCGTATGCGAGCAGCGTCCCGGTCACCATTTTTTTCCTATCCTTCCAAACGTCGCTATCGCGTGGAAAGATACATTTCCGGGAGGGCATATGAGAGCATTCTACGGAATTTAGCGGTTGATAATACGTTAAATGTCACGAGTAAAACGCCATTCGGATACCTCAAGGGCTACCAAAAACTGCGGCCCGCGAGTCCGATTACGGCAATCGCAGTGACGTCACTCGGCCGCGGATTTCCATCTCGTCAATTTGCTCAGACCGCGCTTGTCAGAATCAGCACGATGTGCGGGCAGCTCCAGGAAGAGCGTCAAAAGGGTTAATTACGAGCAGCCGCGTAATATACATTAACAATTTGGGTATCCGAGGATGTATACATGTTTCGAATGTTGTAACGTGGGTGAACAAAAAAACAACATTTCAAAAGTGTTAATTGAAATTTTAATCACCCCCGTTCAATGATTGTGATATTTCCGTTGAGAACATATCATATGAAGTATTGGGAACATCGCTTTGGTCCATAAATCGAAAAAAAGACTCGACGCGAAGATTTATTTCGCTTTGTCAGAAGAAAAAATTACACGATGACACACTTTCCTCCAAACATAAAATCCGATTTTTATCTACCCGAGAATTTTTCATTCCGAGATATTCCGTCATAAAACAAAAGAATTCACAAACTATGACAAATCAACGAAGTAAAAGCAGATTTTTTATGCGAACAATGGCGGATGGCGGTTCCCCAAATTTCCTAAGGGCGAAACGCAAATCGGGAAAACCTTTGAGCTACCGATGCAAAAATGAAAAAATAATGTAAAAAAAAGTCCAATCTGAGTCGATGAAAATGAAAAAAATTGCGTTCATTCGCGGGAGAAAAAATAAATAAATAAAAAGACGCGATGAACTCCGCGCGGTTTGTCTCCGCGCATATCAAAACTCATCAATTCCTGTGTGCGTGCGCCATCGCACCCATATATGCGTGCGGGAAGCATTTTTTTTTGACCGAGAGACACGAGCCCTTCCTGTGTTCCACTTCGATCCAATTATTTGCAATAATTTTCTGTTTAGCGTTTCCTACGGCAGCCATGATGATGATGACTCATCACGGGTCATCCCGCTTCGATGATCACAAAATTCGACGGGGTTCCGCCGGGCACACACGGGGAACAAACCGCTTGATTGCGCTGCTTTATTTAGAAAAAACCTCATTTATTTATGTTTTGTATCGTCGATGCTGTAAAGGCCGTTCTACCGGTTCTTTTTTTCTGTCGATGCCGCATGAATGTCGTCGTCCGACGCCGCGTTTGAGCTCACACGCTTCATGACCATCGCGTGCGCCTTTTTTTATTCTCTTCTTCTACGGCTAGAAATGGATGAATTCGTTCCGCAAAAAAATTACATAATTTATCTTTCGAACATAATCACTTTTAAGGATGATTACTGGCGGAAACATGATATATAGCTTCGATTAACCTAATTAGAGATGGCCGCGGTATAGATAATAATCGTTGATATTGTCTATTTGGAAGAATGTTAGTATTTTTAAACATCAATTCTTGTAAGTGGACAGAAAATTTTGTTAAAACTCTATTGTTCTGAATTGATTAATCTTAATCATTCCGACACAATAGAAAAAAAAACTATTTTATACAGGTATAACTATTGTAGCGGTTTTTAATCGGAAAAAAATTAATGAATGTACAAAACAATCACTGCATCACTGTAACCGCGAAAAATTTCGTATCGATGGCAAAAACTTAAAAGTTTCCACATTAGCATAATTAAAAATAAGGAATTTTGAGATCACGATCTGAAATAAAAATTGCAATTTATGCAAATTGCGATTTATATGGAGTTTAATCGTAGAAAGCAGAAAACCTACCTAAATGTAGATTTCAGAAAAAATATAAATGAGTTAAATATTCGAAGAAAGAAAATTTTGTGGATACTTGTTTGATATTCGGATTCATATAATGAATTTGTTTTAATCGAAGCTGGGAAAAGTACGTCAATAAAACTTGACCGAAGCAAATTGCAATCCGAGTAATTATCATTTGTTGATATCAGCCAAGCACACACGTGTCAATAATTTCCCTTTTAAAATTCACTAAATGCTCTATTTAATTTCTTTTTCACTTTGGCTTTCCATAAAGTGGCACATTGACCATTGGTTTTTCAATTTTCATAATCCGAACAACAAGTTCGAAAAGAAATTCTTTCTAAAGAATATTTATAAAAATTTCATAGAATTCATTATTGTTTTGTTGCAAATTTCATCGATGCTTAATATTTGAAAATGGCTTTCTACACATGACGCCTTTTTCTATTAAATCTAAGCCGCAGATAGATCTAGTTTTCTTTAACGAATCTCTAAAAATTAAATACAGATAATAAAAAATATTATATCATTATAAATGCACACACAATTTACCGTCACCTGTCTCCCTTCATGTTGACGACAAATTTCAGTCTTTATACCCCATCCGTAATTATGTCTAATAATTTCCCTGCACATATGACAATGAAAAAATCTCCAACTCATTTCAGGGAGATCTCTTCCAATGGAAGTCTCATCGTGCTGCCATTCCACCCGACGCAGTTCAGACCCTCTGTCCACGCAGCCTCCGTTCGTTGCCGGGCCGCAAATCACGTCGGAGTGATCCTCAGCCGAGAGTGCAAGCTGAAACCAGGTGATATAAAAGTCTCTTTTCTCCAGTTCCTTGATTCTTTGGAGTTTAGAAGCATCATCCGATCATGATCAAAGGTAAAAAATTTCTCTCGCAAAGCTTAAACGAGTCGCTTAACGAATTCGCTTAATTGATATGTATTGCAGTACCTAATTCTTGTAATTTGAATATCACAAAAAAGGCCGGTCTTTGTGGAAAGCATTTCTTTCCTCCTCGGAATTTCTTGAAAAACACTAAATAGGAACTCATTCATAGACACATTAATAGATGAATTATAATTAAACACTACTTCTAAAACGATATTTTCATGGAAAAAACAATTCTTTAAAACGCATCATAATGCAAAATAACTATTCGTAAAATGAAAAAAGAATAAATATTGAACTTTAGTATATATACTGTCAGAATAATCTGGAAAAGATTATACCGTGAATAAAATTTAACCTCGAAAAAAATTCCATAGCAATTATAAATTAAAAATGTAAATCAAATAACATTTATCAGCTGTTATTACTCGTGTTTTCTCCATTGAGTTCCTTAAATATTGCTCGATTAGCAACGCTTTTCGTGAAGGGAAGAAATTATATTAATCAGCGGAGATAATAAACTCCTGGTTGGGGCCAATGCTTTCATTGGAACGCGGGACTATAATATTCCTTCGCGTTGTCCCCGATAAAAGCAATTACTCGATTGCACACACTCCCAAGCACCCTTTTATTCGCATGCAAAAGAGCGAGAAAACATTTCGTCAAAGAAAATGTGCTTACTTATCTCCCAACTGCGCAATTGAAAACAGATGGCGCAAATGCCGCTCCTACGGCAGTGGAAATGGTTTCAAACTTTATCCGCTAAATGTTTAGAGTGGTACACTGCATGCTCAATGACAGCACTTTCCTTTTTATCTTTATTTGCCTGGAAACTACTTAAGATCCCGTTATGCAACTTGGGCCATCTACTGCAGATGAAATCTACCCTGTCGGATGCGTTTCCGCTAGCTTAGGTCGTATTCACAACCAGCGTAACTGTAATTGCCTCATTTCAGCGTCGACCGACCGCGTGCAGCTGAGGATTAATCCTTATCTATAGTTTCCAACGCTGATGCGTCCCTCAGGGTTTTCTTTTCACGACAATTCTGCGTGAAATTTAGAGTTCAAAGTCGGCAAAGACGTTACGGATCTCGGTCGAAAATTGAGATTATATATATCAGCTGTTAATAGTTTCTTCCATTTCACTTGACCACGAAATGAGCATGCATTTAATTTAACAAAATACTTAGGTGGTCGCGCTGCACTACTCATTTATTGCATTGAAAGTATTAAAAGAATTTACACATAAGATACTGGATGCATATAGAAATACATCTCCTTCGGCATAAGGGCTCACGCATTTCACTCGGCTATGTTTTTAATCCTGTCTCATGATGGAAAAGACGATCGTATTCAAGTTTATTGAGGATATAATTTTACATTTAAAATGTTACTTTAATCTTGACACTTTGAGATTTTTTGCCGAGAATTATATACCACGATAATAGCGCTACAGTCGTAAATGCAGCATAAAATGGATTCCTTCAAGCGTAATTTAAAAAAATTAAATATATACAATTTAAAAAAATATGTATTGTATTAAATATACAATTAGATAACTATTTTAAACACTCATATTTATGCATAAATGTTGCAATGCATTGTTTATTAATTCATTATATTTAAACGGCGTGCTTGTAAAAATTAATAAATGCAAAGTGATAATGATGCATTAATTCAGTCGAAGAGCTGAAAGTCAGAGCCAACATAGGAATTAGTTGTGGTAATATTCATTCCTCATTTTTTAAAGTATGAAAAAACATGTCATTTCGGATTATTATAAAAAAATTTCGGCTTATTTGAAGCTTATTAAAATTACCCCATTAAGGAGTATGGATTTTCTGGTTCATTCATGCAAGTGCGAGTTCATACCTTTGTTCGAACCTTTATAAAAAATGCAACTTTGTCATATGCCACAGCACCTTCATGCATTTTTAACGGGTATCAAGGAAGATGGACTAGAAACCAAAAACTTTTAATGAAGTTAAAAAACCAGTGTTGAAAACGATCGGTACAAAAAACTCCTTAGAGAAGGTGGCTACCGATATCAGAGAACTTGAATAATAATGAAAAATCCAATACCAAGTAAAATTTCGTTAAAATTTGTTTTATTATAATAAATTAATAAACTACAACTAATACCAAGCCAGGCTGCTAAAAGTTGCTTAAAAATTGGCGAATGTGGAAATCCAAAGTTGTTTTAATTAAATGTTAATTACAATTCATCTTGCAAAATCTTTCTGACTTTATTGTTAGTTTTCTCCGACCAAAATCTGGCCCCATATTTTGAATTGAAACTGTCTCTGAAATTATTCATTCATCTACTCCTCATTGGTAAACGGGTGGTTAGGGTAACTGCCAACGCATGCTAAGGTTGCGGGTTCAAATCCTGCCGACGGCATGGATAATGTGTTTCTCATGTCGGGTTAGTTGTAAGACTGGACTAGATTGTCTAAATCTCGCTCTTAAATAAAGACGGATTATTATTCTTTACGTCCCTGTCTACCTGCCTGCCTGCTAAGCCAATAAGGTAAGTCTACTTAAAAAGTAGCGATAACAGCGATGTCATTAGATAGGTTGTTCAAAAATATTTCTTCAATATAAATTTAACATTTTATTATCCTAACTGCAACTTATTTCATCGAACCCTTGGTAAAGGGGATTATTATAAATGATAAATCTTTATTCTATTAATTTGCGCAGTTAATTTTGATTTGATTATTACAATAAATTGATTGATTCGTTTATTAAAATGTTGATATTCACCTCCATCATTTTGGATGCACAATTGAGCATGATGGAGCACGTTGGAAGAAACTGGCTGTAATGTGGGGAGATGATGTTAGAAA
This sequence comes from Tanypteryx hageni, assembly GCA_028673005.1. NCBI lineage: Eukaryota > Metazoa > Arthropoda > Insecta > Odonata > Petaluridae > Tanypteryx > Tanypteryx hageni. Next base: position 80,765,175 of record CM054112.1, read on the forward strand.
TGAGTTGCGAGATAATATTTTCGATTCATCCTAAAGTGATAATAATAGTTGTAAGCATAATTCCTGACGTAGTCCCATGGTAAGAAGTCCAAAAAACGCTAATACAAATTTTCATGCTTCCAGTCCTTCCAAAGGTAAAATCATTATCAACATTTCTCGTTTTAGCACATTTTCTCTTGAGAAAAAACGTGCTAATGTGATCACTCTGTCGGTTCATCTGTCTGAGGACAATCAATGTTTTTGTTTTAAAAGATATTTGATAAATTCTTTTTGGATTAAACAGCTCTCGTTCGTTTATTAATTTTCCACTAAACGGATTTTCCCTGCGTTCATAGATTTTCCGCCATGTCATCAAAGTCGTAATATGTAACCTTTTTGAAATGGTATTGAAGTTAAACTACCGAAGCCAGAGGAGCAATTTTTTTACGGATGAAAATGTTTAGTAAGGATCTATATTCAGCCAGTGCGGGTTGTCCCTTCTCCAAAGGGGAAGACAATGTAGAAACCTGAAGTTTTTTAATAAAACGTGCCTCCACCTCTTACTTAAGCAAGTGTCTTACTTGTTATTTAAAAGTTAAATTACTACCCTTTGCTAACCTCAGCAGAATAAACGCATAGGAAAGAAGAAAAATTATGTATGTCATTCAGTTCTAGAGCTAAACCGATGCGATACTTTTTAACGAGTTATCAACTTTCTATCTTTTGGGCTCATCTCTTCCGTTTCTTGTTAGATTCTTGTTAAACTGAATGCGGAAAATTTTAGAAACATAATACCGACGATGGTATCAATATTCTTCAGCGACGTTATTTTCGTAGCGACGTCTCTATGGCAACGGTAATCGCTCGAGGAAGTAAGATTAAACCGCGTCTCGGAGCTTTCATCTTCGGATAACAATGAAGAATTGCCTACTTAGCGTGACAGACATCAGCTCAAATTTTATAAAAGGCTTTAAATATATTAATATCGATAAATATCCAATGAACACTATAAGAACGACCTTCTTAATTATCAGACGAATGGCAGTGACTAAATCACTATAGTTTGAAGCCGAGCAGCTTGAATAGTATGCATACCAAATTATTTATATCCTCATTTATTTATGTTAGTATCATCGTATTTTACTTTTCCCGCTCGAAATTTGATAGGAATGGTATAAATGGCACAATCACATTATACAGTCAATCTCAGCATGGTCATTGAGGGGCCGAAATGCTTCAGGCTTAACTCGGTGGAAATGAATCCTGACTAACAAACATAAAAGGAAAACAAACTCAATAAAATTTCGTAAAAATAATTTAATTTAGGCGCGATCTAGGTCATGCGACATCGCCAGGATGACCTCAGACCTCAGCCATGCAAAAAAACATATTTTTTGGAGAGTCGTTTTGAACTTATTTTCGCGTCTTTTCTCCCTCTCGGTCCAATTTAGAAGAGTGTTTGAAACACAGAGCCTTTCCGGGATCGTTCCTTTCCCTCCTTCCCTCTCTGTCCCTCCCTCTCTCTTCCTCATCAGAACCCGCTGGACCAATTTCGACCCAATTCTGCGCGATCTCCAGGTATACCTCCCAAAATTGGAATTTGAAACTTAATTTTCGGCGACAAACTACCTAAAATTCGAACCAAGGACATGTTTAAAGTTGTTATGCCTTTGCCGCGTTCATGAAATCGTGGCCATCTCTTTCGGAATTCGCCGTTCTCTAACTACGTCTCATAGCGTACGGATATTTTCACGTAGAATGGAAAATTTGGATGGAGGAAACCTTTAAATTATACCCAAGAAAATCACGTGACTTCGTTCATGTGATCGATACGCCTGAATGAGATGTGAAATTCAAGTTTGAGATTTGCAGATTTTAACAACTCTTTTGTACAATTTCGGATAATTACGAACAATAGAAGAGCAACATAGAGTCAGATGAACCTTCAACATGCTTATTTATTATTTATAGCTCATAAACAACCCTTACCGGCCTTTTACAATAAGCGTGATAAATAACAACAAAGATGATCACATACCACGTCTTCATCAGGATTCTAACCCGCGAACTTAGCATTGGGAGCCGGTCACGTTAACCACCCTCTGCCAATTGGAACAATTTTTGAAACGAGAAAAAAGTCTGCTATGACCGGGAATTGAACCCGGGTCTTCCAATTGCCGGGCGGATATTCTACCCCTGAACTATCGTAGCAGAACATTTTCTCTCGTTTCTGAACACGGATGTTTTCCTTTGTGGGACGGGAACTAGCCAAGCTAATATCAAACTGCCCCGACAGATGTCCTCAAAGAGAAATTGTTCCAACTTTCACAGCTTATGCCTGTCTGCATAGGATCTTCGGATCATATCATTCCATCAATTTCACCCTCTGCCAAGGCTGATTGCAATTCGGAATATAGTACGAAACACAGTGAATTATATTTTAAGAATAACTCATTTAAAATTGCTATTTAATAAGATAACTGTAGGAAATTTTAACACGAAGCGTGCACACACGCACGCATATAGACACATCGATTTTATGTTGATTCGAACTTAACTTCAATGGTCGTTCTATTCCCTATAATGACTATGTAAATCAATTTCAGGCTCTTTACGATTGTTCGTTTTTAGTTCACCAAAATTTTACTTGTGTGATGATTTACAGATCTAAGCTCGGATTCGTGGCAGCCGAGCGTGGCCGATGTATTCGTGGCCATTGGAAACGTGGCTGTCCTGCACTGTGATGTCACCGGGTCGAGCGCATCGTCGTTCCAAACAGCCTCATCTCGTCCAGCTATGCCGCACTCCAGCTCAAAAGTTAGGCGGAAGTCCTCCATGTTGCGAGTGGCGGCGTGGCTAAAGGAGCACCCCCTTCACGGAGGTCGAACCACCGTCCATCCAGGGGGAAGGTGAGAAATCCGACCAATTATCTCCGATTCAGAATGAAATTTTTTTTACGTTGAACGTTCGTAAAAGTATGGAATTCTGGCAATGGCAATGATATCATTTTATCGTCAAAATTTACATAGCAAATAGGTATGCAATACCAATATATATTTATCTCATCTCATATTTTATGTCTTTGATGTAGATTTTAACATCTAAATCCTAATTTGGCGAGAATTTTTAAGTTGATATTTCACGAGAAGAAATAATTTATAGGTAAAAGTCACCGGCGTAAAATTCAGTGAATAATAAAGTGAACAAATGTACAGCCTCAACTTCTACTGAACAGAGAATAAGATATATATATATATATATATATATAGGACTTCCCCGCCCAGTGTGTCACTTTACGTTACTCTTTCGCTGAAGAAGGGCATAGGCCCGATAAGCTTGCGTGTTTTTTGTCTTTTTGTGTTTGTGTGTTTCACGTGTCTCTTCGACGCCCCCAGCAGCCTGCCAGCTTGGTCCTCAACTTGGTAAGTGTCCGCTGGGCTTCCCTCAACACCTTGTTGCCACCCTCATCACTACCTTTTCTTTTCCTTTAGTTAATATATATATATATATATATATATATATATATATATATATATATATATCTTTAAATAATGGGCTAAGAAATCCGGTCACGCTCGACTAATTCTCCTATATATAATTTCGAATGTAAGTTCGTACGTACGTACGTAAACTTGACGCTGACGTCATCATTGGCAGTTTTTAACGCGTTTTAACCAACTTCCTGATTAGGTGGAAGGTTAAAATTTCGCAGAAATGTTTTATTCAGATATATAAATTAAATGACGAAAATAAAATATGAACAAAGACCTGGGTTCGACTCCAGGAGGGCGATTTTCATTTCCCGTAAGATAACACGTAAAAAGCGGCTTTAAAAGTGCAGGCTTTTATTCTTTTGGAAATTTAAATTAGATATAATTGGCGTACGATCTTTTCCAGATAAGGAGGGAGAGGGAGGGAGAAATAGTGGGGAAGAGAGAGATAAAGGGAGAGAGAGGAAGACGGAGGAGGGAGAGATAGTGAGGAAGAGAGATAAATGGAGACAGAGGAGGGAGAGAGGGAGAGATAGATAATGGTCTTTGTTAGGGCGAGATTGAGACTACGTAGACTGTTTTTCCAGAAAAGGAGAGAGGGGGAGAGGGAGAGAGAGAGACAGCGAGAGACAGAGAAGGCGGGAGAGAGATAATGGTTTTATTAGGGCGAGATTGAGACTATTTTCCAGAGAAGGTGAGAGGGGGAGAGAAAAAGGGAGGGAGGATGGAAGAGAAAAATGGAGGAAGAATGGGAAGTGCCTTAAATTTAATACTTAATTTACGTATACCCGTCATATTTGACGGGCAATTAGGCTAGTGTATGTATATATATATAATAGTATTAGGATGCCATCACATCAAACCTACAAGACAAACAAGCAATTAAACGCAGAATCGCTATAGGCTGGACAGGCATGACTAAATCGAACAGGACGTAGAAAAACGATAAAATAAAAAGAGCCTTAAAGGTCAAAACTTATGTTTACATTGTTCTCCCCTCGGCCCTGTATGGTGCAGACACTTGAATAATAAAAAAAGAGGGGGAAAACGACTGACTACCTTTGAGATGAAGTGCCTTAGAAAGATTAATGGAACCAAATGGACTGAAAACAAAAGCTACATACAAGTCAGGAAAAAACCTCAACGTTACTTCCACGATATTAAACAAAGCCCGACAGAAGCAGCATCGATGGTTAGGACATGTTCAGCGGATGGATCCGAAGAGACTTCCTCATCTGATATTGAGCAACGGAATGGAGGGGAAAAGACCAAGGGAAAGAACGAGGATTACATGGATACAATAAAGATTATTAATTTGGCACCGGAAAGAAAGAACCGAGGGATAAGATAAAGAGGAGAATGATGCTATTTGAATATGTGACAAAAACATTCGGGAGATGCTTATGAACTCCAAGAGTTTAAATCATTTATTTTAACTAAATCAGGACAATAAAGTAAATATATATGTATTGGGAATGTTTTTTGAAACTAGAAAAAAGCCTGCTACGACCGGGAATCGAACACGGATCTTCCACTAGCCGGGCGAATATTCTACCACTAAACTATAGCAACAGATCAATTATCCCGTTTTTTAACGCGGCTGTTTTCTTGGTTAGGGCCGAGCTAGCCAAGCTAGTATCAACCAGCCCCAACGGATGTCCTCAAAGAGATACATCAAAGAAAACTCCTCCCTTTCAAATGGGGAGATTGCCAAGCTATAAATTGATGCAATAAAGGGATCTGAAAATCCTACGCAGACAGGCATAAGCTGTAATGCTGGGAATGTTTTTGAAATGAGATATGTTCGTAGTCATATGATTATGATTCAAATTCTTGTCACCAAGAAATAATTGGAGGAAAGACTTGTTATTTTAAACTCAAAATGTTTCGATTTATATCAACAAGTTAACGAAATATACTAGTAATTAACTTCCAGCAACTTGGAGAAAAGCACACGCGAATTATTCTTTAAGACTTTCACAGGCAACCGTGAAACTCCATTATATCAGCCAAGTTATTCCTATGGAGTCATGTGAATCGTAGGTTTCTCACGTACCAGTTTAAATTAATACTTCCTGAGCCACGAACGACTCAAACTATTGGATAGGCACTTGAAATAAACAATCTCAGAATTTAACAGAGGCGATGTTAACCTAAGGAAACGTCTCGGTACTAATATGATCACGTTTAAAAAGTCTTTAAGGTAATTCTTATAGAATAAGTTTCGTCGATCAAAGTGGTAATCCAAAACTGATTTTCGGTATTAGACGAAAAATGAACAAACTATTTCTCTCCAAGGGCCATAAAATATTGGAATAACAAGCATTTTGGTTAAAAAGCAGACGTCATCAGTTGTGATTCATTGACAGGTATTTTTAAAGAATCTGCTATCGGCTTATTGCCAGTGATGTTTTCAAACTAAAATGCATATATATATATATATATATATATATATATATATATATATATATATATATAGTTTTTACATCCTGATGAGATAGATATTTCCCTTTTGAATAAGGTATACGGTAACCAAGAGAGGATCGCTGCACATACAGGAAGTTACAAGAGAGGACGGATACGCGCGCTTCTTCTGTCAAGCCGTCCATCGCCTCACAGGTCAGCGCAAGACAAGCGCTCCCGGAAGGATCATCGTCACAGGTAAATGTTACCACATGACGTGGCAGAACCCTATATCGGTCGAATCCTATGTCAATCATATTATTCTTTAATCTTATTCGAATAAAACCATTCACTCGGATTGACTTTGTAACAAATGACTTCACTTCCCTTTCCTTGTGCTACCGTTTCAGAACCAGTTTCTCAAATCCCGCCTCGAATCGACCATTTCCTACCGAGCGTTAAGGTCAGAGCGGGTCAAGCGACGGATCTAGTGTGTGCGGCCCAAGGGAATCCGCCTCCATCCTACAGGTATGTGCGTGGGTTGACGAGCGCGACGCGTTCTACACTCGACGATTTCTTAGGACACTTGGTGCGTAACGAGTTCACTAGTTTCCCGTCAAGATATTTTTTGTCCTTTCAAACAACTATGACGTCAAATTCCAATTAAGTATTCATAAATGTTTTTAGGAAAGCCTGACCGTTTGGGAGAAGAAAAAGAATTCCTAGTCGAGATTTTATTAGACTGCAGCGCAAAATCGTAAGTTTATCCGACTAATCGTTTTTAAATTAAGTTTTTTGCCTGATTTAATTCAATATTCACAGTCGAGCTCAAACTACTGATGGGATTCAATTGACAAACAAGATAATTCTTCTGCCAATAAAATGCTTGAGAAAAACCATATGCGCATTTCGGCCATCCTCAGTGGCATCTCACCGATCGTTGGTTCTAAAAAGAACGATGGTGCTGAGATCATTAGCGTGGAGGGTCATGATTAATTTCAAAATGCATTATCGTGTTCGCCTCATTGAATGGAGTTCAATTTGCATCTCGTGTATACACGACATACCTCTGTTGTTATCATAACCCGAGAGGCAACTCCAACGGATCGTTAGCCTCTCGATAAGTTACATTTAACAAGTGTGCTTAACGTGCAATATGCTTTACTTAAAGAGACTATGAAAAGGGGAGGGTTGCGAGACACGATGAAACAATGCAATAGTAAATAAACAGAAAACTCCTATTTTCTGTTTATTTAGTATTAAAGAGACTAAAATGTATCAACATATCCAGAAAAATAATTTCTTTTAGAGAAACACAATTCTTCCCTTATCAATTCTGAAAAGGAGTTTAAAGTAGGCTTATGCCACCATTATATGTTCAATCTGGTAAGTCTCCTCTTTACTAGTGACTAATTTTTCATTGATGAGAATGAAGGTATCAGTGGGTATAAAACTGTCAAATGAACCCCGGTAAATATTTCTGTTTAACTGATTTAAAGGTTTGTAATCGTCTAGAATTTTTTTTAACCTATCACATTTAAATTTATCCAATGTTTAACTTATTTTAGCTTTTACTCGGAAAAACATGATCTTTGTTTAACTTTTACACTAAAAAATAACACGCTACATTTAGTTACAGCGTTTGCTTTAGGATAAAACGTGCTTTCGCTAATGTTTGCGTTGTAGATAATGTGATCCTTTTCCCTTCCCGTTTACCCGTATTGGGGATACATCATTAACCGCCCTAAACTCACTCCACCTTCGCCACTCTTTCTCTTTGTTTACTTCCTTTTGCTCTCCGCCCCTTCCGCTCTCCATTAACAACCGCCAAAGCTTTGTATTCAACCAATGATGCTGAAAGTGCAACGGAACGATGGGCGTGAATATTTACAAATTTTTGCCGGAGTTTTATTAAATTTATTCCTTTACTGCCTTTGTTTTCTCTTCAAACATGTGCCATACCAAGAAGCGTACTGTTACAAAAATAACTAAAACGAAAACTTGATTACTTAAAAGAAAGTTTGAATTCTCTTCCTAATTAAAACTTTTGCTCGCTATTTATGTGGCCATACTCTGCAAACGAATGCATAAATCTTGTGACATTTAAGGAGATACTCTCCTTTCAAAAACAAAAATTTGAAAAAATATTACCACAAAAACATCTGCAATAGTTAAAAATCAAGAAATTTCCAATTAAAACATTATGTAAATTCATTGCAAAAGCGTTTCTATTGCAAAATCTCTCCAGAATTGAGGGAAATTCAAAGTTCCTAAGTAAACAACGGTTACTAATTAGTTGTGACATTGAATTATTCATGGTATTGTGCTTATATGCGGATGACTTAGTTACCAGCAATTATAAAGTGTATTTTCTCTCCCATAATCAGCATGAGAGAAAAGATAAACCCTATATCAGAGGTGTCCAACCCGCAACCCGCCAGGTCGTGTTATGCGGCCCGCGAGCCACTTTTATAAATTATATATATATATATATATATATATATATATATATATATATATATATATATATATATATATATATATACTGTAAAAAATTACACAATAATAAAATTGTCTTTAGTTAGAATTAATCCACGCGACCCATCCAAATGGACGTACAGCGCAACTTTGACAGGCAGCGGCGAGAGAGAAAAACAGCAGTTCAGTTTTAGTTCAGACATCTTTAGTGCCAGTAGTTTTGTTTGTGCGATTGGTTTTCCTACGTTGTTTGAATGACTTTGTGACTGTTATCTCGTTTTCAGTGAGTTAGTTAATTTTAGTTAATGATATTTATACCAACTTAATTGCTGAACATGGCTTCCGAATCAAGTAAGAAAAGAAAAGTTTTCGACGAATGTAGAACATTTCAAGCGAGGTGGACGAACCTATACTTTTTTATTGAAATGAAGAACAAGCTGATGTGTTTGATATGCAATGAGGAGGCTTTAGTTCTTAAGGAGTTTAACGTTAAGAGACATTACGACACTAAACATTAATCTACATTTGACAAATTTAAAGGCCATATTCGTGAAGACAAGGTGTCCGAACTAAAAACTAAATTTTCTTTCCAGCAGTCGCTTTTTAAGAATGTCCTCCCAGTCGGAATCATTGTTCAAAGCGAGCTATGTAGTAGCTGAAATCATCGCCAAAAAATCAAAATCTTTTTCGGAAGGTGAGTTTGTTAAAGAATCGAGAAAAAGAAAGAACTTTGCCACTTCCACAAATTTATTTGGCACGACCGGTTTCACTACGATCGTAGCATCATCAGGTGATAAAATATAAAAATCGTTCCATATATATAGGGGGAAAATGGGGGGAGGGAGACAGGAGGGGTTATACAGAAAACGAATGGAAAGTAATTAAATAAACGATTAGGAAAAGGAAGGGGTTGGAAAGGAAGGCGAAAGCAAAATAAAGTTTCAAAATGTTACAAAAAGTTACAAAAACTTGGTAAAAGGGGCCAAAGACAACAATGTTGATACAAAATATTTACAAAATATTCGGAAAGCTAAATAGAGGAGAATGATTGTGGAAAAGGTATTCATTTAAGAGAAGCGAGTCTTCACAAATAATTATCTCTAGCTGTTCAAGAGCATCCAATTTGCGACCTTTAATTTCAAAGTGGAGGAATATAGGGTTGAAGGAACTATGATGATTGAGGTTTAAAATATGTTTCGCAAATTGAAAATTCAAATTATTTAAACGGAAGTATCGCTTATGCTCCTTAATCCTCTTGTCAAAACTCCTCCCCGTTTGGTCGATGTAGACCGCTCCGCAATCATCACAAGCAAGTTTATATACACCACTTCTTAATGACATCTGTATCGGATATTGAGCATTAAGGAATAATTTGGAAAATGTAACTGGGGAGTAGAAATCAGGTTTAAGTTTAGGAAAAAGGTTGTACAATTTATAAGAAAGGTTTCCTAAAAATGGGAGCCTGCGCCAACTAAGTTTGGAGGTGAGAATAGGCGAAAGAGAAACGATTTTTTGGGAGGCAATAAATAAACGTTTTTTAGAGATAATTTTATCGATTAAACCAGTTTCGTAGCCATTATTGATAGCAATCTGTTTGATGGTGTTAAGTTCTATAAGGAAATTATGTTTAGAAAGGGGTATACTTAGAAGGCGGTGAAGCCTAGAATAAAAAGCAGCGTGTTTGTGAGAAAAATGATGGGAAGAGTGATTGGGAATGACCTGATCTGTGTAAGTGGGTTTACGGAAAATAGCAAAGGTAGGTGTGTTGTTCAGCAGAGACAAAGTGAGATCTTAAAAGTTAAGCAAACAATTGGTTTCAGGGTTGAACCTGACCTCATCCTTGATAATTGTTAATGAATGTTTTGAATGTGCTGCTGACATAATATGTCCTGAGAAAAAAACGCAATTTGCTAAAATAAGCTTATCGCGACAGACTATGGCTCGCCGTATTGATGAGGTAGCCACCAGTGTAGAGAACACCTTGAAATCAAAAGCTTCAACTTTCGAATATTATTCACTGATGCTTGATGAAAATACAGATGTAAGGGACACTGCCCAATTAGCAATCTTTGTACGTGGGGTCGATAAATATTTAAATATTAATGAAGAAATGGCTGCCTTAGTCCCACTTAAAGACACCACAAAAGCCAGTGATTTATTTGAGGGCGTAATTGGAACCTTGAACTGACTAGGGTTGAATTTGACAAATCTGTCAGGTGTAGCAATTGATGGGGCCCCTGCATTGGTAGGGAGTCGAGAGGGGTTAGTCAAGTTAATTCAAGAAGAGGCAACTAATGCTGGAAAAGACTCTGTTATGCAGTACCATTGTTTAATCCACCAAGAGATCCTTTGTGCTAAGTTATTGAAGACCTAAAGCTTAATAACAGTCGTTGTTAAAGTCGTCAACTTCATCCGTTTCAAAGGCCTGCGCCACAGGGAATTTCAAGATTTATTAAACAACTTGGAGACAGATTTCGAAGATGTTATTTACTGCTCTGAGGTCCGATGGCTCAGCCGCGGGAAAATGTTGAAACGAGTGTTCGATCTTAAAGAGGAAATACAATCATTTATGGAAGGAAAAGGAAAATCAGTTACCGAATTAAACGATGATGAATGGTTATGTGAATTCACATTTCTAGTGGATATAACTACCCACTTGATCGAATTAAACTCACGTCTCCAAGGCAAAGTTCAGTTAATTAATTCTATGTTTGATCACGTCAAGGCCTTCGAAATAAAATTACGTCTTTGGGAGTCACAGTTGAAAAACAAAAACTTCGTGCATTTTCCAACTCTGCTGAAGTGTAATGTTCGAGACTCTCAAAGGTACGTCAAAATTGTATCGGAACTAAGGGAAGAATTCGACACCAGGCTCCAAGACTTCAAGAAGAATAGCTTAAGTTTCAATCTCTTTTCATCTCCTTTCTCCTTTAGTATGAATGAGGCACCAGAGAACCCGCAAATGGAGTGTGTTGATTTTCAGTGTGCATCCGAATTGAAGGATAAGTTCAACAATTTCTCTTTGCTGGACTTTTACAAGAATTATGTCTCGCAGGAAAAGTATCCCGGCATTCACAGAAACGCAATTTTCACGACTTCACTATTTGGCAGCACATATTTATGCGAGCTAGTGTTCTTCAGGATGAAGCATGTGAAGTGCATGACGAGATCGCGAATCACGGACAGACATCTGGAGAGTTTGCTTCGTGTTGCTACTTCATCCATTATGCCTGGCATTGGGAGTCTTGTTCGTGAGAAGCAGTGCCAAGTCTCGCATTGACATTTTGGAGTTACAGATAAAATAAAGTTTCTGTGTTTGAGATAAAGAACTCTTAATCAAGATAATAATATTTTCTCTTATTAAAGCAGTTAACGTAATATAATAAAATTTCATTTTTATATTAAAACTCGATCATATCTATAATTTTTCAACTTAGACATTTAAGGTTAGGTATACAACCTATTGTGATTTTTACACATGCGGCCCGCGAACCAGTACACAATATCGGTTGTTGCCCTTTGCCAATAAAGGTTGGACACACCTGCCCTATATACTTTATTCTATAATTTGTTCGAGAAGTTATATAAATATAATTTTTGAATTCCTTGAAAAGAAAAAAGATTAGTATCGAAAGATTTAATTAATTAGAGAAGACCTTATGAATAAGTTAAAATTCATTTAATATTAATGATAAATTCGATTTCAATTTGGTTCCTGTGAATATCTAGATGGAATTCTTTGATATACTTGAATATTATGTTGTTTTCTTTCCGATTTCTCTAATAAACTCCTTATTACCGTATGGAGAATAAGATTTTACCACCTATTAACGATATACGAGGAAATAAATTCAGATCCTGAAGTAGAGGATATAATATAGCAAAAGATAAAATTTGCAATAAATTGGATTATGTGTTCACCTTTAGATATTTATAGGTACTTCCCCAACCATTATGTTTGGACACGCATGCAATAATGAGAAACATTAAGGGAGTATCCTATATTATATGCAACTCATACAACATTTAAGTAGTAGATGTTCGCGAGAAGCTTAGTATCCTGAATTTTCTGCAACCCTTTCTGCACTATGTTATCTGTTGTCCTGCGTCTCAGGCAACCCTTTTAACCCTGAATCGCAAGAGTTCCAAGATACGTTGAAGTGCATTTAAAAGTTTTAAAAAATATGCAGTAAAGAGCTTACTGTTTCACTCGAACTTATTTGCCCATCTAGCGAGTAATATATGAAACTTTTTTATAAATCTTCTTACATTTATGCACAGAGTAAAATAGTATTTTATACCACGTCTATTTTTCATCATGTTCAATTTGATGGAGTTGATATTTTACAAACGATGAAAACAACGAAATTAAAATCAGTTGAGAAACAAAAGATTCGACATCTCTTAGGGCAAGGGTAGGCAAACCACGGCCATATGTGGCCCACGAGGGCATTTTGTGTGGCCAGCGATGCCATTACGAAAGCGAATACAGGTAATTTCATATTTGTAGCTTAAAATTATGGTCGGAAAACTTTTCCAGTGATGTTATGAAGATAACACTATTTATTACTGATTTTCATTAACAGGATCCCTCGCATTATCTGAAGTCATTTCCAATGTGAACCCTGACGTGGCCCGCCGAAGCATTTTCATCTGTTTGTGCGGCCCACCCAAAAAGCTGCAACTGTTAATGCGGCCCGCCACGTACAAAGTTTGCCACCCATATCTTAGGCCATATGCGACAATACGTTTTCCGTCCCTTAATTCCATCCATCCGACTGTTTCCGCATTTAATCATTTCTCGCAATTCAATATCTGTCGAAACTATTTTTTTCGCTGGAGTCATTCTTGAATTATAGGAATTTTACGTGCACGCTTTCCTCATCAAACTATTTTGAATCGATAAAAACAGAATATGAGCGAAGAAAATTACTTTACGTACATTTTTTCTTGGCGACAGAATAAAATTGGAACATTTTTTAAACAGTTGGACGGTAAATTAAATGTTTTCGCATGTGCATTGGTAAACCTCAAGTTTTAAATGTTGGCCAATCATGTTTTCATGTTTATTCGTACAAAAAGTTTCTTCTGAATTTAATAATAACGTTTACGCACGTAAACGTTATTATTAAAATATTCTAAGAATCACGCTTTTACTCTCTTGCTTTGCAGCTTAATAGAGTCCACTCTTCCCGCAAAATATTGAATCGAGTTTTCGCTTCAGTTTCAAAATTCATTTATTCGCTTATATATAATAGAAACTTGCACGTTTCCAGCCTCGCAGCTCTTAACACAATAAACGAGGGAATGAAAAATAAACATTTAAAAATTTTATGACGGTGACAATGACGAAAATGGGAAAAAAGAAAATCGCATAAAAATAAATTCGACAGAGGGCACACGGATGGACTTCCTTTACACGTGACCTCGTAAAAAAACCGTTAACGGTATCTGAAAAATTTTCTTTATGAAAACTGGCGATGAGACATTTAAATGGCGGAAATTTTCCTGCGAATGGAATCATTAAACACCGGAGAAAGAAGGAAGAAAAATGTCTCCGATTGAAAGTCGTTTGAAAAACCCGTGCAATACACTAAACTAGGGTAATCACCCGTCAAATAAGACAGGTATGCGTGAATTTAAGTATTACGTAAAAATTAGAATAAATATTAATTAAGCCAACTTTTATATGCACTAAAACTGTAAATAATAAATATAAAATTCACACAATTGAGTGTTCCAGAGAGTAAAAACAGTTTTGGGCGAATATAAATTATTTGACAATGAAATACATTACGCTATACAATTCTTATATGCCCAAAATAATTGTTAATCTATGTAATATTTAATTCCCTCTCTCTCTCGTATTAAAGCATTCAAATGAATGCATTCCTTACCCATATAGTGTAAGGATTAATGCGACAATACAACCTCGAGGTTTAACAAGTAGTTCTAGAAAGAACTAATCCGCTTACTTTCCTTTCAATACAATTTTAATATGTCATAATTAGGAGTTTACACAGGTTTCTCGTGGTAAAGAAGTGATTTTTATCAAATTTGCCGTAGTATAATCGTATAATAATGTATTTTCTTTGAAATCAGAAAATTATTTTTCCTCATATTGTGGCAGCTCTGCTTTCTTGATTCAGTTCCTAACATATTTATTTCGTTTTGCCATTCTATATTCACCCTATAAATGAAATGTATTTGAAATCCGTTCAGCCAATACCTTTCAAATTCATAGTTACAGAAAAATACTAACCTTGATATTATGGTAGCCCTGTTTAGTCAGCCCGATTTAAATATGACATTTTGGTTATTTATTTATATGAAGATTAAATTTACTATATTTGGTTAAAATCCATTCGGTCAGTTCTCTAGAAAAACGTGTAAAAATTATTATTTAACTTTTTACTGTGGTAGTCCTGCTCTTTTGCTCCGATTTTAACATCTTGATTTTATTGTGGTATGTTGTACAAATCTAATATACAAAATTTAATTGAAATTCATTCCACCAATTCCTTCAAAATCCTTAATTACTGAAAGAGTTTTATTTGTAATTGTGGCATCCCTGTTTGGTTGATTCGGTTAAAATATACTAATATGGTTTATATATATATATGTCTATTATAATTATTAAATTTTGTTAAAATTAATATGAACAGTTCAACACAAATACCTGTAAAATAATTTTGTTTATCCCTTGTATTGTGGCAGCCCTGCTTTCTATATCTACGCTAAACATCTTGATTTTCTAATTCTATGCTGCACGCCTACTTCATACACAATTTTCTTGATACCGATCGAGTCAATTCCTTCCAAATTCATAAGACTACTTTCCATTTTTTGGAAAGTAGGCTAACACGGTCAGCAAGGCAACATATCGTTAAAAAGTTTAAATTTTTCAAATAAATATGATTTAAACGTATAAATTGAGCGATTTTGTATCGTAGACAAAATTCGACGATAAGAATAGAAAACGTTTATTTTTCTTTAGAACGGTGTATGTCCGAAGATCGTAGGTCAATTCTTTCTAATTTTACTTTGCAAAAGAGTACAAGTCTTTAAGTCCAAAAATCGATCTTTACGTGTTATATTATGGGAAATAGAAATTATCTCCTTGTGTCGAACCCGGGTCTTTTTTGGGATTTAGTTTCGTAAATGGCATTTACAATATGAGACAAACATTCCTACCAAATTTCAATCTTCTACCTACTCGGAAAGTTTGTTAAAAATAGAATAAGTTGGTCAGCGGCGCGATCTGGTGGTGCATGGTGGAAGTTGTTGCAGACGGATTAAGAGAAAAATACATATATATGATGAAAACTATCGTAAAAAATAAAATAAAAAAATGACAGGAAATGAAAGCAATTAAGTACGCTAAATATATTAAAGGAGCGGGAAAATGGAGGTAAATAACAGACACGAAAGATGCGATCAGAAAATATTATCGAAAATGATAAAATAAGAAGGCCAAGAAAGAGAGGGAAAGATGAAAAGACTTCCGTTGAAAAAAAACATAAGATCCGCGGTCCGATTTTGAAATACCCCCAGTGTTCAAATTAATTATGCCGGTTAAAATTTTTTAATTAAGGACGTATCGATCGTTTTTGGGATTTTAATTAATATTCCCATGAAAACTGGAATGGCTTCCGTATGAATGGGAAATACGTTTCGCCCTTTTCCCTCCCCCTCTTCTCGACCGATTTAAATCCATCGCCGCCGTTGGTGGTCATACGATGCGAGTTATAATGCATGCAAATGAGATCGACCACTGCACGAGTGAGAGAAATAAAACCGCCTAAGCGAAAAAAGTAAAAGGTTTAAAGCGTGAAGTAATTATAAAAAAATATTTGGCGAAAAAATATATAACGAGAAGAGCGATTAAATTTTTTAATTTTACATTTACAACATCGATTAAAATTCGGCCGGTGAGGAATATAAACGTATCGATGGGAGATGTTATCTGTGATTAACCTCCCACGTCCATCTCTCCGTTTTATATCCAGCTACTCTTCATGAACCGACGCAACAGTGATAAGGGAATGAATTTGATTAATAATTTATTTCCGCCTATCTGAACGACCTCTAAATCTGTCAAAGTGTTTCTGTAGGTCATCGGAACTCCAAATCACGAGTTTCAAAGACTGGCTTTTGAGCGCTATTTGGAGGTTTCTCGGACTCAAAGAAAATATTTTCGGCCCTTTCTTTGGTGGTTTTAATATTGGTGAAGCGGCGCTGTATGAAAAGGAAAATAGCGTTCTTTCAATCGTATCGAGAAAATTCGTCAACGAGAGGTGCCGTTCGTGACGTGAATAAAATTGATGCTTAATTAAATCGTCGTAAAAAATTTTGAATTTGACGTAAAAATGATAGGTTTTCAGCACCATTACAGTGTTACGTTGTGAAGTATTTCGAACGAGCCAAGGTATAGGAAAAGAAGTTTATGGAGCGGCCAAATTTAACTAGAATAGTTGGTTTTTACGATGTCTTCTGTATACTACGGTAAACACGGACAAAAAAATTTCCGAACGAACCGAATGCTACTATTTCAATATTGAATCCTGTCCTCATAGAGGTGAGATTATATACCAAAAGACTAGAAGATTTTGTTAGATCGTCGACACATTTTAATGTCTCAAAGTCAATGAATCTACTTAGCCGTGACTACTTCTTAACGAGTTCATAAACTCAAGAGTTCTCAAACACAGTGTTCGAATTTTTAAGTTAAAATTTTCTATAGAGGATATACCATCCTTAATTGGATTAGGTACCCTTCAAGCAAATAATTGTTAAAATATCATATTTCAATTGCTGTATATTATTTTGAGAACAGAAATCGTACGCAATACCGGAGGAGGGAAGAAGTAAGGGTAGTTGAAAAAAGATAATTAAAAAAATTTTATTAAATATATTGAAATCACCATTGGCTCATCAGGTTCATTCAAATTTTTCCTGCTTACTCGCCACTCAATTTTCGGCTCGCTATATTATTTTTCTCGGTAAGGCGATCTTAAAATTATTACCAGCAACATTATATCGGCTCTCGTTTTAATGCTAAAATCGTTGTAGCTATTCTACCAAAACATCAATTTTTATTGTACGTATAATCTGCAGCCGATTAAAATAAATTATAATGTATATGTACGTGTGTGTGTCTATATACATAAGTAAATCGCTTACAATTAAAAATTGAAAAATTAGGTACTTGACAATTTCCAAAAGCTATAACATAGTGGTAAAAAACCAGATGCACAGATTGGCTACAAAGCTGTGGTCTTCAATGGTGATTAACAGGAAGTAGATTCTATAAATTTATTTAATTCTCTAATGAATTAAGTATAACGTGACAATTGTTCATATATTACGCGAAAAACACATCTTAATAATATTTGACGTGGGAAAAGATTTTGAAGATAGCGGCTAGTGCATGTTGAATATTTCGTGACTTAAGGAAATGGTCCTTCGTTCCGTGGAACACCATTTTGCGCTTCCAAGGCAACTCGAAGGAGCGAGGGGCAATCTCACGGGTCAAAAGGGTTGTAAAGGGGATTTGCGGTTCCCTCCCGCGGGACTGCAGTCCAGTGGGATGGTTCACGTTTAATGCGCCACAAACCTAAGCCGGCGGGCGGAGGTTGCAGTCTCTCGTAACGTACCTCAAGTCTTAGGGCGCTTTGAACTCAGGGGGTGAAGTTTCCACCTCAATCACGCGCGCAACAGCAAACGCATTGTTAACTATGTGAAATGAACGAGAAACTAGAGCTAACACGACGTAGAGACTGACACGGAGATCGAAGAGCGTTTACTGTCCCGCCTTATCTGTGCTCGTATAGCGTATTCTTCTCTAAAATGTATGCTGTCCTTAGCTCGAATCGATGAAAACTTTCAAGCACATGAAGCATAATTCCTAATTTTTATATGACAAAGAGGAAGAAATTACGTAATGGGCATTCCCTTCACTATAATTTATGGCAAAAAGCTTCTACTTACGTTCACGTCAGATTTATGCGTGTTTATGACTACCATTTTAAGATGAATTGTAATCAACAAGAACATTTTTTACAGAAAATATTTTAATAATGATAAAGTTGTTTTAAAAAAAGTCTGGAATAAAAATCGAATGGAAATAATTAACGACAATCATTTAAAGATCCATTTTGTTAATATTATCTCATAAATGCTTAAAAAGCATTTAAATTATTATTAATTTGTTAAAACACTCCAGCCCCAGAGCTGACTAATCCCTATCAGTGTAGTATTTGGTTTGCCTTTACGCCATTTCCCAAAATTCGATAGATCACTAGGCTGATTTCTCTTTTATAATTATGTTAGAAAATTTTATAGGATCGAACGTAAGATAAAATAAAATTGTGCAATGATCTTTTTCATTCACGTTTATTTCCATGGTAGTTTAGGGAAGTCAAATATCTAAAACGAAAATATTGGGTCAAGAAGAATGTTGGTTGTTAATTGAGTCAAGACAATTGGTGGTTGTTAATTGGGTCGTACGTTCCACTGTCGAGAGATTGAACTCCGATTGCTCTGAAAGAGAGGAAAGCCCTCTTTTCTAAACGAGGGAATACAATATCACCGTATTCTCAGCGAAAATTCACGGTGTAAACAACGTATCGATATCATAATATTATACAAAATGACAAAAGAAACAAAATAGCTTAATCAGAAGACTCCTTTTCCACACAACTTGGTGGAGTAATACGAGATTTATGTCAAACTATTAGATTAGTGCATTGTCACGCACGGTCTCGAATACAATACACGTGGATCTCAAATACGAGAAAAACTGCTCATAATTCTTTTTCCTACATTGTGATGTAGAATTGACAATTATTCAGATGCATACTTTTGAACATCAAAATCGCTTCAGTTCAAAAAGTATTAATTTCTTGCAAAATGAACAATCAATATACACGAGCTCATTTGAAAGAAATTCATTCGTTTTCTACATAAAAGAATAAAATGACTCAAAGAACTTTTCCTACGTACTAACAATACTAAAACGGTATGTTTCTCGAATCAAACAATTGATAGAGAAAAAAGAGAGAACGTTAGCAACGAATGACGATTGGCCAAAAATTACCAAACATTAAACTTATGAGGTGAAATTATGATCACATTGTAACTGAGGTGCGATCTTTTACACCGCTATTGTTTTATATCATCATTATTCAATAGCTATATCTACAATTGGATTTTCTATTTCTAATAATCTCTCATGGGAATTAAATGGTAATTACAAGAAAAAAGTTAATACTCACTATGCATATTATATTTTTCTGTAAAATGCAATCTAGCGGATAGTAAAATATCGGGATTATTTGATATTATAACTTTTTGTTAGATGGTTTCTCCCAGATCGCAACTCAGTAGTTCAAGTTTAAGAGGGGACATAGAATACAACACAACATTTGCTTTATCCAGAATAAAGTGAGTAACTACTCACGCGCACTGAACTGCTATGCAGTAACCATCCGCCTAAACATAGAAGAGGGAAAGAAGGTAGAAAAATTCTTCGAATTTCCGTTCTTGGGAAATGGTCGATCTTCACCCGCTTATATTGAACCCCATCGGTTTCAGGTGGTACAAGGAATTCGACGGCACCTTGAGGGAAATCCATGGGTCCGGAAGGGACTCACACCCCGGCGCCGCCCCGTTTCGAGCCCAGCCGAAGGCCTCAGTTCTCCACTTTCCCCGGGCCTCCTCGTCCGATTTGGGGATTTACGTTTGCGCCGTAGGCAGCACCTCGGGCGAAGACCGCCGGAGGGTTTTCCTGGAAGTGGCTTCGAATGGTGCCGCTGGTGAATCCCTCGAGATCTCCCTCAACCCGCAGCAGATGGTCGTGGACGCGGGAACTCCGGCGACGTTCAACTGCACCGTTATGGGAGGCGCAGCAGCTAGAAAGATATCGTGGTTGAAGGACGGTCAGCCGTTGCTACCTGCGGGTGAGTAGTATAGGGCAAACGTTTTCAACCTTTTTTTTCTCCACCTCTCGCTATAAAATTGGAACATTACATTTTCAGCCAAGTAGAATATAAAATCATTCAATATAATGCATTTTCAGCATAAATCACATCAGTTTCTCCGATAAATACTTCTATTTAATAGCCTAAAAATATCATCGTTTAAACGAATCTCTTTCTTAGTGGTTTAGTTGCCAAAAGAGAGGAAATGCACTTAGGATGAAATTAAACTAAAAATAGCTCCAGAATTCCAATGATACCATAATGATAAGATTATAGGAACGAATAATTAGGTGAATAAAAATTTAACAATAATAGATCAACATTTTTTTGGGTGGCGTAACCGCCATAGATCTTCCTGTGGCGGCCAAATGGTTAATTTCCATATATTTTTGGCCCAGTCCGGGGACAGATCCAGAAACTTCCCGAGGGGAGTGGGAGGCAATCGCCCTAATCGGCTCTCCTCTCTTGAATCGGCCGCTACCGGCGACCCTTTATTTTAAAAACCCCTACCCCTGTCAGAATCTTTTTATCCCTTGCCCTACGGACCTAATCTGTAGCGCAGAATCAAGGAATTTTGGGCGGAATGGGTTTAAGTATGCATTCAGCGGAGGGCAATGGGGACATTTATGTGGGGCGATCGCCCACATGCCTCTTGGACTCGCCCGTGGCCCATTCCTTTACATAATAAACTTTTCGCGGCTCTCCGATGAGACGCTGCTCGTTCTTTCATAACCTCTGGTAAAAGACAATATGTAGGCTGATTCTATTACAGTCATTCGTATAAAAATTTGGTAGGATGTAGGGAGGGAACGGATGGAGAAGGGAGGGAAAGGAGACAAGTAATGGAGGGGTAAGAAAGAGTGGAAACCAAGAGTGGGGAAGTATAGAAGGGAAAAATGACAGAAAAGAGAAAAATGGGGAGATGTCTTTATTTTGAAGGGTTTGATGCTGTTAAGCTCCCTCTTACACCTAAAACCATTCATCATAGGGTAATCACAAATAATACAATAAAATTCAACAGAAAATAACATAAGGAGGGGAAGGAAGAATCAAGGGCTGATAGAGGAGAGGAAAGCCAAAAAGATAACCGAGAAGCAAAAAGTGTGGGAGGAGGAATAAATGGATGGAAAGCATGGAGGGGAAAGAGAAAGAAGAGAGATAAGGAGAAGCCGAAGGACGAAAGGTGGAGATATAAAGATAAGGATGGGAAAATGTAGAAAATGAAATAATATAGGGAGAGTTTGAGAGCAAAAGGGCGAATAGGAAAAAGCGATGGATAAGAGAGACTAATAAGAAAACGATTTCATTAAGGGCGAAATTGAAACTACATAGTCCCTTCTTACATTTAACCCTGACATACAGAGGAAGGGGAGGGAGGAGATATCGATAGTTGGATGTCGTGTTTCCGATCACGCGTTCAACTCCGCGACTGCATCGAAAACGCAAACCGATCCGTCAGCTGTTTCCTTTTCAGGAAGAGTGAGCGTGAGGGATGTGCCATCTCGTACTGCGGGCGGCTTATCCGGGGCCGTGTTGAGGGTGGACGGCGTGCGGCGTGGAGACCAGGGGATGTACCAATGCCTTGCGGTGGGGCGCGTGGTCCCTGGGGGTCACTACTTGGACAGCGACGAAGAAGAAAAGGACGAAAACGCCCAGGGTAGCGCGGAACTGACCCTTGGAGGTACGAGGATGATCGCGAAGGACCTTTCACTATGAAAACGGAGATTCCTTGTAACTTAATTCTTGGAAACTAATAAAAACAGACCTTGGATGTAACAAAATTTTGGGGAAATGCTGTTTTCATCGTTGATGCGATTGCATCCCTATAGCAACATTAATTAGTATTTAATTTGGGAAGATTCAGACAAACGATTTCATTTTTTAATCTTACCCGAAATAACGTCCACGTCTTCCTCACTCACATACTAAAAAGCCTAACTAAAGCTTTTTTCGCTATTTAAACTATCAAAATTATTAGTCATGTCCATCGGTGCTAGAAATTTTTATTCTTCAAGGCAGAAAATTCTTCATTAATCACGGGCAGGGATGTTTTAAGAAAAGTTTGGGCTCGTTGGATTTTGAACGGTAGCCCCTATATCCTATTAATTTTTTTGGAAATGGTTCATATTTGATCATTTAACAATCAATCTACTTAAAAGACAGTTCCTGCGACTTTGTGTACAACGCTTATATCTAACCATATTATGTCATTATCATCAGTAATCCTTATGTCATAAAAAGTTCGTTGCAAATAATATTTATTAGAATTTTTGAGAGGAAATAGATTACACAATTATAGATAAACTCCAGTAATTGCCCTTCAAATATGACGGGTATACATAAATCAGGTATCAAAATTAAGGCACTCCCCATTCTTCCTCCTACTCTCCATCCCTCTTTTCCTCCCATTCTCCCCCGTCTCTCCCTCCCATTCTCCCTCTCTTCCATTCTCCATCTCTCTCCCTCCTATTCTTCTCCCTCAACCTTACCTCTTTTTCTCTCTCTCTCTTCCTTCCTCCCATTCTCCTTCCTTTCTCCCTCGTTCTCTCCTACACACTTTTCCTTTAAAATGTAGCTATCTCTCTCAGCGTGATATATATAAAAATCTTACATACAGAATATTTATTTGTTAAACATTACGCGAAACAACTTATATTCCCAAAACTATTTTAACTTTATGGAACACTATTATGTGATTGTTATATTTTACACTTTTTAGTGAGTATAAAATGTTGTTTCATTAAAATAAATTTATAAATTTTATTTTTGTTTTAGTCAAAGATAAAAACTTACCCGGTTTCGCAGAAAATGTACTCAAAATCTTGAAGAAATTCAGCAATTCTAACCTGTATATCTGATATAGGAACTCTCGTTGACACAATATCAATGAATAATGGAATATTTATTTGAGATTCTTTCGTAAGCGTCCGACACAGCGTGCATCAACGACAGTGGCGCCGAAAGTGCGAAGCTATTAATTTTTAGGCGAAAGTTGTATTAAAGCTTAAAACCATACCTAACCTATCCCAGAATTTCTAGAGACATTATTTATTAAATACATAAAATATGAACTTTTTGTAGAAGATTAAAATTATTATAGAAGATTTAAAAATTTTAAATTTTGTAAATACATGAGCAAAAACCTCAAAACTCATAAAATATGCTAGAAAATCCGCTTAGCGGATTTTAAAGATTTTCGTATTCCAGATAATCAACGAAATAAGCTATATCTAGTGGAAAATACCCCAGATTGGTAGCACTGATTATATGGTTGGCCACATGTATTGGCTTGGTAACATAAATAAAACGACAAAACAAGATGATCCGAACGGAACTTATGATGCCTACTTTCCATTTAATAATTTATTTAATACTTATATTGGCTTCAATAACTCAGAGAATCGTACAAATTCCGCTCCGATATTAAAATTCTATGATATGTTAATGTGCAAGAGAAAATTACCCTGCACGATGAATTTCAGATTTCCCATGTAAATCAAATGGGAATGATAGTTCCTGGAATCGAACCTGGGACTTTCAATCTTCGAAACAAAAACTATCCTTGGTAGTTCGACCGCAGTAGCAAGAGATTTCCCCCAAGTGTCTTGAAAATCGGTCTATTAGTTCAAAAGTTAATAGGGGGAACAGACATACAGACGAACAGACAGGCAGACACAACAACAAAACTATAAGCCTATTTCCATTCTGGAAAGTAAGCTAAAAACCGCATCTGATGAAAAAAATTTATGTATACACAGGCGCTCACAGGCACTCTCACATACAAGCACGCACGCGGTTATTCACACACACTCGCTCACTCTCCCACCCACCCACAGACCCGCACCCACCCACCCACAGACCCGCACCCACACACACGCACACACCCATGCACACTCTCACGCACTCAAGCACGCAGCCACGCAGACCCACACGCACACATTCACATCCACGCCCACACCTACACGCACGTACCCACCCACACATGCAAGCACACGCCGCACGCGCAGACACATGCACGCACCCAGACGCAAAAGCCCACACACCCACGCACGCACACATATCCACGCACGCACCCAACCCATCCACCACAAGCCGCGTGGCCCCCTGGAGACTGAAACCCCCGGCGTCCGCCGAGTTTGCTAATGCGCTAAGACGTCCCCGATCACGGGTTGTCAATATCTTCCATTAGCAAGTTTTTATTTTGCTTGGGTTTGAGGGGCTTCTTGAAAATTTCCAATTCTTTTAAAACATGTCTTAATTTTATTTCACAACTTTTCTCATTATTTTAAAATCAGAGTAAATCCCCGTCAAAAATGACGGGATAACAAATTTGATGTATTTATCTATTTGTTTTTGGTTATCTCTCCTCCATCTTCCTACCACTTTTCTCTCCCCATATTTTCTTCGCCCCTCTTCCTCTTCTCTCCTCCCTTTCACCTCCCCTCTCTTCTCCTTATCTTCTCACTCTCTCCTACTCACAACTTCGACTATATATATGTAAATTTAAAATTAAGTTGAATATTCTTAAGAGAAAATCCATTTAATAAAAAATTCACGAAGTTTTTCTCTTTTTCCATTTGACCCAATTTAATGTAATTAATACCGTGAAATCAGCAACAATGCGGTTTCCCTTGACGAAAAAAAAAAATTTTCAAAAAACGTAAAAAACTTTTGTTCAAAACAGATTTGAAATTAGAAGGTAAGAACACGAATTTTCACTCTTTTAGGTGTTCATTGATCGAAGTTGTACGATTATAAGTAATTTTAAGGCTTAATAAGAAATACGTTGCACATATTCCCATGTTATTCAAATGAAGGAATGAAACCTTTCTGGAATCGAACTCGGGCAGTTATCGTACAGGGTGTGTGTGTATTTCTGGTTAATCAACCTCTTGGATTATTATATACCGTACACGGTGATTATCCAAATCTTCTTTAGGCGTCACGACGACGAAACGCTGAAATAATAGTTTTAATAGAATGAATCGCTCTCGAGTTATTCGCGTTCGTATTTCGAGAATGACCGAATAACAGAAATTTCTAATAATTTATGCAGATTTCGCCAAAATTCCATGCGATCACTTGATAGGTGGCCTCTAGTTACGATTCCCATTAATGCCCAAGAGAAAGTGAATCTCACAGTAAAATGCTTTTATTTATCGGAAATATTTTTCTACCACACTTTTGATGCAGGTTAGGTTACACAAATTCGAAAAATATGGAACTGAGGTTCAAGAAGGTGCTCACCGGGGTTTATTAGCTCGAAGTGCTCATGAGGTCATTTTGGAATACATACATGTAGTCAAAAACTGAATTTTGGTAAGACAGGAGACATCAAATCAGAACGAACGATAAAATTAGTATCTATAGTCATAAATATGTCAATTTTAACTGCAAAGACGTCAGTAATAACCCAATTATGGTTATTATTAGAAAACTAATCAGTAGATTACGGATGTTGATGGCTACGTTGTAATATAAAGATTGGTAAAGTATGTTAATCCGTTTATGGCAACATGAGCTCTCCAAATCATATGCATAGCTCAAATTTGAATTCATTGCTAGAGAACTCAAGGAAACTTTAAAAACTACGGACCTGAAAGCTACTTAATTTCCAATTCTATTTCTTGTTTTCTTCGTATATTTATGGTCAGGAAGGTGGAAATGAAAACGGATAGCAATTCTCTATTACTGAATAACCAACAACGATGTTTGAAAATGGGATTTAATCAGAACAAAAAAAAAACTTTTTCAGCCGTCGGACCCGAGTTGCTTTGGACCTTCATCGAGCAGACCCTTCAACCTGGCCCCCCAGTGTCCCTTCGCTGCTCTTCCTCCGCCAACCCCGCGCCCCGCATCACCTGGCTACTGGACGGCGCCGAGATACGGGGCGGAGGTGAAGATGGCTATTCCCTCGGGAGCTACACTGTGGCCGGATATCCCTCCGGCGTCGTGGTGGTCAGCCACCTGAATATCACCTCAGCGAGGGTCATCCACGGCGGACTGTACACTTGCGTGGCTTCCAACGGAGTGGGGCGACCCGTCTCCCACTCAGCCGCCCTCAACATCTACGGTAAACAATAAAGACCAAAGGACTACTGACAATTTATTTCTGCTCGCGGTATTCTGCAACCTCCTCTTTGCCCTATTACAGAGATAGGCAATCTTTTTTCAGAAGAAGAGCAACTTTTTCAAATTGTGCATAATGCGCAACATATGAAGAGTCATTGGCGAATTCACGGGGGTCGTTCCCACTTAACCTTGCTGTTTTGCTTTTTTCAAATACCTCGCTAAAACAAAATGTTCTTCTAATACTACGTCCATACTTTTTATTTTCCTGCAATTTCTATTAAAATAATTTATTAAGCCAATTTCGTTCTGGGAGATTTGAGGTGTTTTATCAGGGATAGCCGCTCTTGGTAGCCGCAATAAATTCCTTAAAAAGCCGCATGCAGCTCAGGAGTCGCAGGTTGCCGAACCCTACCCTATAACGTCTGCCTGAATCTCGATTTTTCATTTTGCTGAAACATCGATTCTCGCTTTGTTCTATTACATGAAATGAAAAACAAATTCAGCATCTAGACCAAAATCCCGTTTTTACGTAGTACCGTTTTATCGGAAGTGCTGGTTTTATATAATGAAAAAATTATTGAATTTGGCTTCCTCTTATATACATAGTTTCCAAATTGGCCCCTACGCGGTGGCACTTTAACATCAAATATTTGTTGAATTATTTTATGTAGTTTTTTAATCTATAATATTAATTCAATAATCGTTATTTTCCAAGATTATTCATATTTTTGTTTATTTCATAATAATTCTATCGGTACATTACTCAATACCGGTTTTACGGAAAATCCTTCTATACGGAATGAACTCGATCCCAACCCACTCAGTAAAAACGGGATTTTGGTGAACTAACGTCTACCTGTCGGTAAGCTTGGAGATTATTTCTTCGTCCACACTGCATGCTTGGGGTTTAGAAATATTCGCCGAGGGAAGAAATAGAAATTTTTTAATTTAACAACATTCATGCAAAATGGGATTTTTAACTTCCGAAACAATGAAACATCGGGCTCCATATTCCAATCAAGCTGATAAAAACTCCAGCCCTTTCAACTCTCATCTGATAACGATAGATAAAAAGATGCGCGGTTGAAATTATATTAACTAATTGGAATTTTCTCAACTTCTTATAAAGGTGTCATTTCCGTTCCTCATGAAGTTTTAATTTTTTCCTTTTCTCATTCCTTAATCAAATCCACTTCAGAAAGATCTCGGTCGTTTGTGGCATCTGACCCGGCTGGAAATCCTTAGGAAAGTGGGAGTAAACTGGTGAGTTAGGCGATTAATCAGAATTATTTATAAGAGTCAGACGGTAGAGGCGTTCAGAGAACCATAGATGGTCAAACGATTAAGGCAACGCTGCCCGGTCTATGCTGCATTATTTAATATGTACATCGAATAAATGATAAGTAAGCAAGAGACGGTTAAAGCGCTAAGTAAATTAAAGTGAAGTGTTGTAATTAGGCCACCCTCATTTCTGATGCGGAAAAATCAATTCCACTCTAAATTCTGGAGTACCACTGTACCGGATATTTCAAGAGAGAATATTAAGGGAAATATAAATGGTGCAGAACTCAGTTTGTGGGCTCTATTCACGGGTGCAAAGTCGGCGCATCATCAACCGTGCGCGTGATGAACAAAGCTACTAAAACGGTGTAATGATTTTAAACAGTCCTTATAAGTCGTAATAAAAGGCAACAATAATAGAGTAGGTCAGAGCTATTTCCCCATCTGAACTTTGATAAAGAATGTAGAAAAAAGTAATTTTTAGAAAATATTTCATGCACAAAACAGCGTAGCTAATTTTCTTTGCGGCATATTATTCTGAATTTATGATTTATACATTAAATGTCACATCTGTATGGAAGAGGGAAAGCAACTTCAGATAAACTTCAGATATTTAATGACAGATATGGAATAGAAATAAATACAAAGAAATCGAAGTTCATGCGAATATCGGAAAAACAGAAGAAAACTTGAGCATATGGATTGCTGGAGAGCTGTTAGGACGACTTTCAGACTGTATATACCACAGAAGCATCGTGACAAGAGATGCAAAATGGACCGAGGAAATAAGAGCTAGAATAGCGAAAGCAAAAGCCGCCTCCAGAAGAAATAAACTTCCACCAGCGGACAAAATAAACAAAGACATACGGAAGAAATCGATAAAATGCTATGTATGGAGTAACGCTTTGTATGGAGCAGAAACATGGACACTAGGAAAAATAATATAAAACAATTGGAAAGCTTCAAAATGTAGATATGGAGGAGAACGCGGAAGATAAAATGGACAGAGAAGATAAAAATTAAAAATTACAACGAAAAGTAAAAGTGAAGATTTCGCAAAAAAAATATTCTATTATTTATACCATAAGTATCATATATGATTAAAAAGCTCAAATAAATAAAACGTGTCATTATCTTTAATTATTTCAGCTATGGAGACAGACATTACCACATAAAAACTCGCAAATAAAGTTATCAACTAAACCAGGTGTCACCAAACTTTTTACTGAAAGGACCACATGAGGCTTCATGATCCACTGTGCGGGCCACATGCGCCATTTCAAATGACTGATCGGGCCGTGTGAACATTTCAAACATTAAGTTTTGAGAATTTGTTCGATTCTGTAATATGTAATTCGCTTATATTAAAAGTAGATTTCTTCCAAGCACTCGGAAAATGCCGTTTAGTTATCATAAATGATATCTAATGAATACTCTTGCTGATACGGCAGGCCGGACAAAATCACTGCGGCCCGCGGGCCGTAGTTTGGGGACCCCTGAACTAAACGAATAGATTTCAGACCATATGCTGGATGATGTGATGCGGAAAGGGATTGCGCAGTGAAATGTTTGGTTAACTTTGAACTAATAGTCCCCGAGCGGAATAGACCCGACTTTCCCAAATAATAGTTGATATCGTAGTTTTAGAAAGTGGCCCTCAAACTGCGGCGCTCCTCCCCCTTATGGGATCTAGATGAACGCCAAGGGGGGCGCAAGATGATAAATTATTCCTTTATAGGAAGCGTGTGATAAAACTATTTGTGAAGCACTGATTTTGACGAATGACAGTAGTAGTAATTTCTACCAAAAAGGGTAGGCTAATGCCGGCACTGGGTTTCCCTCCTCGCTTGTGAGTGGGTCTGTTGTGTAAGGCTTTAATAATCCAAGAGGTTGATTGACCAAATACACAAACAAACAAGCCAACTGCGAATAAAATTTACTAAACGCAACATTTTTGCGGTGGTTTGTTGCTCTAATCCAGTTACTTGCGTCAAACTGGAAATGACGTTTATGAAGATATTCAATAACACAATTTTTCGGCAGTTCCAAATGCGGAAACGATGTTCGAAATAGTTCTGGTACTTTTTCACTTTTTAAATGTTTAAATACTTATTTCTTTCGAAATATGCGAATTTTGCGGTTAATTAGCAAATTGTAAAAAAGTGCCACCATAACAAAAAAATCTTTTTTAGCGCCACGTGCGTATATTTGCTGAGTTTTAATTTTATCTATAATCCATTTGAAATTTAACTGGTTTGAAATGATGAACTAAATGTTAAGTTACAAAATGTTTGAGATCCTTCAAACAATGTTTAGTATTATTGAGTACTTTTGACAATATTACAATAGTTTATTCATGTAGGTATTTGACTTATTATTCCGCAATTTTGTTTAAGAAAATACTAAAAACAAGAAGTCCAAACCAGTACTAATGCAGGCTGGTTTCCCAAAGTCGATGTCCCGAATTGATTACTTATATTGACAGGAAATGTTTCAGTATGTGTTGGACATTCCAAGGAATTCTCATATCATATATACCAGTTGTCATTCATAGTATATCAATGATGGAGAAAAGTTGAAAAACAAATTAATAGAGCATTATCAGGTTTAAAGTACTAAAAGCAAAGTTAAAATCTCTTTCTGACATTATATTTTGCATGTATTTTTTAAATAAACACATTTAATAAACGTTACTGTTTATACGCTAATATGTATGCATAAACTGTCCATTGCTGAAGGGTAGTAGAGTGGAAAAGAAAATAACCCATTTATTCACTCGTCTATACTCAAGCTGAGTTCGGTAACAATCCGATAAAATGCGATTTAAAACGCAAAAACTCTGTTTAACTAGAAATTCAAGAAAATACTATCACTTATTAAAATTCGGTGATAGGAATTAGAATCTATATTTGTTTCCCCTTAGAACAGTACAAATCTCGCTCCGATATCACAATTTTAAGATATTATTTTAAAGTATTAAAGATAACATCTCTGTACGATGGATTTGAGACTTACTATGTAAAACAAACAGAGAAAAACTTTCTTGAAATCGAACCCGGGACTTCAATCTTCGCCAAATAAAATATAGCCCGAAAATGGGCCCTGGCAGCACGAGCCCCATACCAAGTTTCATGGTAATCGGTCCATTAATGCAAAAGTTTTCAGTAGGGGACACACATATGTACATACATACATACACACAGACAGGACCATTTCAAAAGGCTATATTTCCTTTGAAAATCTGCCTAAAAAGAGGATTATCACATCTTCTAGAGCGAAAACATGGATACTTAGGAAAAAGATACGCAACTCTTGGAAAGCTTCTAAATGTGCATATGGAGAAGAATGTTGAAAATAAAATGGATGGGCCGAGTAAAAAATGAAGAAGTATTAATAAAAATATAAGAAAAAAAGATTAATAAGAGAAATGCTTAGAAAGAGGAAAGCGAAATTCATTGGACATTTCTTCATGAGAAAACTCGAAGGCAAAAGAGGATAAATGAAAAGTCTTCAGCTGAAAGACGACTTGAAAGGGAAAGAGAGTCGCCAAGAACTGAAGAAGCTTGTGGATAAGAGAAGCATGTGGAGATCCTTGTTTAAAATATAATCTTAGATCTGTCCGAGGGCAGAATACTAATTATGATCACAACGAGAAATATTCCACTTATAATAACGACTTCCTCTTATAATAATGACTTCCACTTATAATAATGACGAGCACAAACTTCAATGCTTTCGGAAGCATTCGATCATGGTATTCGGAGGCAGAAGCTCTTTAACAAGGTACGTAATTACTAGAGTATTCTGGGAATAGTTTATAAGATACGCATCAAAGGTTGCGAAATTGATGTGAGGGTGATTACGGATTGCGCGTCGAAAAATATCGAGCTCAAACAATGATATACGGCGCAGCAAGTGACCAGAAAGCCTTCCATGCATGGTGCACTGCCAATCTTTCATTGATTCAGCGAAATTTCCCGCTCGAACGAACGTGGAGAAACGTTGCGGAAAATCACTCTTCTATGATTCGGCGGGGAAAATTACGCACGTATATACGGTAATTATGGATCCCATACTTGATGCTGCTTACCATACCCCATAAACGGACTGCAACGCCTATGTGCGGATGCTAATGAAAATTTCCCCCCTATTTATAGGTCTCATTCGACGCTTTTTTTTTAAGTTGAAGGGACATCGGAAAACACGATGAAACACGAGAACGAAATTTTCAGGTTTTACTCAATGAAAAATACCCTTAAATATAGGGCGGTATACTACTAACTCGAGACCACGATCGAAACGTGTCGTGGATGGTTGCATAAATTTGAGGATACGAGATCGTGCACACCTCTAGTTCGTGAAGGTCAAAATAAAATTTTACCCATATAATCATGACTCTCGTTAAATATTCTATGCATCGGGTTTGTTTCACGCAAAAGCTGCAGTACACGGGTCCAAAATTTGTTGTGGCTTTTGATACGGGAGAATAAACTGGAATAGTCGGTTTGAACCAAACCCACAGTTCTGAATACCGATTCACTATTTAAGGCGCACCAAATTAAGCTTCTTTTCAATAATGCTACTTTTCATAATAAAATAAATTTTCAGTAAACTTCGCACAAATTTCACTCTAAAAACATTAATGATTTCTATTTCTCCAGTTATCACCAGGTGAAGTTATACAGATCCCCTCATAGCGAACTTCTTGGATTCGCTTAAATCGTTTCCTATACTGAAAATTCAATCTAAACAAAGTTTGCTTGAAATTATCTAGCAATACTCAGTATTTCCGTGTCATGCCGTTTTTTATTAAACAATCAATTTCAATGTTTTAAAAGCTAAATACCAACTTCAGCATTAACAAAATAGTAATTAAAATAAGTATATGCCAAATTGGGTATTTTTAAGACGACATTATTGACAACATTCGGCTGCTGTCGTTTTATGGATATTTTCTTTAGAAAATGTTCGTCATAGGCAGATTTTAATGTACTGGAAGTTCTTCCGTGACATTTTTTGTTTTTTATGCTGTATCTCGGAATTCTATGATGGATTTCCTAATCAATTAAAATCATTTTCATTGGAGGATTCTGGAGCCCTAGGCGCAACCTGTAGTTTGTACCATATATTAAATTTACTGCCGACAATAGTTTAGACAACTCATAACAAAATAATATTTTTCATACAATATGAAAAATCTTTTCCTGTTTTGATAATACATATGTACACGTATGATTATTTTTAATTTAGAGATTAAGATCCTTCTGAGGCCCTTGTCGCAGAGGTCTATTAACCTTTTTTTATGTTTCCGAAGATATAAAAGATGGGAAGTTGACACTTTGAACATACATTTTCACATTGATGCCATTTAAAAAATATACTTTAGTGACCGAATATAAGGCAGTATAACCGAATAAAAAAATAAGATAAGCAAAATGTATACATATAACAGGTAATCAAATTCCAAACTCTCCTCAGTTTGTCAATTAGGTTAATCGGAGAAACCTTCATAGGGAAATAAAACAAAATATGTATTACTGAATTTAATAATAGAAAAACGCATTAATTCTACCCATGTTCATGGATAACACTCGACTTGTTTTCATTTCTGTCCGCGCAGGGCCCCCCTCCGCCCGTCCGCCCCGCAACGTAACCGCCGTGGCCGGTTCGGAAGCTCACCTCCGCTGTCCCGTGGCTGGATTCCCCATCGCCAGCGTAACCTGGAGGCGTAGCAACGGCGGCGCGGACTTCGCCCGCTCGTCCCCCGCCGCCTCCTCCCCATCCTTCGGTCACTCTACGCGGTTCCATTCCGTATCCAACGGCACACTGCTCATCAGGGAAGTGGACGCCTCGGAAGACGCCGGCGAGTACTCGTGCATCGCCACGGATCCTCACGGGCACGCCGCTAGGGCGGCGCTCCATCTGCACGTGATGAGTGAGTCCGCTGCTGATCGCGACCTGACGGGCGAAATCGGGAATAAAGTTGCGATTCGGAGACTGCGATCGTCGAGGACTCCAAGCTTTAACAGTGTGTCTTTCTTAAAAGTATACACATATAAACCTCGATCTTATGATAGAACCATTCATATGTATCCAGAAAAATCAGGATCTTGTGCTACCCACGAAGGTCATTGTATATGTTTATGCAGGAATACTTTTAATCGGCTAGATAAAATAATCTATAGTAAGAGTTGTATTAGTACTTAACAGTAAAACAGAATCATGACTAGCCGTTGTGCAAGTTAGCACCTGAACGTGGGCGGTCAAAATTTGAAGGCGGATGAAAGACGCTTTCAAGTCAAATTATGGGCGACCTAACTAACCATACGACCGAAGATCTTGTAACGGGCCCGAACTAGAGTAAACTAAAAACCAAAATTTAATCTTAACATCGTAATTTCATTTGTGCTGGAGGGCTGCTTCCAGGGATGAAAATGGGAGTATACGGAGGTATACGCCGTATACGTAGTTCCTGAGTGGATTTTTTAAAATATATCTATGCCTTCCCCCCGGATTCTGGAGCGTATACCTATTTCTGAAAACCCATGTTCATCCTTGGGTGATTCCCTAGCAGTTACCGTAACCGACTCTTTGCGTCACTCAGAATATTTGCAACTCGGAAGGGGTGATACAAAATTGATCCTAGTAAGCTAAAACTTTTGCTGAAAATAAGTCCCCGTAAAATTAAATCTATTAAAATTTTGACAGATATAGAAATAATTACAGATTTTGTTTACGTATCGCATTGTCTGAGATTTTTTAAATTCGATCGTGCGATTAATTTTGTCGTTTTTATATGATGCGATAAAAGTTTTTCTGAATTAAGCAAATTTGATTTTCAGTCAAAAACATGACTTTGATTCCTCGTAATGTGTTTAAATATTTCCTCATCGGTATTTTTATTTTCTATAAGTCATGCTAGCGGAGCATTCTAAGAAAAGAACTCAAAGAGTAACGAAATTCTGTTCATTTTCTCCTTTCTTGATACCGTTTGGATTTCAGAATACTCCAGCATCTCTCGCGCAAGAATAATAGCTCAGGAAATCCTTATATTTGCCCTTAATTAATAAAATGATGGACTCAAAAAGAAAATATAATCAGTAGTACTAAGCGTTAAAGCATAAAATCGGTTCCGTTCACCAGCCATAAACTTTACCTTCCAGAGCCGCCAGAAATCGCTCCGTTCTCGTTTCCCGCGAATCTTCGCGAAGGAATGAGAGCTCAAGTTTCGTGTTCTGTAATATCGGGTGATTTCCCGACCGGCTTGTCGTGGAGGAAGGACGGCCGTCCCCTCGCCGTTTCCGGAGGGAGCGAAGGAAGCGGTGCGACCATTGATCCCGATGTCCAAGAGACAAGACAGCACCTATTTGTCTCTTCTCTGTTGTTCCTCCGGTTGGCGGCGCGCCATGCTGGCAACTACACTTGCATAGCGTCCAACGCTGCAGCGACGGCGGAGTACACTGCCGTAATGGAAGTGAAAGGTCAATAATGCCCACCCCTTTGGTTTTAATTATGTTTCTCCCTCTCACAGATAAATATGTCACTGAAAATATTACGAACATACGCCCGAGGAAAATGTTTCATATTTATCACAGAATTTTTGTTGTGTTAAACAGATAATATGCTTTAAAATAGTTTTACTCAAAAAATCACGGTTCTTGTTAATCTCCTACACCGTCTGTCTTTGGCCTTTTAAATGTATATAGAGATTTTATTAAATTTCTATTAGCCTATACTGGGCCTACAGCAACCAATAAAAATGAAAATAGCCTACCTTGGAGTGGAAAGACAATTAATTAACTTCCCTAGTAAAGAGCTCTAAAAATAAACAATATTTTCATTTATTTAACAAATACTATTTTTCTAATAATGGTTTTTGGTATTATTCATACAGCAGATAATTTATATACTTCCCCTGTCCGAAAATAATGAGATAAACATAAAACTGAATTCCAACTTTTTCTTTTGAAAGCTACCATCAGGTTATGATGATAATCTCATTAAATGTGAACTGAAATCACTCTCATTTCATAAATAACAGTTGCACCATCATGGGTGACAGAGCCTCAGGACACTTCCATTTTATGGCGCCAGCAAGTTGGACTTCATTGCCAAGCTGAAGGATTTCCAGATCCAACAATTACATGGATGAAAGCAAGAGGTAATAATTAAACCTATCAATGTTGAACAAAATAAATACAAAGATCCTCAAAAATTTTAATAAACAAGAAAATCTTTTTATTCCTTTACTTTTTTAATATTTCCATAATATAACTCTCACAGTATTTTTTCATATAATTATCAAGCATTAACAATTGTGATTTATACTAAATAGAAGATTACTTTTGAATGCTTTATTAGGTATAGTTGTTAATTATTTCAGCAAATAGCAAATTACATATAATCTTGAGCCAGAATTTTGTTTGTCCACACATACTACTGAGTTTGCTTACTTGTTCTTTAAAATTTATAAACAGCTGATTCACTGTTAAAACTTATTGGCTCCTTTCAACAATTACAAGTTTTTTTGCAATCTCAATTAAATTTATTTTATTTTTATACTGCATTTTTACCATTATACAAGTTTTAGATTACTGGAGAGATAAATCTAGGAAGATATTCTAAAATAAAATTTGCATCATAACATTAGTTATTTCTGTTTATAGAACAATCAGGAGCATAGTTAGTGAGTAAACTATGTGGTCTGCTCCATTATTGGGAAATTATGTTAATTAGAGATTAAGAGGATTTTTTATATTTAAAATATTAATCACTGTCATAAATTCCTCATTATGTCTGATTAGAAAAAAAAATCATTCTACTTCTATTTTTCAGGCTCAGATGGAACTGATTTTGTAGCTCTAGATACTGGAATATCAGGTTTTCCATCATTCCCTGGATCTCCTCCTCAGTACCCTGATTTCTCACAAGCAGGAGTTTATGGATCCCAACTCACATCACATCAGCATTTCAAATTGGCCACAAGCCAATTTCCCAACCAACATCAAATGCAGCTTATGCCCAACGGAACGCTTGTTCTACAATCAGCAGCCCCAGAACATGAGGGTTACTACTCATGCAAGGCAGCAAATGGCATTGGAGCAGGTTTAACCAAGGTTATATTTCTCCAGGTCAATGGTGAGTTTCATTACAGAGGCATCATTAGCTATACTTAAAGATAAGATTTTTCTCCACAAAATAAATAACACTAAATTCTAGTTCATACAAAAAGAAAAGAAGAAATAAATTAAAAAGTTATTGCTGATTTTCATTCTAAATCTTCTAACTTTTTATGAGATATTAGTCACCTTACAGATCCTTCATTCTATACTATTACCATTAAACTACCAATGTGCAAAAGAATTTCCTAGTGTTAATGCAGATACAAGCAACCAGTTCTGTAACAAGGATATTTGGTACCCTCACCCGTTGCATAATGCTCTTAATTGGTTCCAGGAAATGCGAGAATTAAGTGTAACAGCAGTTTCATGCCAAAACCAAGAGTTTTCATAAAATAGAGATATACACTACGAAAGGATATGGTCCTTAAAAGTTGCTCAATAAGCAAAAATTCGTTAAACAAAAATGAATTTCCCATTAATTAAAATATAGTAATTAGAATTATTATGACCTGAGACAATTTATTTGTACATAAATAATTATAAAGAAAGGCCAATATAAAGTAGACTACCTTTCTGAACTTTGCATGCTAGCGGTTTACAAATTTGAACTTCGCAACATAATATTTTATGACCATTACTTCCGTTTCATACCGATTATTTGCATTTTGCATGACTCGTTTGCAATGCCAACAAGAATCAACTCCCTCTACTTTTGTGTTTTGAAGTTCAGTTTAAACTTTGGCACCCTAGAAAAGGACTTATTATTATTATATTATATTTATAATGTTCATTATTAGCAGTTTTTTAAGGAAACCAATGTGATAACTGGCAACTTAACCATTTTGTAGCTCAGTTTGAACTTCACTGTCAACACTACTATTTTCGATGATGAAACTTAAGTTAAAGAAATGCCATCATTTTGGAATGTAAGGTTTTCATTTGGTATTCTCTTTGCATTTTGAACCTCATTTAAGGAAATGCTATTTTGGTTTGTTAGGTTTTCATTTTTTATTACAAATATTTCATGTAAATCTAGGAATTGCTATCATCTTGTAATGTAGGATTTTCCGTCGCGTATTTAGAATGCGATTACAAAAAGAAATGTTACCACTTTAATGCTTTGTTTTTATTTTTTGCAATATATTTTGAACAATTAAAAGAAATGTTATCACTTTCTTAGGCTAAGTTTGGATTTTCTGTTTGATTGTAAATGTATTTTGTTACAGAAGACGGTGACGCTGATCTTATCAACATCATTATCCTTTGATTCTTTAGCAATCTACTGCATGGATAAGCATACTGGATATAGACAATAGTCAGGGCAAGCTTGCAAAATATGAAATACGTACTGCTTGGCATATTTTCATTGTAGCAAAATTTCATTGCATATATAGAAAATAGAGTATTACTTTTTCAAGTGTGTTAACGCAAAAATTCATTAAGTGAGCATTCGTAAAACATGGAGTTTGTGTATTCATGAAAATTTTATCTTTGAAACTTATATTTTCTATCAAATTTACTTTGATTATATTCCTATATGTAAATATTAAGTCTTACAATCTTCCATGTAAACTTTTTTAATTGAATTATAGCATTGGGTAGGACCTTCTTTATCTCTTTATCTTCAAAACAAAGGGCAGAAAATCACTGTAGGCCTAGAGGTGGCAATTTCTTAAACCTGCCACTGTTTCTTAAAATACTAATTACAGTATTTTTCGGGATACAAGATGCACCAGGCTACACACCCCGGATTTTTAGAAGTGTTTCAGGGAAAAAGTATTTTGGATCACCAAGCCATTTACAAAGGGCCACATCATTTCTAGCTGTGATTAAGTCCATATCTGGCAATATTTACAGAAAATATTATGGCATGATAACAGTTAAATATAACGTTTTAGATAAACTTAATTCATAAAATAAATAGGGATGATCTAAAACATATATAATTGCTTCGAGACTTGTATAGCTAAATGTGCCCTGCATGAACTCAGCAGTCATATTACAATAATTAAACTGTCAGAGTGCGTTGCACATTTAGATGCCTTTTACTGATAGTACTTACTTAAACTTAACTACAAAATGATATTTTAATTCAAGGAAATAAATAATTAATAGAATGCATATGTAATAATGATACATACACTCAACTAGTCCTTTTTCTTCAGCAACTCTTTCTCATACATAATGATTTTGTTCAGTACAGCAATACCAAACTTCTTCTGTTCTACTATCTATCATTTCCTCCTCTAGTGGTCATTTAAGACCAACCTTACCAAGACTGTTTCTCTTTTCCCATCACCTTCAGTTTTTCCTCGTTTTCTCCATTCACGAATCATTTTCTTCTGTGGGAGGTAGACCAAAATGACGTTTTGGTGCATTTTTGCACATTTAATCACCTGAAGCTTATAGGTAATAGTGTAGACATCTTTTAATACATTGCAATCTCAATACACATAATGTAATTTATCCTAGATATGTATAAAATTTTTATGATACCTACATGAATTTTAATGTTTCATTAGATTAATTGTGCTATTCATCAGGCTCATTAGGAGCTAAAACATATGATTAACATTGCAAATGCACCAAAACTGTAACCATTATGAGTGAACATGTAATAAAGCACAATGATGAAAATGTGTAGTCGGAATTCACTTGCATAAAGTTTTACTATATACATTAAAAATTTTTTTGCTATTACTTATTAATAATGTGTATATTAATGTTTTTGCATCGAATGACTGTCAATTATTCCATTTTGGGGATCAGTGGATTCATGAGTATAATACTGAAGACAGTAACAATCTTACCTTCAGTCTATAACACGCAGGCTGATTTTGGGATTCAATTTTCTGGAAAAAAGTGCGTCTTATAACCCAAAAAATATGGTATGTTAAAGAGACCAATTCTCATTTTATTGCTAAATCATTCTCAAATCTTTTGGTCATCCATTTCATTTCAATTAGTGCCAGCCCACTTCCACGAGCATATAATTAACATCTCAGCTGCAGCAGGGGAAGCAGCGGTACTCACTTGTCAGGCAGAGGGCGATCATCCCCTCAGAGTTGCATTCACATCTACCCCTAGAGGTGGACACCTTCCACTCACTCCAGGAAGCTCAGGAGAATCAGTTGGAATGGTTGGAACAGGTCCATTTAAGGCTGTATTGCAATTGCCAGTTGTCACTCGTGAAGATGCAGGTGCCTACCAGTGCTCCGCCTCAAATACATACGGAGAAGACAATATGGTAATCTATTTGCAAGTAAAAGGTAAGTGGAGATTAAAGCAAAAAATTGAAAATGATATTTGCATATCTTGTAAATGCTATTGACTTATTTATGTGACTATAAGGTGCCTTCTAAATTCATAAGGCACAAGATAAAAATCTAGTGGAATCAAAAACTTCACATTGTTATTTTGAAAATCCTTATTAGGTCACCCTTAATTTTCAATGTTAATGCAAATGGCTAAAACAATTCTCTATTTTTATTTCGGAAAGTATATACAATATTACAGTTTACTCGAAAGAAAAAATTATAAAATTTCTTAATAAATGCCCTACAATATTTTGTTGTATACTATTAAAAGATAACCTACTTTCTTTCACTACATATTTCAGAGCCGCCACAATCTCCAGGTCGCCCAGAGGTCTTAGAAGCAGGAAGTCGTTGGGCCAGCATAGAATGGGCACCATCACCAACAACAATATATCCAGTGGCCACTCCTCCAGCACATTCCCTGGGTGCTCCTTTACTACCAGCTGCAGCTTCTACACCTCCTATCCTTCATTATGTATTGCAATACCGATTAAATGATGATATGACTTGGAATAACCTCACTGTAAGCAATATGGTTGGGGTCGAGAGAGATGGGATCAACAGAAGAGAGTCAATGCAGAAGGCAAAGCTTGGTAGCTTGCGACCAGCATCACGGTATAGACTTCGTGTTATTGCAGTCAATGAAGTAGGCTTTGGTCCTCCAAGTCCAGAGACTAGTTTGCTGACCACCCAAGAAGGCAAGTGGAAAAACCAATGCATCTTATATACAGCTTATGTTAGTGCTGTATTTTAATAGTTAAATGCTGACCTAGAATGGGATGGTAATTATAAGTATAAATCAGCTGTTTATCTCTGCAGCACATAATTTCCAATTGTCTTAGTTCCTAAAGTGGATACCTCATTGCACTTTAAATTCAGGAAGAATATACTTCAGTTACTATCATCCAAACAAATAAATTATCTTATGTCAATAACACGACCTAAGCTGATTTCTGATGAAAGCATACTTAAGGTAAAATTTAATAATGATATTCAAAATCTTTGGTTGTAATTAATATTTTTTAAATATATTGTCCTCATTTTTATTTCTAAGACCATTATGAATCAGCATGTAACTTCACTTTAGCTCCTCTAATATGACACTTATTAGTGCCCTCTAAATTTGGGAAAAAAGTTGTCATTTCATTTTTCATAAAGTATTTAACTGCTTTTTCATAGTCAAAGCATTTCTTTCCTATATCTTATTTAACTAAATGATCCTTTATTTTTAAATAGCACCCAGTGGCCCTCCAACTGAAGTAATAGCTGAAGCAACAGGTCCAGAAGCTATCGTAGTGCGCTGGAAGGTTAGATTATAGTGTAATATTTATCATTACAATTTAAAGTTATATAGCTTCAGTTTCTGAAATTGAAATCTTTTTTCTACACTATAGCCTTTACTTGCAAGTTATTCGAATGGAGAAATCCTGGGATACCAAATTGCATATCGTGAAGTTCTGCAACCAGCAAGAGGTATGGCTGGTATGGGATCTAATAATGGAGGCAACAAGGAGATAATGCACCCAACACCAGTAGGACGACTAAAAGTGCGAACTATCAGAGGACAAAGGCGCACAGAGGCAACACTTTCAGGACTCCGTCCATATTCTCATTATGAAGTGGCAGTGAGAGCTTTCAATGGAATCGGACCTGGTCCACCTTCCTCTCCAACAGTGGTGGTCACATTTGAGGGTGGTAGGTAAATATATGTGCTTCCATGCCAGACTGAAGGAATGAGAACTTTGTGTTGTATGGATTCTAATGCATATTGTGTGATGATTTCATTTTGTGGATTAAATTCATCATTTGATGCAATGCAGAAATGAATGCTAAATTAAAGTAGCATATAAATTATCAAAATTATATATATAATATCCTTGTTACTTACTATCTTTGAACAGGGACCATTTTAAAGAAAAATAAACATAGATTCTTATTCTTATCGTCAATTTTTGCCTATGGTTTGAAATCGCTCAAGTTATACATTTAAATCACATTTATTGGAAAATTTTAGCTTTGTAATGATATGTTCCATTGCTGACCATGTCATTGTTAAACCTCAAAATAGTATTGTCATACTTATACTCTATGTGTAAGGAAAGTGTGCTTTGAATGCTTTAGTTCAAGAGAGTAGGTGCCCGATTTTTTTAAATTAAAATCGTGTTTTTCATTCATTTCTTTTCAGTTAATTTCACAATGATATTTTTGGTAATTCACTATATTTATTTTCATAGTATTTTTTGCAGTGCATCATATAATTTACCAGAGCTATAAATTTGCGTAGCATATATGAATCACGCAAAAAGGTATATTCCTTGACATTCAGGCCTTTTTTGTTTAAATTTTAAAATATTTCAAGGATGAGGTATTTAACTTATTTATGCAAAGAGAAATGTCTAAATCTCATTCGTAAATCTCCAAAAATAGTTTTAATATGATTTTTTCACGTTTTGATGCATTTTATTTATATTGGGCCACTGTTGTCCCAATTGTTGTATTCTATTCTTGACCTCATAATAAATGCACAAATTTAGTGCTTTAACACGGATCAGACTTTTATACATGGGTATAACTTATTTACTGAATTATTAAGTAATTAGAGGGAGGAAGGAAGAGAGAATGGGAATGAGCAGAAATGGAGAAAGTGGAAGAGGTCCTAGCATTTGTTTAGGATTAAAAGGAGCTGCAGTAAAAAATAACAATAATTAATTATAATTGATTATAAACTATGCATTTTTGGAAAACAAGAGGTGTCGGTCTCATATCTTGATAAATTTTTAAATGCCTCTCGCACCCCTCATCTCTTCCTGCACTTCTCCTGTCTCTATTGAATTTGTTTTTATTTTTCTCTGCAAGAAAGGTACCGGTATGCTGTACCAGCATGTACCATCCCACATAAAGTGATGATTATAAAAAATTTTATGCTATCAAATCATGCGCCATTGCCAAATGGTGGGAATTCATAAAACTAAATATGTATAGGTAACAATTTTCAATGGATTTCTGTAAATGATAATACAGCAAATATTTCAAACCGAATTTCTGATAGGATTGAAAAAAACATTTTATGACTTTTATTTAAATTTCTTTCAATTTTCAGAAAAAAAATCAAAACTACTAGTTACTACTACTGTAGTTAAAAGAAAATTGCAATCTTAAAATTTAGTTAAAACTCATTGCAGTTCATGTAAGTATAAAGTTCATAATAAGTTACTACACATTTTTCCTTTGATGGTAAACTGACTGTTCATTCACATTTTATCCTGTTTGTACGCATTAATAAGAGTAAAATAATTCAATTATTAATTTAAATTCTATACGTTTTAAAGAACTTATAATTTGCTTAAATATATCAAGTAAATTTCGGCAAATTTTTTATGCATTATATCTTATTATTTCAATTTTCCTCTAATTTTCAGCAAATATTTATATAATCATTTGACCTCTCTGATAATATCTATTTAAACAATATAATTAAAACAAAGATAACTTTCAAAAACAGTGATTTGATTGTGCATGACAGCCAAACCAGGTCATTGCATATCTTACTGATTTTTCATATCAAATATATTTGGAATACTTTTATGACAATCCCATCATATTTGACAGGCAATTACGCTAGTAACCTTATAATACCTAATAATTTTTTTTATTTGATAAAGAAAATTCCATTCATCTATGATACTTAGGACCAAGTTAAACTCAAATGAATACTAATTGTTGTATTATGACTTCCACATCAGTTTATCTATCATAATATAGCATATAAAATTTACATCGATTTCAACAATTACAGGCTTTGTAGATTTACTAGATGTTTTGAACATATATTAAAATCTGATCCACTAAAATATATAGACTTAAAAGAGAGAATAATCAGCAATTGAGTTTGAATACTTCAGTAGTCTGTTTATCTCAAAAATTTAAAATGATGCTTCTTATTGAATTTGATGATGATCACTGCATTAACACCACTTCAATATCACAATCCAGTACCAGGTTCTCCTCCGGCAAATCTGCGGTGCTCACCTCTCTCTTCTCAGTCTCTGTGGGTTCGTTGGGATCCTCTTCCACCTCGTGACCGCCATGGTCTTCTTGAAGGTTATAAGGTGCTTTATCAGCGCATGTCACCTCCTGACAATAACATCATGGCAAGAGAGACTGTCTCCCATGGACGTTTTTCAGGTGAAGAACTATTCCCACATTTTGCTACCCCCAAATTGAATGTTTAGATTTTGATGCTCTTTGATCAAATACTCTATGACAAAGAATGATTAGAATAATTGATATTTCCTACCAAATAAATTAAATTCAAGGAATTTATAAATTTGAGCTGTATTTTTTTAGATATCATAGATGGTATTATAAAAATGTAAAGATAACATCAAACTTAATGCCAGTATTTACAATTTAAAAAAATGACACTACACAAAATAATATGGTTATTTAGTTAGTTCAAAATATACATTGAGTAGTGTGGCAATTATCCAAACTAATTTTGTATGCATCTAGTTTCAGAATATCAAAATGTTCAAATAATGGAATTGAATAAAAATCAAATATGCATACATACCTAATTGTACCGTATTTTTGACAATGTAGGAACATATTGCTTTATAATACAGTAAATAAAACCAAATTTGTATCATGTTCTTCAAAATAATAATTGATTTTACACAGTACTAAATTTGAACAGAATTGTTTGCTGATAAGTCTTTAAGCTACATTTTGTTTTCTAAGACAGAGTGATATACAAATAATTGATGTTTTGGAAACTGATGCTTCGA
This sequence comes from Tanypteryx hageni, assembly GCA_028673005.1. Lineage (NCBI taxonomy): Eukaryota > Metazoa > Arthropoda > Insecta > Odonata > Petaluridae > Tanypteryx > Tanypteryx hageni. The sequence continues at coordinate 80,810,086 of CM054112.1, forward strand.
TAATCAGCTCTCTACTGTATTTGGGTTTCATGTTCTATTCTGTGGAAACAACATCCTTTAATTGCCATATATGCTGGCGTATAAGTCCACTTCAATTTTTCAGATTGTAAATACACGACTAGACATACATTCACTATATGATTCTACCCCCCATTTTTCACTAAAAATACTTCAAATGAAGAATACGAGGAATTTTATGGTTTTTAAAACCTAAATTTAACCTTTTCCAAAAAATGCTGTGTCGATTTTTGAGTTATTAAATCATTTTTATTAAATATTAAAAATAATTATCTTAAATCTTCTAAAATAAATGACAGAATATGTAAACAATGGAGCAGCTGATTCAAAATGGTGATCACCTATGCTGTAAGATCAAATGTTTTCATAAATATCAATGTTTTAAATGTTATTTAACCCTCCGTTAGCCGCGTGGCGTCTGCTGGACGCCATGTAATATTATTTTCTTTGCACGCAGCAGATTTGGATATTTAGGAACTTCTCCTTTTGCGTATCTTATTATTTTAAGCTTATCTGCCCATCATTTAAACGTTTTCGGGTTTCGTCACCTCACCGGGCTATATAGTACTATTTTATATTTTATGAGTCTGATAGACGCCACGCGACAACTTACGTTCGATTGGGTAACATCATTATTTTTGCACTGTCCATTGCAATAATTTTTAATGCGTTATATTTTATTTTATTTATAACAAATATATATATATATATATATATATATATATATATATATATATATATATATATATATATATATATATACATATATGGTATATTTTTTAATTTATTTATTTACTATATTTTGTTCTTTGTATTAGAGCTTTCATTGGGCTACTTTATATGGCTGGTTTCCTTAGAAACAGCAAACTGAATACAAGTGATTTGTAGAATACCAATAATACTGTGATTGAATTTTTTTGTCTGGTAATGTCTCAGAAACGCTTTCATTTCCTTTTACAAAATACTCGTTTTGATGACAAAGTAACCAGGAATGAAAGAAAAGTTTTAGATGAACTTGCACCTGTGAGGGAAGCTTTTGGTATATTTGTTCAGAACTGCGGTGAAAGTTATTCCTTGGGGGAATATGTAACTATAGATGAAATGCTGGCAAAATTCAGGGGAAGGTGCAGTTTTAGGCAATACATCCCCACCAAACCCGGAAAATATGGAATAAAGATATTTTTACTGGCAGACGCTAAAAACTTTTACACAGCAAATTTAGAAATATACGCAGGGAAACAGCCATGGTCCATTTCAGGTTAGCAACAGTCCTTATGATGAAAGATTTATCATGCCAATTAGTGGTAGTGGACGTAATATTACCGCAGATAATTGGTTTACTAGTTGCGAACTACTTACAGACATTTTAAAAAGTGACAGGCTTACATATGTAGGTAAAATAAGGAACAATAAAAGGCAGCTTCCACCCTCTTTTGCATCAACACAAGGTCGGGAACCATTTACATCTCGTTTTGGTTTTCAAAAGCATTGCACTTTAATGTCTTACATACCCAAAGCAAGGAAATATGTCCTCCTACTTTCGTCAATGCATCATGATTCTGCTATCGACGAAACAACAGGTACGGCAAAAAAAAACAGAAATAGTGACATTCTATAATGCTACGAAATGTGGAGTTGATGTCGTAGATAAATTATGCGCGAAACACCAATAATAATAATAATAATAATTTTATTCATCCAAGTGATCTGTTAATACAAATATAGGATAAGTCAATGATAATATATATATATATATATATATATATATATATATATATATATATATATATATATATATACATAGATATTCATAAAAATGCAGGTATAAGTCACAATAAAACATACAAACTTAGTCATGATCTAGTTATACAAAAATTCATCAGTTGAGTAAAAACAGCCATTTACAAGATACTCCTTAAGTTTATGCTTAAAGGATCTGTTTTTGACTCATTTTTTAGCGTAGCAGGGAGCTTATTGAAGAATATTGATCCAGCATAAATTGGACTGTTAGCACACATTTTCAAGGTCTGTGACGAAAGGTGACAGTCCTGTTTACTTCGCGTATTATGATCATGTATATCCAAATTAGATTTTAAATTAAGAATTGATGCATTATTTTTAATAAACAGAATTGAGTAAAATATGTATACACTAGGGGCAGTGAAAATGTTGAGGTTTTTAAATAAGTTACGGCAACTATCTCGTCTTTTTGCCTTGGCTAAGATTCTTACAGCCCACTTTTGGAGTTTAAACAGACGTAAGGAATGGTGAGAGTGACCCCATACCATAATGCCATATTTTAGATGGCAATAAATATAGGCATAGTATATTGTAAGTGCTGTGTGTAGGTTAGTGATCTGCATCACTCTTTTGAGGAGGAAGCATCCTACACTAACTTTCTTGCATGTGGCATCAATATGTGCTTCCCAGTTTAGTGTTTCACTTAAATCGGTGGCCTATGACTATATTTTATACAATGCTAAATGTAGGAGCAATAAATGCTCAGGTTATTTACCTAGAAAATAATAATACTGATTACAAAAAACTTCGGAAGAGAAGATATTCATTAAAACCCTTGCAAAAGAGTTAGTAGCAGAACACATACAAAAAAGGTCTCAAATTACCTGTTTACCAAGACAATTAAACAAAAGAACAGTAGAACATAGTACTCAGGTTGAAATTGAAAAGGAACACCCCGAGTTAAGTGCAGGCAGCTCTAAACGATTACACTAGGAGACAGAGGAAAGAGAAACAGAGTAAAACTACTGCTCGAAAAAGGTGTTACATTAGTGAGCGAAAAAATAATCGCATGACAAAATATAAATGTACAAACTGTAACAATTATATTTGCTTAGAGCATTCTGAAAACATTTGAGTTAATTGTACAAATAAAACTAGTTAAACATTGTTTACGAGGCGAGAAAATTTAAATGTATGTCAGAGGAACGTGCGCTCAAATCTATTAACAATATATGTTAATGTACATTAAAATTATAGATATTTTTGTACCGATTACATTACTCGTACCTTTGTAGTGAATAAATATTATCAATTTAAAGCATTCTCTGCAAGTCTGTACACTTCCTGAAGTAATAATTAAATGGAGTCTGATAGATGCCCGCGATTAAATGTGTTTTAAAATGTTGCGTGACTAACGGAGGGTTAAGGGTCACATTTTATATTCGGTGTATAAGTCGACCTCAAGTTTTCGGAATTTTTTTTAGCTTCAAAAGTCATCTTATACACCGGCATATACGGTATATGTTTTTAGTTACCTACCATAAAAATTACTGCTGTGAATTTATTTTCCGATTAAAAAATATTATACTGATATTTTTTATTAAAAGGATTATGATAATCTATTTTCTGCTTTGGCAGATGTTGGAAGTGATATAGAAGTTAAACGCACAACAAATTTGGAAACAAATCTCCATGGACTATCTAGATTTACAAACTACACAGTGCATATTCTGGCTTTCACATCCATGGGCGATGGTGTCAGATCACCACCAGTGCATTGCGCCACAGAGGAAGACAGTAAGTTCACTTCTATTTTTAACTGAAAATGCATATTAGTTCTATTCTTTAGCACCATTATAAGCAATCAACTTTGTGGAGTTTTAAGAATAAATAGCTTATCTTTGATGCCAGTTATAGCATTAAATTATATAATTGAAAAAATTTCTTACAAGACTTTGAATTTCTTCAAGAGAGTTAACTTAATGTTTATCAATGGTCAACAAAAAATTATGTTCATAAAAAGGTAGCATTCATCGCCTCCAATAAGAACTCATTTTTGAAGAATTTTATTTAATGTACTCTATTCCATTACCTATCAACATCTTCAGTTATAAACCAGTGGCCTCTCAGAAAGCCCTTATTTTGATAAAATCAAACTGCTAAAAAATCATAGACAATCTCATGAAAAAGTCATTTATTTTCTAATATTCTGCAATCTCCAGCTAGATTTCACAATAACCTTAAGCTTGCTGCATTAAATAGAGTAATCCAGTGCTACACTGTAAATATGATAAGAAGATATGTACATCTCATAGAGGTATAAATAGATTTTGCTGAAGTAAATATTTATACTGATATCTGGCAACAGAAAGGGTAACAGCCTGGCAGATTCAGCACCTATGCAGGGTTGAAATATGCACCTTTCTAAAAAAATTGGGGAATATTATTTTTCCTTTTTTTGATTAAAAAAATTTTAATTTTAATTAAAATCATTGTGTTATTTGGACATTAAATAAATATTTTTAAATATTTATTTAAATGTATAGATATTTTTTGCACCTTTTGTGGAAATCCTTTTGTGGGCAGAACCTACAGCCTCTGCCACACTAGCTACAGCAATAACATAAAACTGCAAAAATGACATGATACTGTCAATATGAAAGTTGATGGTAAAGAAAAAATTATACCTTGCAAAAAGACTAAAGAAGACATTAAAAAAGTAGACAATAGACATTGAAAGATTGTATTAAGGTAAAGACATAATGACATACAGTAAGAAGAGAAGAAACAAATAGTGGAAAAGGAAAATACAAAAGAATGGAATTAATATAAACAGGATAGTGATATATCAAAACTGTAAATTTATCTTATGCTGTTCAAATTAATTACTGTTTATCAGATAAATGAGAGATGAAGAATAAATACTAGGAAAATTTTCTTGGTCATATTCTTTTCCACTCAATATAGGTAATTTTCTATGAAAATGTCATAGAGCTTAATTAAAACACCTCTGATGCTGACAATTTTTTTCACTAAATTTTTAGAAGAATGATATTCATAGTCAAAGAGATAAATTATGCCAAAAATGTTTGTAGCAGTGATTGCAGGCAATTTTCTTGCTTGATTAATTAATTAATTTATTTTGTTTTTAATTTATGTGATCCAAAATTAGAGTTGATTAGTGGCATGTGGAATCAGATGTTAATTTTGGCGACTGTACATTATATACTGATTTTGTGTCTAGAAGATTAAAATTTTACAGTTCCTGGACCTCCGGAGCATATAAAAGCAATGGCATTGGGCCCAGATGGTATTCTTGTTGCCTGGTCTCCACCTGCAAACCGTAATGGCAATGTTTTGCGCTACAATGTCTACTACCATCCACTGAGTGGAGGAAGTGCTTTTTCCCTGCATCATCAGCCAAGCAGCTCAGGTGGAGTGGATGGAGGATCAAAGGCAAGCAAGTGCATCAAATATTAGTGGCAGCATAAATTATATTTTTGTTTTAGATTCAACAAAATGTACAGCCATAATTATGACTAAGTATCTTTTTTTAAGGATGTAACCAAAGAGGTAGTCTTTGTTTCCGGAAATGAACTTCCAAGGTTTTCTTATGAGGCTCGTAGATTGAAGGAATTTCAGAGATATGAATTTTGGGTCACAGCAGTAACTGGGGTGGGTGAGGGGCCTTCAAGCACAAGGGTCATCCTTGCTCCAACTTCCCGAGGTAAGCTCAGAACCAGGATGAAATATTGTTATTTTTTTCTTTTTCATCTAATGAATTAATTGTTGATATTAATGCAGATTTTTATCCCGAAACTGGTGTCCCATATATAAACTGCTGGCACCAGGTCTGTGGAGCCCAATTGCTTTTATAATTTAATTATGTGATAAGAAAAAATTAATTAATAACTTTCACACAGGTTTAGGGACATTTTTTAACATATCGATACATTTATAATTCTTTTCTGATCTTCATAGTTGAGTAAACTCACATTTGAAAATTTGATACTCAGGATACATTACCAATTATAAATAGCCAAAAGAATCTTCAAGTAGTCAAACATATTTTAACAATAAATATGAAGTATTCATTAATACTACAATAGAATTTAAATTATATTATGTAAAATAAGAACAATCCTGATAGGCCAAAGCTATGATGTGAATGCTAGTGCAGAGTCTGATACACTGAATGTGACAAAAAAGGGCCTAATAATTCTACACATGTAATGACTGAGATTAGGCTGCTAGACAGGGGCATAACTATTATGGCACAAAGGGGCACAATCACACCCAGGTCCTTAGCCAAAAGGGGCCCAGGCCAGGGCCAGTACAGCAATTACTTCAAACGTAGACTAGGAATGATTTAGCCACCCTATAAATACTACAAACTCAGGAAAATTCAGTTTCAATTAAATGAAATATCCAAGGGTATCCTCTTGGTCACCCCTAGAGCTCTGGGTGATCACCAAGGTTGAAAGTTTGATACATTAAAAATTCTTTTTTATGATTCAAGCAAGGAACATTATTGTACCCTAATTCCATACCTTTGCTTAAAAATTATTTTGTATGGTGCCTGTATGATAAAATATCATAACCTAATTCTGTACCTCAAAAAAAGCTGAGAAAAGAAGGCTAGATGAAAAAAATTAATTTATGCTCATTGGGTGCTTACCTTTTATTAATATGCTTGCCCATTAACTTTATTAGCCATGCATACACTTAAATGTAGGTACAGGTAACCCTCGGTTTGCACCTGGGATGCGTTCCTGAAGGAAGTGGCGCTATTGGAATTGGCGTAAATGGAAACCATTTTATAATGGATGTCAAGGGGAAAGTCAATGAATTATGTTCCAGGCACCCAAATGTTGAAATAAGCAATATAATGTTATTATATTTAAAGCTCTGAAATAATGATTATGAATGTAAAAACAGTATAATCAAGTACATACATATACATTAAAGAAAATTAATTTAATTAAATTAAAAAATATGCCTGCCTGCGCGGCGTTAGTTCTCTGACAAAGTTCCTGATTGTGGATTGTCACGTTTTTTGAGGAAAGCATGCAGTGTTGACTGTCAGAATTTCCTCTTCCTTTCTTTCACGATCTCATAATTAATGCTCATGGATGCCATGATGCTCCTCTTCACTATGGTACTCCACTCCCAGTCATGGTCAATCTCGCAGAGCTCATCAGTGAGGTTCTCCATGACTGAAAGGATGTAGCACAGTTCACTTGTCTTAATTTCTCTTATAGGAAGCTCTTCATCCTCTCCTTCTGTTGGCTTAGTTGTGTGGACAAGGAGTCAGTTTGACTTTGTCTTAGCAAATTATGAGAGGCATCGTATATGCATTTGTGGAATGACACAATTTCTATTTTGCCATTTCTTCGTCGCAAGTAAATTTTTCGCTCGCTTTTCTTAATATAAATCACTTTTGTCAATGTGAATGCACACCGGTTGCAACAGCGGCTGCATGCTGACTGCTCAAGGCAGTAGTCACTGCAGCCAACATTAGCAACCTAGAGCGAAGAACGAATTTTGAAAATTTGAATTATTTTTTAATTCAAATATAAAAATCGGCGTTATTGTGAATCTGCGCAATTGGAACCAACACAAACTGAGGGTTACCTGTACACATAATGTAGGCGCTGTTGGCAGGCAGGTATTTAAATTCATAAGATAGAAGTTAATCAGTCATTGATGTAGATATATGAATGGATATAATAGAGCAGAGAGAATTAATTGTCAGAATTATGAGTATAGAGGACCTCCAATAAATAAAGATGACATTTATTTATAAATCAAGGAAGAATAATTCACTCCAGGAAGGTCAATCAGAAAAGAATGCTTGAATTTATTTTTTATTTTATACTTACTTGTTTGGATGATGAAAATATACAATTTTACCACTTAGACTAAAAACAATTATTAAAAAAAAATAGTATTAACGATCTAGAAAATTAAAATAAAAAGCTATTATAGGGATAACAGAATTATTTTTGGGCAGTTCTTATTAACAAAAAAGTTTGCAACCTTGATGTTGAATGAAAATATACTGCAGAAGTTACAAAGGAATTTGGCAATTCATATTTTTAATTAAATGTTTCATTGCAAGAGCATGATGGCATCAATGATTTTATCCTTCAGACCTAGTTTAACTTCAACTAGAACACGGTTCTCCAAATGGGAATCTGTGACACTTGTATAAAAAATAATTTTTATTAATTTAAAGAAGTGATAACTAATTAATTACTCATAATTTAAAAGGATTCAATTGCCATAGAAACATTATTAAGCCATCATATATTTAAAAGTAAATAACGTGCTCCCACTCCTCAGTGTTTTGTCGAATGTCAAATTCACATGTTCAAGGGTTCCATGGAATTTTAGATGTTCCAGTATGTGTCCACAGGTTGAAATATATTGAAAAATTCTGACATAGAATATAGTGCAGGCCAGAAAACATGCGCACAATGCTCACTTGTGTGACAGTAAGTGTCACTACCACCTCAGTCAGTTTTTTCATCTTTTGGTGTGGATGATGTTGCCACTATTTGAAGAGATCTTTGTTCCTGTCAACACGGGGCGTGTTGTTGAAGCCTTCGATAATCTGTTCAATTTCATATCTACTTGCTTTTGTTGCTGCTTCTATCTTCTTATCAGTTGTACTCAGTTGCTGATCAATGATGATCCATCTGTATTCCCATCATTATTTCCATCTGAGGAATTTTTCTTGTTGAAGCTGCCAACCTGTACCTGCATTTTCTCCCTTCAACTTCGACATCCTCTTTCACAATGCACTAAAGTGCTTTTAGTGATCCTCTTCTCTGGCTGTTCAAGAAGACACTGGAACCTGAGATATAACAAGGAGACACAATGAGATCAATGTCATGGATCCGGTGAGGGATTTTTGTGGTGAAACTAGAGCCAAAATAAGGAGACATGTGTCTCAGCTTTCTCTCCCATAGGTCCATGTTTGCGAGAAAAAATAAAGAATTTCCAGCGTAGTATAAGATAGTAGTGTTAGTACTCTGCCCCAATTTGCAGTGGTCGAGTGATTTAAATGCTTGGATATGGAAGCAGTCCAACATAGATCTCGAGTTCAAGTCTCACTGTGTGCATTTTTTAAATTGTATGATTGAAAATATTGTTTTGCAAATATTTTAATTATTGTTATTTACAAGACACAAGTTTTACCCAAATTTCCAAGTGAAAGTGTGGTACAATATGCATGCTAATATAGATGTAGTAAATAAAATATATATGAAATAATTCATAATTAATTAATGAATATGAGATTATTGGGAAAGAGAACTGTAAGCAGATAAATAAAAATCTGTCACTTTGTATACAATATTTATTCCAATCACATTTATGTCACAGTCTGATACAATTATTCATTGGTCTGATTGCACACCATTGCAGACTCTTGGATGGTAATCATCATAAAAGCAAGAGAAGCATAGGTTTTGGCTACACTAAGCACATCTAATAAAGCTAACTTGCAGACATTTACACTACACTTGCAAAGATCGGAAGGAAAACTTACTTCATGTACATTCCTGAACACACTTTTCTTTTTCACTAATTTTGCAGCATACCAAGCATATTGAATCATGTCTTGGAAGGCAGGTGCAGCCAGCTGGTTATGTACCAAGGAATGTATTTGAATACCATCCTCTCGAGGGGTAATCTCTTTTTTGTTGCAGTAGATAGGTGCAGTTCTGGAGCTGCACAATGAATTGCTTTACCTGCCTATAAAAATAGACATCACATGGTTGGCACAATGGTGGAATGATTTTTATTGCACATGTCGGTATATCATTTTTGTAGATGAATTTCTCGTTGTACATCGCTACATTTGTTTGTCCGTCCCAAGAATCAAGTAACAACAAAAATGTTTCTCTTTTCACATACAGTTTCACAACATTCTCAAGAATAATTGGAACAAAACTGTTGTTAGTTTCCTGGATTTTGAGCACATGACAAAAACATTTGTAATCTCGCGTTCAAGTTTATGGATGGTTTCATTTACTCTGGGACCAAATTTACCTGCAGGTTCTTGCATACACAAAAATACCTGTGGCAACAGCTTTCCCGATGCAGTGATTGTATATTGCACCATATATGAGTGGCTAACTTTATTCATGCCCCTGATTGCTATCTTCACTGTTTTCTTGCCTTTTTAAGTTAACGTGTGTTTAACACCCACTCTATATGTGCATAGATAAAACATGTGTCTTGTAAATAACAATAATTAAAATATTCGCAAAACACTATTTTCAATCATACAGTTAAAAAAATGTGCACATAGTGAGACTTGAACTTGAGATCTATGTTTACTCGCTTCCATAGCCAAGCATTTAAACAACTCAGCCACCAAGATTTGTGCCCGAGTATTAATGCCGCTAGCTTATACTGGACTGGAAATTCTTCTTTATTTTTTTTCTTGTGAACCTGAGCATATGGGAGAGAAAGCTAAAACATGTGTCTCCTTATTTTGGCTCTAGTTTTACCACAAAAATCCTCCACCGGATCTGCAACATCGATCTTGTGCTGTCTCCTTGTAAGTATACTGTAGAAAGAAAGGCAGCATTGTTAAAGAGAGCTTCCTCCTGCTTCTCCATAGCCTGGAGGAGAGCAGTTGTGGTGGTTATAGAATCTTTAGTGAGTCTAACCTACCATTTTATCCACTCCCCTAGGAATTATCCAGCAGTAATGTTCCTCAGCTAAAGTGCATTTGTGGTTTTGTAGACTGACTTCAAACTCTGCACTAAATCTTCTATGTATTTCTACTCCTCCAGAAGTAAAAGGGATTCATTTGCGAGTACCATTTGCTCCAAGAATGGCTTGCCATCTTTCACACTAAGCAGTATGTCATATGCAGACCCCTTGCTGGTCTCACAATCCAACTTTGGTAATGCTCTTTTGTTTTACTTGAACAACAAACACATGCTCTGAGTGTGCATCTTGTTCACCACCTTGCGTATTCTAGCAAGCAGCTTTTTGATGTGACCATTAGCACTGATTACATCAATTGCACTGAGGAAAATGGTATGGATGGCACACTGAACCTAAATTATACCATAAACTGCTGTTGGGACACCAATGAGTACTTCATCCAAAATTTTCAGTGGTCTTATTGTCCTCAGCAGTAGCTCAGTGGCTGTTTCAACTGGTAGGGCCAACATATGTTTAAAAAATACCTAAAATTATAATACAAAAAGTATTTAATTTTTTACTTACCGAAAAATGTACTGTAGTGAGTAGATGAAAAAAGTGTCTTGCAGCTAAAATGAGCAATAAACAAAGTCCATGGCTCCATGGCCCTATGCCAGCGGCCACCCCTGGTCCTCAGCATATTATTCACCTTGACTATTATTTTCGCCATCTACATCACAATCAATACCTTCACTATTATTCTCTACCATCATTTCCATACATTTTCACATAAGTTCACCTGCATTGATGACATTAGATTCACTATCAGTGGTCAAGGTGTAGATCTGTTGCTCATAAATCTCCAGCTTCTGTAAATAAGCAATCATAGTTGCATGAATTTCAGCATCGGTTTTTCTCAATATCATCTCTTTCATGGTAACAGCTCTATGACAGCTTGAAAGTTAATGCCAAGAAAATGACAAGTGCAAAGAGAGAGATGTGGTGCTCCAATCTCGTCTTCTTCCCTTACACTGGGACAAAATTACAAACTGGCTGGGACACCGGGACAAGAGATTAAATCGGGACATATAGTAAGCCTAATATTATTCTTTGATAGAAAAAGATCTTGTGCAGAATCATGGCATACCAGTCTATGGTGATCTTTCTCTAACAAGGTTGGTACAAAAAAGGTTCAAAAAAGGTACAGAAAAATATCATATTTGGAAAAAATATGGTATTGTAATTACGAACCATACTTGGAGCCAAAAGAATTCCGTACCATATCATAATTTCATATCATACCACACTGCCACCCTTGGCAGTCACCATGTAGCTCACTCCTAAAACTGACCCTGGCCCAATGCAATGAGTGCTAATATAAAATATTATGAGAAGTAGTTAGTTATACATGTCATTTAAATTATTTCACCTTAAATTAAAATTACTTGCAACTGCTAATTAAAAACTCCAAAATTGTCGCAAAGAAATCAAAATTTCAGTTAGCCTAAATTTCCACCTCTCAGACATGAAGAAATAATATATGGTTTTGCTGAAAAAAGGCAAGAAAGTATCAGCTGTAATGAAGAAGGCAAGGATGTTTTATTTGTTACATTTTTTTCTTAGTGTTTGATTTTGCATTTCAATTCTCTGCTATTATTTTAAGATTTTTTACAAGCAAAATAAGCTCAAGTTATACCTACTGTTTTCTGTTATTCTTGAAAATAGTTAATCTTGAACACCTTTCAATCATTCATTAGGTCTATTTTCCACTGCAAGTGAAGTTGTGAAGCTCCAGTTACTGAAGACACTTCTGCCTAGGCTGTGCCTGGGCCCTTAGAATCCTAGTTATGCCCCTGCTAAAAGACTAAACTGAAGTAGAATATAGAGAGAGGAAGTACTGAGTGTGGCAGTGATGCAAATGTTGGTATCTAGTTTTCAGCAAAGAAACAAAATCAATTGGGTCTCAATGACCCCATACCAGCTCCACTGATTTAAGAAACAAACAATTATGTTGTATGCCCTGATATGTGTGACCCCGATATAGGCAGATTTGTTATTACATGATGCGCTCGATAAATTATTTATTTTTTATATTGAATAACATTAAATTAAAAATTATTTTTAAAACATAAAAATCAAAAGTAGCACCAACTTCTCCAGCCAATCAGCAGCATTCAGCAATTGAGAGAGCTATCAGCCAATAAATGCATTTGTTTACATATTCTTAACTGCACTTCCTGACTTCGTGTGCAGCGTTTCTCTGCCACGCGTTATATTCCTTCCCTCTTATATTTTTATATATTTACACCCACTCCCCGCTTAACGCTGTCCCGATTAACGCTGTTCCGCATTAACGCTGAAAATAATTTAATATCTTTTTTCCGAATTGCGATCGCGCATTCCACATTAACGCTCTTCGAAATTTATGGTGTAATTTACGAAATACACTGCGCAGCGCCTCCGCGCATTTACAACACTAGATGTAAGTACATATTTGCATTTGATTGATGGTTCTGTGTTCACTTTTGTAGATCAAAATATAGAGTGAACTTTGTTTAAATTATATTTTCCCTTTAAATAAAAAGACCATGAGTTATAACCGGCAGCCAGAGGAGAAAAAGAGGAAAAACTTAACTCTCGAAGTTAAATTAGGGCGACGGCGACTAAAAGCTGGAGAGCGCCAACATTTATTTGTTTTTTGTTTATTGCTCCCTTTTCTATTGTTCAGTTTTTAAAATTGCAATACCAAGATATTTTAATTCTTCCTTTATTTGGTCTCATTCCATGTTCCTTTATTTATCAAACACATGTGATAATTCTTTTATGAATCGATATTTATCTATCGAAACGTAGTAACATGGTATAAAGTTTCGATATACGATTTTTTGTGTTATTGGTTGTTTTCTTTTAATTGAAAACTATCTTTAGTCATGATGCTAATGTTATTATTTTTCTTTGTTAATAAAATTGTGGATGTATAGCGACTATTGCCTCACCCTGTATATATAAGTAGACGCAGGTATCTTCTTCTATTCTAATTCCTATTCCTTAATGCTCCTGCGTGGTTTATTCAGCGTGAGATCAACATATGTTCCGTAAAATGCATTCTGTTCTTCATTTATATTCAAGTTTTTACTGTTCAATTTTAAATATAATTGCAATGCAAATGACGACCTCTTCTACGCTACGTAATGTGGTTAACAAAGAATACTTTGGTGTATTATTTATATAATACTACCTATTTTCATTTCCATTAATAGAATCTCGGGAACAAGTTAAATTTTATAACGTCATTTCTTATGGAAGTACGTGTTCCAAATAACACTGTTTCAGTTAGCGCTCGATTTTCCTGGAAGCAATTAAGAGCGTTAATCGGGGAGTGGGGTGTAGTGATTTGAAAGCAAAATATTTGCAATAAGGCTTCAAAAATATGCAGTTGTTTATGTCATTGTTATTATTGCTTAATTGTATAAAATTGGCAATATACCTTATTTTTTAAATAAAGAAATTGCAAATTAGGCGAAAAAATACCTATCCCTGTACATTACATGTATTTTAGACCCCGATATATGTGCCTTTTCCAGGTATGCATCCTTTGCGTATATCAGAGTATTTCTGTATACAGTCCATTACCTTAAAGCACAAGACAATAATACTACCCTTGCGAAATTCATTTGGTTTAAATTTCAGAAAGGATGTGGTATAAGTTTTAGAGATGTTTTCACAGTCATTGCATAGAAATTATATTTAAAATATACTCATTAAGAACATTCTGTCTAAGTACTTGTTTTGCATTATTAATTTAAGAAGATTCCCTTGATGAATAAAACCATATTTTTTTAAAATAAGACATTAATGAAGATCATTTTGAAATTAACAGTAAATTTATAGTATTAGATTATATGCAAATAAAAAACAATGAACCTCATATTCAAAAGTTTATATCCTTTCATCTATATGTAGTCCCAGCTCGTATCCCTGCATTTCCTCTCCGACGCAACATAAAGCATGGGCAAAGTGTCAGATTGGATTGTCCCATTATTGGGATCCCTCCTCCAACTCGTAAGTGGCGTCGCTTATCTGGACAGAATAAATTGAGTGGCATCCAAACCACTGGAGAAACAACACTCCAGTCAACTGGTACAGTCCTGTCTCTGACAGCCTCATCATCTGCAATAGAGGGAAATTACTCGTGTCAAGCAGAAAATCCCTTTGGAACAGATGAGATATGGTGGGAGATAGGAGTAACTGTAGCACCATCACCACCTAGATTAAGTCTGAGGAAAGCAGAACCGGAGGCATTAACAATTCTATGGAGGGTGGGAGATAATGGTGGAAGCCCTATAACAGGTGTGTTGCAAATAATCAATTTATTCAAGTCATTATTATTAATGGAAAGAGTGAGATAAAAAGGATTTGAAAGATTTAATTATTACATAAAGATTGATTAGCAGGGAAAATTACAGAAAAATGAAACTCTATTTAGAATTCATATTTTAATTACAATCATCTGAACAAACTAGAAACATGGAAATGAAATACATTAATAAATGAAGTGGAGAGTAAACTTCTAATTTCTGTTAATGCAAGTTCTTTCAGAACAAATGCTACATTAATTTCTCCTGTGTAAAATGTTAATTAATTTCCAAGTTACTGAATTCTAGTACTGACTTAAAATGAAAAACAACTTATATAAAGTGATCTTAAATGTCAAATTTGCCATTCACACTTGAACATGTGTATGAAAGCTGATAAAACTTGATTATTATAAATATAGGTTTGATTTTCTTTGTAAAAAATAAAATTCACAAATTATTCAGGCTTTATACTCAACTACAAGAGAGAATTTGGTGAATGGCAGGAGAAAGTGGAACTTGAAGCAGACAGTCGAAGTCACACAATCAAAGAACTACAATGTGGCTCAACATATCATGTGCGATTGGCTGCCAAGAATGCTGTAGGGACTGGCCAATACAGTGCCACACTAACAGCCACAACAAAAGGATCAGGTTTGTTATGCTGCTATTGCATAGTTCTAATAATTCTAAAAGACACATCCTCAAGTAGCCTATGTATAATTCATAAATATTACTTTACATCAAGTTTTAAAAAATCATCTTCATTTGCAGCACCTCAAGTTCCCAAGGCAGAAGATTTCCTTCATACAAATTCAACAACTGTTTCCCTATATCTGGATGCTTGGCCAAGTGGAGGATGTCCTCTTCTGTATTTTGTAGTTGAATATAAACTTCTGAGCATGGAAGGAAGAAAGGATTCAGGAACTTGGAAATTGATCTCAAACAATGTTCAAACTTCTCAAAAAAGTCAGGAAAAAAGAACAAAGGAAAGATTAGGACCATACTGGGATCAAACTGGAGGTCATGGATCAGACTGGGGCATGTGGGGAGGAGAAGCAGGATTGGACGAGGAGGAAGAAACAGTTTTCACTGTGCCAGATCTGCTTCCTGCAACATGGTATGCATTGAGGGTTACAGCTCATACTGATGCCGGTTCTCTTAAACATGAATTCATGTTTGCCACCCGTAACTTAGCAGGAGGTAAGTTTTACTCAAATTAATTCTCTATTAAAGAGTATATTCCTTTTCTTTCTGCTAAATCTGAAGTTAGTTCCTCCTTTCCTTCATTAATACAATTCATTCTATTCTATTTCTTCATATCTTCTATAATTGAATACAATTACTTAGAACTATTTGCTAAAACTCCAACTTCCGCCATTAATACTAACACATTATTTACCTCATTTTCTTGTTTGTTTTAGTTATATTCCATCAAATTTCATGCAATTGTTGCTACCTTAAAACTTATACCAACATATAACATAGCTAAAAAATCTATAGTTAAGTAATAAAATAAGTGTCACAATTTATTTATCCAATGGTATTATAAAACACTTTATGAGAATTCAACTAAAAATGTAATATTTAAAGGGTTAGTCATTTGTTTAATTTCAATAACCTTTTTGGGTGGGTTTCAAATAGAAATCTAGCCACAATTTGATATATATTATAATTTTAAATGATTTTATAGTTAAATATGGATCATTGAAGTTTCATATAAATATGACAATATTTTAAACATTCAAAGTACCTTATATACTAGTGTACCATGCGTACCTTTTTCCCAAAATGTCAGTAAGTAAAGGGACTACACATCTTACATGAGGATTTCTGAACAGGTTATATAAATTGCGAGTATCAATAGTACATTCAACAACACACTTGCATCTACATCTATACTTGCAGAAGATGAATAATTCTATGGAGTATTTTGACGATTAAGATGACGTTATATTTTTATACTATTAAAGCTGTACCTTTTAAATGAGCTATAAGTTTGTTATTGTTACTCAAAATAAGCAATTTTGTCATTAAAAGTTTACTATCAATTTCTACCTATAGTTTTGCTGGAATAAGTTGGCATGTGGTATCCGTGTTTACTGAATTCAACATGAACCTTTGATGCTCCTTTAACACTAGGGGATCCGTGGGATCTTTGGCCTCACTTAGACCACTTAATGCTGGTGGGGGGAATCACATGGTTAATATTATTATTTTCTTCATAGTTCTCCTGCACTTCATACAGTGAGGATGTAAAATTTGAATAGAATTGAAAGCACTACCCTCAGTAGTAATATATGTATGAAAGAAATGTAAATCTAAGAAACGTACCAAATAAGGAACTAATGGAAAATGAACCTGAGCCTCTTCTCCTTGTTGAGACAGCAGTTATAGTAGAACAGACAAACAAATAAACAGACAAAGTTCACAGGGACTCAATAGGAGAGACCGCGTGAATGCAAATTACGTACTTCTGGAAGTCTTCCTGTACAATTTAGAAAAATTTTATTTGACGTTTTCTTCATCGTTTGATGTTTTCTGTATGTACGCTAAATTTTGTTTTGATTGGATGAGATTTGGAAATTAGCGCAATGCACTAATGCAAATTGCACAGGAACTATAAGGGTGGTGTTCTAGAAAAACTATAGGCAGTCGACTGTAAGGTATTTGTACAAGTAAACGAAGTTTTGTGAAAATCAGACAACCGAAACAGCAGTTATCATAGAACAAACAACCAGACAAAATGCACAGGGACTCAGGAGAGATCTCACTGTCGCTCAGCCAATAAAGGGCCCCATACACACAGCAATCTGTCGACAAACTTATCAAGTTGACAGCCAAATCGTCATGTGTATGGCACTGTTTGTCAACTGATTGACATGTTGACTAGTCGACGCGGCGGGCTGTTGATCCATCGACCGCCGATTGTGTTGACAGGCAGGTTAGAATGTGTATGCACTTATTGACAAACATGCAGTGGCCACAGAAGTCCGATCAGTATATAAAGAAATGTTCTAACTCTACTTGGAGAGGATCGACTTTGTGGAAAGATTCCATAATATAAATAAAATTATTGTTAATTTCAGCTTCATTTGCAGAGGGTTCTATATATATGGAAAGGATGGAGGAAAGGAGGGATAAACAAATAATAGGCAGGAGTAGGGTTGCCACCTCTCCCAGAATTCTCCCAGAATTTGGCTTATATAGACAGGTCTCTCCCAGCTCTCAGCAGACCTTGTCCGGGAGGCTGAAATCTCCTGGAATTTACTAATACACAGATTCATCATTACATTTCATTCAAATAAATGGAAAATTAATGTAAAAATGTATAATTTCTTTCATATATTTCATAACTGTGTTAAATATGCACTAATAGTGCTGCCTTTTGATGCAGAGTTGTTAGTGATGAAAATATACAGTGAGTTATCTGCTTTTGTTAAGTGCACAGAAAAGTTACATTCTGCCAGTTTGTTAATGTTGAATATAAGCAAATTTTAAGATGTACCAACAAGATGGTTATCTCTGCTACCAGCTATCGAACGGGTGCTCTCAAACTGGGTAGTTTTGAGAGAATATTTCTTGGAGGAAGGTGAAGATGAGTGCTCCCAAACAATATGGAAAGCATTTGAAGAAAATAGTTCTCCTGCACTTTGCTATTCATATTTTTTGCAAAATATTTTGAAAATTTTTGAGCATAGTGTTAAAATTTTAGAAAGTAATTATGTTACTTGTACAGATTTGCATGCGGTGATGGTAGATATTCGTGAAAAGATTGAAAATAGGAAAAGGGATAAATTTTATGGGCAACAAATACTTGGTATATTGAACTGCTTAAAAGAAGTGGATGGATTGCAATTTACTGCAGACACAAACAATTTTTTCCAAGTTGCTTAGCTTAGCTGGAAAAGTGGTATGATTTTGAAAGTTCTGGGTTTAAAAGCATGAATAGATTATCAATGGAAAAAGAGATTACATGGGATGAACTCAGAAATCTTGGGTATATACTGAAATTAGCATTCGATGAAGATAAACTATATGAAGACTTAAGTGTATTTCGTGGCCTCCGTGAAGTTATTGTGGCCAATACCAAAGGGGTGGACTTAAGATGGGTTAATTTCTTTTCTAAGATTAATAATGGAGTTGGAGAAGAACTGAAAAAAATTATATCATTTGCGCTTTCAATCCCAGTGTCAAATGCAGCTTGCAAACGAATTTTTAGTATCATTAATGAACTGTGGTCTAAAGATCGAAACAAACTAAGTGTAGATCAAGTCAAGGCTAAAATTCAAGTGTACTCAAATTTTAATTTTTCTTGTAAAGACTTCCATGCTTTTTATTCATTCTTTGCACAAAGTGAACGCATATAGGGGAGGTCGTTTCCATCCATCCATATGTTAAAACTCGGCAACCGCTGGATGTATTATTATGAAATTTGGTATTGGAGAGTTTTGCTAAAATTTATTGAATGATTTCAATTTTGGTCAAAATCAGACAATGATGACCACTTTACATGAAGACCTACAATGTTCCTTTGTTTAAACTCGGGAACCGCTGGGCGTATTATGATGAAATTCGATATTGGGGAGCTTTGCTAAAATTGGTCAACCGATTCTAATTTTGGTTAAAATCGAACAAAAATTATGACCATTTTATAAGACCTACAAATAGTTCAAAATGTTCCTTTGTTTCAACTCGGGAACCGCTTGATGTATTTTAATGAAATATGGTATTGGGGAGTTTTGTTAAAATTAGTCAACTGATTCCAATTTTGGTTAAAATCGGATAACAATTACGACCACATTACATGAAGACCTACATGTAGTTTACTATGTTCCTTTGTTTCAACTCTGGAACCGCTGGACATATTTTGATGAAATTTGGTATTGGGTAGTTTTGCTAAAATTAATTCCCCAATTCCAATTTTGGTTAAAATCGGACAACAATTACGACCACGTTACATGACCTACATGTAGTTAACAATGTTCCTTTGTTTCAACTCGGGAACCGCTTGACGTATTTTAATGTTAAGGTTTATTTATTACTTTGAGGCCAATACAATTGGCATGGAATATGTCAAGATACAATACAAACAGCACATACACAAAAAGAAATATATAAATAAAAAAGTGAAATATACAATAAAAAGAGTAAAATATACAATACATAATATGGTGGCAAAAAACAGATGAGGGAAATTGGAGATGATTTCCCTTCACAGATAATACAAGCCAATATTTAAAATTACATATCCAGAAATTCATGACTACTATAATAGCACTTGTTTAACAGGAAATATTTTACTTTTTTAAAAATACATTTGGGAAAAAAATTCCTTTCAATTCCTTAGGTAGTTTATTATATATTACTGAAGCAGAATGATATGGGCCTTTGAGACATAGAGTATATGAATACTGATTGGTATGTATATTATTTTTGACAAGTATGATAATTACTATTAGTGGAAAACTTATCATGATTATTTTTAACAAAAACAGCACATATAAGGATATATAGTGAAGGAAGAGGAAGAATGTTAAGGGTAGAGAATAGTGGCTTGCCATGTGTATGGGTAGATACTCGCTTTCACAGCCTGTTTCTGAACAGAAAAAACTTTATTGGCTAAACTTGAATTCCCCCAGAACATGATAGCAAAAGAAATGTAGGAGTGCATCTTAGTATAGTATAAAGATCTTAAAGTGTTTGTTGAAACAACTGGGACAAGTTTTCAGATCATGAAGATCCCTATAGCAGCTTTTTTTACCAATGCATTGATATGTACAGACCAGTCTAGCTTCTCAGTAATATGGAGACCAAGAAACTTAACAGAAGACGAGTGATTTATACTAGAGTCTTTCAAATGAAGAGAAGCATTACAAAGAGATTTTGTATTGGAGAGTTTTGCTCAAATCGGTTGACCGATTCCAATTTTGGTTAAAATCGGACAACAATGACGACCACTTTACATGAAGGCCTACATGTAGTTTACAATGTTCCTTTGTTTCAACTCGGGAACTGCTTGACATATTGTGATGAAATTTGGTATTGGTTAGTTTTGTTAAAATTGATTGACCAATTCCAATTTTGGTTAAAATCAGACAATAATTACAAATGCTTTTTAAGTTATGGATACATACTTATACCTGACTGGACACCACCTCAGACACTCAATTATTTTTTTAAATGGTATGATTTATGCAATACAATCAATGCAAAGTTTATGTTAATTTTCTCATGTGTTCTAAATAGTAAATAAAACGAGTTTTATAATTTTTTCTTGGCCATTTTCAGTCTATGAGAAATATTCCAGTATAACTGGGTTTTAATGGGAATGGTATCTGATTTAGCTACTCATACAGTGCATTGCTGAGGTGATAACCCTATCACATAATTCTTCTCTAACTTTCCTGGGGGAATTCCATGAGACTATAGCTAATGGTACAGTATCAGAAAAAATCTGGTGGAATCTTAATCATATGTTTACTAATAAATAAATAACTAAGATTTATTACTTAGGTTAGATGTTTTTCGACCAAGAAAAGTCTCCCGTAATATCCCAGAATTCACCACTCCTCAGTGAGAAATCTCCTAGAATCAACCATTCACAAGGTGGCAACCCTAGGCAGGAGGGAGAATATACAACTGATAATGAGATAATTGGAATAAAGTCATTAAGAAGTAGTTACAAAGTAATATGACATTAAATCAAGAAATTGTGTATTGCTCAGAAGGTGTGAGTGGTTTAATTATGCTTAGTAATTGATAGAAAGTGTGGGTTTCCATTCGTAAATAATTTTTGAAATCTGAAAGTTCATTGGATTCTATATAGCTCTCATAATAAATTCATGTGAGAATATTTTTTCTTTTCAAAAGCCACTGTTTTGTCCATTTGCTTCTTTTCTTCTATTCATCCACCCACAAAACGAATGCTACTGTTATACATAATTGCTTTTCTTTTTTGGTCCAATTGTAATATGATTAACAAATATTACCTAATATTCCAGCACAATTAAAACAACTACTCATTGCCAGCACTTCTTGCTAATAAAGTCTGTCAAACTTGTCGACAAACAGGTAGTCACATGTGTGAAGTACGTGCAATTGACAAACGGGTTTGACAACAGATCATGTCGACAGATCATTGTGTGTGTGGGGCCCTTTAGAGGTATGACTACCAAGGAGGAGATTACTGCAAGCATCAGAATAAAGAAATCACCCAATAAATTGCCTCACGCAGGTAGGAGGGAGAAGATGTTTAACTTGGGCTGACCTGGTTTCAGGGAGGGAGAATCTGTGAAGAGGCCTACTTTTTTTAAATCCTAGATGTCAACTTATTTGAGCATGAATTTATTTTTTTCCCTCCAAACTGGCCCAAAAATAGGGGTGCACATGGTACATGAGTAAATATGATATACAACAAATTACTGGATTAAATTGAAACAAATAAAGTTGAAATTTAATTTTCAGAGGTAATTGAAATTCCACCAAATAATGCTGTTGGAGATAGAACAGGAAAAAATAGTCATTCAGGAGGAGCTGGAGATGGAAGAGGCAGTAGTTATGGAGGAAGTGGTTTCCCCTCACCTCCATTCTATGCTGACCCTGGTGTAATTGTGCCTATCCTCTCTGGTATAATTTGTGCTGTAGCTGCAGGAATATGCATTGCACTAGCTGTGAGAAGGAAAAGGTTAGTTTCATTCATCAGAATCATGTCAATATATATGGGTATCCTATTTAGAAATGTAAAATTATAATAGAAAAAATAATCTGATGTGGCCACCACATGACTTTCTCTATACTTGTAATGTTTCTAAAAATTCCAAATAGGTTAAATGATAATAAATATTTTAAGGAACTGTGAGAAAAATTTAAAGACTTGACAAAGAACAGAAATAATCTCAAACCATAGCTTTCTGATATTGGATATAGGCACGAAGCTCCAACAATTAAGAAAAATAACAAGAAGTCCAAACCAGGACTAATGCATGCTGGTTTCCCAAAGTTGACGTCCCAAATTGATTACTTATATTGACAGGAAATGTTTCAGTATGTGTTAGTCATTCCAAGAAACTCTCATACCATAGATACCACTTGTAGTTCATAGTTTATCAATGTTAGAGAAAAATTGGAAAGCAAATTAATAGAGCATTATCAGGTTTAAAATACTAAAAGCAATGTCAAAATCTCTTTCTGAGATTATATTTTGCATGTATTGTTTTTAATAAACAAATTTAATAAACGTTACTGTTTATATGCTAATATGTCTGGATAAACTGTACATTGCTGAAGGGTAGTCAAGTGGAAAAGAAAATAATCCATTTGTTCACCCGTCTATGCTCAAGCCGAGTTCGGTAATAATCGTCTCCATAGCAACAACCCGATAAAATGTGATTTAAAATGCAAAAACGGTATGTTTTAGTAGAAATTCAAGAAAATATGATCAATTATAAAAATTCAGTGATGAGAATTGGAATCTACATTCTTTTCCCCATATAACACTACAAACCTCACTCCGATATCACAATTTTAAGATATTTTAATGTATTAAAGAAAAAATCTCTACATGATGGATTTGAGACTTCCTATGTAAAACAAATAGGTAAAAAACGTTCCTGAAACCGAACCTGGGACTTCAATCTTCACCAAATAAAATAGGCATGGAATAAAACTGGTAGTAAAAAAATAAATTGGCAGTAGAAAAAAGGATTATTTGGCAGTAAAAAAATGAAATGGCAGTAAAAAAATGAAATGGCAGTAAAAAAATAAAATGTTCCTTTGAGGAGGAACAAAAAACACTTCAACCAACTTACCCAACCCAGTGAGGATGAGCAAAATGTTCCTCCATGCAAAAATTTCCCAAAACAACAAAAGAAGAATGAAAATCGCCATGGGTGACTTATACTGAAGCTTAGCCATAATTTAGTGTCCCTAATTGCAATTTCTTTACTGCTGCTTGAATACTGCCAGTTTATCTTTCTTACTGCCATTTTATTTTTCTACTACCAATTTATTTTTGTTTTGAGAAATTCTACTGGAAAAATATATTTTTTACTGCCCAAACAAATTGTAGTGAATAAAATATAGCCCGGAGGTGGGCCCTGGCAGCACGAGCCTCATACCAAGTTTCATGAAAATCGGTCCATTAGTGCAAAAGTTGTTAGTAGGGGACAAATACACATACATTTCCTTTGGAAGCCAGCCTAAAAAGGAGCGTTAATAAGACGTAAACGTAAAGTGTTTACAATAGTCGCCAGTAGGTGGTGTGGTGGTGGCAGATAAAAAATTAGTTTTTAAGATATCTCTTAAACATTGTATTATATGGGAAAATGTTCTGAACAAATGCCATACAAAATTAAAATTCCTACAAATTTTACTCCAGTACTGTTTACATTCATCAAATACTAAAGGAAATATTTCAAATAAATGTTTCAAACAAACGTTATAGAGAATAATATTATCTATGAAGTTTATAATAAACAACATTTACATTTTTGAAGATTTAAAAGTTATTTGCCAAAAATCAAAATATGACTTGAGTAAACATCCACTTTTCCTTAAGCGATTGTTGCCAAAACCTAATCACCTCCTCATTATTAGTACTCTTTCTGAATTTGGTATTGATACAAGTGTAAGTTTTTGAGTTCGAGTGCCCACAAAATCCTATCACATTACAGACACACACAGACATCATCGAGAAAACAGTCAAAACGAGTTCAGGGGACCTTAAAACATGTATTTCCATTGAAATCTCAAATTTGATTTTTATCATGAAAACAATACTTCATACCCATTTGTCCTCTATACTTCATATATGGAGAAAGTAATAATGCTTAAATTTGTAATAATAGAACAAAACTTTTAATGCTACCTCACAAAATTTTGTGCATAATTTATTTTTTTCACAGATTGTTTACAAATAATCAGTTTCACAAAATGGAACTTAGCCTTATTGATAATGGTTCAAATGGCATTTCTTAATTTCTTGACTATAGAAATTCATGTCTTACAATTAGAGCAAGGTGGACAACTTAAGGCCCATGGGCCATGTGTGGCCCCTGAGAAAGTTTTGTTGCTCTTGAAGCTATGATGAAAAAGCAACCTGGCAAATTTTAACATAAAGTCATATTTTTTAAGTGCAAATTATAATAATAAAACATCTAATATTGAAATTTTAACTCTAAAAACCTAATTTGGACTTGTTTTTCACCCATATGACACCTTAGAACAGAGATAAGCAATGAGGCGACCGCAGGTGCCATGATGCCCATGAGAAATTTATCTGTCGCCCGCTGACCAAAAAGAGTATATTAGTTAAACAGACAAAGAAAATTCTCTGTCAATAAGTTGTGTTACAAAATGGAGAAGAAACTCGGGAACCAAAAGGTTACAACAATAACTTGAGCCAAATTCTATTTCAATTACGAAGTAGCCAACTTCCGGGCCTGGACATAGGAACAAAAGGATTGGGAACATACATTGTTGAATAACAACATTGTGATCAATAATGGCATTCATTCCAAACTAACTCCTCTCCTCACATCCCTACCCTGCTTTAGTATAAATACAACCTACCAGACCCTCATTCTTCACTTGCGAGTGTGAAACTGAACTATTATCTTTACCTTTCCTTTGCTCTTGGTTTGTTCTGGAGTTCTGTTCTCCGTCTTGTAACACAACATGGCACAAGTTAATATTGTAATTTGTTTATTTCAGAGTTCTATTCTCCATATTGTAATACAGCTTGGCACAAATAAATATTGTAATTTGTACGTTCCGGAGTTCTGTTCTCTGTCTTGTAATACAACTTGGCACAAATTAATATTGTAATATTTTGGTTTTGGAGTTCTATTCTCCATCTTATAACACAACTCGGGACAAGTTAATATTGTAATTTGTTTGTTTTTCAGAGTTCTGTTCTCTGTCTTTTTATAATATTTGTTGTGCAAATTTTATTCCCATGACAAGTAATAAGAGGCAAAGGACATTATTTCAATGTTGATTGGGAAGAACAATTTTGTTTCACTGATTATAAAGAAAAGTGTGTATGTTCTTATGTAATGTTAGTGTCGCACTTCCAAAGAAAAGTAATGTTGAAAGACACTTTACTACGGTCCACGGAAATTTTAATACTAGTTTTCCAATAAACTCTGAGATCAGAAAAAAAATTTCTGATATGAAATTTAGTTTAACTAAACAACAAAATATTTTTACTAGACCAGTGCAGAACAGAAATAGACTCATACCATAGCCTTCTGATATTGGATACAGCCAGGTATCTACATAAATTAAGAAAATAAAAAGGGGCATTATTAAGATGTAACTAAGCGTCAATTGTTAACAATAGTCGCCAGTAGGTGGTGGCAGCTAAAAAATTAGTTTTTAAAATATCTCTTAATGCATTAATATGTGAAAATGTTTCAAACAAAGGATGTAGAAAATTAAATCTCCTACAACATTTATTCCAATATATTTTTACATTAATTTAATATTTTTTAAAATCTGATGTGACCACCACATGACTTTCTCCATATCTGTAATATTTATAAAAATTCCAAATAGGCTACATAATAATATATATTTTAAGAAACTGCGAGAAAATTTTAGACTTGACAAAAAACAGAAATAAACTCAAACCATAGCCTTCTGATATTGGATATAACCGCAAAGCTCCAACAATTAAGAAAAGAAAAAGGAGCATTACTAAGATGTAACTAAGCGTCAATTGTTAACAATAGTCATCAGTAGGTGGCATGGTTGTGGCAGCTAAAAATATAAGATATCTCTTAAACAATACATTATATGGGAAAATGTTTCAAACAAAGATTGTAGAAAATTAAATTTTCCACAACTTTTATTCCAGTACATTTTTACATATATCAAATATTAAAGTAAATATTTTAAAATAACAAATAAGTTACAAGAGTAAAGCCCACTTCTGGTTGGCCGATTTTTACCAGAAACTAATCAGTTCTAATGACTTTTATAAAAATGCTAAATATAAAATTTTGTGTTGATCTGATTAATAGTTTTTGAGTTCGAGCACCCACAAAAAGCTATCATACAGACAGACAGGCACACAGACATCATCGAGAAAATAGTCAAAACTTGTTCAGGGGACCTTAAAACATGTATTTCCATTGAAATCTCGAAGTCGATTTTTTTCATGAAAACAATACTTTCCCCTACGTATATGGAGAAAGTAAAAATGGATGTGACTAGAGGAAACATCCACTTCTGGTTGGCAAATCTTTACCAAAAACTAATCAGTTCTTGTGAGGGTCATAAAAATGTTAAATATAACATTTCACGTTGACCTGATTAATAGTTTTTGAGTTAGAGCACCCACAAAAAACTGTCATATACACACATTCACATAAACAGACAAACATCATCGAGAAAATTGTCAAAATGTGTTCAAGGGAACTCAAAATTTGTAAAATCTCAAAATCGATTTTTTTTCATGAAATCAATACTTTCCCCTATACTACGTATGGAGAAAGTAAAAAGAGCAACAATCACCTCATTTAAAATTTTGCATTTGTTGGCTAAGAGAAAATCACTTTTGAAGATGGTATAATTGTAAAAGAAGCCATTGTGACAGCTGCTGACTCACTTTTCAAAGATTTTGAAAATAAAAATGATATCATTTCAGCGATAAACACAACAAAACAACAGAACAGTTTCAAGAAGAATTGAAGTTATTGCAACCAATATGGAGTCAGAGTTAGTTAGTGATTTACAAAAATGTATTTTCTTCTCATTGCAACTAGATGAGTTGAGAGATATCAGACACTTCTCAATTAACCATTGTTGTGAAGATAGTGTTTAATGATTTTTCTGCCAAGGAAGAAATCCTTAAAGTTCTACCATTAAAAAGAAGAACAAGGGGTGAAGATATTTTTGCAATCTTCAAAAAATATGTCCAAGAAAGTAATATACCATTACAAAAGTTGATCACTATTGCTAAAGATGGTGCTCCTGCAATTAAAGGGTGTAAAAATGGGTTTATTGCACTACGTAAAGATTCTGTATTTCCGAAAATTGTTTCCTATCATTGCATTATACATCAGGAAATATTGTGAGTGAAAGTTTTTAGTTTTCAACATGTTATGAAAACTGTAACAAAAATAGTAAATTCCATAAGAGCCATAGCAATGCAACACCATTTGTTTAAATTGCTTTTACAAAATGAAGAAGCAGAATTTGGTGATCTCATTTTACATTCTAAAGGGAGATGGCTCAACAAGGGGAAAATTCTTGTGAGATTTCTAAATTTGATAAAGGAGAATTTCTTTCATCAAAGAATGAATATTATGCACAGTTAGATGACAAAGCTTGGTTGATCGATTTCGGCTTTCTTACTGGAATAGGTAACTGTAAAATTGAACGAACTGAATTTAGAAATGCCGGGAAAAATCATCATATTGCTAAAATGATAAGTGCAGTAAATGCATTCAATGGTAAATTATCACTATGGAAGTCTCATCTAGCGAGAAATTCACTATCACATTTCCCGAATTTAAAAAATATTATTGAAAATCTGACGGATAAAAGTGTCACTGTTACACCATTTGCTCAACACATTGAAATGCTCCTGGAAGAATTTAATTCTAGGTTCCATCTGTTTTCTGAATTGGAACCAATTGTGACATTCTTGGTTAATCCATTCACTTTTATGGATATGCCAGTTACTATTGCAGCTTACTTTAGCATCATATAAAACCGAAGACTTAGAATTGGAAATAATAAATATGCAAAATGATATTATTTTAAAATCATATCAGAATGATGAAAACTTTTGGAATTTAGTTGAGGAAAATAGATATCCTTCATTAAGAAAATGTGCCCTAATAATGTATTCCTACTTTGCTTAAACACAGAGCTAGCTAATTTTGTGCCCAAGACAAGAATATAAAATTGCATCCCCCCATATATTTTCATAGTTATATTGTTAAAAAAGGAAAATACGTAAATAACAAGAATAATAATAACACAACATTCATTTATTATAGTCATGAGATTTCAATACACAATCAACTAATGCATATGTGGATGTGCATTTAACATACTATTTAAAAAATCACAAAATTAAACCAATTACAATTGCATTTTCATGCTTTTAATGAGGCAAATTCACCAATAATTACATCATACTTAATATTATTTGCTACCTTGTGTTCTATTGACAAGATGGACATGTTTGTTAACCTCGCCTGACCCGTGGATGCTTGAAGGTTGTTTTTAATTATTTTAAGCTTACTGTAACTTCTTCTGCAAGTAGCCACAGTTACTGGCAAGCAGAGAAATATTCAAAAAGCAATTTATAAATTTGAATAAGATTTTGCCAGTTTATATTCATGAATTAACTGGAGAAGGTCCAAACTAGTTGCAGATGAAACGTTTAGAAACAATGCTAACGCCTGATGTTTAAAACTTTGAATCTCTAATAAAATTTCTGAGGCATTCAAATCACTGTCATATTTAAGACTTAAATTCACTGCTGCTTTTTGAAGATTAGCAGTATCCATTCTAACAAATGAATCGCCCGAATGAAAATCAAAATCATAAGGTATCTCATTTAAAGATTCATATCTCCAGTTTTACTCAAATATTATGCTGTCAAATAGGGCTTTTATTTGTATTTTGAACGATTGTTCAGCTGATAAATTACAACTTTCATCTTCTGACTCATAAAGCTGCTGTATTTTAATTTTTTGCTTTCTGGATTCCATAAATTCTGCTGGTATTTTTATATTTTCAGCCGTATTTTTACATTCAGTAAAAATATTTACCATATCGCTATCACTTCCACGAATCTCTTGTTAAGTACTATTTTGTAATCTGTAGATCATCTTAGAAGCCTGACGAACAGTAATGCCTTTTTCTTGTAGGGCTTTATTCACTTTGGCAATATGAGTTAGAATATTATGCTAGACAGATAATGTTCACAAAAACTCATAATTAATTTTTTTAATAAGGCTATTAGTTGTTGAAATTGTTTCTGCACATTTTGATGCAACAGCAACATTTTTTAAGGCCTTGGTAACTTCTGAAATCTGTGAATTTAAGGCTACAACTGAATTTGCTTTTGATAACCATCTAGTGGGGTGTTTTGGGGTGGGATGCGATTATATAGCCTCTCCCACTCAAATGTCAACCTCACAACCTTTCAAATAGATTATATTTTAGTAAAAAGAAGATATAAGAACCAGGTAAAATCGTGTTATAGTTACCCAGGTCCAGATGTAGACAGTGACCACAAGCTAGTCATGGCAAAATGCAATATTAGGTTTAAGAAAATAAAGAGAACAGTTAAAAAGAACTGGCATCTACAGGGACTGAAAGAGTTACCAACGGCTAAGAATTACCAAGAAAAAACAAATGAGTTGATGAGAAATTATGAAGGACAACTTAGTTGGGAGGAATTTAAAAAAGGGGTTATTAAAGCTACAGAGGAAGTTATTGGAAAGAGAAAATTGGAGCCTAGAAAACCTTGGATGACTGAGGAGATACTGATTTTAATTGAAGAAAGGAACAAGTTGAGGAAGAATGGAAATGATGAAACTTATAAAAAAGTTAAGAATGAGATTATTAACAAATGCAGAGAAGAAAAAGAGAGATGGACCAAAGAGATAGTGAAGGAAATTGAGGAAGATACAAAGGGAGGAAGGCAAGACAAAGCATACTTCAAAATTAAAACTCTCCAGTACAAACCAAGAACTAAATCGGCAATAGTTAAGGATAAGGAAGGAAATATGTTATGGGAAAATGAAAAAGTATGTGCTCGGTGGAAAGAATACATAGAAGAATTATATAGTGGAAGAGATGTTGGAGATGGATGTAGATTTATTGAAAATGAAGAGGAAATAAGAAATGACGAGCTAGGCCCAACAATAACCAAAGAAGAGTTTTATAAAGCTATTAATAATCTTAATTCAGGCAAGGCAACAGGTGTTGATGGTATACCTGCAGAACTTTTGAAGAACTTAGGGGAGGAAGCAAAAGAACATTTCTTTAAAATTATAAAAGATTGTTACGAAAAAGGAAAATTACCTGATGACTTTATAAAAAGTAAAACTATAAGTTTACCAAAGAAGGGGAATGCAGTGGAGTGCAGTAACTACAGAACAATTTCACTACTTTCGCACGCCTCAAAAGTTTTAATTTATATCGTGAAAAACAGAATAAAAAGGAAAATAGAACATTATATTAGTGAAGATCAATTTGGATTTAGAAGTGGGAGAGGAACGAGAGAAGCTATATTAGCCCTCAGGGTGATAATGGAAAGATGTTTAGAAATGAACAGGACATTATATTTAACGTTTATTGATTTGGAGAAGGCCTTTGATACAGTTAATTGGGAACTGTTGTTTAAGACTATGAAAAAATAGGTATTGATTGGAGGGACAGAAGATTAATTTTTAAGCTTTATCAAAATCAAACTACAAGAATAAATATAAATGGATTAGAGAGTGAAGCAAAGATAAGGAAAGGAGTAAGACAAGGATGTCCGCTATCTCCATATTTGTTTAATATGTTCATTGAAGAAAGTATAGAAGTTATGAAGGAAAAGACAAAAGGCATAAAAATAAATGGAGTTAGAATACACTGCATTAGATTTGCAGATGACATTGTAATATTCAGCGATTCAAAAAGAGAAATGAATAAAATGCTGAAAGTATTATCGGACACGTTAAAACAGTGGGAATTAAAGATAAATATCAAGAAAACCAAATTGATGGTTATAGGCAAAAGTAATGCAGGGACAATATCAAAGATCAAAATAGACAATCAGGAAATTGAGCAGGTGAAGCAGTTTTGCTACCTAGGTAGTACAATTACTGAAGATAATAGATGTGTACAGGAAGTGAAAAGAAGAATAGCACTTGCAAAGCAAGCTTTTCAATGCAAAAGGAGCCTACTGACAAGCAGTCACATGAATTTGGAAGTAAGGAAATCCTTTGCAAAAGCTTTTGTCTGGAGTACCATACTTTATGGTAGTGAAAGTTGGACGTTAGGAAAGAGGGAGAGGTCCCGTCTGGAAGCGACAGAAATGTGGATATGGAGAAGATTGATAAAGACAAGTTGGACAGAGAGAAAGACAAACCTTGAAGTTTTGGAAGAAGTAAAAGAAGAAAGGAAACTGATCAGAGGAATGGAAGAAAGGAAGGCAAAATTTTTAGGCCATGTGATTAGACATAATGGATTAATTGTGAACATCTTGGAGGGGAAACTTTTAGGGAAGAAAGGAAGAGGCAGACCAAGAAAGAAATACCTAGATGACGTGGAGTCAGTGATGGGAGTTGAGAAGTACGAGATGTTGAAGAGAATGGCAGAGGACAGGAGTTCATGGTTGCAGCGACAAGGCTTAGCCTTTAGATGAAGAAGAAGAACCATCTAGTATCAGCATGACCTTTTAGTGATACTTTAAATATACCCATTAAAATATCCCAGCTAGTGGTAGAATTAGAAAAAATGTGTATGTTTTTTGTACGGTGCCAAAGAATGAAATCATAGAAGAATTTACAGAAGCCGCTCATACTCAAACCAAATTGTGACTATGGGCTGAACATAGTGCAAAGTTTGCAAATCTATTTTTTTTTGTAAAATGACAGCTTTGACACATCTGTGCATGCCTGACATATTTGCTCCATTCTCATACCCTTGGCCTCTCACATTTTGAATACCAATCCCATCCTTTTCGAACTTCTTTATTATTTCTTCGGCTAATCTACTTCCTGTTTTTTCCTTGGTTTCAATTAAGTCTATGAGACTTTCTTCTATAGATACAATTCCATTGTCAATTCTCACAATCTGAGACATTAGTTCATGATGAGATATGTCTGGTGTGCAGTCCAGAAGCATAGAATAATATTTTGCTTTTTTATTTTGGATATAATTTCATTACGAACATGGTTTGCTAGTAGACCAATAAATTCATTTTGTATAGCCAGTGAAAAATGGCTCACTGAAACTTTTTTGTGAGTTATGATATGCTGTTTTAGTTCAACATCATAATGACTTATAAGTTCCAATAGATTAAATAAATAATCCCGAATTAGGATTTTCTATGATGCTATACGATCCTCTAAGTGGTAAATTATTTTTGGCACAAACCATCACAGCATCAAGAATTATTTTCAGACTATGTCTTCATTTTTGTTTATCAGCTTCAATAGTTTTTTATAGTGCATCATAGATATATTCTCCACTCAATAATCTTTTTTGTAGAGATTTCCATTTACAGAAATTTTCATGATAATTGGTTGAATTTTCATGTTCTACAACACAGTATAAATTTTTCCAATCATTAAATCCTGTTTTCTGATTTGCAATATTTGATTTGGAAAAGCACTGTTTGATTAATATGGATATGCATGGAAAACAAAAAAATGGACTTACTAGTTTCAGAGTAAATAAGCTAGTTGCGCTCTATGGTTTCACCATTAGAAAGTGTTTTAAAAAAGCAGTCCCCTGAAAATGGTGGATCGTTAAATTCATTTGCATTGCAGTTGAATTTTGTTTCCGATTGCAGCCATTCTTAATGTTAACAACCATAATCGGTGACAAAGTTGAGACCTCAAGATCAATGTGTTGGTCAATCTCAGTAATGGTATTAACAATGAGTGCTTTAGTCATGATATCGAAGGTGTCGAATTTCAGATCATTGTCAGTAATCAATAATGAAGTTGTAATGTCAAGATCCAATTACTAGTCGATAGTAACAATTAATGCTGAAGTTGTATGATAATTGTCATTGTCACTATTAGACACCGGTGCCCAGCTTATGACAATACAAAGCAACAATGAATGGCCACTATTCTTGGAGAGAGCGGAAAGAGCTGGCAGGCCTATATCTCCCGTTGGCCTCAGATTAACATATACCACGCCTTGTGATGATCACAACGACCATACACAATATCACGTGAAGTTTGAAATTGCAACGCTCGGCTCAAATTGGTTTTATAAAAATGCACCCTTTTCTTCATGGAGTGCTAGGGATAAAAGATGTATAATAATTTTTTATATATTTTTTGTGTGTCCCTTAGCTTTGAACCCAAGGCAAGTGCCTCACTTCCCTCACCCTTGTTATTGCTCTGCTTCAACATACTCTTGCGAATCCCCTTTTACAAGAATGAAATATTTGAAATTCAAGTATCGATCCAGGTTCACCGATTACAATTTAGACAACTGTTTAATAACAGGAAACTCGAGTTAAGTGCCAAATTACAGCAAGTTGGCTAAAGATTTAGAGTGCCAAGTTTCACAGTGATTTATTTATCATATTTAATTTATAATAAATTTTAATTTAATTGCATACTAGATGTCACTTATAATCTTACAAGTGTCCGTTTTCTCTCTCTGTCCAATTTATTCCACCTTACCGTATCCATCCCTTCATTGTATTAAAAAATATTGGCACATACAGGTGTATGTTAATCTCGGGGCACTTAGGGCACGTGCTCTGGGCCCCATGGTTTAAGGAGCCCTGTGCTCTAGAGAAGAGATTCTGCAGATAGAAAATTATAATAATAGATTTTGTGTTATTAAATAGTTGATCTTAAATCCTATTATTGATAAAATTCTAAAGTTTTACCATTTACACTGATTTTTTCCTTTAAAGTTTCAAAACTATTTTTTATGCATAATGTACAATATTATTGCCTTTTTTATATTTACATTGGATCAGAATTTTCCAAACAAGTTAACTGTCATTTGGCAACTCCGGGTATTGCCCATAGCGACAGACCCTATGGCAGCACCAAAGAATGTTAACCTAGATGCCAAATCATTTTTTATTTCCAGCATTTGTCAGTTGTTACTGTGAGGGTAAGCTGGAAGGTACGTGTATGTTGCACCCATAGTCTTTTTGCATCAATTATATGTGTCATGTCAGGATGTCATTCATGTGTGTTTTTTAGTGAATGACAAAATAAAAAATTAAGAAGGTTAATTCATATGGCCAAGGCTGGTGTAATAAAATATATTTTTATTTACATACAGTGATTTTCCGTATATGTATGTGATTAAAAGTTTTTGTGATATTATTTTGCATTTGTAAGCTATTTAGTTGAATTTTTTGTGTATTTGTATTTGATTCAATTGATTTTGAACTTTTTGGTTATGTATTTGGAAAAAGTTTCAAACTGTTGACATCAATCTTATCAGTTATCAATTCCTGAAAACATGTTATATATTTCAATCAATATCAGATCCAATCTCAGATGAAGCTTAGTTATCAAGATCCAGTTTAATTCATATGGCCAAGACTGGTGTAATAAAATACATTTTGTATTTACATACAGCGATTTTCCATATTTGCATATGATTAAAAGTTTTATGATATTATTTATCATCTACGCTCAGCATTGTTAGAGGAAAAACTCAGTGATTTAGCTGTGCTCAGCATCGAGTGGGACATAACAAAGAGACTCGATTTTGAAGACATTGTAATAGACTTTTCTAAAGAAAGATCTCGAAATAAATTCTTCCAAGCTTAAGTTAGCATAATTAATGCTGCATAATTATGTGCTTTTCATTTATATGATGGCAAGATAATCTGCCTTCTTTCTTTTGCTGATATTTCTTAAATATTAAAAAGTTGATTCTTTTTAATTAAAATTTTCAGGGCATTATTATCCTTAAACAGGCCAATGGAAAATTATTTTTATAATAAATTGCAATATCAATATATCATATTTCAATTGTTTGATACAATATCCTTGCATTTCTTCCTAATATCAATGTAGTTTTATGGTTGATTGGTTTCAATATATCAGAACCAATGGGTTGGGGGCCCTGCAATTCATCTGGTGCCCTGGGCCCTGCGGTAGCTTAACACGATCCTGGGCACATATCATCTGCTGTTGCTTAATGTGCCCTTCACATCTCCAGTCATTTAGATTGTGCCCTCATAGGTGAAAAGGTTGCTGACCTCTGCCTTAGAATCTATATGTAACTGCCAATTTAAACTAGAATACAGCCTGCTGAAACAGTAGCAACTCCTAACATGCCCTACTGAAGTTTTCACAACCACTGATAAGGCCTGCCATACAGAAAAGGTTGTCCACCCGTTTTAGAGTTTTGGTTGAATGTGAATTTGAAATAATAACAATAAATGAAATGTTAACTAAATGTTCTTTTATATGTATTTGCAATTTCAATTTAGGTAACTTTTTATATTTATTGGAAAACTTACAAGTCCTTTCAGCAATGATAAATTGAATATCTATTGAAAGCTCCTATTCAATAACTTTCCAATAAACATACAACTTAGAAATTCTAGGAATAATAAGTTTTTTATCATTAGACATATATTTTAGATATATTTTTTCCAGAATTTGGTGTCTTTGTGAAATGATATTCAATATATTCTAGATTGCATGCATTATGACCCTAAAGGATCCCAGTGTAACTGCTCATTTTACATACTACCGGTTTGACTTCTAATATACATTGTGAATCAATTATTATTGTTTATAGATTTAATTGATAAAATATACAAAGAAAATATTTCTATTTCAATATGAAATTTTGAAAAAATGAGTTAGATGTCTTAATTTTATTTTACTTTGATTTCCTAAAGCTGATTTTCTATCTAAGCATTTTTCTTTATTCTTACCTGTTTTATGTTAGATATTACCATGGATATAAGCAAGGTGATCAGGGAAGTGAACGAGATAACTCAGGAACTAAAACGCTTGCAGAGCTAGAAAATCAAAGAAATAATGAACAAAGGGTGAGTTCAACTGTTCTATTTTTATAGAGTTTAATAGATCCCGTTCTAAAGAAAAGTTATTTGTAAATTAAAATCTGGTTCCTTAAAAATGAAAAAAATACTCCAGGCATGGTGTGCATTTGAGTGAATCTTGAACTTCACATGGATTAAATATCTTCAGGAACATTAATAAATTAATAAAATTAATTATAAATATTTTAGGCTTGATTTGGCTCCCTCTAGTATTTTCTTACCTGCTTCTGTATCTAGATATAATCGAAATTCCCTACAACTCCTTGGAAAGTTTTGCTCAATCATAAGTTCAGCTTCTAAATTGGATAGCAATAGTTTGTTCTGTCTTTCTCCATGCAACAGCCATCAAACTAAATATTCTTTCTATCGCTGCATTTGTATGTGGTAATGATGAAACAAAGGTGACAACTTTTAACAATTCATTAGTATCTATATTTAATTTTTTAAATTCAACTCATTTCTCTGCGATTGTTTTTTTTATTTAAACATGATTATATTATATATTCCAATTACAATTTTGAGTCTTGAACAATTTTGTTTAAAAAGCGGAACATTCGAAAGATAAGTCAGGATGCGGAAAACATATTAACAAGTCTGGCAACCCTACACCAAATGAATCCCACCTTGAGTAAAAGGTATGCAGTTATGCCATTGACACCACATACTACAAATGAAATTGAAACATCATCCTCAATATTGAATGATTTGAATTACTGTAGAGAGAAATTCTTAGTTTAGCTTAGGGCTCCATAATTCTATAAGTCTAAAGTGTGGAAGACTCATTTTTAGATGAGAAGGAAAAATATTTTATTCTATTTCAAATGTGTTTTAAAAGAATCCTATGTTTATGAGTATGCTTGCTTGCCTGATATCTTCTACTATATATCCATTAACATTTAGAAGTGCTGGTATTTATGTAAAAAGAGTGTAATTAATTGTTGGCATTCCTTTGCAGCAGCAAGTCATTGGCTATTGCCAGGATAGGGTGATAGATCCTCGGGAGCAATCAATATCTAGCCATCAGCATCAGTTGTACTCCCCATCCCCGGGAAGAAAAGGAGAATCATCTTTGAGTGGACAGAAAGGCAGCGATTGTACCTCAGGTTTCTTTAAATAACTTTCTTGTCTGGTTCTACATAATTTCAGTACTGGACACAATTCTCCCAACTGAGATAAACTTTAATGACCTCCTGTGTGTGCACACAGCCTATATAGCCATAGATGGGCAGAGGTGTAACTGGGTTTCTAAGGGTCCACGTCCAGCCTAGTTAGAAGGCTTCTCCCATACACTTACCACTCTGTAACTGTAGCTTCTCAACCCCACTTGCAGCAGAAAATAGGTTAAATAAATGACTGACAGGTGTTCAAAATAAACTATTTTCAAGAATAACAGAAAGAGAGTTGAATAAAAGCAGATTATTGAGACACAAGAAAATAAATGGTGCAATATACATTGCACAAACCTTCTCATATACATATATACGTTTGATCAACTGTGTACGCTTATACAAGAAAAACATGTATAAATCAAAGTATATTTTAATACCGCTGGACGATATATAGTAATTTTTTGGGACATATGGCTTAGTTAGTACTATTTATGACAGCCAGGATGATTGGATGGATTTTAATCAAAATCCTTATAGCCATTTTTGAGTCAAACGAATTTTCTTTTAAAATATCCAAGAATAAAGTACCCTTAATTATTGCACGATATTGTTCATCTCTTCAATGTCTATTATGAATGACATTATCCATAAATATGAGATATAATTTGATTTAGTTTGTCTAGGATTTATTAAGATTTTGAGTGGATCATGGTGGAGGCGTAACATCATATGGCTTAGGTAAGGTAACTTAGCAAACATTGTAATGTCACTGGATGCCATATAGTGATTTTTTGAGACATATGACTTACACAGTATTATTTGTGACATCAGGCTCTATCAGTGGATTGATTTTAATCTAATTCCTTAGAGCCATTTTTGAGTAAATAACATTTTTCTAAAAATCATCAAGGATAAACTACCCTTTATTTTTGTGCAATATCATTTTTATCAAAAAAGGGTCTGCAAATGATGATATATTGCATAAATATAAGATATCATTTGATTTTATATATGTTTGGGCCCTAGAACCACGAATAGACTGATAGACAGACAGCATGGTGAAAACCAGTTTTATGGACTCAGAGACACCTAAAATGTGTATTTCCATGAAAATCTCAGTTGAATTTTTTCTCAATTACAATACTAAAAATGGAACAGAAAAACAAACCTTTTTGCCTTCTGCATTTCTTTCTTAGCAAAACTAGGCATTATTTTATTCATATCTGAGAGAAGGAAATATAGGCTAACACAGAAGTTTTGTTTTCTTTGCGGCAATTTTGGAATTTTTAAATAGTGGTGCTAAGTAATTTTAATTTAAGGTGTAATAATTGCATATTAAAATTTCATTTAAAATACATGGCATAGGTGTAGACACATTGGGCCTGGACCAGGGCCAGTTTTAAGCATGGCGGCTAAGAGGCTATCCTTGGAGATTTCATTTAATTGAAACTGAATCTTCCTCAGAGTTTTTAATATTTAGAGGGTGGCCAAATCATTCCTAGTCCATGTTCACAAAAATTGTTGTGCTGGTCCTGGCCTAGATCCTTAAGACTGCAGCAGCACCTCTTTGCACCATAATAGTTATGCCCCTGTAAAGAAATTAAATCAAATAAATAATAATAATAAAACCAGTGCTGAATGAAACTCTACATACATATGTTACCACTTAAAAACTCACACAACAGATTCCCGTCTTTAACCACTCATCTGGGTATTTAATTTTTCGAAACTGAAGGTGGGCATTTAACCCTCCAGTACGGTCGTCTACTTTACAAACAAGATTCAGGTCGCTGGGTGTCGGACACCCAGCATATTTTTTCTTTGTTTTTAATGAGCGTCTCTTATTTTTAACTAAATTTTACTTGATGTCTAATTTTAATATTTATATTAAACACATGACATTATTATTTTTGATATTTTATTAAACTGTGTAAAAAATATGTGATGCATCCACGTCAATCATCTGAACTCTCTAAAATCTCCATTCGGGCAGATATTTTGTTCTGGCAATTATCACAATAAATATTTGAATGTTTCTGACATACGTGAATATCACAGAATAACACATAGACTTAGACTCTCGCAGGGGACTCTGAGAGCACGGCTAATGGAGAGACAAAGTTTGTCACACCAGTACGGTCGGTGGGTGTCCGACACCCAGAGCTCCAAAAAATGTATTTTTTCCCTACAGAAAAAATTAAATCATGCTAATATTCCTTTCAATATACTCTAAATGCCTAAAAGGCAGCTACTATAGATTTGAATATAACAATGTGGACGAATTGAAAAGTATTGGATTTCTAAAACACTCCAGGTGTTAAACACCCAGGCAACCGTACTCGAGGGTTAAATTGCAATTGAGGTGAATCAAATCACAAATCAATTTAAAAATACGTTAGTTATTCAGTATTTGAGTTGTCTATTCTTAAAATTTATGTCTTAAACTATTTTTACCACAAGACATGAATTAAAATGTTAATATATATTTATTATTACAATAAAAATTTAATTTGTCAATAATATTTAATGAACACAAATTCCTAAAATATCGTATAAAGACATTAAAAATGTACACAATTACTAAGTGATTAAAAAATAAAAAATAATATTATAAATAGCATATAAATGTTGTTAATTTTAAAATTAG
Source organism: Tanypteryx hageni (assembly GCA_028673005.1). NCBI lineage: Eukaryota > Metazoa > Arthropoda > Insecta > Odonata > Petaluridae > Tanypteryx > Tanypteryx hageni. The sequence continues at coordinate 80,850,373 of CM054112.1, forward strand.
GGTAACGGAAATGCAACCCGCAAAGCAAAGTCAGGGTCTAAATACGAGAAGTGTATCTTTTCCAAATAAAGAAGTGAAGCCCATTACTGCCGAGATGGTAAACTAAAAGGATACAGCTAGTTGCCAGAGAAGCTGCACGACAGAATATTACAGCATACCCATAGCAAAGAGCCGAGAAAACAGCATAACATATATATATATATATATATATATATATATACACGGCATACCCGGATGAGTGGTTAAGGGACATCAGCAGTCTTTGATTCCTTTTTTATGTAACTAGATGGGTATTTTTATTTGAGAACATAGAGGTAATTGGTATTGATTGTAAATGTAACTGAATCTGTCATAGGTTTAACATACATTGCTAAGGCATTTTTCTCTTAGCAATGCACAGTTGTGTACTTGGTTCTAAGCAGAGAGATGGAAAAAAATTCAATTAAAAACCCCTCTGGGACTTTGTTGCAACCCTCTGTGTATATAGGTATATAATTACCAGTTGCAGAAAAATAATAAAATAACCAATTTGAGATTTGGCCACCTCTTATATCAAGCCCTGGGAAGCTGCCTAGTTAGCGTGAACCTGTGTTTTGCACTGCATAATTTTCACATCTTAAGGCAAGTAGATATTCGAGCCATTCATGCATTCTTGAGACAATGGGTGAAGTGAATATAAATTAAGCAAATGCTTAAAGTAAGCAGTAGAAGCAAATGCATTTGCTAAAAGCATAAGCAAATGCTAAAAGCATTTGCTTCATTTTGAGTGAATAAAAGTTTGCTTTTGCTTATAAGCATTTGCTACTCAGTTTTAAGCAAATGCTTAAATTTTACAGGAAAAAGCACTTTACAATTCTTCCCTCACTTGTTTTTGTTTACATGTAAAGTATTAGTTGTATGTCAAACTAACAACAAATATATTGGGTAATATTTTTAAAAATGTTAATTAATTGTTTTTCTTTAACTATTTCTTTTATAACTGAATTTGATAGTATCACAAATCATGGATATATTTTTATTCAATTAGTTACATTTAAAGCAAATAGCACATGCATTTATTACAGGAATTGGAGGGCCTATTGATATTCTCCAAGAAACAGTTTTGACATAAACTTCACATTTTCTTCAGAGAAACGATATAGATTTTTATAACCGTTGGTTATTGAAACTTGTCTAATCTCTTGTTTTTTTTTAACTTTTCATGTCACCATAAACTCTGCCATATCAATTTATATTTAGGTCAATTATCATGAAAATAGAGTACCTCAAAATATCTTAGGAAGCCCTTTACCTCACTTAAAAAAATATAAGCATATGCTTAAAGCATTAAGCATAAGCTCGGTTTTATTCACACAATTTTAAGGAAATGCTTAAGAAAAATCATAAAAATAAGCAAATGCTTATTCTTTCTAGCAAAAGCGAGTGCTATTTTTTATTCACCCCAAATCAAGCATTTGCTTAGAAAATGATAGAAATCTTAATCATAAGCATTTGCTTATTTTTTATTCACTCAACCTGATGTGCTACTTTTCAGGCCAAGATTACGAAATATGCCCGTACGCAACTTTCAGTCTTCCTGGAGGAGGGACTGGGGGTAGAGATGCAAAGGGACAAATCGGACCTGGGACAGGTGCAATGGACTACTCGATGAAGTTCCATACTTTTGGAAACCAAGAATGCTATGCAGGGCAACCTCCCTCTCCATCAATGGTATCTTCTGATGTAAAGTCAGATAAGAAGCTCAACTGTCCAAGGGCAAGAAGAAAGTCAAATGTGGGATCCCAGGGATTAGGACACACAGGAGATACTGGTAGTGGAACCTCAAAGAGTCCACCTGATGGGCTTAATCTAGGTGAGATGGAACTGAGCAATTTCTTGTTCAGTTTACGATGTTATGTACAGAAAATCTTTAAAAACGACTTTTTAAATTACCTTCAATTTGGGCTCTTAAAACATGATCATTTATTTTTCAGTTATTTTGCATCAAACATTTAAATCAGACATACTTAACAAATATTTAGTGGTTTAATAACTTCATCATGACCAACACCCATGTGAACAAAGTTTGGGCATCACTCTCGTTGCCTCATGATCTGTTAAGCCCTCATCAAGTTGCATTCCTGACCTAAGTCTTATAGCAGCAGTGAAGTTACCATATTATTATTATTATCATTTATTAGTGTTCAATTAGTCAAAAACATGACATAGAAACTTGTCAAGGACAAAAACAAACTAAATTTAACAATTCACATAAAATTGATATAGTGCGTAGTTTTAAACAGAAATTATCATTTAAAAATTCATTAATAAAATAATAACTTTTTCATAGTAATAGTGGCTTCAATCTATTTTTAAAGATAGTGGAGGAATTTTATACAATTGCAAACATAGCGAAAGAGAATAACCATTTAAATGGACATTCTCCCTTCCAAACTTCAAATAATTTTGAACTGTGGTATTCATAGGAAATATAGAAGGATTATTTTTTACAAATATTGTACAATTAAGAATATACACACAGGGTAAAGTAAGAATTTTCAAAACAGTGAAAATTGGTTTACCAGGGGTCCTACTATGCACATCAACCATAGATTTGAGAGATTTTTAGCATACTTTCCAGAATGGAAATAGGCTTATAGTTTTGTTGTTGTGTCCGTTTGTCTGCCCCCCCCCCCCCCTATTAACTTTTGAACCAGCAGACCGATTTTCATGATACTTGGTGGAAATCTCTGGCTACTGGGGCTGAGCTCCCAAGGATAGTTTTTGTTGGGAAGATTGAAAGCCCCAGGTTTGATTCCAGGAGCTATCTTTCCCATTTTATTTACATGGAAAATCGGAAATCCATCATACAGAGTAATTTTCTGTTGAACATTAAAATCTTAGAATTGTAATATCAGAGTAGGATTTGTACTATTCTCTGAGGAAAAGAATGAGGATTCTAATTTTTATCATAGTATTTTGCGTAGTGATCATATTTCAATGAATTTTACATAAATACTGGCATTTTTGCAGTTTTTATCCCTCATTACAAGAGTGTTGCCATAGCAACTACTATTGTAGAACTCGGATTAGATATAGTCTAGTACATACATGCTTTATTTTTGCCACACAAATGCAGGTAATCAATTTCTTTTTTTATTCGAATGTATTTGTAATATTTTATAACACTAAATTATGAAATTTGGGAAAGTAGGTATCATAAGTTCCATTTGGATCATCTTGTTTTACATAGAGAATGCTTTAATAGCTGCACTAGAGTTGCTCCAAAAGATTATCCCATATGCTAAGTGGGAATGAATCTTGACATAATAAACCAATTTTAAAACTTCAATGGAAGTAATCCGAGTCAATTTTCTGATCATATAAATAGGTACCAGTAGCAATTTTACTTATACATCACCTTTTTGAACTTTGCGTTCTTGCGGTTCATGAATTTGCACTTTGCGACAAAATTTTTTATGACCATTACTTCTGTTTCACGCCGATTATTTGCATTTCGCATCATGTATTTGCAATGCCAACAACAGAACTCCATTTATTCTTTAGTTTCAAAGTTCAGTTTAAATTTGGCACCCTAGAAAAGGACTTATTATTATTATATTATATTTATAATGCTCATTAATAGCAGTTTTACATGTAAAAAAATGTGATAACTCTCGACTTCATTATTTTGTAGCTCATTTTGAACTTCACCACCAACGCCTCTATTTTCGAAGTGAAACTTGAGTTTAAAATTTAAAGAAATGCCATTTTGGAATGTAAGGTTTTAATTTTGAACGTCATTTAGGGAATTATTATTTTGTTTTGTTAGGTTTTCATTTTTATTTATTACGAATTTTTAATGTAAATCTAAGAATTGCTATCATCTTGTAATGTAAGATTTTCTGGCGCATGTATTGAATGCGATTACTAAATGAAATGTTAAGTCTTTAATGTTTCATTTTTACCTATTTTGAACAATTAAAATAAATTTTATCACTTTCTTAGCTAGATTTTGATTTTCTGTTACGCATTTTGAATTTAATTAATAAAAGAAATGTTACCACTTTTTAATGCTAGGGTTTCTTGCGACTTGGAAATGTTTGTTGCAGAACCCAAGAATACATCTGTGCATCACATACTCAATATTCCATTTCAGTAGTTCATCAATTTAAATTAAAGAATTTCCTTGAAATGAACAAATGAAGATCGAAAATCGCATGTGAAAATGCACTGGAGATCAATTGCACAAGGGCCAAAAGAAGTATAATCATTTTGTAATGATGGGTTACATTTTCTTTTATTTTCTCTCAAACTTCATTATTTATGATAAAAAAGTGAATTTTTTAGTTTGACTGGGAGCCGTACTCCCATAATAACATTGTCTTATGGGAAAATAGGACTTGCACTTTCTGAAATCAATTATTCGCAAAGTTCAAAAAGGTGGTGTAATATTATTTACATGGTAGGACCAGTCAAGGTCTTCACTAACATGTAGGCCCAAAAATTTTATAGAAGGGGAACACTGAATGATATTACTATTGGCCTTTAACAGAGGGCTATAATTAGGTGGTGATATTTTGTGGTGGAATTGGAGAAAGCAAATTTTTTTTTATCATCCACAGACAAATTGTTGAAATGACATCATTGAGACATTTTCATTGGTGTTATTAGTTGTATTAAGTAAGTCTGCTAGTTTTCCTTCCGAAGTTAAAGTGGAAGTATCATCAGCATACAGAAATACTTTACTATTATGCAGTGAATTAGGAAGGTCATTCACAAATAAAATGAACAAAAGGGGCCTCAATATTTATCCTTGTGGGACACCCCAGTTGACTCCAAGTATTTTAGATTTGGAAGTGCACATTCCCATTTATGTTAAATAGAACTATTTGTCAACAATTTGAAAGAAATGACATTATCCAAGTAAGGGAATTACCATTAATTCCCACACTAATTAATTTACTAAATAAAATACTATGATCAATTTTATCAAAAGCCTTAGTTATGTCAAAAAATGTACCAATAATGAGCTTCTGTTTATTCAATATTTGACATATATGGTGTATAAGTTATAAAGTGGCAGATATAGTGGACTGTCCCTCTCTAAAGCCCTATTGTGAATGATGTAACAAATAAAAATGTTGATTATGGAAAAGCTTTTCGAAGATTTTTGAGAATACAGATAAGAAAGAAATTGATCTGTAATTTTCAGAATCAGTGAGAGGTCCTTTTTAGGCTGGTTTCCAAAGAAAACATAGCCTTATGAGATGGTTCTGTGTGTGTATGTGTCCCCCACTAACAACTTTTGCACCAATGGACCGATTTTCATGAATTTGGTAGGAGGCTCGTGCTGCCAGGGCCAACCTCTGGGTTATATTTTATTTGGCAAAGATTGAAGTCCCGGGTTCGATTTCAGGAACGTTTTTCCATATTTGTTTTATGTAGGAAATCTGTAATCCATTGTGCAAAGATGTTTTCTTTAATATATTAAAATATCTTAAAATTGTGATATCGGAGCGAGGTTTGTACTGTTCTAAGGGGAACTAATATAGATTCTAATTCTTATCACCGAATTTTGATAATTCATTGCATTTTCTTTAATTTCTAGTAAAATAGAGTTTTTGTGTTCGAAATTGCTTTTTATCGGATTGTTGCCATGGAGAAAATTATTACCAAAATCGGCTTGAGTATAGATGAGTGAATAAATGGGTTATTTTCTTTTCCACTCAACTACCCTTCAGAAATGGACAGTTGATCCATACATATTAGCGTATAAACAGTAACGTTTATTAAATTCGTTTATTTAAAAATACATGCAAACTATAATGTCAGAAAGAGATTTTAACATTGCTTTTAGTAATTTAAACCTTATAATGCTCTATTAATTTGTTTTTCAACTTTTCTCCATCATTGATAAACTATGAATTACAAATGGTATGTATGGTATGAGAATTCCTTGGAATGTCCAACACATACTGAAACATTTCCTGTCAATATAAGTAATCCATTCGGGATGTCAACTTTGAGAAACCAGCATTAGTCCTGGTTTGGACTTCTTGTTTATGAACTGGTGTAACCGAAGCTATTTTAAGATATGTAGGGAAGTGACCCTTACAAAGAGAAAAATGAAAGAAAGAGGCTGAACAATCCATCTCGCAGCATGTTTAATAATTGGCATTGAAAATTCATTACAACCAACAGACCATTTATTGGGAAAAGAGTCAATAGTTTTGATGATTTATAAGGAATCACAAGGAAAAAGGAAAACTGTGTGTGAGCCCATTATCATTTTTCATATTGTGTTATTGCTTATTGGGTGTTATTGCACTCTAAGTCTTTTTAAGTATTCCAATAATCTTTAAAAAATAATAAAGGATTCATTTTTAAGTATAAAAATTCTTTGGAATATAATGGTAGCAATGGTACTAGAAAGACAAAATTATATTTTAGCTCTCATTCTGAAAAAGTTTTTTTATAAAGCAACATCTAACAAATTTAATTATTATAATAGATCCTGAATGTTTCTGTTAAATAGTAAATAAAATGTTATTGCTATAGCATGGGTTAATAGTATGAAGCTTAAATTGCAGAATACTAATTCTAACATTTTTTCATGTCAACAGAAATATCCTGCATTTCTAGCCAGCAAACACTTCCTTTGGCAACCTCATCATCACCATCTGGTGCCATGGGAGGTGGTGGGTCCATGTTGGGAGGGAGGTATAGGTATGCTGAATATCCGTCTTCCTCTCCTCCTCCTCAAAGCACAAACTCTCCTTCTCCATTGGGACATTCTAAAAGCTATCCCATCATCGAGGGTACAATCAGCAGTGGAGGAGGACGTTCAGACTCTGAAGACAACAGCGGAGGAGGAAGAGCACTACCACAACCTCCTGTAACGGGAGAGGGTTCTCAGTATAGTCATCAACACAATCGTCTCCACCATTTCCAGTCATCTCAAAGATTAACCGCAAATCAAGGTAAGAATAAATGAAATATTCGGCATTCAAATGACACAACTGAAATAAAACCTTAGATATAACTGACATTCGTATACTAGAACACTAGCAATAATATGTAAATGGTTAATTTGCCAAGCAAAAAATTTATAAATACTTATACTTTTATTAAATATACCAACTAAAATTTGTGTGGAATACTTCCAGAGATGCACATTTCAGCTGTCATCAGTGATAATTCATTGATAGTTTTAGAATCTAACATCGGTGAATCACCGTAAATGATCTCTGTAGCCAAAATGTGTATCTGGTTTTTTCCAACCTTTTTATGGCTATTTCAATATGTTAGCTCTCTACTCATAATTGTTTTAATATAAATGCACATAGGATTTATGAGTACATCAATGATGCATTAATTAAATTTGTTTAAGATATATATGGGATATGGATTTTATTATCTTATGAAGACCATGAAATTTGATAAATAAAATGCATGATTGTTAAAAAGTTTATGTTGAAAATAATATCTTCATTCATTAAAAAATTGTCAGCATTTTTATCTTTTAACAAATATTACATTAACATATTTGTGGATTAATCTTAATTCTTTGGAGACCAACTTTATAGATACACTGAAGTTTTTCATATTTTCTAGGAACCTCTTATGGGGAGGAAGGAATAAGCAGAGAGGCAGGCTCAAGTACAGAGTCAGCAGAAGTATCACCTGTTCCTTCTGCAATGGGACACTGGACTAGGAATGGGGCAGCTGGAGGCATTCAAGGAGGGATTGGGGGAGTAGGAGGCTGGCGAAACATGATGTCAGCGACCAGGTAGTGCCACAAGTAGGTGGGATCCTTCTAACACACCATAGGAAGACATGGGTTAAGGGACGGTTGGGTAAAATCACATGCCACCATAATTTTTACAAAGCTTGAAAAAATTTGTTACTATTAACTTGAATGCTACAAAAGGGAATCAATTCTTATAAGCAAATATCAAATGTAAGTCCCAACTTAATTTAATTTAATCATCATCATTAAAAACCTCTCAGTCCATGTATTTTAATAATGTTACTGTATTTTTCACCTGTTAAGAAGTACTTTTTTCTGAAAAAAAAGATTGCCCATAGTTGGCCTGCATCTTACCAACTGAAGGCACCCAGGTCAAGTCCACGTAAGTTCATGTTATGCATGATGGGTATCACTACCTATAGGAGAAATATTGGTCTTCTATCTTGAATGATGCAAAATTACTTTCTTGACATAAATGACTCAAAAGGATTCTGTGAAGAACTCTTAGAAATAATACAATATGTCAAAGAAGCCAATACCTTATAGTAGTATTGCAGTAATAGGAGGAAAATAAAAGAAAGACCCAATAATTTATCATCAAAATTGTTTCACAGAACTAACACTTCATAATTCAGTTAAAAATGGAACAACACTTTGAAGGAAGGAAAGTAAAGGAACAATGCTTTGTAAATGATAAAGGTATCATTAGTTTTCTAAAACAATTTTGGCATTGTCTTAGGAGTTATAGATGCAACATAAAATACATTTGACTTGAATCTCAAATATTAAAACTTTGACTTAGGTGTACAGCCTGCATTGTCCATCCAGTGATTCCCCATACTGCCAGTTCAGTATCACATTTGTATGCCACACAGGTGCACATGTTGTAGATTATACACTATTTAGTTGTTTTTTGGAGATAGGAACTACATCAAGCTTTATAATAAATGGTACATTGGAATTAACAATGCTCCACCTCCGCAGTGACCATCTGGGTGCAAGATATGAAACTACAATGCACTAAAAGTGGCGAGATTAGGAATTATGTGGAGCAGTAGTCCATTGGAACTTGGATGGGCCAAGGGAGGGAAATTTGAACATAAAGGAACATTTTACGCATCCCCACCGGGTTGGGTTGGTTGGTGGAAGTGTTTTGGTTCCTCCTCATGTTCAGTGTTCCCCCTCTGGTAGGGAAGCCTGCAGAGGTGAGAATCGTTCATCCAAAAGTACCCTTTTTTCATTGATATATTTAGATGAACACTTCTCTATCCAAGAAGGAAACACTGTGAATGTGAGGAGGAACCAAAACACTTCCACCAACCTACCCAATCCGGTAGGGATGCATAAAATTTTCCTTCAGCAATTCGTGATACTGTTTTATTTAGATGAATGCTTCCTTAACTGAGGGGGGAACACTATGAACATGAGGGGGAGCCAAAACACTTCCACCAACCAACCAACCAACCCAGTGGGGATGCGTAAAATGTTCCTTCATGTTCAAATTTCCCTCCCTTGGCCCATCCGAGTTCAATGGACTACTGTTCCATGTAATTCCTAATCTCGCCACTTTCAGTGCCTTGTAGTTCCATATCTTACCCCCAGAGGGGTGCTGCGGAGGTGGAGCATTGTTAATCCCAAAGTACCTAATAAATAAACTTAAAATCTAGATCGAGTCCCCCTTATAAAATTATTGTAGAAATTTTACCAAATTACTTTATTTTTGATTTATGGATTTCTACAAAGAAGGGCCATGATTTTTGAGGATTAATTAACCATTTAATCATTAAATTTTTTAATCAATTAAAATTTAATTAATCAAATAAAATCAAATTGATTTAAAATGATTTCCGGTTATCAAAATGACAGACAACAAAAGCGTGAAACCTATAACAGGAAAGTTAAATGAACATTTTGTGTTTAAGTTAAATGCAGATGGAAAAGTTGATCATATCAAAAAGGTTGACTCTTGTCATTGCAACAAACAACATATCATGATTCTAATACGTCATTGACATATCACCTGCAGCACAAACATCCGCTGCAATATCAACGCGTACTTGCAAATGCACAGAAACGTACTGCTGCTCAACAACAGAATTCAATAACACATCAGAATGAGAAACCAGTGAGTGCTCAAGTTAGCAAGGATTTAACAACAGCCATCGCACAATGGATCGCTAGTTCTGGCCATCTGACTGCTATTGTGGAAGTTCCCGGTCTGCAAATGGTATTGCAAACAAACATTACACCCTACCAAGTCATCGAACAGTCGACAATATGATTTCGAGAATATATAATGAAGAATTACGTAAGCACAAGGATGCTGTGGAGAAATGTTAGGGGTTTATGATATGGAATTTGACAAGTATGGTTAATAATTACAAATTGTTTGGTTTTAACTTTTTCAGTATTTTCATTGTTTTCATTATATTTTCAGGACGATATAACATTATAAAAAGTAACATTAAAAAGTCCTTTCTGGTTTAAAAAATTATATTTATGATTTTTGATAATCTGTAAAATTGTTCAAATTGATCAATTAATTTTCGATTAAAGAAATTTGATTAATCAGTTAATTTTTTAAAATCAATCACAGCCCTACTACAAAGTAATGGCTGAAACAGTTGACTATAAATAAACTTAGTTTCACTTAATTATTTTAGTGTGCTATTTTCATTTCCATAAATAATGTAAGCATAAATACATGCATCAAAAATTTTTTAGAAAAATTTCCTTCAAAATCTAGGAAAATCCTACTGGCCTTATCAGCCGGAAAATGTGGTATATCATAGATAGACTGGACAGGTCTTTTCCGATCAGCCTCTGAAGAAATTTACATCCATTCACATACTCAAATACAGAAAGAGTTCATGGCTCAACATTCATTCTGATTTCAGCATGAGTTTGTATTGGATCAATTCCATATTTTTTAAATCCAGTTGTAATCATGCCTAAAAATTAGAACTTTTACATTAAAACCCAGCATAATCATCCATAACATCATTCCCTCATTGAAATCCATGTAATGTAATTGTTTTTAATCTCAATCATTTGTGTATTTGAATAATTTCAATATTATCTTCCAATGAATAAATATTTTGGTTAGAAAATATGCATGGATAATAAAAATAATTTTGCAAGGACAAATGAAAAAAATAGATAGAAAAAGTCCTTTACTACATGGCTGAATGAAGAAAATTTAGACAGTTTAATATAAAATTAAATTTTAAAAAGGCACTCAAAGTTGATTTTTTTATATTTCATGCAAAGAAAATACATTCAGATATCATTTCAAATAAATAATGCTATAAATTTATCTTTCTTATAAATTTCTTCTCTTTTAGGTACCAACAAGAAAAGGATTGTGAAAAAATTGACTTCACTATACATGTGTGACTATTTAAATGTGTTCTAAAATTTGTGTGAAAGTTTATACGTTACTTCAAGACTTCGCTGTCTTTAAGAAAAACTGATAATAGAATTACTTGTGCAAAAGAAGAATAATTTTCATGTATGTCTGTATAAAGTTACATGTTCACTCACCCAGTCATCTTTACCAGTGTATGCAAATGTATTTATTTATTTGAAACACTGTAATTACCTCTGTTTACTTACATTTTGCTACATTCAAGTTTTGATTATTTATGAATGGATTTCCCATTTCAAAGATTACTCAAGCTGCTGTGACTTAGAATAAATAAAATAAAAATAAACAGTATATCAGCACCATTATTACATTTCATAACACCTAAATACAATTAAAAAATTAACTGGACAAAGCAGTGATGTATTTATTTATTTAAGAAAATAATATGAGTACTATTGCACCCAATTACAATATACATTATATAATCACATACTTAGTGAAAATCACAATTAATAATCAGAAGTAATTAATACTACTAAAATACCAAATTAAAAATAGATATTAAATTAAAAGATACAATAAAATAAATTTAACGTTAAAAACTTTTTATGGGATAAATCACATATCCAACTACGCAGTAAGATATAAAATATCCAGTCATCACTAATTTAATCACAAGAACAATATAAAATATTAACAACTTCTTCATTTCCTTATGTGTACAAATAAAAACATCAACAAAATTATACTTATTTCCTACTTGCATTAATCTATTAATTAGGGAATTAACAGCATAATCTGTTCTATGAAATTGCACTAAAAAACTACCATTAAAGCTAGTACTATATTATGGAACATGAAAATCAATTAAATAAATTAAATCAGTAGAATCATACTCTTGATCTTATTTTACTTAAGTTTGTCAAATCAAATTGAGTATGAAGAACTTCTAATGACATTAAATTAAGAAAACTCATCAATCCTTCATAGTCAATCTCTTCTGTCAGAATATTTATTTTATGAGCTATCAGTCTTTAAAATTTACGTTGCACTCTCTCCAATTTATAGTTGGGAGCACAAACAAAGATGGGTGAGTCGAGATCACTGTGCAGAGAGAGAGAAACACATTACATTGCTGCCAAACTGCCAGCCTGCATAAGCTTATGCTCAGAAAACAATGCATGATGCACGACGTCCTATACCGTTATGACACAAGCACTCGCTGTTTGCTCCTGACACCTGGCAACATTGTAACCAGCTTTACGTGTTGCTTCGTCTGCATGCGCCGACTTGATTTTGAAGTACTGGTACACTTTATATACTATTTCTCTTGCTTGTTTGTGCAACACCTTGCATTTACTTCCTTCGCCCTCCATTTTCGAACACCACAAGATGGTACTATTTAAATCTCAATCGTAAAATATGCAAATAAATACAGAAATCAAGCTGCAAATGTACATACTGCTCGCCAAGAGCCATGGTAACTGACTGAGGCTGATTGGCCAAGTAAAGAAGCGAGAGAAACCATGTGACAATCCTTGCCTTTGTGCATACAGTTGCCATCCGGCTTCATTCGTGCTCCCAACTATAGTAATATGTACTTAATATGTAGATGACCAAATAGATGTAGCAAATTCCAGTTGACTGTGCACCAAGTAACAATATAAAACTTTTAGTGCATAACAATTATAAAAACTCTTAGTGCTTCTGTTTATAAAACCTAACATTTTATAAGCTTTACTAATTATACTATTATAGCCACTATTAAGTGACAAATTAAATAATATGTATAATGGGTGAACACATTTTTATAACACAAGGAGGAATTTTATTAGGACCCATACCTTTATTGTAATCTAGGCTGCTTAATTTACGTATTATTTGTGCTGTGGAAATTGAAATTTCACTGAGATTCACATCATGTTCATAATGTACCATTGGTACTTTCACATTAAATTTTTCAAAACACTTGGAAATTTTTTTTTAACATAGCAATAATGCCGGCAAAATCATCACTGTGTGTACCATCAAGGTGCATATTATTTGGAATACTGTTATAACTTCTAAAAGAGTTAATAAAATTCCAGAAGGATTTAATAGTATTGCATAATGAATGTTCAACATTTTGTATATAACTATGATAGCATTTCTGTGCCAAATTTTTACTAGCTCTAATAATGGAAAAAGCACGATAATCTTATATATATATATATATATATATATATATATATATATATATATATATATATATATATATATATAGATATAGACTTAAGGAAATGAAAAGGTAGTGATGAGGGTGGCAACAAGGTGTTGCAGAAAGCCCAGTGGACACTTACCAAGTTGGCAGGCTGCTGGGGGTGTCGAAGAGACACGTTGAACACACAAACACAAAAACAAAAAACATGCAAGCTTATCGGGCCTATGCCCTTCTTCAGCAGTAGAGTAAATGAGAGTGACACACTGAGCAGGGAATGACAGGGTGATGTGGGGAGGTTGATGATCGGAGGAGGCGGGGAGTAGGAAGGGTGGATAGACAATAAGGAGGGAGTGTGATGAGGTAGAGTGCGAATAGTTACAAAGTAACAAGGAGACATTGTAAGGGGGCTACTAGGGTTAGCGGAGGTGTGTATATATATATTGCATGCAAGGCTTTTTTTAGTTCAGAATTAAACCAGATTGGATAATGTTTACTTATAGTTTTATATTTAGAAACAAAATTATCTATTGCCAGACTAATTATATCATAGAAGTGCTGGAGGGAAATATCCAAAGATTCACAAGACAAGGCCAATTCCCAGTCAATATTAAAAAAATAAATGGTGCAACATACATTGCTCAAACTTTCTCATATACGTATATACGTTTGGTCTACTGTGTACGTTTATAAAATAAAAATTAATAAATCAAAGTTAAATGTAGTTGTGTATATTTTAATGCCACTGGTCAATATTTAGTAATTTTTTGGAAATATGGCTTATTAAGTATTATTTGTGACATTAGGCTGTGCAATTGAATGGATTTTAATCAAAATCCTTATAGCCATTTTTGAATAAATCGAATTGTTTCAAAATATCCTAGAATAAAGTACCCTTAATTGTTGTGCAATATCGTTGATCCCTTCAGAATGTCTTTTATGAATGATATTATCCAGAAATATGAGATATCATTTGATTTAGTTTAATGATAAGACTGTAGTAAGAGTTTGAATGGATCGTAGCGAAGGCGTGACATCATAAGGCTTAGGTAAGGTAGCTTAGTGTACATTTTAATGTCACTGGACGCCATATAGTGAATTTTTGAGACATATGACCTACACAGTATTATTTGTGACATCAAGATCTACAATTGGATTGATTTTAATAAAATTCTCTGGAGCCATTTTTGAGTAAATAAAATTTTTCTAAAAATCGCAAAGAATAAACTACCCTTAATTTTTATGCAATATCATTTTTATGAAAAAAAGGGTGTGCAAAAGATGATATATTGCATTGCACAAATACAAAATATCATTCGATTTCATGTATGCATTTGTGCCCTAGAAGAGCAAACAAATGACAGACAGACAGCATTGCAAAAACCACTTTTATGGACTCTGGGGCACCTAAAACATGTATTTCCATCAAAATCTCGAAGTTGAATTTTTTCAAAGGAAATAATGAAGTTTTATTTTCCAATGGTGAAATTTCAAATACGGATAGAATTTTTCCAAAATTGAGCTATAAACTACAAATTCTCAAGTTTTTTGAATGAAAAAGTTTTCCTTTCCCTGGCAACGGATATTGTTGCCAAACTTAATATTGAAATGAATTCAAGGTCAGTTAATTATACATACATACATGCAAATAAGGAATGGCCTAACAAACTATTTCTTCAGTTTCAAATATTAAAATGCTAGCAAGGGAAAGGAAGATAGAGAGGGATGGAGAATGGGAGGAAGAAAGAGAGAGGGAGAGAATGGGAGGAAGAAATAGAGAGAAAGAATGGGAGGAAGGAATAGAGAGAGGGAGAGAAAATGGGAGGAAGGAATAAAGAGAGGGAGAGAGAATGGGAGGAAGGTAGAGGGAGAGAGAAAATGGGAGTGTTTGTTACTGCTTTTATCATTTTTGTTCATCCTCATGGTTTTATCTTTGTTCTTATTTGTTTGTTCCTCATTTTGCCACTCTCTCCGGATGTTTGATTCTTCTTTTCTGTTCATTCTTCGTTTATTGTAATTTTTTTTGTTTCACAAATTCCCCACAGTAGAACTGCAGGCTCTCTACTACTTATCTTTAAAAAATTCATATTTTTAATAAATATGTTTCATGGTTTCTTAATATTTTTTCAATGTGTTATTCATTCTTCCCTCCCTCTACTCACTGACCCATCCAACTTTAATCTGGCTCTGGGCAAGAATATATGGAAGAGGAGTGTGAGTGTGCTGCCCACTCCCTTCAGCACTATTTAATTGCTGAAGAAGAGTGAAAACACAGGAATATTTAGAGTAGTAGGAGGTAGTTTAGTCAAATCAGTTGAATTTGCATATGACAAAGTACTGATGAATAATTTAGAAAAGGACCTTGAGATGCTAATAGACACCTTAAATAATAAAGAAAAGGTATTCAGAATGAAAAAATAGAAAAACAGAAATAATGAAATGTTCTATTAGAGAGGAAAACACATATAAATGTCAATGTGGATGATAGGCTAGGATGCAATATCTATATACATATATAAAATGCTTAGGTATGTTGCTGTACAAGGTTCAGCAGTTATCTATATAGGAAAAATACTATTCCAAAGGAATCATCCATCGGTCAACCGGAAGTGGGTGTTTACTCTTGTCACTTATCCGTTATTTTAGAATATTTGCTTTAATATTCGATAAATGTAAAAATGTACTGGAATAAAAGTTGTAGGAAATTTTATTTTCTACAATCTCTGTTTGAAACATTTTTCCATATAATGCAGTTTAAGAGATATCTTATATTTTTAGCTGCCAACACCACGCCACCTACCGAAGACTTGTCAACAATTGACGCTTTGTTACATCTTAGTAATGCTCCTTTTTCTTAAATGTTGGAGGTTTGTGGCTATGTCCAATATCGGAAGGCTATGGTTCGAGTTTGTTTCTGTACATTGTAAAGTCTAAAATTTTCTCGGTTTCTTAAAATATTTATTATTATGTAACTATTTGGAATTTTTAGAAAAATTACAGGTATGGAGAAAGTCATGTGGTGGCCACATTAGATTTTTATTTAAAAAAAGAGATGTGGTGTTCATCCGAGTAACCAATTAAGAAATGATAATTAAATTAAAATTTCCTTGCTAAATTTAGGCATAATATTAATGTAAATGAAAACGAACTTTGTAATTTACCACTAGACAAATTTATGCTGACCAGTTATTGCAGAGTGTTCTATACTATATACAGAGAAGGATAGAGGTGGGGAGGGTAATAGGGTTAAATGAATAATAGGCAGGAGGGATAATATACAATCAGTAATGAGATAATTTGAAAATAATCATAAAGTAGAAGTTACTAACAATAAGTTAGAAAGTAATATAACATTAATTCAAAAGGTTATGTATAACAGTAAAGCGAACAAGGTTTGTAATTAGAAAATGGAAATGGTTAACAAGTTACAAAAGAAGGCTTTAGATTACAAAGTAAAAAGGCATTAATTTAATTAGTGGTGGATATCATTAAAAAGAACAATGGAGAGTGATTAGAAAAACATATTTATTAGTAAGTTCAACATTGTCCGTAGCATCATGGATTAAAATTTCCAACTGTTCTAAGAGGTCTAATCTGTTGCCCTTTGATTCGAAGTGGAGAAACTCGGGTTTGGACAGGTTTGAACGAACTGGAATCAAAGGGCAGCATGTGCAGCACTTCATATGGTTGCAGTGTTTCTCATGCGCCTAGCCGGTATTACGACGTTAAGTCGAGCGATATTGCTCAGAAGATAGAACAAGTTTTAATCCAAAGCGACATCGCTTGCGCGCTCACCAACATCGCTTAAGCGCTTGCGTCAGTATGGCCAAGAACAATGTGTTCTATATTTTTTGTTGCTCTCTCGCACGCTCTGGCCGTAGGTAGTGCTTCTCAAACTTTGTGCCGCAGTAGATATTTTGAGGCGCCACGAAAAATTTTATTTAGTAAATAAATCAACGATTTTCTTGTGTCGCTGCGTAATTAGGGCAATACTTTTTCATATACTAAATTATGTAGTAGTATCAACAAATTGATGTTTCCAAAGGTTATAATATCCGTAACTAAAAATATACAAACGTTGTCACAAGACGGGCGCCGCAAAACTCTCTTTATCATTGAAAGTGTGCCGTGGGTCAAGAAAGTTTTAAAACCGCTGCCCTAAGGCTTTGCAAATCATAGCTTTCAAATCATTACTTAAGTTTATCAAACTGAGTCTACTTAAAATTGTTTGTCCTTGAACGTGTAGGCTTTCGCCAGCCTTTTTTAAGTTTTGATAAGTTAACACAAGACATTAATGCCCGAGTGCACCAACCCCGGTTAGGAGTTAACCGCGGTAAAATTATTTCCTAACCGCGATTAAGCCCGTTTTGGTGTGCACCAATCCCGGTTAGGGCTTAACGGACGTTGAACCCCGATTAAGATTTAACTGGCCAAAATCGAGCGGTTAAGTTCCTTAACCGGCGTCAGTTTGTAAACAAACATGGAGTGTAGGAAGAAAATAGTAGCTACTACATGCTCAATAGATTTTCCAACTCATATTGGATCCTAATTAACAGACGATTGGAATGGAGGCCATTTAATGGTTAAATATAATAGGGATCAAAAGTAACGGTGATTACTTGCTTTTTCACACTTTTTTGTAGAATGTTATTAATTAAGCAGCCAAGTATGATTTTACAATTTGTATGAACCGAAATTTTCAAAGCAAATGATTTCTTACTATTGAATTCTGCTTAACGTCGATTGCTAGTATCATCCAATTTGAAACAATGAAATCAAAAAGTAAATATTAAGTAATTACTTATGATGAAAATAAATTAACATTTTGTATCTAATCAACAATCTCAACTTAATTTCGGCGAAATAATCGATTCATTATCATCGATAATCGCATTCCATAAATCGTAACGATCGTAACCTTGTAACCTTCTTGTTATATCGATTGAGAATCGTAGTTGATCGTAGTTCTTGCGAGTGCTTGCTACAACTGAATCAGGCGGGAATAATTTTTGGTTGTTTCTCAAAATAATTTGTGAATGTGATTCGCATGTAATATTTAGAAAGATAATCGCAGAACACATGCTTGGTGTTTATAAAGTAATTTTTATTTCACTATGGAAGAAGGATCGCTAAAACGTAAATTGCCATCTTCTCCTGGTACCTCTAAAAGACTTAGGGATTCCGAGCCTGATAGTTGTTCTCAAGAAAGTTCATCGGTTAGTGAACATGCAGGAACTATAAAGAAAATTACACTAATAAACTTCATGTGTCACACGGCATTAGATATTGATTTGGGCCGAGGAGTGACTTTTGTTACCGGCAGAAACGGTACTGGTAAAAGTGCTATTTTAACAGCTATTGTTATCGGACTCGGTGGAAAAGCTAGCGACACAAATAGAGGTTTCTCTTTGAAAGGTAAGAGAAAGGTTCGCTGTTTTTACATACGCGTGATGTTTTTTTAATGCTTTATTATTCCATTTACTTAACTAGTTACATCACCCGCGCATTTATTATGACAATCATATTAATTCACTTTTCTTTTCAAGAGTTTATAAAAACAAACGAAACTTCCGCGTCCATCAAGATAGTAATTAATAATTGTGGCTACAATGCATTTCAACCTGAGAAATATGGGGACGAAATTATTGTCCAGAGAACAATAAATACATATTCCAGTAATCAGTATAAAATCATGTCTTCTAGTGGTAAGTGTTACTTCAACATTCAACTTTGCAAGACTACGCAAATGTAAACAATATTTTTCTATTATATTTTAAGCTATAGAAATGATGTAATTTTGTAGAATATTGGAATGGATGGCATATTTGCTGAGATTTTTAGCTATGTAGGTTGAAAGTCAGATTTATTTAATTTGCAGGTTGTGTAATATCGACCAAGCATGACGACTTACAGCACATACTGTTGGCCTTGAATTTACAAGTAGATAACCCAGTGGCTCTTCTTACACAAGATACAGCTAGAAATTTTTTACATAACACCAGGCCAACTGATAAGTATCAGTTTTTCCTAAAAGCTACAAGGCTGGAGCATATCGAGTCAATATATAGAAGAGTGCAACAATCTCTAATTGCATCCAGAGACACCCAGACTTTCCGTTCTAAGGTAATTTTATTAGATTTATCTTTTTTATTTCGAACAATGTCAGTTGAAATAAAATTAAACATTCATTGTTGTTTTAGCATAGTTCAAAATTTTGTTGCTAAAGGTAAAGTTTGAAGAGTAGTATAAATTTGAATGCTCTTTCTGGGAAAATCTTTAAATTGTTTTTAAGAGTGAAGCAGCATTTTTATTTTTAATTCTCTATTACATTCATAATACAAATATTAGTGCTTCTTAAAGAAAGTGGAAAACCTTGAATATTATGGAATATCACTGTCAGTGATGTCTAAATTTGAGATTAGGCTATCTTAGATAAATTTTAAGATTTACTTTTCTGTTTAACCAAGGAATGAAAAGTTGAATCATATTGAAATGTCTATATTAAGATGAATATTGCAGAAATAATGCCAGAAATCAAGATGTAGTTCAGTTACTATGTTTTGTTCAGTAATGCAGATGAATATTTTTTACAGTTCATTCATTGAAGTTTGAGCAATTTCAATCATACCAATTTTAATTTATATGTTACAGAGGCACAAAGTAAAAGCTAAGACTTAAAATTACATATTCAAAATTAGTGCATTTATTATTAGAATGAGTGTAATTTTAAAATGTATAATATGCATTACCAATACATTTTGAGCATATATGAATTATATTTTGCATTTAGGAATCAATAGTTCAAGAATAGATTGTGCACCTAAACAAGTAAGAATTTTTCAAAATGTGGAGAAGTTGTGCTCATTTATTTAGAATATTTTTTTAAATTCTGCTAACTAAATACATATAATCAGATTAATACAAAGGTGACATACAATTTACAAATCTGCTGATAAAATTAGTGTTCACTTGACATAATGCATGCTTTCCTGGAAATAACTGTGTAAGTAAAGCGGTGAAAAGTGGAATAGATTTCACCTTAGGATTACATGAGTTTACATTTCAGCACCTTCTCAATTTCATTTTAGTCAGTTTAGTTATATTGTATTCAGATTTGCTTCATTCTTTCTTATAAACTCAGAGTTGAACTGAAGTATTTTATGATTTTTGAAGACCATTCCAAAACCATGTTAAAATGAAATTGATGGCCATGCAGTTCAAGGGATGAGCATATTTTCTCTAGTCATTAACCTTTGAGCATCATGTGGTATAATGTATGTACTGTCAAAAACCACCCTAAAAATGCCATTTGGTATATATGTTGTACTACGGGTGGTGCAGTAATATTCTAAACTCGTTTTTATACTAAATTACTCTGTACATCATTCAATGCCCTCTAGGATGCTGTATGAAGTATATGAGTCATTTCGTGTCAGATCATCACAGTAAAGCATCATTTTCAACCTTACCTTTTTTTATTTTTATGAAATTAAGTACACAACGTATCCAGTGGGGATATTAAGAATACAAAGTTTCAGCATCATATAACTAATGGTTTTAGAAATATGGATGTTCAAAATTATGGAAAAACACCAAAAATTGCTGCGTAAAGGAAAATAAAGTCATTTATAACCTTCTTCATAATTGAGCTAGAAGATTTAATTTGCTCTTGTTTGAAAGCTATTGAAAGAAGATATCTTTTGATATATATTGGAAGGAATTCAATCAAAAGTAAAATTTATATTATTATAAAATGACCTCTAACCTTGCATGTATTCAAATAATGTGTCATCAAAATTTTTGGAAACAACATATTTTATTACTTCCATACTAGAACACTAACTCCTAGAATATTAGGGTGGCACACCTATGGCATTAGAAGGTATTAATTATTATTTATATGGGGACATTGCATATTTCTGGATGCGTCTTTTATCAACATCTATTTTTCATTTTAAAACAAGTAATTATATATTCAGGTCAAACAAACAATATTTTTTAAATATTTAATCAGTTTAAACAGGCCATTTGTAAACTTCCATGTAGCATGAACATTCAGTGGAAGACAGATTTTGACTAATGACTATTAACTTTATTAGGACCAATGGCTGTTCAGCTTATTGTGACCAATGGCTCTTAAGTTTATTGTGAACAATAAGGGTTAAATTTGTTGTGTGTGACAATTGACTGTTAATTTTATTATAGCCAATTAATGTTCAGTTTATTATAACCAACCACAGATATATCTTCTGGATGCAAGTCTTTTATCAACATGGCAAGTGATATCAGAATTTAATCACAGTAAGACAGAGCATACAGCATTGTGAAATACTCCTTTAAGTGTATGGTTGATATTACTGTTTGCTGAATTTAAATAAGAATGAACAATAGGCCTAATACTGATTAGTGCGGATTAGTATGAGTACGAAAGACAGTTCTAACTAAATTGAACTTTGAAAGAAATTGTATTTAGTCAGGGAAGAATAGGCATATAATCCTGTTTAATGTGAGTGAAAAGCAGTTCAAAAATGGGCTTTGAAAAGAAATTGTATTGATGTAACCCATTTGGTCAAACTGGGCACTCAACATTCAGAAAAAATTTACGCAATGTACAACCATGGATGGTTCAGAAATTAAATGGAACAATTTTAACAGAACAGAAAATATGTAGTGGCTGCCGAAAAAAAATATCAGAGAGGTCTTCAACTCCTCCTGATTCACTACCACCACCACAACAACAACAAAAATCAAAACAAAGTTGTAATGAATCTGATGTTGAGGAGCATGATAATGACGACCAAACTATTGCAGCAGAGGTTGCTATCGGTGCTTTGAATGAATGTCTGCAATCACTAGGTGAGTCTCCAGTAAAACGGAAGAGGCTACGAGAAAAAAAATACCCCCAGGAAAAGTTTAAAAGAATCAGCAATGTACTCAAGATAACATATATATCCCAGCAATGTGACAAAGAAGTGGATATAAGTAAACCATCTGCTGACTCTGAAATAATAAATCAGTTAAAACAGAAATTTAATGTTGTGGAAAACAATAGAAAAGATCCAAATACTAACAGTGATGCCAAATAGTTGGAGTATACGGAAAATTGAAACTGAATTTGGTGCCTCAAATTATATGGTACGAAAAGCAAAGGAACTAGTGAAACAACATAGGATATTATGTACACCTAATCCAAGACCAGGAAAGGCCCTGAATGATGATACTGCTAACTCAGTTAAGGAATTCTACTGCTGTGACGATGTAAGCCATTGTATGCCAGGAAAAAAGGATTTTATTTCAGTTAAAGAAAATGGTGTGAGAGTACACAAACAAAAGCTTTTAGTATTATGTAACCTAAAGGAAGCATATAAGTCATTCAAAAATAAACATCCACAGCTACATATAGGTTTGTCCAAGTTTTGTGAGCTTAGGCCCAAGAATTGTGTCTTAGCTGGTGCCAGTGGGACTCATTGTGTGTGTTTGTTGTATTCATCAGAATGTCAAACTAATGTTGTTGGGATGTAAACTAAAAGAGAACACAAAATGAAGAAACTCTTACTTCTTATGAACACTGCCTTTCATGGATTATATGTAATCCCCTATTACCAGCATGTTACTTAGTATCATGCAAGCATTGCCCAGGCACATCACAATTGAAAGAGCATATTTCAAAACTGTTTTACTTGAATTGTATTGATGACATAATTTACAAACTATGGGTGTCTACAGATAGAACAACACTTCAGACTATTACCAGCTCTTGTGATTAGTTTCTAGATTCATTGGATGCAAAACTGCTACATTTTTTACCATGTTCTTTTATTGCAACACAGCAAGCAAAATTCTTAGCAGAACTAAAGGAAAAACTAACTGACAATAAATATGCAGTTATATGTGACTTAGCTGAAAACTATTCATTTGTTCTTCAGCATGAAGTACAGGGGTTTTGCTAGAATAATGCACAAGCCACAATACTACAGAAACCCAGAAAATGGTAACACAAATAACATTTCATTTGTAGTAATTTCTGATTGCCTTTGTCATGATACTGTCAGTTTACGCCTGTTTCAGCATCATTTAATCTCATTTTTGACAACTTACTTCCATAAGCATATATAATACTTCTCAGATGGGGCAGCCTCCCAATATAAAAACAAGAAAAACTTGATCAATTTGTGTTGCCATGAAAAAGACAACAGCAGAGTGGCATTTTTTTGCCAAATCACAGGGCAAAGGACCATGTTATGGTGTAGCAGGAACTGTAAAACGACTTGTGGCACGTGCCAGTTTGCAGCGCCCATTTGAAAATCAGATCATGACACCAAGACAATTGTTTAAGTGGTGTACAGAAAATGTTCATGCATGTCACTTTGCTTTTAGCACTATTCAGGTATATGAGGCAGAAAGTAAGCTACTTCAGCAACATTTTATGGGCATCTGCACTATTTCTGGAATCCAGAAGCTGCATTGCATCAGACCATTAATTTCCAACACAGTACAAACAAAGTTATATTCATATTCAAATGATTCGAAAGAAGAGTCACTTTCTCCAGAACCAAATGAAATGGAAATTCAGGACATCAGAGGTTTTGTTACATGCATGTATAGTTGTCACTGGTAGGTGGGTTGTGTTTTACAAGTTAATGAAGAGAGAGAAGAAATCAGGATAAGCTTTTTGCATCCTCATGGGCCTTCCCGCACAATGATATCCACAACCAACCAGAATATAAATGTGCATTATTTTTAAAATTCTTGTTGATGCCTTTAACCCTTAATTACTCGTGGGGTCCTAAAAGACCCCAAGCATTATTTTTTCATCCATATCATAAGAACTATGACTCCTGTTCATTTGAAATTTGCAATACCTTCATCATTTAACTTCTAATATACAATCTAGCGTTTTTGTTCAGTTTCTATTAGTCAGTTTTTAGTACTGAATGTTATGCATAATATAAACTTTAACAAATATAACGAAAGTTAAAAGGTATTATTTATGTTTATTTTTACGGGAATCTTCTTTACAGTTTTCTCATAGACAGAGTATGTTGTTTTTTCATGCATTTATCTGTCTCACCGATACTTATTTCCTTGATAAGTTTTGTTCCGCTGCAAGCATAACGCAATACAACTATTACTCCTGACATCAAAATAAAAATTCTGAATAACCGTGGTAGTTATTTTTCTCTTTATATTTCTAGGGATGTCCTTTCCTCACCTTTTTTCTTCACATGTGGTCCCAAAACCTTCCCTTTGCTGCAATAAACTTATCCTTCGGCAACTGCGCATGCCATCCCTTTGACCGCCTGAAGCGGTCTTCACCTCTCGCTATTTGCTACCTGCAGAAAAGAACACGTGTTCACTTTTTGTTTTTTTTATTGCCATTATATCCTTTCTATTTATTGGCCAATGCAGGCGAGTGCTTTTGGAAAAATATTTGAACTTATTTTTCGGATTTCGAAATTCTGTTGAGTTGAAGCGGAATTATAGCACCCGAGTGCAAAAAGAGTAATAAAAGGCGGCTTCTCCTTTTACAACGCTGGAAACATTTAGTTTTACAAGAAGAAGGAAGAAAAAGAATGAGAGTTGTCCCCTATTTATTCCAAGTGAAAAGATTTCATTTGTTCTTGTGAATCCGATGAAGCAGTATCTGAAGACACTCTGGAGTTTTTCCTAGACTCGAGCGTTGATCAACTCAAAGAGGTTTTTGTCATCAGGCTGAAGTAATATATTTGAGTCCTCATTCAAACTGGAATTGGAGAAGTAAGTATATTATTTCATTCAAAATATTACTAATACAGGTTTGAATAAGGAACTTTGGTTTAATAGTCACAGACTGATATAGTATACCGAGTGTAAATAAAAGTTTTTTTTCTGACAAAATCTAAGGACATCTTTTGAGAAATTCAAGGTCAAAGGTCAAGGTCATTTATAATGTCACCCTTAAAAAATGTAAATTCCCAAGTGACACATAATTAGAAAGCGGATTTCAAGAGCTTTTCAACCATGCATCATTGTTTAGTATGGTTGTTATGGAACCAGAGATATTAATAAATATATGTTCATCCGCGAATGGCATTCGGCCAAAAATTTTCAAATACTGAACCAAGTAACTCACAAAATAATTGAGGTAAACTACTGATATTTGGTATACAACCTTGTCTCATTATAGCCTATAAATGCTAAAAGTTTCAAAAAAATCAGAAGAGGTCAGGTGAGCTGTGTTGATCTGACACGGAATCACCCATATTGCAAATAGGCAACCTAAGGGGAAGCAATTTGACCCAAGATGTCAAAAAGTTTGCATCTCAGAAATGTCGGACTCACCTTACAGCTGTCTTAGGAAAGTTTTTCTTTAGTGGGAATGAAGGAAGTTTAGTATTTCTCCTCTTCAAAAGGGATTAGGATGTGAAAATAGGAGGAAAGAATTTTCTTTAAAATTCTCTTTATTTGAATATTTTCTGATAAATGCTCTCGGAAATATGAATATTTTTATGGATGTGTCATAGTTAAATTTCACAATTTAAATCTCAGCAGTGGACATTGAAATTTGGCATTTACGGGTTGTGTTTTTATTTCCAAATTATTCCAAAAGATTTCATTATTCTAAAAAATTGTCATTATTTGGGAAAAGTTCCTTTTTTCCTCTCAAAGCAGTTTAAAACACTCCAGAAATGATTTTATTGCTAAAAGTTAACCTGTATTATTTTTATATCTTTAATACTGGAGAAGAAATACTGTTCTGGAATTTGAAAGATAAATAAAAACTTTTTAGAATTGAACTTTTGCCTTCTGATACATCTACTGTATAAAAATGTTGTAATTGCATAAAAAACATATCTAGAAATTTTAGATGACTCATTTATACCAAAAATGTCATTTTATATATGTTACTGTGTACTTTTTATATTCTAAACATTTGATATGGCAAAGCTTATCTTTTCCATTACGTAACACATCACAGCTGTGTTCTTTTTTAAAAATACATCAGCAAACCAACATTGTCCGTTAGCAATAACTGATCATTAGAAAAAAGTCAAGTATTTTTTAAAGCATTAGCTTAGGAAAGAATGCTATAATACTAAGTGGCATTATTTATTCACTAAGATATTTGTATTTGTTAAATTTTATACTATTTTCACATCTAAATCAAGATGCACCTTTGATGTGAGGTGGTATTATAAAGTGGGCAATGATAGCCATTAAAGTGAAAGTTGTATTATTATTATTTGTTATTTTTTGTTTCCTGTATCAAGGCACTGCAAGATATAACATCCAGAAAGAATGAGTTGGAAAAAAGATTAAAGAATTTGCATTCAATGGAGCAGACAAGAGACAGACTGGAAGCTGTTCAGAATGAGCTATGTTGGGCACATGTAAGTCCTTATTTATTTATTTTTAGGCCACAGAAACAAGTTTTATCAAATATATTTGCAGTTTAATTGCAATTTATTTTTTTATAACCTAAGTAGAAATGCAATCAAACTTATAAAAATTTAACTGTGTTATTTGAAAATTGGATAAATTTCATCTTTTACTTCTTGTAAAACTAATTCACGTCACTCACTGAGTGTAATTTAACTTTTTTCTAAAATTTCCAAAATTTCATTTGCTGTATAAATTGCATTCAGTCAATTTTTCTGATTTGATTTCATCTATTGGTATTAGATATGTTACTTTGTCTTCCTTAATTTTTATTTCATATTCATTTCCCCTACAAGCATTTTTCTTCCTTTTCTTTTGTCCTACCCTAATACACCTGATTTTTTCCCTTGCTACATCTACTGTTGGTGTTTTTAGCTTTAACATGTTTTTCAGTTTAATTTCAGTTTTCTCTGGGTTGTCTTCCTGGTTACCCAGTAACTAGGAGGACAATGCAGAGAAGAAAGAGAGTACTGTGGTTCTGTTATAACATTTGAAATTTCATCCAACTGGTAGGGATTTCCAACTTTCTATTGGAGTTGTATTCCTGGACATACAACTTTACATAATTAAATGGCATATTGAGAAAACTATTTATCCATATAAATGAGGAAATAGGGCTTATGTTCCTGTTGGGCATTGTTTGTTACAGTTTTACCATTTTAATGCCACATGAAAAATGATGATACATCACGTCAAAAATAGTATGCTATAGTATGCTGCAAAGACCATTTTGTTTCTGCTAACTAGGAGACCCTGGGAGAACTATTTTTGTTTAAGGTAGTATCCCAAGTTTGACTCCAGGAGGCAATTATATTTTCCCATATGTTTACACAGGAGTTTCGATTTTTCAAGGTGCAAGGTTTATTTCCTTTATTCATTAAAATACATAAATATGGACCAAATTTCTCCATTTTTGCTTTATTCGATGGCTAAAACTAAAATATCTTATTCTTGCAATGTTTAGATGTTATACAGAAGAATTTGTCAGAAACTCGTTTCTTTTCAAAATGTTATGGCTTTTTGTACTCTTTCCAGGTGTTGCCAAGGTGACCTGCATTGTTGCCTCCAATTGAATTAGCATCTATTAACCCTTCAAATAGACGAAAGAATTAAGTTATTTGCTTCATACTTTTTATGAGGAATCGAAATTATAATTGTAACAATGTCAAACTTAATCGATTGCAATGCTAATAATTGCAGATTATTATTATTCAGTAAACTGCGTGTGAGCTTTGGGTATTTTTAATGATTGGCCAAAAGAAAAAAATCTTTCTTTATTGCAATACTGGAATGGCACCTTTTTCGTAAGGGAGAAGCAATTAAAATTGCATATATTATTATTTTAACAAACTTCCTGATTAGGTGGAAGGTTGAAATTTTGCAGGAATGTTTGATTCAGATACAAAAATTAAATGATGAAAAAAGACCCGGGTTCCACTCCAGGGTGGGCGATTTCCATTTCCCGTAAGATAACACAAAAATCGACTTTTTAAAGTGCAGGTTTTTATTCTTTTGGAAATTAAAATTTGAAAAATTTGACATACGATCTTTGAATTTAAACTGTGCTTTAGAAAAATTAATGAAGTTTCTTATTCTATTCATCTTTTTCTGCCTATCGTTCAAAATCTCTCATATTAAACATTTAAATCACATGTTTTGGGAAAATAGCGGCTTATAAGCGGGATGTTGCCTTGTCAACCATGTCATTATTAAAATTCGAGAATCAATTGTTGTCTCAACCCACATATGTGTAATATATATAAGTGCATAGGTTGCTTTAAATTATCGTAGGAAAAAATACATAATCCTAATGGGTCTGGGATTTAGTTGGGATTCTTTTGCTTATCTAAACAACTATATAGATGTAGAGTAAGAGAGAGGGGAAGAAGTGAGGAGGGAGATCGGAGGGAAGAGATATAGAATGGAAGGTACATAGTGAGTAAGGGAGGTATAGAATTTAAAAAAACTGGAGGAAAGAGATAAAGAGAGAGACGGAGAAAATTGATGGAGAGGTATGGATTGGGACAGGAGGGAAGGGATATAGAATGGAAGGTACATTGAGAGTAAGGGAGGTATAGAATTAGAAAAGGACAGGAGGAAAGAGATAAAGAGGGAGATGGAGAAAAAGGGGGAGAGCTATGGATTGTGACAGGAGTGAATGAGGGAGGTGGGAGAAAAAAGAGGCAGGAAGAGGAAAGAAGGGAGTGAATATTATTATTTATCCATCATATGATGGGCAATACACAAGTAAATTATAAAAAACAAACATGAAATTCAAAATGTCAGTTGTCTAATTTTATAAAGAGAAATTGGCTGTTATTTCTTTTAAGCATGGAGATTTCTGACACTTTGCAAACATTTTTGCGGGTACCACCAGTATAATTTATTGTAGAAATTAAGAGATTTATTTGATATTTCCATAAACTTTTATTTAAATTTTACTTAGGTTTTGTTGCAATGCTACATCATCAGGTGAAGTGAACTCAAAGCCGGTAGTAATAGATACAATGGGTGGGTGGGGGAGGGTGAGTTGGGGGAGGATAATGAAAGAGATGGTGGAGTGAGTGGTCATTGGAGGAAAGGAGTGTAAAAGGTATAATGTATGTTTGTGGGAAGGGGAGGAGGGAAATTGGTTGAGCTAAGTGAAGTCCAGTAAGTTGGGTAATGAGAAGATAATGGGAATAATTGGGAGGAATAATTAGATTAATGGGAGGTCAAGAAATGAGAAGGATACAAAATATCATTTACAACTTCACAGTTTTTTGAGGCCACACATTGTATACTTTCCAATTGTTCCAGAATATTAAGCCTGGGTCCCTTTATTTCATAGTGCAGGATTTTGGGAATAAACTTGAAATAGTTTTGGGAAATACACACTTTCAATAGGGAACACAGTTCACTGATTATTGGAGGGGGAACACCTTTCTTGACGAGGGTAATTTCGTCTAACTCCTAAGCTTCTGTGATCGGAACACTGGTGAAAAGTTTGCACACATCAAATGATACTAGGATGCACTTTGGAGAGAGAACTTTTTGTGATTAAGTATTTGCTAATTCACAAGAATTTTTGACGCCATGTTTTGGGGAATTACCAAATAAGTCTCTTTATTTCTACAATATGAAGATATTCCGCAAAGTGATGCCTGAAACTATTAACTACCTATAATTTATTGTATTTCTGTACAAATATCTGTGGAATTAATGTAATATTTGAGGATTATTCATGTTAATAATTATGCAAGGGATAATTTTTATGTATGAATGACAAAAACTGCACCTTTCTGGAACTACTTCCTTGAACAGATAGATAGGAAAGACAAAAATAATCTCTGTTATTTTTTAGTTTCATGTATTCAGCTATGTATTCTGCACAAAAAGCCAAGAAAAAATAAGATAGTTGCCAACCTTACTGCAATTGAAATTTCTGAAATGTTGCCTTTAGTTCTTCACACACAATTTGTAAAAAAACATTCCATAATTCATTGATGAAAAGGTTAAATGGAGAATTGCTGTATGACAAATTTTATAGTGGGTATGCCCAGCTTGTACTTCTTTTCATCTCATAATTGATTCCACCGTAGAAGTTAAAGGTTCAACCACTTACCTGTGTTTGGGCTATTTTGCTCACTTCCTATATCAATTTCATATTGTAGAAACAAAGAGCTGGAAATATCTGTTCCCTGTAGAGAACTAGGATAATTTAATAGCATGGTGTTGCCAGGGGCACTTTTAACATTGGTGCAACCAGTGCAGTGCACCGATGGGCCCCAAAGCAATGCAAACAGGCCTCCTTGTAAGAAAATTGCACTGAGTGGTTTGAGGTCTTAAAAGCACCCATGGATGTTGCTTTAATCATACCAAGTTCTTTATAGTTAAAGACATTTTTGAGTATCTATTTCTGTAATACACCAAAAATTGTTACAGAGAATGATGGGAAATGTAATTTTTATCTTGTAATTATGCTGCATTTTGGTGACTTCATAGATTTATGAAGACAACTATCAAGGTTTTTGTTAATCTTTTGATGAGAAATAAGTTTCATAATAAGCACTCGAGTATCAAAAATTGAAAAATGAAGTGCTTGTCTTAAATATCTCCAATAGCAATGACAATTATAAAAAACAGATGTGTTATTTGGTTACAATGCAGCCATCTTAAGTGGTGATTCACTGAAAGTATATTTTTTAGATTCTACTTTCAGTGAATCACCCATGAAGATGGCTAAATTAACCTGGTTATTAATAACCTTGTTATGGCTATTGGAGATACCCAAGACTTTATTTTTCAATTTTTGATACTTAAACACTTATTCTGGAATTTTTTCAGCCATTAG
Organism: Tanypteryx hageni; assembly: GCA_028673005.1. Lineage (NCBI taxonomy): Eukaryota > Metazoa > Arthropoda > Insecta > Odonata > Petaluridae > Tanypteryx > Tanypteryx hageni. Next base: position 80,881,421 of record CM054112.1, read on the forward strand.
GCTAGCTCATTAATTCTTGAGTGGAGAAATAAGTTATTTAATGCATCAATTTTTTCAGGTTTGTCAACAGGAATGTGTGTTGGAGGAAAAAGAATTAGCCGTGAGTGAACAAGAAAAACTATGTGAAGGTATCAAAGCAGATGTTTCTAAACTGGAAGATAAGTCGAGACTGATTGCCGAAAACAAAAAGTAAGGAGTTTATGCTGAATTAAAAACATTTTACTTAAAAAATCAATTTAATTATTTGATTTTTTTTATTTTCAGGCAACTTGAAATCAAGTCCCAAGAACTACTGGCAGAGAGTAATAAATTCAATGCTAAATGTCTTGAGCTGAAAAAAGCTGCTGAGGCTATGAACAACAAATGCAAAGACAAATTAGAGGAGATTGATTCAAAAAAAGAAGATATAGAAAAATTGAAAGCAAACATTGCAACTCTTGATAGTAAAATTGTTAAGATGCAAGATATGTAAGTATTGTATAAATATTTACTCATCAATACACTAGCTCTAGAAGTCTGAGGGTATGAAACTTTTAAAAATTAAAATAATCTAAGCCAATATTCTGTTCAAGTAAACAGTTCTAATCAATTGCATACAATTGCAATGATGTCTAATAAATTTAGTATTCTGTTTTTTAGTGTTAAACCTTAAATGGACGGCTGACGCCACTGTGGCGTCGCAGACTCTATGCCTTAGACAGCCAGTTGACTTCACTGTGGTGCTGCTGGTATTTCATTTGTTTAAAAAATTATTTCTCCATTATTAATCGGTTTTCTAAAACTCAGACAAGTTATTGAAAGAAATATGTAACGAAAACATATGTTACATTATTTTTCTATTATCTTCCGAGGCCAGGGGAACCAGTGGCATAGCAAGGGGGGAGCAGAGGGAGACATTTGCCCTGGGTGAAGGGCTGAAGGGGCCCAAACTCATGAACCGAAAATTAACCTTTATGTTTATAAACAATAATAATATTATAATTAGGGATGGGACGATCGACTCCTTGGTTCTGCCGGTTCTCTCAAGAACCGAAATAACCGAAACTGACTGTTAAAATCCAGTTCTTCGGTTCCGATCTTATTTTAATAAACATGAGTGGAAAGATGCACACATCATGCGTGCATACATGCAAAGCAGAGGTATTCTTTATGATTTATACAGTCATGTCAAAAAAGGTAAATATTAATGGCTAATGGAGTTTCAACTTTCTTTGCTAGAAAAATACGAGTCATTATAACCATTTGCCTAGTCACACTAGTGTCGGTAGATTCATCTATCATTAAACTGTAAATTGATGCTCTCATTGCAGAAACAATGTTTTCTTGAACAAGAGAACTGAGGAATTGAACAATCAGTTGGCTCATTTTAGTTTGAAAGCACAAAAGTTTCTTAGCGAGTTTACTATCAGGAAACATTTTAGGAACTGATTTCATGAAATTGTTACTCAGTTTCACTGGCAAGTTATTTTCACAAACAAAATTCGCCCATCTTAGTTCGGAGTCAACAAAATTCGTAATTAGAGAAATATTTTCAAATGTCTGGTTCCTCTTGTGACTTTCTTTTGTCTCATGACATTTGATATGTTAAAATCAGAATTACAGACAGTGCATGTTGCCGAAAAATCAGTTATTCCTTTTATTAACCATTTTAATTCCTTTCCCCTTGTACTTCTGTCTATACAAAGACCTATCAATCGAAGAATTGTATTTTTTATTCATATTTTTATTTATTTGAGGGATAGAATAACTCAGTAAAAGTATTCATTTAGAAATATTAGTGAAATATGATATGAATTTTTATGACCCCAGACAATACTATGGACTGGTATCAACTACATAGTCTCATTTCTAGGTGCGTGCCAGGAAGCAATGTGATGTGATTCATGGGTCACACTGGAATCCCCTTCAGTGCTGCAATATAGCGAACTTGTGACAACTTTGTGTTTGAACTACATAGTTCCTTAAAAAGGCCATGGTGACTAATTGTAAATCTAGTGGATCAATTTAGCAATATTGCTGATTCTAGTGACTGGCTGCAGTGCAGTGTATATATGCATTCATATGAATACTAAAAAGAGAGTTAAGGAAAAAATATGAATATTCCTTCGATTGTCTGTGTAGTTCTACAGGTTAGTTTTGCACAATAAGTAACGAGTTTGTGCACTTTCAAATTATATTCGTACGTACTCATGAAACAATTTCACTGAAACATATATTGTTAACACAAGTCGTATTATTCATATATAAATATTAATTATCTCAGAATTTCTTAGTAGTTCATATACTTTTCATGTGAACAGCTCAGGTAACAACCAAATTTTACCTTATAAATAAATATCCGTGAATCACGGAGATGTCTCATTTTTCATTAAAAAATACATGAAAACGGATAAAAGTGGTGAAAATGGCAGCCCTGTGCTTTATTTAACTATTGTAAAGTTAAATTTCCCATGGTGTATAAAAAAACACTTCTAAACTAACAGAACCGAAACCGAGAACTGGGATCAGATTAATATAACCGGAACCGAGAAAAAGTGGAACTGTCCCATCTCTTATTATAATATATTCCGAATTAAAAAACTAGTATAGTATACTTGAGTTTCCATCAGATTTACTACATTACATTTGTCTAGAAAATTTTACAGGGAGCAAAGGGAGGGGGTGCATCTCTGTGACTTGCCTCTGGAAGAAGGAGAACCTAGCTAAGCCACTGAGGAGAACCCATGTTTTTAGGTTCTTAATATTTGATCCTCATAAAACCTATGGTGACTACAGCGCATTGGCTTTTTTGTAAGGGGATTTCTGTCTCGTTTGAATTTATTTGTGTATAGAATAGGCTCCTAATGTTTGGAGAACAGCTTAGGGTGTAAACACTGGAGGGAAGATTGATTGGAAGCCAATTCACACTTGGAGGAGTGTACTTGAACATTTTCTCCTCCTCCTTGTGCGGTTTAGTTTGTGTGGATTGCCCTTTCATAATTTGGTGGCAAAAGAGGATTTCAATTGTGCTGAGTAGGTAAAGACTGAGAAGAAAGAGGGAGATAGAAAGTAAATAGGAAAGGGAGATGTTTTTCGAAGAAAAGTTTCAGATCAGTTCTTTGTGATTTCTCATGTCATCCAATAGTTCCTTATTTGCCCTGGTTTTTTCTGCTGCTCAAGATGCAGCGAGGACTAAATGACGAGGAGATCGATGTTTTCTCAATGAAGATTCAGAGACTTTCTAGATTTACCACATAAAAATTAACTTGCGGCATTGATTTATCAACACAAAAAATGGAACTTGATTAATCTGATGATTTTAAAAGAGTATATATTATAGGTATGCTTTTAGTAATAAAACAGTTTATTTTATCTTTCTATCATTATTCCAAGGAAAGTTATGACAAAATAACAATAGATACTCATTTCAGAGCATTTAAACACAGAAAAAATCCGACCAGCTGACCTAAATTCTGCCTTTTAAAGGTTAAATAAATTGACACATTGAAAATTTGTTCAATAAATGAAAGAGTTGATAGACATTAGTTAAATTTTTATTATACAGAATTCTGAGAAGAATCCATTAGCAAATTTTCTTTTAAGATTCTTTTCTTAGTTCGTTGTTGAAATACTGATTGGTTTAAAATAAATGTCATATATTCAATAAAACTTCTTTGTATGCTTAACTGAAAATTCATAAAACACCCTCATTGGTCATACATATTTCATGTTTAATGTATATTCAAATCAAATATTATTAACTCCTTTTTTGGAAGTTAAAAGGAATTATGTTAAGAGACGTAGTTTAATTTCTAAGAACCAATGTGTTGATTACAATCACTGCATAACTGTAACCTCAGGCCCTTTATAAGTTTAGAATTTAAATTTTCATTTCCTCTTTTGTGTTTACTAAACTGATCTTTACCTGCGATTCTGTCTTTTGCACATTATGTTCCACCAACCATTTAGTCAAAAAACCCACATCCCACCATGATAAAAACAAAACTCCACCTTCTTCAAGAAGTGAATTTTTAAATTAAATGCATTTTAGTATTGTATTAATCATTGGTGGGAATTTTTAAGGACATTAAATAATGCAATAATTTTGAGAAAAATTTATACAATAATTATTTTTGAAAATTCACATCCCCCCAAGACAACTTGCACATCCCACCAGTAGGACATGTTCCACTGGTTGAGAAACACTGCACTAGAATATAAAACATAAGGAATAATCATATGGTAAATACAATACAAACTCAGTACCATTTCCACATGAAAAAACAACTTTTTGATAAATGATTGGTATGGAAGCATGGTAAAAGTTTTCTCCTTCAGTACTGATAATTACCCAGCTCATTACTTTATAAGAGTGATTGATAGTAGCTCAATAACTTTGGCCAAAACTAACAAAAGTGGAATACTCCTTTAGCCAAAACAACTAGAGGGCTGCAAAACCCAATGCATTTCGCCCACAAGATGGGCATCGTCAGGGGTAGAACCTGTTTCAACAGTGACTGGGAGCCAACTGCAAGGTTTGAAACGGAAAGTATTAAGAAGACGACCGAGAAACAAGCGAAACGCGGAAAGATTTTTCGGCGTGTGTCGTTTAAATCTGTCAATTTGTATAGGGTCTTGTTGAAATCTGTGTCTGTGTTCATAAGTGTATCGCGGTTTTTGTAAATGTGAAGGTTTTCTAACGAGTTTAGTGAGTTATTGGCTGAAGTTATCAGTGTTAAATCGTTTACGTGTATACTATGACCTGTTTCAAAGATGTGGTTGGCAACGCTTGATTTTTCAAAACGATTATATTTATAGTGAGCCATGTGTTCCTTGAAGCGTGTTATTAGTTTCCTTCTTGTTTGTCCTATGTACTTTTTGTCGCAGTGTGAGCATTGTATTTTATAAATACCAGACTTGTTCAAAGATTCTGTTCTGTCTTTTGTACTGCCCAGTAAATTTTTCAAATTAAAAGGATTTGTATATGTTATGGTATAATTCTTATGTTTAAAAATTTGGTTCAAGCCTCTGTTTAATGGTGGAAAATAAGGCAATTTTACAAATTTGTCCTCTTTTTTGGTGTCTAATTTTAGGGAAGTGGCATTGGACAAAGTTTTATTAAAGTTATGTTTTCTCACTAATTTATTAATTAAATTATTATCGTATCCAAGTTTAGCGGCAATTTGTTTTATGTGTTTAAGTTCCTTTGCATATCTGATTTTATTGAGGGGGATGTTACATAATCTGTGTGTTAAAAATTGAAACAGCTATTTTTTGGTTCATAGGGTGAAAGGAGTTGTTAGGAATAAAGTTATCAGTATGTGTAGGTTTTCTAAAAATGTCAAACTCAATGTGTTGTCTATTATTTATGATAAGCTAGTCCAAAAATGGCAAGGTGTTGTTTTCTTGAAGTTCATAAGAGAACTTGATTGAAGGATATATGTTGTTTAACTGATTAACAAATTCATCTACATTTTGTTTCTTTAAATCAAAGATTGTGAATATGTCATCCACGTACCTCAACTATATATCTGGAAAGTAATGAAATTTTTCTTTGCAATCGTTTTCAAAAGAGGACATGAAAATGTTGGCTAAAAAGGGAGATAAGGGGTTTCGCATAGAAGTGCCTTGAGTTTGTTTGTAAATTTCATTTTTAAATGAAAAAACGTTCTGTGACATGCATAAATTAGTAAGTTGTAAATATTCGAGGACAATTTCATCAGAAAAATTTTTTTTTAGTAACAATGATTTTAAAATTTGGGATGTTTCTTCCAGAGGTACACTTGGGAAGAGGCTTCCAGTCACTGTTGAAACAGGTTCTACCCCTGACGATGCCCACCTTGTGGGCGAAATGCATTGGGTTTTGCAGCCCTCTAGTTGTTTTGGCTAAAGGAGTATTCCACTTTTGTTATAAGAGTGAAGCTATCATGGATGCTTTCTCCCATGCTCAGCACCTCTCCGTCCTTCACCTCTTCAACTTTCCATCTTATATATAATCCTGTTGTATGAATACTTGTTACCTGATGATGATAATTAATTAATCAGTTGTGTATTTTTTAATTGGTGTGGAAAGAGTACCAGTTTATCAACCATTTCTTGTGTTGTATTTTATTTAACATGTAATTATTCCTGTTACAGAGTTCCACAATGTGTGGGCCTCCTCAGTTGATTTTAACACAGAAAAGGTTCTCACCATTTTTGGCTTGCAATAATCTCCTTGAATGGTTATGATGTTGTTTATTCTTCTATTTAAGAGATTTACATGTCTTGTGAAGTAAGTTCATTAACATTATTATATTGGACACTTTGTGATACATGAAACATGGTATTTTAAAAATTCTCCTACAGGTTAAACAAGGAAAAGCCAAGGAATAAGGAAGACATGGAAATATCAATAGCCAACTTGATTAAGGAGGGAGAAGAAGTGGATGCCCAGATTAAGACCCATCAGTACCATCTTAACCAGCTTCAGTTTGCTCTGTCTAAAGACTGTGATAACGCCCGATGTAGCGAAGACGAGCTGAGGCAATTGCAAACTAAGATAGGTACTGTCACTTTAAAGTTATTTTAAATGTTGTTGTCGATTCATATGCAAGTGAAAAATGTAACAAATTTCATAATGGTTGAAATACATTTACTTAAGCATTTTTTATCTTTAACCACTCATCTGGGTATACTGTATATATACGTTATGCTGTTTTCTTGGCTGTTTGCTATTGGTATGCCATAATATTCCGTCACGCAGCTTCTCTGGCAACTAGCTGTATCCTTTTAGTTTATCGTCTCGGCAGGAAATGGGCTTCACTTCTTTTGGAAAAGATACGCTTCTCACATTTAGACCCTGACTTTGCTTTGCGGGTTGCATTTCCGTTACCCTAATTTTAAAATTAACAACTTTTATGTTATTTATAATATTATTTTTTTATTTTTTCATCACTTAGTAATTGTGTAAATTTTTAATGTCTTTGTACCATATTTTAGGAATTTGTGTTCATTAAATATTATTAACAAATTAAATTTTTATGGTAATAATAAATGTATATTAACATTTTAATTCATTTCTTGTGCTAAAAATATTTAAAGACAAATTTTAAGAATAAACAACTCAATTACTAAATAATTAACATTTTTTAATTGATTTGTGATTTGATTCACCTCAATTGCAATTTAAATGGGCACCTCCAGTTTTGAAAAATTAAATACCCAGATGTGTGGTTAATGCCAAACTAAAATCTCAAACAGGAAACTGCTAAAGTTCTTCCTATTTTCATAAAAATTTGGTCTAAAACAAATGGATAATTTTCACTTGTAGTCATCTTTATTTTATGGAAACTAGTGTTAAAAACACGCAATAAAGTGAAGACCACAAAAACTGTTCATGGCTTGTTGGTTGCATACATTTTAAAAATGTTATGGTAAAATTTGACTTTTTTAAAGTTATGTCACAAGGATATAACGCACAATGTGTTTTAAATGGGTCAATATTGATATAAGCAAAAAAATTGATGTAAAATATCATAGCAGTGTGAAATCTCCAGCATTTTATATTTTGATTTGCTTATGCTAAGGGGATTCTTCTTATGTTCTTTTTCAACAGAAATCATGTATTGTGTTATGAAAACTGAAAGGCTATTTTAGAAATAATTAAATTTGAAACTGTTGACAAATTCATACCATAGTAATTACTACTAAGCATACTACAGGCATGTCTCACTTAGTGCAAGAGAGGCATTCTGAGACATCCGTGCACTATCAGAATTTGCGCTAAAAGAACAGTTTGTAACATAGCACTTAACCCAGTTGATTTTTACTCTTCAGAAATTTTACTATTTTTATCTTGGAACTTATATAATGATAGGACATTTTTATATATTAATTTAAAGTCAAGAAAATGAAGTACCGTATTTACTCGTGTAATTTCTGCACTTTTTCTCCGCAAGTTCCCATCAAAACAGGGGGTGCGGACATTACACAATATTTGCCCCTTCATCTATTGAGGGTAGGCCACCCACGAAACGCCTACTAACACTGCGTGCCTGGCATGAGATGCATTTTCTTCGGTAGGCGCAATATGCAGTGCAATTTATTTCTTCGATTTATAACCAAGATATTTTTTTAAAGCGTAGAATAATATAATAAGCACGATATTTATCGGGTATTTTTAAAAATTCCTTGCCAGTTGTCTGTAGTAAACCTAAATCACGTAATTATTCTATGTAAATAGAAGAGTGTCAGACCGAGTTCATTCTGCATTTTCTTGAGTAGGCACAATATGCCATGCATTTTATTTCCTCGATTTATAATCAAGGTATTTTATTAATGCGTAGAATAATATAATAAGCACAACATTTATCAGGTATTTTTAAAAATTCCTTGCCAGCTGTCAGTAGTAATCCTAAATCACGTAAATTTCTATGTACAGTAAACTCTCGATAATCCGGCACCCCTCGGGACCGGAGTAGTACCGGAATAATGAGATTGCCGGATCAGCGAGAGGCAAAATTTATAGTATATGTTCAAGGAGATAACACACACGTATTAACCAAAATGGTCGGACTTGAGGAATACATTTCATTTGCCACCCTCAAATTCTATGTAAATTATTTATAAATAAAAAATGACCATGAACATTTAAATCCGGTGCGTGTGTTAAATGTGTGAGGGAATTACACGCTGCATACAGGCACATATGTACGTATGTATTTAGGTGTTATATCATAGGTTTCATTCCCAGGTTCATCATTTATTAGGTACTTTTTCGAACCTAGCGGGATTAAATAATTATAAAATCATCTCCGGGAGGCTTCTGTAGAAATAGCAAATGCGATGACTTAAGATTTATGGAGAAATAACGCTATCATAACGTAAGATACGTGCTTTGTTACTCTTCCATAGTACTTTTCGAATAACATTAAATTTGTTCATTCAAATATTTTTTATGCTTTTAAGTTCGTCTGTGTTTTATCTCTCTTGATCTTCCTTCTTACAGACTTAGCTAACTCCTTGCAGTAGCTTAACTCACGGTCGTAGAATTAATGGTAATTCTATGCGGGAATAGGCGTCTGCATTAACTCATTTGTTTTGTGAAGGAACAAGTAGTTTTGATAGTGCGTTGTCGAAAACAACCAGGCTCTGTGGTTTTCATTTGAAAGAGGTTATTGGAGACGCTATCATTCTTCGTGAACTAAAAATAATTAACCAAGTTAATGTAAATATTGGTCAGCCTCTATTATTTAAAGTTCACAGTTCCAAAGTTTCACATAAACTGACACGTAATTCAACCTTCTCGGCAAAAGAAATCTCTTTCTTTAATTTACATTACCATTTCCATTGAAATAAATGCAGTTACCGATCTTTGTTTACAATACCACTGTGTCGTCATCATTTAACAGAATTTTTTTACTCAAACTTCTAAACAAAATTACAAATAACAACTTAGCACAAATGTCATGGATGCCATCATAATACAAAACACATCACAGGAGATAAAAACAAGTAATAAAATAATATACAAAAATATATAAAATAAGAATACAAAATAAGAACTAAGAACAAAATTGGGTGGATAACACCAATCATACATTACACTTTTCATGGATGCTCCTTGTAATAATAAATCTAATTCTCCTCTTGGTGAGTACTGATACACTTTATATACGATTTATCGTGCTTGTTTGTGCAAAACCTTGCGTTTACTTCCTTCGCCCTCCATTTTAGAACACCACAAGACGGTACTATTTAAATCTCAATCATAAAACACGCAAATAAACACGAAAATCACGCCGCAAATGTACGAACTGCACCCCAAAAGCCACTGTAACTGACTGACGCTGATTGACCAAGTAAAAGAGTGGGAGAAACCACGTGACATTCCTGACATGCGCCAGTTGACATCCGCCTTCATTCATGCCTCCTACTATAATCCTCTATGCTGTGGTTCTCAATGATTAGTTAAATGTAAATACTAATTTGAAACTATTAGTTTAATTTTATAATTTGCATTATGTAAAATAAGTTTACTTCAAACTTGGTCCAATGCCCTCAGTTCTCATCCAACACGACAGTATTTCCATCTTGTGGTGAAATGCGGAACTTCGCGAAAAGTGCTGTAATAACGAGAGTGCCGGATCAACGGGTGCCGGATTATTGAGAGTTTACTGTAAATAGAAAAGTGTCATTCATTCTCATAGAAAAGGTGATGTAAGAGAAATAAACAGCTAAATCGCATATATTTTTCATTAAATACAAAACAAAATCTGTTAGATTGCCTTGTAATTTGTGACATGCTCAAATCACATATTACTGTAACTGCATTTTTTTTGGGTTCCTTTTACATTACGCAGTCCTAAAAGAATATATGTACAGGTAGTTCTTGATTTGCATGGTTAATGCATTCCTGAAAACTACCGTATAAATCAAATTCGAGTAAAACGAGAACAATTTTCCCATATAAAATAATTGAAATGTTCAGGTTAGAGAGAGTACATTCCTGTACTAGCCTACCCAACATCACCAAAATTTCAAATTATAATACACAACCTTTTTGAACTTCGCATATAATTGGTTCCAGAAAACTGATGCAAATGCAAATTCGCAAAGTGCAAGTCCTTTTTTCCCATAAGATGCAATGTAAAAATAACAATATGATTCCGAGTTAACCTAAAAAATTCACTTTTTATCATAAATAATGCAGTTTAATGGAAAATAAAAGAAAACGTAACAGCAAATGAAAACCTAGCATTACAAAGCAATAACACTTCTTTCGACAATTGTGCTGTTAACCCCCTGCACATTTTTGCATGTGATTTTCGATATTCTTTTGTTCATTCCAAGAAAATGCCTTAATTTAACTGGATTAACTACTAAAATGGAATGTTGAGTACGTTATGCACGGATTTTTCCTTAGGTTCTGAAACAAATATTTCCAATCCGCAGAAAAAACACGTATTATAAAGTGGCAACATTTCTTTTAGTAATGACATTCAAAGTACACAGCAAAAAATCTTGTTACAAGATGATAGCAATTCTTAGATTTACATAAATTTGTAATAAAAATGAAAAACTAACAAGACAAAATAACATTTCCTTAAATTATATTCAAAATACAAAGATAATAGCAATGAAAACTATACATTCCAAAATGATGGCATTTCTTTAAATTTCAAACTAAAGTTTCATCATCGAAATGTTGGCTGTGAAGTTCAAACTGAGCTATAAAATAATTAAATTGCCTGTTATCATGTTTACTTCGAAAACTGCTCATAATGAGCATTATAAATATAATAATAATAAGTCCTTTCCTAGGGTGCCAAAGTTTCAACTGAACTTCGAAACAAAAAAGTAGAGGGAGTTCACGCTTGATGTCATCGCAAATACATGTTTCAAACTGCGTAAATGTAAATTTTTGGAGTGCGCAAATTGAGAACATGCCTAAATTAATAAACCGCATAAATCCAAATTTGTGTAAATCAAATCCACACAAATCAAGAACTGCCTGTACTTTTATTACTCTGTATAAAAGCAAAGAACACAATTTTGTGATGAAAATGTGCCACTAAATAGCTATTGGAGTTGTTAGTTTGTGCTTTTTGAAAACTGCAAGTGATATATTTTATCCACAGAAATGTGAAAAATGATTCTATGTAACCGGGTTGCAGTATGTCTAGTAACCGGTTTATTTTTGTTATTGTGTGATCTCTGGGGGATTTGTCATGGGGATTTATTTTGAGCATGAACAGTTTACATTTATTTATGTAAAATTTTCTCTTTTTCTAGATGAAAAATGGTTGAGTTAGCGTAATTTTGCAAAACTAGTGAAAATTACTCATTTAAAATTAAATAACTTGAGAATGTACAATTGCTCAAAATTGAACCTTTCTGCAAGTTAAGGAGCTAAACTCCAAAATAGATTTTAGAGTTCTCTCCGTGAAATATTATGGCAATGGTTGTGATTTTTTCATGTTTACATACGTTAAAAGTATAAAAAATCATTTTTGAAGCCATTTTTTAAACATTTGCTTGTTGGCATAATTATATCATCAGACTTGGCTTCAGATAGATTATTCAACCAATATTGCTGTAAAATATCTAAATTTTGGAAGTGCGGACATTACGCATTAGTTTTTTCAGGTTTTTAGCTCTAAAAACAGGGGTGTGGTCATTACACACGTGCAGGTACCACACAAGTAAATACGATATATGACAATTATTTTTAAATAATTATTTATTATGAACATATTGGTGTACAACAGTTTTAAAAACTAATTCTTTATGGTTGAAAACCATAATTTTCTAATAACATTTGCGATAAAAAAACGTATTATAAAATAAATGAGATATACAGGGTGTCCGGCGAATTTATGTCATAACTTCAGGATCTTATTCCTTAAGTGATTTTGAGTAAAAAATGTCATGAACATGGGTCCGATTCTCATTTGTTACAGAGCTACCGGCAATTGAAATTATCTCATACTTTGATTTGTACAACTTAATGGCTGAAAAATGCATTGTTTAAATAGTTATTCGTATACATTGTTAATTGTTGAAAAATGTATTATTTAAATAATCATTAATTTACTTTGATACTTAATCCATTGTTACATCAATGAGAAGCATGACGCTTGCACAACAGACGACGTAATTTGCAAGCTCCCAGGCAGCATGTCAGTAGAACATAAGCTATCGTTCAGTTGGAAGTTGCTTTCAACTGTTCCGTGAGGATTTTCGTGAGCTCATAAATGGTAATTTCTCGTGTTGTTTATTCCATCACGAGTAAACTGTGCCTCATCCATGAACAATATGTAATGGTTCAGGCAGGGGTGTGCATTTAACCAACTGAAGAATTCCAACTGCCTAGCCATATCCCCCGGTTGAAGATGCTGAACTTGCTGGATATGGTATGGATCAAGTCCCTCATCATATAATGTTTGCCAGACTCATTCACGGAACGTTGAGGCAGGCGGACATTCTTCGTGTACTAAGACGTGGACTTTGCTGAACCATTTAAAAATAATGTTTTCCTCCTCATCCACATTAACTTGTACTGGAGGTTCAGCTCTCAAAGACACATGGAAATGGACCATTTTCTCGTAAATATTGGTGAACTTGAATAAAAGTATGTTGATCTGGTGTTCTTTGTGGAAATCATCATCGATATTTGTAAACGACAGCAACAGAGTTTCCATCGAACAACCCGTACACAAAGTGCATATCCGCATACTCTTCATTTGAAAATGTAAACGGCAGTATTGAAAGTTAATGATACCACATGTGTCACAGCACACTATACTGAATGCTAGGTTACGTTCTACTGACATTCTGCCTGGGAGCTTGCAAATTACGTTGTCTGTTGTGCAAGCATCATGCTTCTCTTTGTTGTAACAATGAATTAAGTATCAATGTAAATGAATGATTATTTAAATAATACATTTTTCAACAATTAACAATGTATATGAATAATTATTTAAACAATGCATTTTTTCAGCCATTAAGTTGTACAAATCAAAGTACGAGATAATTTCATTTGCCCATAGCTCTGTAAGAAATGATAATCGGACCCATGTTCATATGACCTTTTTTACTCAAAATCACTTAAGGAATAAGATCCTGAAGTTATGACATAAATTCGCTAGACACCCTGTATAAAATATCATAGATATTTCTGTTAAAATATCAATATAGTGTATTATCTTGACATGTTCCTAAAATTCTTCACGATTATGAAGATCTTTGATAAAGATTGGCCAGCGCAAAAGTAGACAAAAACAGAATACGTGTGTTGTTATGATTTAGCGGCACCGTCACAGCTTCAGACACGCAGATAACTGTAGCATAGGGACCAACAGCAAAATAACATCAGAATAACAAATGCCTAATGACCACAAAAGTTATAGTTGTCATGAACCTAATCTAAGCCAATCCCAAGAAAAAACCCATCCAAAGTGAACTCAATCCTGCACATCTCAACAGTTACCATAATAAGTTTAAAATTTCCAATGTTAGTGTCACTGCAAAATAATTTGGAATTGCTGCAAACCAATGTAAAATATAGTAAAAGTGAACAATTGAAATAGAAATAAAGCTAATAAACATATAAATAACAACAAATTTGTCTTTAATTAGAGTGGATTGACTATCACTGAACAGAGTGTAAAGTACGAATGAAGGTAAGTGAAAAAAATGTTGGAACCGTAATAGTAGATTTATTTTTAAAAAATTCAAAAACTAAAATTTTAGTCCCGAGATGCCAACTGCGCTATATCTAAAATGTGCTAAAAGAACATGCGCTGAACGAGGCTTATCTGTATTTGTGTATTCAGGGATTTTCATTTGTTAGCTAAAAATATTATGTACAACCAATTTGTGCATAATAAAAGATTATCAGTTCATAAAGAAAAATTAAATTTATTGGGCAGGTTTCAAACATTTTATGAGACCTATATCCTACTACAAAATTAACAAAACTTGTGTAATCCTTTTTCATCATAAATCCATAAGTAACATATAGTTACTATTTTTACTTATGTTTTCTACTTCTTTTTAGCTAAAACCAAAGCAAAGTTGATGTCCATTGGTGGGCAAGATGAAATTTTGCTGGGATTGTTTGGAGATTATGTGATAGCTTTAAATAAGTCAATAAAAAAAGCTTATGATAATGGCTTGTTCTCTGAGATGCCTCGTGGTCCTATAGGTAAGTACTGTTGACTTGTTTAACCCACTTATCAAGATTTTCATAAATTTGTCACTCCTGGCAATTATGGAACAAAATTTTAACTAGGACTCAATTATCATTTACAAGAATTGTAGGTTTATCTGAGAAAAAATTATTTCTTGATCTTGATTCAAATTCAAAATTTCTCGAATTATTTTTTGAGAAATTGATCAATATAATTGGTGTCTTTATGTGGTATGATTATTTAAACCTCAAGCCGGCAACCTGAGTACTTACTCATCACCATTACCAGTACATACTCACGAAATGCAGATGTCACATAAACCTTGATTATTTCAGCATAAAATAGTCATTCGTGAAACTTTTTGTGCCACAGCAGACCATTCATATGCGATCTTTTAGTAAATCACAAATTTCACTTCAGTTTGTTAGTTTTTATACTTTGTTAGAGGAAAAACAGCATTATATACATAATATCCTTATTTTGTCCATCTGTCAATCTGGTGGTCTGTTGGTCCATCCGTTGGAACTCTCTATACAAACCCACATAAGAGAATATTCAAAAATCCCTTTATTTCACTTGCAGGCTTTTTTTCTTTTGCAAAATTAAATTAGAAGTAATTGACCTACTATCTTTGGACAGGGACCATTTTAAAGAAACTAAACAACTATTATCGTCGAATTTTTGCCTTTGTTTCAAAATCGCTCAAGTTATACATTTAAATCATATTTATTGGAAACATTAAGCTTTTTAATGATATGTTGCCTTGCTGACCGTGTCATTGTTAAACTTCGAGATTGTATTGTCGTCCTTATACTCTATGTGTAAGAAAAGCGTGCCTTGAATGCTTTAGTACGAGAGAGAAGGTGCCCAAATTGTTTATAATTAAAAACGTGTTTTTCATTTGTTTCTTTTCAGTTAACTTCAGTGCATCTTATTGAAGTTTTGGAACCGGGAATTTACTCGATATTTTTTTATTCTCGATTCCTAGGAAATTTTTTAATGGTTTCCGGGAATTGTTCATTTGAATTTTGTGCTGAGTCAAGCTTTTCCAGAATTGCCTTCATAGCTGGATTTTTTTTAGATATTCCTCTGGATTTCAGCCCCAAATGTTAACCCTTAGATGCTCAAGGTGCCGATATATCGGCTTCCCCTGGTTGCCTTAAAACACTCAAGGTGCCGGTATATCGGCTCTAGCTTTAACCCCGTTTAAAAATCTTTATAGATCGCACTTTGAGTTATAATTACTACCAAACTGAAGATGATATAAATGTTTATATTTACTTTTGAAATGGTATTCCTCTTTACGATTTTAGTATTTTACATAAACATAAGTAATTGTCTTTTCCACCATCCGTCTGACGCAGCTAATTCGCAGTGAGTCATCATCCAAAATATTTTTTGTCCTTCACGGCGGTTGATTACGCACGCTGTCTTTCTCCGTTCTTTTATAAGCATGCCTGTCATTGCATTTTCATCGCAATGTTATAATCCAAAAGCTAATATATCATATGAGACGAAATGCTTACCAAAATTTTCTGAGGATATTTTTTCTTTTATTTTTTCTCTTGATTATCAATCTCACTCTCTTGTAACGTAACTTACAGCTCAACTTTGTCGGAGGTCTCTTGAGTCTCGCTCACTGGTAATATGACACGGAGCAACTTTGTAGAGTATTTTTCATCGTATATTCATTTGATATATACAGTGAACTCTCGTTCTAACGTTTTCGCTTCTAACGTTTTTCCGCATCTTAAGTCGAAATTTTGAGGTCCCAGCTAGAGCTCCATTTACTTCCATTATATCTTTTCCCGCTTCTAAAGTTTATCGTTTGTAACGTTTTTCCGCATCCTAAGTATCGAGTTTCAACTCCCCGTCTAGAATTACACCCGCTTATAACGTGAGAATAAAAATTACGAAAACTGGAAAAGGTACATAAACGCAACACAACCTCTATTAAGTTAATTTGTATTATACATACTTTACGATTAAATCAATAAGGTCAGTAAAAGTGTTTCTTTTGCTTCCAGTATGCCATACTTAGTTACAATCTATGTACAGAAAAATGTGGCTATGCAGAGTCTACTAGATTTCACTTTCATTAAATTACCATCAAACTTTGTCTACATACATTGTAGCATCTCTACTCTGTCTCCACCATCTAAACTTTCTTAGTGGCAGTTCTTTATCAGCCGTCGTCTTCGGTACGCAACAAGCCAAATTCAGTCGTCTACCGTTGGAACTCTGCTCGTTTGTCTGATTGACATAATACAATCAGTGCATTCTATGTCATTTCTATTTTAGTTACAGTTGCGCCTCGTAAGTTGAAAGCTGTAAATTTACGAAGTTTTAAATATTTTAGAGAATTTTACTCTCAGTGCTGTTTAAAAGTTTTTGTACTCCACCCCATATATTTCTAATGGCATCAAAAAGAAAGGTTATAACTCTTGATGAAAAAAGATTAATAATCGAAGAAGTAGATAGAAATCCACATCTGAAACGTGTTGAAATGGCAAGGCGATTAGGGCTGGCAGTGACATCGCTGAACACAATTATGGCTCACCGAACATCGATCCTCAAAGCTGTAAACGACTGCGGTGTGGCTGCGAAAAGGAGGAAGAACTCTCGAGCATCACCATACGAAAGAGTGGAAGCATTGTTACTCGAGTGGTTTCAGCAGGCTCGAGCTTCCAACATCCCGATTAGCGGTGTTATAATGCGTGAAAAGGCAATACAAATCGCAAATCAACTGGGGTTTCCTACTTTTACGGCATCCAGCGGATGGCTTGATAGGTTTAAAAACCGTCATGGTGTAGTTTATAAAGTCGTTGCAGGAGAGAGTGCAAACATAGATCTTGCATCAGTGAATCATTGGATGACAGGAGAGTTACCCGAGAAAATAAAGAACTATGCACCATGCGATATTTTTAACGCCGATGAAACAGGATTGTTTTATAATTTGTTACCAGATAGAACCTTAACTTTTCGAGGAGAAGCTTGCCATGGAGGGAAGAAAAGCAAGGAGCGACTGACAGTTTTGCTGTGCTGCAATGCAGACGGTAGCGAAAAACTCCAACCACTTGTGATTGGAAAATTCGCCAAACCGCGATGCTTCAAGAATGTGAGGACACTCCCATGTAAGTATAAAAACAACTCCAAGGCATGGATGACATCAAAATTATTCATGGAGTATTTGCAAGAGTTTGATGCAAAAATGGGTTCCACCTCGAGAAAGGTGTTGCTGTTTGTGGATCGTTGTGCAGCTCATCCACAAGATACTGCCAATCTACAGAATGTTAAAGTTATTTTTTTTCCAGTGAATTGCACAAGTCATTTGCAACCATTGGATCTAGGTATTTTACACAGCTTGAAACAGCAGTATAGAAAGGCGCTGGTATCCAAAGCAGTGGCAATTATGGATTCCAGCAAAATTTCGATATCCTAGACCAAAAATTAGGCTCGCAAAAAAATATTTAAAAAACACTTGAAATTTTCAAAATTTAGGCGCGAGCTTTCTGGGATTAAAAAAGGCAAATGCCGTGAGAGCGAAAGGGTTAAACTATCAAAATTATTTTTGATTTTTTTTATTTTATGCATATTGTACCAATAGAATTTCTGATGAATACTAAATATTTTTTCAGTGAATGCTATTTGGTAACTGAGTTATTAGGAGTTTAATATTAAGGATCAGGTTGCATTTCTCGTATTAATTCGATTTTAATTGATTGCTAATACAATGTCAAAATGGCTTCTTCTCATGCCCATGAATGTCATTAGTAAAAAAGGTCCAAAGGTTGCATGTTGCATGAATCTAAAACTAGGTGCTGAAGTGAACTACCTTCCCCTCCTATTCTCTTCCTTCACCCATCCCTCCTCCCCTAAATGACAAAATTAGCTACTCTGACCAAGTGAATTATATATAAACTAGAGAGATACCCATTGAAATTCAACAGGAAAGTTTTTTATGAAATTTCGTAAGTAGATGCAATGTGAAGCTATTATCCAAATCAATAGTACCCAATAATATGAAACTGGCAACAATGCAAATCACTAAGAATGCATCAAATTCTTGTGTTAAATACTGATCTGTTGATCAATTCGACGCGTATTAAAAAATTGATCGCAGGAAAACAAACTTTTGTCTTTTAGGCATTCATTGTTTCAAGTCTCGAACTCCTACGGTGATTCTAAGTGATTTTAATATGCGAATGATTAATGTTCTACATTCAAATGTCTTCCTTCTCGGATATAACACTACAAATGTTGTTTACATTGGTTGCTATGAAAATCATTCCCCCTCCTTCCCTCTCCCCCCTCCCCTCCTCTTCCCCCTCTCCCTCCCTCTTCCTCCCTCTCCCTCTCTCCCGCCCTCTCTCTCCCTCCCCCCCACTCTTTCTCCTCCCCTCCCTCTCCCCCTTTCCCTCTCCCCCCTCTCCCCTCCCCCCCTATCCCCTCCCCTCCCTCCCCCTCTCCCTGTATACTGTATACCAGGACTTATCAAAGGATCTCGCGATTAAGCTACAACGTTCTCATAATGCCTGCATCAGATTCATCTTTAATCTTAAAAAGCCTGACCATGTCTCAGAATACATCCGTCGACTCTCCTGGCTAAAACTTGAATCCAGAAGAAACCTTCACCTCCTCTCCCTATTGTATCAAGTTCTTAATAATCACATCCCTTGTTATCTTTCTTCTCAGTTCGCCGCCATTAATACAGTTCACCAATGCAATACCAGAGGATGCGATAAATTACTAACTCCACTTCACAGAACAGAAATTTACAACAAATCCTTTACCGTCACTGCTTGCAAACTCGGGAATGGCCTTCCAATGTTAATAAAAAAACTCTCTCACTCTAGGCACTTTTAAATGCTTGTATCACAAGTATCTCCTCTCACTCTCCAAGCATGGAACCACTCCCTATCTTCTCTTTCAGGTTATCACAAGGACGCACTTATTAGGCATAAATTCATAATTTTATTTTACTTTATTTTCCTGTATCATAATTACGATGTAATCTCCCTGGCATATCTTACCCTACAATCCTTATTTCTCTCTCACTCCCTCCCTTATATAAATATTAATGTATGTATTTATATTTGATTTTTTCTCTCTTTCTCAAATTGTTGTTTTTTTCCTCCTCCTCTGAACTATTTAGGAATTTTTCGCGGTTTTTTTTACACCTCTCTTCTCTTCATAGGTGTTTTCTGCAGCGGGAAATTTTTTGTGCTAAAGTATACCTGATACACAGTTTTTTTCGACCCACAAAACTAACAAGATTCTTTGGTAATACTCTGTGATCTATTAACCAATATATAATTAACTTGGAATTTGTATATATTTTACTGTAATATTTATGTAACTTAATTTCTTTTAATATGTAAATATTGTAATTACTTATATGACAAAAGGGTTAAATGTAAGAAGGGACTATATAGTCTCAATTTCTCCCTAAATAAAGTCGTTTGTCTGTCTGTCTGTCTCTCTCCCCCTCTCCTCTCTCTTCCTCTCTTTACCTCTCTCTCTCCCTCTTTATCTCTTTCTCCCTCTCTCTCCCCTCCCTCTCTCTCCCCTCCCTCTCTCTCCCCTCCCTCTCCCTCCCTCCCTCTCCCTCCCTCCCTCTCTCCCTCTCTCTGAGGAATTTTGAACTGTAGGCAGAAAAAGATGAGCAGACTTAGAAATATTATAATTTTTTCTTTAAAATGCTTCAAATCAAAGATCCTAGGTTATTTCTTTCTAACTTAGATCTCAAAAAGAATAAAAGCCTGCATGTGGAAAAGTCAGTTTACATGTCATTTTATGGGAACTAGAAATGCCTTCTTTGGAGTCGAACCCAGGACTATTTCAATTTCTATGCATCATCACCTTAAAATATGTAAATCTAGCGTTCCTGCCAAATTTCAAAAATGTATCTTGATCATTTATCGAGTTATTTGCATTTTTATAGCGTGACAGAGGGAGCCACAAAGGGACAGAAAGCCTTTATACATTTTAGATTGTTTTTAAACCTCTTTCATACACTTTCTACCGTCAATTTTAACTTTGAGGGAATTGCAATGTACATTAGTAGTTGGTCTCTTGTTATCTCCGCATCGTCAACATCGAGAAAAGATCAGTTCTGCAAGTCAAAGTGCATCTGAATATTGAATCTGCTGAAAATTTGTCGCAAATAATGTATCACATGTCATTGGGATTTATTAAAGACTTGTGTATTTATGTTGTATCAATAACAAATATCATTTAAATGAAAGATGGTGTATTATTAAAAATGCAAAACAATTCTTATTTCTGGATTCCTGGGATATTTGAAAATCTAATTCTCATTTCCCAGGAAAAAAAATATCGCCAGGAACCCAAAACTCTACATTTTATGCATATTAAATGCAGTGCATCTTATAATTTGCCAGAGTTATAAATTTGCATTGCATATATGAATCATGCCATTCGTTGACATGCATACCTTTTTCATTTACATTTTAAAATATTTCAAGGATGAGGTATTTAACTTAATTATGTGAAGAGAAGAATTTAAATCCCCAAAAATTACATTTTATTGTGATTTTTTCACATTTTCATGCATTTTATTTATATTGGGCCGCTGGTGTCTCAATTTTTTAATGTTATTCTTGGCCTCACAATAAATGCACCAATTTAGTGCTTTAACTCGGCTCTGACTTTTATACATGGGTATAACTCATTTACTGAATCTATTAAGTATGTAATTAGATGGAGGAAGGAAAAGAGAATGGGAATGAGCAAAAATGGAGAAAGAGGGATAGGATGTCGCATTTGTATAGGATTAAAAGGAGCTCCAGTACAAAAATAACAATAATAAATTACAATTTCTAATAGGATTGAAAAATAACATTTTATGACCTTTATTTAAATTTCTTTAAATAAAGCCAATTTTAAGAAAAAATTCAAAACTACTATATGTAGTTAAAAGAAAATTGCGTTCTTAAAATATAGTTAAAACTCATTGCAGTTCATGTAAGTATTAAGTTCATAGTAAGTTACTACAC
Organism: Tanypteryx hageni; assembly: GCA_028673005.1. Classification (NCBI taxonomy): domain Eukaryota; kingdom Metazoa; phylum Arthropoda; class Insecta; order Odonata; family Petaluridae; genus Tanypteryx; species Tanypteryx hageni. Next base: position 80,903,094 of record CM054112.1, read on the forward strand.
ATTTTTGCTTTGATGGTAAATTGAGTGTTAATTCACATTTTATCCTATTTTTACGTGTTGACAAGAGTAAAATAATTCAGTTATTAAGTTAAATTCTATACGTTTTAAATAACTTATAATTTGCTCAAATATTTCAAGTAAATTTCTGAAAAAATTTTTATGCATTATACGTTATTATTTTGATTTTCCTCTAATTTTCAGCAGATATTTGGATAATCATTTGGCGCCTCTGATAATAATTTAAACAATATAATTAAAACAAAGATAACTTTCAAAAACAGTGATTTGGTTGTGCAAGAAAGCCTAACCAGATCATAGCACATCTTATTGATTTTTCATATGGAAATCAAATATATTTGGAATACTTTTATGATAATCCTTTCGTATTTGCCAGGCAATTGCGTAAATAGCATAATAGCTCAAAAATTTAGTGAATTCATCTGCATTTTACAAATATGTATTTTAAACAAAATTAAGTGGGAATTATCGTAGCTCTATTAGCTTATTAGACTTAAAGACAACAATCTTAGAAAAGCAGGATTTTCATTTTCCATGTGCTCAAGATAATGTACCGGAAGTTTTGGCCCTGTACATTTTTTCCTTTGCTGATATTACAAATGTCTTGGTATCCTTCTCATTTGTTACATGTATCCTGAATTAAATGTTTGTATATAAAAATTATATCAGCCAATGTGGCAACAACATTTCTTGTAATATGGTCACAAGAAACAGCATTAGCACAATGTGCCATTTGACTTTTTAAAATTTGAAACAGCCTTAAAATCATCATGAAGATGACAATCATTCATTAAAACTGGCAAATGAACCAAGTTAAATACTATCATTTTTTATTTTATCTAATATGTCATTATATCTAATTGAAAATTGTTTTTCATAGGCTCTTATATAAAAGTCAAAGACGAGAGTTGGGCACCTGCAGTGGAATCTATTATTGGAAGTGAGATATTAAGGTCATATTATGTTAACAGTCATGAAGACAGGAAGCTTCTTTATAAGCTGTTACATCAAGTAATGGGGACCAGGGGACCTTTACCATCTATAACTGCCACTAAGTTCGTGAAAAAGGTAAAAATTGAGCTATTTAAAAATTTTAACTATAAATAAAAGTACATGTTGCACTTTCCAAAATATGTATATATTATGGTTAATGTTTCGCCAATGCCATTGGGACATGATCCAGATTACTAATAAACTTTGAAAGCATGTTAGATACAGGCATGCCTTGCTTAGTGCATGAGAGGTGTTCCGAGACAACTGTGCGCTATCAGAATATGCGCTAAAAGAACAGTTTTTGACATAGCACTTAACCCAGTTGATTTTTAAGCTTCAGAAATCTTACTATTTTTATCTTGCAACATATAATTATAGGACATTTTTATATATTAATTTAAAGTTGAGAAAACGAACTACCGTATTTATTCGTGTAATACCTGCACTTTTTTCCCCGCAAGTTCCTATCAAAAAAGGGGGTGTGGACATTACACGATGTTTGCCCCTTCATCTTTTGAGAGCAGGCCACCTGCGAAACGTCTACTAACTCTGCGTACCTTGCGTGAGATGAGTATGCATTTTTTTCGGTAGGCTCAATATGCTGTGCATTTTATTTCCTCTGTTTATAACCAAGGTATTTTTTTAATGCGTAGAATAATATAATAAGCATGACATTTATCAGGTATTTTTTAAAATTCCTTGCCAGCTGTCAGTAGTAATCCTAAATCATATACATTTCTATGTAAATAGAAGAGTGTCATTCATTCTCATAGAAAAGGTGATGTAAGAGAAATAACTGATTTGCATATTTTTTTCATTAAAAACAAACGAATTCTGTTAGATTGCCTTTTAATTCGTGACATGCTAAAATCACATTTTACCGTAAGTCAGTAGTTTCCAAACTATGGTGTGCGTCCCCCTTGGGAGTCGTGATGGTAGGTTGGGGGGGCAAAGGATTTCTCATATATTTAATGGCCATTTTACCATCCTAATCTTGAGACCTACAATATGTAGCAGCCAAATTCTAACCTTCAATAGGGTAGGACATATCGTTTGCATCCATATTTTTTCTTAAGATGGTTTTATTAATGGTAATTTTATGCTCAGTAGGTATTGTTTATGAACTGTAATTTAACATGGTATTGAGGGGGAGCGCGAAGACAGTTTTCTTAGGTGAGGGGGGTCCCAGCTTTGTAACGTTTGGAAACCACTTCCATAAGTAATTTCAACACCTTTGCAACTTCTTAAAATTATTCATGATTATGAAGATCTTGGTTTATGATTGACCAGCGCAATAGTAAAAAAAATGGAATACGAGTGATCTCACGATTCAGCGGCGCCACCGCAGCTTCAGACACGTAACTATAGCATAGGTACCAACAGCAAAATAACATCAGGATAACAAATGACTAACGATAGCTAAAGTTAAAGTTGTCATTAACCTAATCTAACCCAATCTTATCCAAAAACCTATCCAAAGCGAACCTAACCCTGCACATCTCAACAGTAACATTAAGAACTTTAAAACTTCCGATGTTAGCATCACTGCAAAAGACTGTGGAATTGCGGCAAACAAAAAAAAACATAATAAAAGTGAATGAGTGAAATAGAAATAAAGTTAATAAACGTATAAATAGCAAAAACTTGTCTTTAATTAGTGGAATGACTATCTCTGAACAGAGAGTGAAGTACAAATGAAGGTAAGTGAGAAAAATCCTGGGACCATAGCATTTAGGAGCATTATTTAAAAAATTTTCAAAAATTAAAATTTTAGTTCCGAGATGCCAACCACGCTATATCAAAAATGCGCTAAAAGAACATGCGCTAAACAAGGCATAACTTTATAAATGCAGAAATGGCATTTAATCTGGGAGTTTTCATTTTGTGGTTTATAAGGGCAGCAGTAATATCTTCAGTGGTCTGTATTGATGCTGTGAGATTAATTGGAAATATGAGATATTGTTACCAGATTGCACTACTTTTCAGCAATAAGAGTGTTATATTCACATTCCCTCAGTTGTTGACAAAAGAAAGTTGAAATTTTAAGACGTCAATCTTTATGAGTAAGACAAATGATAAATTGTAAATATAATAACAATCAAGAGTTCAAACGGGGGGGGGGGGGGGGCATCCAATGTATTTTTATGGTCTTCCACAGTGAACTAGATATTTTGGAAATAGCTGATACAAATTGTAATAAAAATCGATAAATGATGAAACCTCAACACTTGTAGCTTTGATTATTCATGAGGTGTTTCTTCGTACATGGATCTGATATAAAATTCACTATTTGTGGATTTAACCCATGATACCATGCTTAAATTGTTGATGTCAATACGTAAGCAATTGAGATGTAGCATTTGCAGTGATTTTCAATAGCATAACCCCTGTAAAATCTGAGAGTTTATCTTATTAATTAAGGAAAAATCTGTTAGAAAATTAAAATTATGCCATGCAAAGAAATAAGATCTTTAAGCATTAGTAATTTATTCATATGATGAATAATTCAATATATCTCGAATAAGTTTTCATTTTTGATGATGAAATCTAACTGACATCCTATATTAATCATATTGTTTCTTATTTTACTGTAGGTTTATGATTACAGAAGGAATGCTGTTCAATGCCCTGGTTATTCAAGTGTCATAGACATGCTGGAAGTGAGTGATCCTGTAGTGACCAATTGCCTGATTGATTTAATTGGAATTGAGGGAATTCTCCTGGTGGAATCTCCCAGAGATGCGAGAGAAATGATGAAGTGCGAAAGGAAGTAAGTTTAAATTTATAAGACATTAATTTTTGCTTTGTGGATACCATTATCCACACTATTGAATCATTGCTGAATCCTTAAATACTGTATTTACTGGCATATAAGCCACACCCAGGGGTTTTTCAACATCGAATATGGAAAAGTTTTTAGAAAGTAATTATCTTTTCTCAGCTGACTTTGCCCGGATCCAACTCAAGAAATTCGTAATTTTACTCCTCTTCTTCTCACCTGCTTCTAATAAGTAAGCAAGTGAAGAAAAATAAAGCAGAAAAATATACCGTACTGCATTGTCCCAAATATAACGTGATGTTTTCTTCCCCAAAAATTAAATTTTAAAAGTAGCGTTATATTCGAGTACATACTAGTGATTTTAAAAGATCGTAAAATCATGTTTCGAAAAATCACCGTACTTTCCGCACGTCTGTTTATGAGTTACAAGATACTTGTTACATTGTAGACACATTAGGCATACGTTACATTGTACTTGAAAAGCATTCAAGGCGAGAATTGGTCGAGTTCAGTCAGCAGCTGAACTCCCGGTAATTTATACCGTATTACCATAAAAATACCATATTTATTTGGTAACACAGTAATTTGTGAGTGCTGGTGTTTGTGCTGAAGTTGCACTGAGTTGGATCTAACCAATCAAATACCTCGAGACTACATAGTAAGCTCCGCAAGAGTCTAGAAGTTATAATCAGGCAAGGTGGCCAATTCAAACATTGTGAAAAGATACTATGTATTGAAAATATTGCTCCGATGTTGATTCTGTCCATACTACATTCTAGAGGAAATCACGAGATCTATCCAACGGTTTCTAACCAAAAATAACATAAAAGTGGAAATCGAAATATTATTTTCAGAATATCCTATTTTGAATGTTTTTTGCTTCGTATTCGTGTATAAGCTGCACCTTCATTTTTAGAATGAAAATTTTGGAAAAATGTGCGGCTTATACGTGAGTAAATACGGTATATATGCATAAATGACAATGTCATTAATTTTCTTTTGTTTTATGTCATTTATTCCTTTGCCTTATGTAATTTTTACCATAACCTAACAAGGTGCTCCATTACATCTTTTGTATATACACCACCTTTTTGAACTTCCTGTGCTTGCAGTTCTCGAATTTGGACTTTGCGACAAAATTTTTTATGACCATTACTTGTGTTTCGCACATATTACTTGCATTTTGCGTCATGCGTTTACGATGCCAACAAGTGTGAATTCCCTCTGCTTTTTTGTTTCTAAGTTCATTTTAAACTTTAGCAGCCTAGAAATGAACATTATTATTATATTATATTTATAATGCTCGTTATTAACAGTTTTCAAAGTAAACAAACGTGATAATCATCGACTTAATTCTTTTGTAGCTCATTTTAAAACTGCCAACAGTCGAAGTTGTTGGCATCTAGCGGGCAAATTAAAAATTATTGGCTAATGGAAAAGCGTCCTGCAGGTTTAGTTTTTCACAACTTTTGCAAGTATGACGTTGAAAATATTCGCTCTTCGCGAAGGAGGTTGCTGGTTTTTGACCGAAATATTTAATGATTTAATGCTATTATCTTTGTATTTTGAATGTAGTTTAAGGAACTTGTTTTGAGGTTTTCATTGTTTATTATGAATTTTTAATGTAAAGCTAAGATAATATTTTGAACGCGATTACTAAAAGAAATGTTTTAACTTTATTATGCTAGGTTTTGACTTTCTGTTATGCATTTCTAACGTAATTAGTAAAATAAATGGAACTACTTTTTAATGCTAGTGTTTTTTTTGCGGCTTAGAAATGTTTGTTGCAGAATCCAGGAAAGCATTTGTGCATGATTTACTCAACATTCCATTTCAATAGTTCAATATAAATTACTAAACCATTTCCTTAAAATGAACAAAAGAAGATCGAAAATCACATGAAAAATTTTGTGGAGGTAAACTGTACAAGTTTGGAAAGAAGGGTAATCGCATTGTTATGCAGGGTTTTCATTTGCTGTTACATGTTTTGAAGGTAATTAAAATATTTTTTACTTTGTAATGCTAGGTTTTTCATTTGCGGTTTTGTTTTCTTTTATTTTCTGTGCGTTCCTCGTTAGCATGTTTTCCTCAATTTCTCAAGGTCCCAATTCCATTCCATTTCAATACTTCAATATTTGGTTAGTACGTTTTAAAATAATGACGTTTCCTGGTTAGTACGTTCAATGAATCGTCGCAAAAAACGCACCACTCCATAACTTGCCTCTTAAGTAAAGGTGAAACAAAAATGCAATGCAAGTTATAAATCATTAAAAATGAAATAGGTCCCTCAGTTTTATGATCATATAACAAATATGTTGGTCCTCATCAGGCTCATCCAGACAATCAACATTTTTGTGATGTTACATAAAAACAAATCACTGCTAATTAGCTGTAGTGCTGTAGATGATGTTCTATTCCACATGTTCTCAAAGCAACGATAGCATCGTTTGCCAGACCATGTCAATAGATGACATACATAAACAGAAGGTGGCAGAAAATGAAGAGGAACCAGAGCCATAATCTGTTCCCAGTCTGTCAAAAACAGTTCAGGCTATGGACATAGTACACCGATACGTGACTAGTTTTGTGGTAGAAGACGTATCAATCTAAATACAAAGTTGGACTCAAAAATTTATGGACTGAGGATAAAAAATGAAAAACAGAGTACTGTGGACAAGTTTTTTAAGTATATTTAAAACATTTCGTGATTTTCGTGCAAGTTCGACCATGGACAGTTGACCATTTAACTAGCCTTCGATTCAATATATCGATCAGTAGTCTATAGGTCTATAGCACAGCATATGTACATATGGAATTCTTTCCACGAACAAATGTGGATTAAAGTACACCACCTTTTTGAACTTCGCAAATAATTGGTTCCAGAAATCTGATGCAAATGCAAATTCACGAAGTGCAAGTCCTATTTTCACATAAGATGCGATGTAATAATGGAAGTATGGTTCCAGTCAACCTAAAATACAGTCACTCCCTGGCTTACGTAAGTCCTGACTTACGTAAACTTTTCCATAAGCCACAAACAAAAAAATTCAAAGTGCGAAAGTGCATATTATGTTACACTCGGAATGTAAAGTATGTACCATATATACTTGAGTATTTTGCGACTCCGCATAATTTGCGATCCCTTATTTTTTGCCTCAAAATCTTGTTTTCATCTTGTGTGTCATGTAATGTGCAAGTTGGAATTTTTCAGTTCTGATAGCGCGACCTACAGTTCCCCTAAAATACAGTGCGTTTTCTTTAGTTCATTTCCATATGATTTCTATCTTCATGAAAGTAAAGAGAAAGCATTCAAATGTATACCTGTACTTCTAATTGAAAAAATACCTTTTAATTACCTATATTTATGTATCAATGAAGAGAAAATCAGTGAATAACTGTAATTATCACAGTTCGTCGCTCATTAGTCAGAAATGTTTTAAGAATGTTGTGTTGCCGGAACAGCTAAGAGCTAAACAAATGCCTACCCACTAATGCATCTTTAACTATCATACAATCGTAACACAGTAATGTTGCCATTGTCTACCTTGTTCCTCTCATTTCTTTTTAAAAATTCATTTACTAATATTATATGGTTAAAAAATTTACACTTGGCAACTCAGTCTAATACCGTAAACGTTAGAATGTGTTGCGGCAACGGCTAGCATATTTTACCAAGGTCTTTGCATGTAAACAAACATTTATTCTTACGTTTATTTTGTGAATTACTGGTAATTTTGTTGATATTTATTTTTCTTTTCATAATGGAGGTTGAAAGATTAAATAAGGTTATATGAGAACTTGAATTAAATCTACATTCATAATAATAAGTTACTTAAAAATTAGAAGGCAAGGCCTCAGATCGAGGTTACTGGTAAGGCTACACTTAGAAATATATTCAGAACAAGAAATGATTTCATTGTTTCAAAAACAACTCGTAATTTGCGACCCCCTATTTATGGCTAAAAATAGGTCTCAAAAGGTTGCAAATTACGCAAGTATATACGGTAGTTCAGTGTGTGCAAAGGGATACTGTGTATGGCGGCAGAGAGTCTGGGTGCCCGGCATCTACCATAGATCTTAAATTCAATTCAAGATCTATGGCATCTCCCACAAGGCCCTTGCATTATGCTCAGCCAAGTGTTGCCTATCAGGAATATTATCGCCGTTCACTGCTTTTGAGGCTGGAACATTATGCGGTTACTGTTTTATGAGTGAGGGATAGCACAGGGTCTAAATAATTTCCTTAATTTCTATGATTAGAATGATTTTTTTCCCAATGACTTATTTACTGAACTGTGTGGATAGTCAGGCAAATTCCGACATACGTAAAACTCTGGTTACGTAAAGGTTTGCAGAACGGAACCCTTATGTAAGTTGGGGAGTGGCAGTAGTCACTTTTTATCATAAATAATGCAATTTAATCGGTGCGAAACAGAAGTAAAGGTTGTAAAAAGTTTTGTCGCGAAGTTCAAAAAGGTGGTGTAGTCTATGTGAATGTATGTAACTTGCTTATCACGTTTTCCTTTTTAATACGTTCATTTGTCCTGTCTAGCGAGGAATTACTGTGTGTGTGTGTATATATATATATACACACACACACACAGTGTCCCAGGAGGAAAGGTCAATATTCTGGAAGGTGATAGTATCGGTCATTCTAAGAAAAAAGTTCGTATGGACAAGTATCCTATTCCAAACAGTTTCCGTATTTGGCACGCAGTATTTTCCTATTTTCCTTCCCTCTCGCCGTAATGCGCCACTGTCTGAAGCATGTGGATCGGTGTTAAGCATCAGTTGGCTGTTGTGATTGCTCATAGAGGCATTGTCGAAGGGTACTATGGTGTTAAGTGTCTGTTGGCTGTTGTGACTGTTGATAGTGACATTGTAGAAGTGTTGTTAAAAATGCCGCACATCTTTACAAATGTCGAATATGCAGATATGCTGTATGTGTATGGTTTCTGCGATGGTAGTGCCACTGCTGCTGTTGAAGAATACCATCGATGGTTTCCTATGTGCAGAATTCTGGATCGAAGAGTGTTTTCCAAGGTTTTCATTACATTCCGTGAATGTGGTACGCTTCCCAGTGTTCATGTTTCATCTGAATGAGTGCATCAACAAAATGTGGAGGAACAAAAAAAAAACATTCTTGAAATGGTAGAGCGTAGCCCTATTACTAGCACACGAAGACTTTCTACACGTCTCGGTGTTTCATGAACACGTGTATGGCGAACATTGCATGAAGACGGCTTGTATCCATTTCACCCACAGCATGTGCCAAATCTTCACCCAGGGGACAGTGTCACGCATCTAGATTTTTGTCATTGGTTACATACTAATAGTCGATTGCTTCCATTAATACTATTCACTGATGAAGCTACTTTCACCCGTAACGGAATCAACAACACGCATAACTCTCATCGATGGTCTCACGAAAATCCACATGGTACTGTGGTAACAAATTTTCAACTTTGTTTCTCTATCAATTTGTGGTGCGGTATAATCGATGATATGTTGATTGGTCCCGTTATTTTAGAAGATCGTATGACAGGACAAAATTACCTAGAATTTCTGCAAAATGAATTACCAGAACAACTAGAGGATGTTCCTTTGGCTACATGGATTGCCATGTACTTTCAGCATGACGGAGCCCCTCCTCATTATACCCGAATTGTGATGCAACATCTAAATGACACTTTCCCTAATCGGTGGATGGGTCATGGCAGTACCATTCACTGGCCACCTAGTTCTCCAGACCTAACCCTGTTAGATTTTTGTTTATGGGGTTGGATGAAGAGTGAAATGTACACAAGAAAAGTGGACACACGAGACGAACTGCTCGATCGCATAATGGGTGCTATTGCCCACATAAAGGAACGTCAAGATGAACTCAGATGAGCAACACGCCGTGTTCTCACACGAGTTGAAAAGTGCATTAATGTTGACGGTGAAATTTTCGAAAATTTATTATAAACTGTAACAAATTTTTCACTTGAACAATAAATATTAGCAACAGTACGTAATATCTCTTTCTTATCAATAATTTTGCAACTGTACATTCAGATAGCTCTATCTTGGAAACTGTTTGGAATAGGACACTTGTCCATACAAACTTTTCTTCTTAGAATGACCGATACTATCACCTCCCAGAATATTGACCTTTCCTCCTGGGACACCCTGCATATATATATATATATACACACATACACAGTGGAATCCTGATTTATGGTTTTCCCACATTTAAGGTTGCTAGTTCATTCATTAATTTAAATAATTTGTTACCAATTTTTTCTGAAAAAAAATTTTTAATGTATTTTAAAAATTAAGACTATTTATTGAATTCCGGATCGTAAGTTTGCAGCGAAAAATACAATTATTTTATCTTATGTTTCATTTGTTTAAAAAAACTTTGATTAAACACACAACCATACATCCTACATTTCTATGACAACTTTTTGCGATCATTTTATCATGCATCAATTCGTCGCATGACAACCTCATCGCCCGTCAATTCATATCTCAACAAATTCATCATGGTGTCTCACCTTCCAATTTGTCTCGCAATGAATGTCTCGTGACGAATTTTTCTCGCAACGAAATTGTCATGCGATGAATGTCTAGTAATGAATTGATGTGCAATGAGTTTGTCGAGCAATGTATTGATGTGCAACAAGTTTATCATATGACAAATTGATGCGCCACAAACAAGTGCGGGGAATTGCCACCCGATCTTTTGACCATGATGTACTGATGGTATATAACTTCGTACCCAAATTTAAGACGACCCCCAATTTTCACAAGCTGAAATTTGGAAAAAAACCTCGTCTTGGATTCGGGTATATATGGTATATTACCTGATTTAGTGTTTCTCGATTTTGTCAATTGCCCGCATTTAAGGGACAAAATTCTCATCCCTCGACTGACATCGCCTCAATTTAAAGTGAGTTTACACTATGCAACAACAATATATTATTTAGTGGAGTTGTAATGTAATAATTCACATTATCCATCAATGACACAATACATACTGGTATTGTTACATTAAATAAACTCAATTAATATTTTGTCATGCCGTGTTTTGTCAGTCCACTTTTAGTCCTTAAGTCATCTGTTAGGTATGTTACGAAAGTTGTGGTGACATCATTAGGTGAACATGGATATTTTTTATGCTTCGGTTCCAAAGTGCTCGCTTGCTAATGTGACGTGTTAGCTAGTTGTACTACTCATGTGTATTATGGTCATATTTACTACTAGCGATAGGTTACCCGGCGTTGCCTGGGACCCAGAGCAGTGTAAAAATAAATGACTTAATTAAAATAACATGAATATTAATTTATTTTATTGTGCTTAGGGCAATTATTTTTTTAAACATCTGTAATGTTTATTAGTATAGAGCTTCAGGATATACTATGTTTCTTGTGCAAAGTAAAATCAAATCAAGATGTGCAACTTTACCTGTGTAAGTTTTTCCTGTTGTTATGTCCAAGAAACGCACTTACTTATGTGAATACGAACCAACCAACCAAACTGTTAAAAACAAACTATATATATTCGATTTTAGTCCTTGAAACTAAATACGAATTAATAAAACAGTGAAACACAAAAACTCTTTTGCAGTTGTGCTTAAAGGAAATTATATGCGCATCATTTTAAATTGCAATAATGTCATGTTTCTATAAACAGTGTAACAACAATGCAAACATTCTATTAATATTACAAATTTAATTTGTTTTTTTTTCGTTTTCTAGGAAATTACAGTTGGAGAATTACTCATTCAAATGTCAATTGTTATAAAATACAAATCAAACACAATAAATAATTCATTGTGATGTCATTGATTCCCCTTAATAGCATAAATTAGATGCGATCGTAACATTTCGTGTATCTGCTCCCATTGAAAAGCATTCAGCTCGCAACCATGGCAATTAACATTTTCCATTGTTGAAAACCATAAAATATTCCCTTTTTTCCACGATAAAAGCTAATAATTACGCTAATTGAATATGTATTCGAATTCTGCTTTCAAAAATAAGAAAACTTATTCTTTTTTGGATAGAACTGTTTAAGTCCTGAGTTCGTATCTCAATTTTAGATAATTTAAAAATGCAATTTTATAAAGCCCTGCACCGATTGAACTTACTCTCCCATGCTTTTCTTATGGGGGAAAGATGGGGTAAAAACAACCCCTTAAATGAAAAAGTAAAAAAAAAATGTCTGAGGTGCACACCTTCAGGTTTTTCTAAGTACGCATGCCAAGTTTCAGCTTTCTAGGTCTCTTGGTTTTGGAGTTACAGCGTTAACTCACAAACAAACACATTTACTTTTATTTATATGATGTTAACCTGAAAGGAAGGCAATCCCCCAATCAAGTAGGGGTGTACACCGATTTCCCATGGTACATAAGTGCTTTTCATTAAATTTGCCATAGTATAATCGTATACAGTAGACCTCTGACTTATGACGGTTCGACATACGACCTCCTCGCTTTTGCAACCTTTCTAATAATAAATAAGACCCCCACAGTAATGGCCAAAACTTGTATTTACAACTGCCTAATGGCTGCGACCGGTGCTGAGTCAATTGGCAACACTGAGTGAACATGTTAGTTGGCAGTGTGTCAACTGACTCAGTCTGCAACTGTGCCTTGAGCCGAACGCATGCCTTTCACAATGCTCTTCACTTTTGTCAATTTTCTTCAAATTTTGAAATTTTTTTGCCTTTCACTATGCCTGAGAAGCAATGTAATGCACAGAATGTTAAATCAACAAAAAAGTCAAGAAAAGCAATCATGTTGGAAATGAAGCATGAAATTTTGAGTCAACATGAGTCGGAAATGAAAGTGAATGAGCTCGCATCCAAGTTCAAATTGTCACGTTCAAATTGTCACATTCAAATGTGAGCACGATTTTGAAGAATAAGGAAAAATATTTGAAGGAAGTGAAGAGCACTAAGCCATTGCAATCAACAGTGATAAGAAAACGTGATTGGCTGATTCCTGACATGGAAAAACTTTTGATTGTATGGATAATGAACAGACACAATAAATCCACATGCCTTCAAACCAAGCAACGATTTCGGCGAAGGCATTGTCTCTGTTTGAAATGCTTAAGAACAGTTGCGGTAATACATCAAAGGAAGACGTTTCCAGCGTGAACAAAGGATGGTTTGATTGCTTCAGGAAGAGAGCTGGTTGGCATAACATTCGAGTTCAGGGGGAAGCAGCAAGCGATAAAGGAACTTAGTGAATGGAATTTTTTGTGATATGGGTTTAAGAATTTTCAAATTTATTTTATAGGTATGCATTACTTTTGTATAAGTGTTTATTTTTACTTAATGTTTGTAAAAGCATACATATACATATTTGAGTTTTATTTACTTTTCATTTATTTTTGTGTCAATTGGTATTTTTATGGCATGAAATGGGTTTCCAGGAACAAAACCCCAATTTATAACATTGTGCCTATAGGAAATAAGGGTTTGACTTACGATGGCTCGCTTTGCGACCATCGTCCGGAAACCAATTAGGTGTTAAGTGCTATACTAATGTATTTTCTTTGAAATCAGAAAATTATTTTTCCTTATATGGTGGTAGCCCTGCTTTTTAGATATGTTCTATACATGTTAGTTTCATTTTACCATTCTATACTTGTCCTACAAATGAAATTTCTTATTGAAATCAGTTCGGCCAATACCTTCAAAATTCATAGTTACATAAATATTATAACCTTGGTATTGTGGTAGCCATGTTTAGCCAACCCGGTTGAAATATGCTATTTTGGTTATTTATTTATATGAAGGTTATATACACCATAATGGGTTAAAATCCACGAGGTCAGTTCTCTAGAAATACGTATAAAAGAAATATTTTACTTTTTACTGTGGTAGCCCTGCTATTTAGCTCTGATTTAAACATCTTGATTTCATTATGGTATGTTGTACAAATCTTATATATAAAATTTAATTTAAATACATTCAGCCAATTCCTTCCAAATCCTTAATTACAGAGAGTTTAATTTTTAATTGTGGCACCCCTGTTTGGCTGAATCGGTTTAAATATGCTAATATGGTTTTGTATGTATGTGTATATGATAAGTATTAAATTTGGTTAAAATTGATGTGGACAGTTCAACAAAAATACCTGTAAAAAGAATTTTTTTATTCCTTGTATTGTGTGTGCTTTCTATATCTATACATAAAATCTTGATTTTGTTATTGTATGTAGTAGTATTCATACAAAATTTCGTTGAAATCGGTTCTGCCAATTCCTTCCAAATTCATAATTACCAAAAAAAGTTAAACATTGCAGTTGTGGCACTCCTGCTTAGTCAATCCGGTCTAAATATGCAATTTTGGTCATAATTTATGTGAATATTCTATGTACCAAATTTGATTGAAATCGGTACAGCCAATTCCTTCCAAATTCATAATTACCAAAAAAAGTTAAACATTGCAGTTGTGGCACCCCTGCTTAGTCAATCCGGTCTAAATATGCAATTTTGGTCATAATTTATGTGAATATTCTATGTACCAAATTTGATTGAAATCGGTACAGCCAATTCTTCACTGATAAATATGTACAGATGGATGGACATCATGAAGATAGTAGTGCTTTTCAGCAATGATGAAAAGCACTAAAAAGAGAAGGTTTAATCAGACCAATGCTTTTGTTACATTGAGGTTATCTTATTCAAGTTTCTAATGACTACAAGGACATGGGAAATTCCAACATTGCTAGTGTTGTCATTTTGTGTGCAGTGTTGTGCATGCTCAGCCGATTACACATGCTGGCATGTCTGCCAATGATCACCGCACTACTTCATTGCTGAATAAATTATTCGAAGCTCATTTAAATTACAGTAATCTCTCCATATTCACACACACACACAGTACAGTCATGAAGTTTCAAATATACGAAGTTTCAAAATCTCCAAGTTTAGAACTGCCTCATAGAAACCAATTTAATTTAATTATGCTATGTTAAGTATCAGCTTCATTAGCATACACATTCACAAAATTCAAAAGAATAATTTGCATAAAAAAGCACCATATTTACCTGAATCCAAGACATCCCCGAATCTAAAACTACTCCCCTTTTAAAAGACTGTCAAAACAGAAGAAAAATTTTATGATCTAATTTCTCACTGAATGTATTTTGTGTATATTTTGGATGCATGTATTCAGTTTAAGTATACTAAGTAATTGAAATGGTTTATTACAAATGTTTGTTTGATCAAATAAAAATTTTAATGTATTTTTAAAAATTAATACTGTATTAATTGAAATCTGGATCGTAAGTTCGCAATAAAAAATTTCAGTAGATACAATTGTCTAATATACTATAATTTTATTTTATGTTTCCTTTGTTTAAAAAAAAACTGATAAAATGCGTAACCATGTTTCTTACGGTTCTACAACAACTTGTCGCAGTCAGTCCATCATGCGTCAATGCATCGCATGACTAACTCATCGCACATAAATACATCGCACAAATCCTAACCCAACACATGTATCTCCCTGCCGTACACCATTCATGGTGTCTCGCCTTCCAATTTGTCTCACAACAAATTTGTTGAGTGATGACAATTTGACCTCGATGACCACTTTGTACTCGATTTAAGATGACTCGATTTTGACAAGCTGAATTTTGGGAAAAAACCTCGTCTTGGATCTGGGTGAATATGGTAATTTTGCTTTGAGTAACCTACCAGCAGCATATGTCACCATTTCTCAAAAGAGCGGTGATACTCACTAGACCTTAGCTGTCCTTACAAACGTGTAAGTTTCTGGCCTATAAGAGATTGGTCTAATGGCAGAGTGCCTTGTTTTCATTAAATCACTAGTTCAGTCATACCTCCATTGCTCAAACCATAATGGAAAATAAAAATTTTCAAGCTATAGAAATTCAGCTCCTTGAACTTCAGTCAATGTATCAAAAAACAGACAGGAAATAATATCTTCTATGAATTGTCAAAAATTCCTATTAAAAAAAACTAAATTTATAGTTTTTGTTGTACTTTATATTTGTGGGGTATATGCTTAGATATATATGTATTTCACTATCATTTTCAGTGTACCTTTGAATTGCAAGAGAACTGTAACGAAGTCAGGAGATACAATATATCCTGATCCTAACTATCGGTACTATTCAGGTGACGATAGGAATATGGCCAAGTTTCTTCAAGTGAGTGTGGAAGAAGTTAAAAGGTTGGTATTTGAACCAGTAGTAATTATTAGTAACCTGTTCTATATTAAAGCAATCAAGGCATTGCATTTTGAATAAAAATTATAAATCATCATTGGGGAAAAATACATTGCTGTTCTAATAAGAACTACATTTTGAGATGGAAAATAAATTGATATTGACTTAAAAATTGACTTTCAGGGGTTTGAATAAAGAAATAACTGATTGCGGCAATTGGGCTTCTAGGGCAGCTTCCCAAAAAGCTGAAATAGTGAAACGCATAGAATCACACAAAATAGAAATTAAAAAAGCAAAAGAATTAGTTGTAAAATTATCTTCAAAGAAGACTGGCATAGCAAAACAGCTGAGAGAAATGCAACAATTGGAGGTCAATGAGGTTGACAACATAGACTTCTGGGTATTTTGTTTTATATTTTTTGAATTGCATGTGACAATTTTCTTGTGAATTTGCATAACAAGCACCAATCACATTTGCTTTATTCGTAATTTTTAAAAATCAGATTGGCGAAAGAGATTCTATGTATCCACTTCTGGAAAAAGCAGAACAACAGCTTAAGGAAGCTAAAGCTCAGCATGACAACCTTCGGAGAGCGTACAAGGCCTTACTGGAAGAGTATGGAAAACATAAAGAAGTTGCAAAAGAAAAAACAAGAGAAATCGATTCTGTAGTGGTGAGTTTATTCAATACTGTTGAGAAATTTCACTCGAGTTTGATTTAAATTAAAAAAATTGAAGCATTGCTAACTCAACTTCTTCAAAATTACAGAGCAAATCAAATCATTTTGATAATAAGCTTATGCAGATACACTCAAGCCTCAAAATTGCTGTAAAAAAGAAAGTTGAATATGAGAGAATGTTGGAAAAGTTGATCTTGGAAGTTTCCAAACAGAAAGAAGTTGTAGGAAAACGCATAGCAGATGCATTGACACTCACAAGTGAAAGAATCGATACAGAAAGGTAAGAATTTTGATGTTTCATTTCCAATTATCTTTCTGATGTTGAATATAATCTATCAGTTTTTATGAAGCTAAAAAAAATAATAGTTCTGCAGGCTTAATTTTCTTCATATATAATTGTTTAAAAATTTCATTGCCATGCTACAAAGCATGGGATAAAATCACAGCATGCATGAATAGCAGTTTTACAGTTTATTTAAAGACTAAAGCAGAATATTGTAAATTAAAGAAATATTTTTAAAACAATTTTCTATAAAAGTAATTAATTTAATTTAATGGTTTGTGGCTTCCTTAGGATTTCACATGATTAAACTAGTAGCGCAGAGGTATGTTGAAAAATCTTGGGTTGTTTTTCTAACATACCTTATTTACTTGCATATATACCCCATATTTTTTATGATTGAGACTAAAAGGTAAATACCATATTCACTCGCATATTTATCCCACTTTTTCACGTGATTTTTTACACTAAAATAAGGGTAGAGCAAATACACAGTTTCCCCTATAGTATGAAAGTGGCCATATCAGAAAAAAATGTTTTATTTCCTCCTCATAGTTCAGGTGGAACAGTTTACCCAAACAAAAGTCACACTATATTTGTGGAGAAAAACTTTAAAATGTGACCAAATTCAGCAAAAATTCATTATATGGATGAAATGTGACAATATAATGCTCTTATATACATCAATAATGCCAAAAAATAGGAATGGCATGATTCTGCTGCATATTGCAATAGTATCTAAATTTTTCACATAATTGTAGCATCTCCATTTTCATAGTAAAAAATCGGCATTGAAATCTCAACCGAGTCATTCATTTCATATGTTGTGCTCCTCAGTAAAATGAGAAACTTCTGACATGTACCTTGATTCTATGATGAGATGATTCCTTTGGCAATAAACAAGTGGACAACAGTCATGACATTTTTCTCCTGAGTTGATGGCATGGTCCTTTTATTGGGGTTTATATAATTATTTTGACAAGAATAAAACCATATACACAAACTATTCCAGTTGTAATTAGTCTATACCCTGGATCAGACATAAATAATGAACTGTGGTGAATGTCTCATTTTCCAACTCTGCAGCCATACAATTTCTTGTAATTGATTATAAACAACTCTTTTGCCCGGAAAAATGATTTCCTTATATGCAAGAGAATACATATTTTACTTACCTCTTTGTTTCCTTTCATTAATTCTTTCCCATGAAAATTGAATTCTCTGCTTTCTGGGGACATCAAGATGTTATAAAATAGTAAAAGAAATATGTATCATGGAAAGAATATGTAAAGAGTTGTGATTAGACAAACATGCAGTGATTTAATGTGAATATGCGGTACGTTTTGCTATACATGGGAGTGGTATTCTATTTGTGGAAGAGGGTTAATCTAGTTTTTATTCTAACATGAAGAGTACCACTAAAACCTGTGTTACAAAAAAATTTAAACCAGTTTGACATTTCTTTAATTTTCCAAATATAGATCCGCCTCTGAAATTAATGAGGAAATTAGAGAATTGAAGAATAAAATAGAAAGAGTGGAGAGATGTGAAGGAAACCCCAAGGAAATTGGCGAGCAGTATAATGCAGCAAAGAAGAAATTTGAGGAGCTGTCAATTATAATAAAAGCACTGGATGACTGCATAACAGTAAGACTGAAATTTATCCTCTTGAATGTAAAAATAAATATGCGAGCTGCCTTTGGTGTGAAGTTAAGTGAAAATTTTTTAACCACCTTATAAACAAAAAAAATTATATTAATAAGTAAATACTGATGATATTACACACAGACACACCTACCTGGTTTACAAAAATTCTCTCCATGGACCGAAGTATTATGCATGTGAGTTTGCAGGAAAATGATTCCGTGCCAGGGACTCGCGCATAAGCACACACAGAAAATCAGACAACTACACCAGTATTTATTTATAACCCTAAACGCACATTTCGACATCAACAATGTCATCCTCAGTAGGGAAATTAGGTGTTTGTGTACTATCACCAGTATTTACTTCTTAATAGTTTTTTTGTGTATAAGGTGGTTAAAAAATTTTCAGTTATCCTCTTCAAATATTTTAAATTACGGAAAATCAAACAAGTGAATCAAAAATTGCGTTGCTGTTTTTAAATGTTTGAAAATATAAAGCATATAATCTTGCGCCAAATGTTTTGAAAACTGTTGTTGCTCTGTACCTCTCTCTGAATCACTTGACACTCTGTATATACCAAATTATATCTTCATATTTTGTCACGATCTTTACTCACTGCACCATTAATACTCCCAACATTTCTCTGTAAGTTGGTATTGTTAAAAACATGCTCCTTAGGCAACTGGTTCGGAATGTTCATGACTAGTTAGTAACTGACATAGTGAATAACTCATCAAAAAATTCAGTCTTAGTTAAACTGAAATTCCGAATTTTAAGTCTGCACATATGGCCTTGTAATTTAGATTCTACTTTGTCTATGCTTATCTTGTATTTTATCCTTAATATTACTCAATGTAAAATTAAGTATTTTAATGAGTCTCCCTTTATGATCAAATATCTTTTTTAATTTGAAGGTTACCATTAAGGCAGTGAGTATAAATTTTGCTAATGGATGGTATCTTAATTACGAGACACATAGTTGCTCTTAAAAACCCCTTCTTTAATGCAATTCCAAAAAGGTGAACAACTATTTTATTACGAGTGACATTGGATAGGTGTATATATTCAGGATTCGACAAATTTGTTTGTGATCATGGCTCTTAGCAAATAAATTTTTAATGTCATTTTGTAATTACATAATAATACAAGTTTTTTGCAATCTCAAACAATAACAATTAGCCTAAATGTACATAAAAAGTTTTGCCTAAAATAGATGAATATATAGAAGGTATTACAAGTCAATTTTGTAGCCCCATGGTGACCTAACACCCAGCATTTTTTTAGCCTTGGGTATATTACAGTAATTCCCTATTTTGTATGATAGTACTGATTGCATTACAGACCTATCAGTCTGATTCAATGAGAATTGCATCAATATTACAAGTTTTGTCATTTATGTAATATAGCAAGAGGAATTTCCCTTGAGCATGCATTACTACTAGAGATAATTTCCAATGTTCTAATCGTCAGAGAGACTGTTGATTTTCTTCTCTTAACACAGGTAGCACCTGAGGTCTGTATGATCCCATCATATATTTTTCTGTTAATCATCATGATATTTTATATACTATTTATTTAATGAATTATACTGATGGAAAATACATTACAATGACGTATGAGAGCAAAAAATTATTACTGAACAAAATAACAAATAAAATGATTTATGGTCTAATGGTCTACCAAATATCTAGTGGGGTCATATAGACCCCCAAGCCCCTACTAAAGGGTAAATGTTCAGGATGCATTGAATTCTAAATTGGGAATGGATGATAACTTTATATTTTTACGGCAGCCAATGTGGGAATAAAAAATGTCCATTACCTTCAAATGTTCTCCGAGATTATCTATTGCTATTCTTTCCTTACCTTTTTTGAGATTACAAGAGATCGTCTTCCTCTCCCTTGTACATCTTGGCACTTATAGTTAAAACAACTTTTAAAAAATAGGTCGAGTTCTCCGTATGACACTCGATGTGGATTGGACATACCCTACGATCAGTCGTACCTTTTCACTTTTCGCGGAGAAAAATGAGAGCGCCACACCCGTCTACGGAAACGACAGATCACCCGAGGCTGTTTAAACCAAGTTGAATCGTCCGTATCTTGATCCCCCGCATAATTTTTAACGGGGTCGGGCAATTGACGTGTTTCTCAAGGGCGAAGATTTTTTGAGAGAGAGAAAGAGAGAGGGTAACTCACCTTTTTCTCGCGAGTCCCATTTCATTGCTAGCATGTTGCCCGATGTATCCTGACAAACATGCAGTCGAGGAAAAGAGCGATGGAGGTCACCGGAATAGGTTCACGAAGGAATTCTTCTGACTGTGCCCGGCTTACATAAGAACGAGAGTTAGCGAGCAAAAAGAAATCTGTAGAATAAAACAGGTTGCAGAAAATATTTGAGCGCAGTTCGCTTATATAAATTGTTTTTTGATTACGGCAAAATTTTAATCGAAATGCGACCGGCTAACGATGCTGTACAAGCATCAAAAGGCTTCCTTTATGTGGCGCAGTGGTTCCCAAACTTTTTGTAGGCGCGGCACACTTGCAAGGATAAACAGGATTTCGCGGCACCCGAGCCTTTTTAACAAGGTTTATATATTTTTACATACGGGTATTACAGCCTTTGGACCTATCAATTTATTAGTACTACTACATAATCAATTTATCAGAAGAAAAATTATTTCCCTAATTATCCGTCAACACTTTCAAATCGTTGATTAATTTACCAAACCAAATTTTTCGCGGCACACCTAAAAATCAGATGCGGCACCCCGATGTGCCGCGGCACAGTTTGGGAACCACTAATGTAGCAAATAAATTCGGGCTTTTGTCCCTTTCGAAAAATTTTCCGTTTTTCGGATTGATAGACCATCGGAACAAGTTAACTCTCGCTGTTTAAATTCAGAGAAAATTTATTTATTAATGCAATACCGTACTGTTGATATAAATGACCGCTCCCTTATCTTAAGGCGACGAAAGTAATTAACTGAAGATTATTTAAACACCTAGAGGTAGAACAGGTGCTTTCACTCCTCTCCATCCTTAGCAATTCCTGCGTAAAGTATTATAAATTTTTAGAAATTCTTACATTTGAAACAAGAGTATTCTTGGATTCCATTGTATGTGGAATTTTAATTTTGAATAAAATGATCATCTCAATCAATTGTGGCCATTTTATTATCCTACAAAATATTTTATTTTTTCCTTTAATCCATGGAAGAAGTTCACCTTGTAAAAATAATTGCTTAAAAATTTTAATGTATGTACATGGCTTTGCTTTTGGAACCTTAAATACTGTGAAATGATAATCTTATGCATCATCCAAAGCATGCATATTCCCATTTTGTTCATGTTTGCTAATATATAATCCTATAATTTATATTTGGATTATTTCTCGCTTTAGAACCTACTGCAATGAACATGAAACATTTGCCCATGAAACCACTTCATAACAAATCTGGAATTTATGTAACTTTAATCTTAGGAATGAAAGCTTATTAACCTTGATCGTACGATTTATATGCCTGCCTGCTAACAGCACCTACATTTTGTGTATATTTAAGTGCGCACATAGCTAACAAAAGTTAAATTGACACTTTTTAACATAAATTCAATTTCTTGCACATTTTAGAAGTTAAAGCGCATGCTGAAGCATCGCAAAGAGATATACTCCAAATGTTTGCTGCTACTGGTGACCAGGGTTAAAATGGTTTTTCAATCCCTTATTGACCGTCGGAGATTTCAGGTTAGTTCAGGAATGTATTTTGATGTGCATCCAAATATTGCAAAATAATTTTGTTTAAATTTTGGACTAGTTTTGTGGTTTAGTTTAATTATATTTTTTGATATCAGGGGGGCATTGTTGTGGACCACAAAGAGCATACTTTGGATATAAAAGTTACGCTCAGAAACACATCTCCTGATAAACAATTAAAAGCTGGAGCAAAAAGAGGAGATCCTGGGGCAGGTGCCGACCCAAAATCTTTGTCTGGTGGTGAACGTTCATTTTGTACTGTGGCCTTTATCCTTGCCTTGTGGGATGCTGTTGAACTTCCATTTTATGCTTTGGATGAGTTTGATGTGTTCATGGTGAGAATTGGTTCTTATGTAACACATTAACTCTCTTAGTGCCACGGTCCGATATATCGGCTTTTGTTTCTCAGGCGAAGAGTGCCACGGGCCGATATATTGGGTCGAGTGAATAAAAAAATAAGCAAATGCTTATGCTTACGATTTCTATCACTTTTTAAGCAAATTTGATTTGATTTGGGGTGAATAAAAAAATAGCATTTGCTTAAAATTGTGTGAATAAAACCAAGCTTTTGCTTAATGCTTGAAGCATATGCTTAAACCTTTTTAAGTGAGGTAAAGGGCTTGGTAGGATATTTCTAAGTACTCTATTTTCATGATAATTGATCCTAAATATAAATATGGTAATTTATGGTGACACAAAAGGTTAAAAAATACGAGAAAAGTTTCAACAACCAATGGTTAAAAAATTTATATCGTTTCTAGGAAGAAAATGTTAAGTATATTTAAAATCTGTTACTCAGAGAATATCAAGAAAGACGTGGTGGAGAAATATTTTTAAGGTACTTAAGTGATCCTGGATTTCGCTATAAAGGCAAATGACTGGATAAAATTACTATAACTAAATGAATAAAAATGCACCCATGATTTGTGATATTATCGAATTCGGTTATAAAAGAAATAGTTTTAAAAAATTAAGTTTTTAAAAAATATTACCCAATATATTTATGTTTTTAATTTGAAATTCAACTATGTAAAACTTTAAATGTAAACAAAAACAAGTGAGGAAAGAGTTGCAAAGAGCTTTATTCCGTAAAATTTAAGCATTTGCTTAAAACTGAGTAGCAAATGCTTATAAGCAAAAGCAAACTTTTATTCACTCAATATGAAGCAAATGCTTTTAGCATTTGCTTATGCTTTTAGCAAATGCTTTTGCTTTTACTGTTTGCTTTAAGCATTTGCTTAATTTTTATTCACTTGACCCAATATCTTTTAGAAATAATTTCACTGTGATAGTATTCATAAGGTAATACAAAACTTCACAAATTGCCTGTGGCACTTCTGGCTATACCCACCAAAATTTGCATGGCACTAAGAGTGTTAAGCATGGTTGTTGATAACTATTTTCTAAAAATTTATTCACTTTAAGCTCAATAATTAAACTAGCCCAGTTACATTGAGTACAATACATACTGTTAATGAAATAAAATGCAGGATTTGTGAATGGGAGCTCGTAAAGACTGGTATTCCGCCTTTGACTGATTTTGTTTGATATTTGCACTCTAATTTATTTACTCTTTAGTTATACCACCTAGGTTTCAGTAATACAATACATCATTAAAGTGTTTCATATTTGCGTGATAGTGCTGTCTTAGCAAAACTAATGTAGTATCAATAAAAATGTTGCTTCATTACATATTGTATTTTTGATGTGGTTATAATGCTTCTTTCTTCTCTTTTTAAAGGATAATATGAACCGTGAATGGGCATTAGATCTTTTGATAAAGCATTCCAAAGAAAAAAAAGACTTCCAATTTGTCTTTTTGACCCCTCAACCTCTAAATTCATTGCTGGAAAAAGATGGTGTATCTGTTATCTGGTATGTAGCTATTTTATTTATCTTAACAATAGTTATTATTTCTAAACTATTACCAAAGCACTGAATGGCAATCTGTTCTGCCTATTATTTTTTATCAAACCTCTTTTTCAAATTTCATCTCTAATTAATTTACTTATGTTTACATTCTTACTGTCAGTTATTTTCCCTTAGTATGTCACTTTCAGATATCTTGTAATAACAATGTCACATTTATTCATACTTTGCTATAAGACGGGACTTTTAAAAATCCAAATGTCACCTTATATTTATGTAGTATGAAGTAACTACAGTTGGGTCAATAATTTTTGGTCAAGGTGGATGACATTTGCTTTGCTACTGGTAGGTGAAATTCTGTCCTATACCAATGTAAAAACTGAGCTTCAATTTGATGTCATGTAGGGAAATGTGGCATAGTATGTGGTTGACTAAGTTGAATGACTTTAGGGAAAAAGTGCTGTCATTTAGCAGTGGAAGTGATCAGGTGGAGATTGATGGCCCATTGCAGCTTTTCGTTTTACAATATTTCAAATTTTATAATAAAACAAGGATGATCAAGTTGATGAGACAGATTCTTCAGGGTTGCATAGATCAAAATAGATGTTTTGTGACTATGATGTAGGCTTTCAACTCATGAAGGAAGAAATAACTGCATTGTAGCATGAAAGTTCAGCATTACCAAAAATTAGATAAAAGGCTGGAAAAGATGGAAAGGAAAAGTGAAGTACACTTGCTGTGCCTGGAAAGTATTTCCTGCACCCAAAGAAAGGCACTACTAAGGATTAAAAAATAAAGTGGTGGTGACATTTGTGTGCAAAATACTTATAAATGTAAGTTAATAGATTAAAAATAAGTGAGCGAGGAGATTTAAGATTAAATTTATCCAATATAGAGCTTGTCATCATCAGATTAATGCATCACATCAATCTCAGTTCCCTTGAAATTACGTTCCATTTTATATAAATGTTTGAAATATGTGGTAGTCAAAAAGTACCCGAATTGTCTGCCTGAGTGTCCTATGAATGCTTGAGGATATATCACTTGTACATTATAAACAAGCACTAACCTTTAGCTATACCGAGAGAAAATTAGTTCTTATTGTATTACTAGTTTCTTTGTTATGAACTGTGGAGTATTCTCAGTATTCATAAAATTTCGAAGACGGGCTTAGCTCATTTATTGTGGTGATAATTAATAACATTGTAAACCATTGAGTGACTTAGTTCTTCTTTGTGTAAGAATGGTTGCTCTAAGGGAATTGCTTACTCTAGCAGGGAAAATAAAATACACTGCAACCTTTCCTGGAAAAGTAGATAAAATTTACATATGATAGGATTTTGTCAGTATCATTTGTTCAAGGATTTAAACTGTTATTTTGAACAGCATGAATGACATTTGCGGAGTCAGGTAAATGAAGGAACATTCTTTCAATTTGTGATGAGAAGGAAGAGAATAATGATTCGATATGGATTGGTGGTGAATATTAGATTTTGCAAAAATTTATTTCTCCAGTATTAGCTTAAATATTGTTTCTGGAAGAAGATGCTAGAAGGAGGTACATCTTATATTGAGGTAAATGTGGCATTTCTCCTTTGTAATCTCATCTTCCATTACTCGATTATCTCTTTTTAATTCACAGCATATTTGTTTATATTCTATTAAATACAGTAGTCCCTCTCCAACTGTGGGTTCTCCAACCGTGGTTTCCAGTATTCGCGGTTTTCCGGCTTCTGCCTAAATGTATGCAAAACCGCTCCAAATTCTTCGGTCTGATTGCCTACATAAGTGTGCGGTGTGAATTTCGATAACCGAGTCTAATAGAAAAGGGGATAAATATAATCTATACCAGAGGTCCCCAACCCACGGGCAAAATGTGGCCTCCGAGAGCACTCTATGCGACCCGCGAAGCTACGATGAAAGGGTGATTGGTAAAATTTGATATAGACAATTTCATATTTTTACAGTGTAATTATTGTCTCAAAACCTTTTCTGGTGGAGCTTTAATACTAGTAATTTATTTAGACTTGATTTTTGCTAATATGAGACCACAGAATCCCTTGGTAATTTCTAATGTAAACACTCATCTGGCTTGCCAAAGCTCTCGTGACTTCCAATGCGGCCCTCCGAAGCATTCACAACTATGCATGCGGCCCGCCATGTAAAAAGGTTGGGCTCCTCTGGTCTATACAATCAGAAAAGTGTTGTTGATAACATTTTATAGTTTAAATTATTTTTTAAGTGTTGGACCTCTTTTATGTTAAACTTATTGTTTCGATGAAACTGAACACTCGCAAAAATGGAGAAAATCCACGGGCCTTTTAATTTACGTTTTCTCACAAGTGGCCTTGTCTTAATTACCCATAGTTCTTCACACGGCCATCAACATGTTTAAGCATGTTTTGTATGCATTATAAGATTTAAGGTATGTCTCTCAAGGGCCACTCACCCTAACCCCCTATTTTCCTTATACCTTGGCCCTCTCCAACCTCAGGTTTCTCCAACCGCTGTCAAGCCAGGAACGTATCAACCACTGTATGCCGTATTTACTTGCATAAGTGCCCCACCTGAACTATGAGAAGGAAATAAAACTATTTTTTTCTGATATGAAGACTTGCATATGATAGAGGAAAACCACATCTTTGCCCCCCTCTTGTTTTACTGCAAAAAAATTGCATGAAAAAGTAGGGCAATTATGCGAGTAAATACGGTAGTATCTTCAAATTTATCCTCGTCCTCATCCTAAATTTTCTCTCTCTATCCTTTGTGTTATGATGCTTACAACATTCAAATAATAGTCGAATCTGTGCTTTGTGACTTAGTAATTTGGTAGTTAAGATCAAAGCTTTAAAATTTTGGACTATTTTAAATCTATTCTGTAGGTTCTGTTGTCAAAACTGGGGTATTTATTTGAATACTATATACCCTAAAGTAAGACATGCATCAGTCTTTAAAGAAAGCCAAAGGGAAAAAATTACATTAAATTATCCATTTAGCATGATCAATTATAATATATTTTGTTCTTAAGAATATCCTTCTTCATTTGTTACTCTTTGATATTACTCGTTCCATAGTTGCCTCAGCATTTCCCACACAATTGCAATTGCATTCTTGAAAATGTTAAAAACCAATTTGGGTTTTTAATTCTCAGGTAAGACATACACCCTATTTTTCAAAAACATATTTTGAAAATAAAAGGTTTGTGGAATAAAAGTAGATAAAGTACCGTATTAGTCTGAATAAATTCCCTCCCCGAATATAGTCCCCTCCCCCTATTTCTGAAGCCTCAGTTTTGGAAAAGTTGGAACCCTATTACAGACCTCACTTTTTTCCCTTACTTTCCAGAATGGAAATGGCTTATAGTTTTGTCGTTGTGTCTGTCTGTCCCCCTTTATTAACTTTTGAACCAATAGACCGATTTTCATGAAACTTGGTGAAAATCTCTTGCTATATAGGTCGAGCTTCTGAAGATAGTTTTGTTGTGAAGATTCAAGTCCCGGGTTCGATTCCAAGAATTGCCCTTCCCATTTGATTTACATGGGAAATATGAAATCCATCGTGCAGGGTAATTTTCTCTTACACATTAAAATTTCATAGAATTGTAATATCGAAGCAGGTTTTGTACTGTTCTCTGAGGAAAGGAATGAATATTCCAATTTTTATCGTAAAATTTTGCTTATCGATTGTATTTCTTAGAATTTCATGTAAATACTGGTGATTTTGCAGTTTTTATCACTCATTACGAGTGTTGCCATATCAACAACTATAGTTGGACTCAGATTCGCTATCATTATATATCGACGACTCTTACAGAGGAGGATATCATTATATATAGACATTCCTTACAGAGGAGGAGGAAGATATAACATACTAGTATTCGGAGCTTGCATACTGCAAGCATTTCATCTCACCTTGAAAAAACATTCATTTTTCAGACAGACATTTCATCATTACAACTATTCTTTTTATTCTAAAGATTTCAACTCCGCAGTGATTTTCGTTTTGCCACATGTAAAAATAATAGTTTAAAAAAATACCCAATGTTGCAATTTTAAAACTTTACACTTTCTCAATTATGGGGTACTAATGCTACACATTTTAGCCAAATTTCAAAGTTGTAGCACTTCTAGAAGTAAAATAATATTTTTCTAATTGTTTAAATTTAAATAATTTTTAACGGCCGCCGCAATTCATATATGGTAAAATTGAAATGTTTATTTGTGCAAATTTACTATTCTCTAAATAATTTGAAAATTTCAGCTTCCTAGCTCATCCCGTAGTACCTAAATGGTTATCTATTTGTTTAAACTTTAAGAATTTTTAACTGCCAAACAAATTAAAATATCAAAATTTGTATATTCCCTATTTCGTTTTTTTAAGAATTTTACTTACAAAAAAAATTTCAACTCCGTAGCACATGCGGAAATACATAAACCGTGAAAATTTGTTTAAACAATTGCGAATTTTTGGCGGCCGCATTGTTATTCTTTTTCAAGATTTTCGTTTTTTCTAGTCGGTTTTGCACAAAATCCTACCTAAGAAAAAAATTTCGAATCTCCAGCTCATCTGGAAGTGCCTAAGCATTAGTATCCTCCTATATCCTCCTCCTCCTCTGTAAGAGTCGTCGATATATAATGATAACATATAACAGGAGGATACTATCATTATATATCGACGAATCTTACAGAGGAGGATATAACATATTAGAGGATACTGTTTAGGCACTTCCAGATGTGCTAGGTACTACGGGATGAGTTTTAACTATTATTTTTACATGTGGGAAAAACGAAAATCTCAGCGGAGGTGAAATATTTAGAATTAAAAATATGTGTGTAATGATGAAAGATGAATAATGAATGTTTTTTTATGTTGAGATGAAATGCTTGCAGTATGCAAGCACCAACTACTAGTTATGTTATATCCTCCTCCTCTGTAAGAGTCGTCGATATATAATGATAACAGGAGGATACTAATGTCCAGCCCAAACTACAAGAGCTAGAGTTCTGAAAGTTTTGGTTTTTGTAGATATGATGGAGAAACCTTCAGATAAAATGAGACTTCTTACCTAAGTGATATGAGTTCGACTCCAGAAATTCCGAAAGTTGCGTTTTTTCCCATAAGAAAAGCATTGCGCCATTTTTGTAAATTAATTATGGGCACGGCCGCAATATCTATTAGGAATTATTGTCACTTTTGCTTAAAGTGTCTTGGGTTCGATTCCAGAGACCCCGGAATATCTCCCATAAGTTAGCATGGGAAAACGGAATCCAGTGTGTAGACCAATCTAATAAGTTTAGGAAGCTGAAATTTTGCAGCATTATAGAACTTTTTTCATAACCAACTATAAAAATAGAAAATTTTGAAATTGTGAATTTTAGGGATTTTTTTTAACCCCATTTGAACATTAAAGTTTATTAATTTTTTAGGTACTACGGGATGAGCTAGGAAGGTGCAATTTTCAATTTACAGGAACAGTGTATTTACACAAATAAACATTTCAATCTCTCCATATATTTATTGCAGCAACCGTTAAAAATGTTTAAATTTTAAACAATTAGAAAAATATTATTTTACTTCTAGAAGTGCTACAACTTTAAAATTTGGCTCAAATGTGTAGCATTAGTACCCCATAATGGAGAAAGTGTAAAATGTATAATATTGCAACATTTAGGGATTGTTTTAAACTATTATTTTTACATGTGGGAAAAACGAAAATCGCTGCGGAGGTGAAATCTTTAGAATTAATAGAATATTTGTAATGATGAAATATCTGTCTGAAAAATTAATGTTTTTTCAAGGTGAGATGAAATGCTTGCAGTATGCAAGCACCTTCTACTAGTATTCTAATACGTACACACGTTATTTTTGCCGCACAAATACGCGTGATCAATTTAATATTCCATTCTAATGTATTTATAGTATTTTATAACGCTAAATTATGAAATTTGGGAACAGTACTACCTCATAAGTTCTGTTTATATCATCTTGTAACATTCTAAAGAACGAGTTTTAATATGTACGAGCAATATAGTTACAGGTATCAATTTACAATGAAACAGCGACACTACGTTTTGCATTTTATAGTTGCAGGCGTAATATGTATCAAGTGTTACTGGACTAAATTCGAAAATTTTGGTTTATGAATGTTATTTAAATTCCATTCGTATCATTCAGATGCCGTTGACAATGGCTACTTGAATTGTGCTTGTATAAAAAAGTAATTATCACCAGATTTCCAGTTCTTTTCATAATTTATTTTACCCGTATTTTTGTTACTTCCTATATTTATGCCTCAGAATATCACATCAAGGAATAAATTCTGTAGATAGTTGAATCACCTTCAATACCTCAGTTTGATTTACATAAGTAATACTTTTATAATGTGATTGCATTATATACAATCAACAGCTGTGCAAACTGGACAGTCTGATCAGCTGACAGAATTGCCTACGGCCCAACGGATTGTCGGGTAACAAAGATAATTTCTTTTGTCGTAGTGACATTTTCTCTAAAATAACGATAGGTGATACCACTACATATCAGTATTTACATATTTGTGATTTAGGGAAGGGATGAAGTTGGACAATCAACGCTTTCAAAGCGAAAACTTCTCCAATTCCCGCTATTATGAAAATACGAACGTTAAGGCAAGGATTCCAAAGAGAGAAAAAAAAAGAATTGAGTTACTGAGGCATATGTATCAAGAAATTCTCCGTAAAACAATCAAATCAAGTGAGGGAATTAATTGTTATCTATACTTACTGCCGGCGGTGATATTTTCATTTACTAATATTTTGGCCAAAAAGGGGAGGACTATATTCGGACTAATACAGTAATACCATCCACCATTTTTGCACATCTAATAGAGCCACTAACAATTCCTTTCTTCTCCAAATTGCCTTTTCGTTGTCCCTTCATGTTATCACAGTTTGGGTTTTCTTGTAAGGTTTGACATACCTACTGTATTATTTTAATTTTGGTTCTGAATTAAAATAACAGTATACTCGCTTGAGCTTTCGCTCTATATTCATTATGGATGTTAGCTTGAAGTTTTTAGTTCTTGCTTACTGCTTCCATATCATAAAATTAGAAATTAACTCTACAATTTGAAAATTAATAGACTGATCAGATTAAATCAGTGAAATTTTTTGTTGTAAATGAATGAGAAAATATTAATGTTATTTTTTTTTTATAGCATGCAGTCCCATGCAGCTCAGAGAAAAGCAGTATCTTAATTATTTATTTAATTATTATTAGCAATTTTAAAAGTACAAAGGTATATTAAAAGTTACTACCATTTCAATGGTTTATTTTTTAAACAAAAAGAAGAAAAGCAATAGATTTCATTGGTTTATTTTTTAAACAAGATTGTAAGATTGCATTTATATTTTTAACATTTTTTGCTATTAAACATTTTTCTTTTATCACAAGTTAATTTTTCTGTTAATGTATTATACCAATGTTGGAAACATGATTTAAATTGATAAATCTTGATAAACACTGAATTCATGAAAAATGAAATTTGATGATAGGTAATTATTAATAATGCTGATTTTTGTTTTCACCACAAAATTTACAAAAAAAATCTGTATTATTTTCTTTTAAAAATATTAGCTATTGATACAAAGACTTTTTTTAACCATTACCATATGTACCGTATTGTCCCGAATATAATGCCAACCTAAGATTTTTGGAAAGTTTTTTAAGAAAAACTAAACTTCAAATATAACGCGACCCCAAACAATCTTCAGCCAATCTAACACAAGTTCTTCGTTCATCCATCCCTTCTGCTGCATCTCTTACATCTGACGGTAACTTGCCCTTTGGCATCCTTTTATGACTTAAAATTATGTAGGGAGACAGTTTTTGCCCGTCAGCCATGACTGCAAGCATAACAGTTATCCTTGATTTCTCATTTTTGGTGGATTTTAACAACACTGATTTAGCACCTTTTTCGTTGATGGTGACGTTTGATGGCATATCAAAACATACTGGGGTTTGATCTGCATTCCCCATCTGGCATAGCAGATAGTTATGTTTTTCAGCAAGCTTCTGACATACCTCGAATATTTCGACGCACTGATAGCTTCAATGCAATGACTATCGAGGGTTTCAGCCGCCGACTGAACTTGATCTCTTCTCGCCTCAGAAGCTTTTTAAGTACAATGTAACATGTATGCCTAATGTGTCTACAATGTAACAAATATCTTCTCTCTCTTAAACAGACGTGCGGAATGTACGGTAATTTTTCGAAACCCGATTTTATGATCTTTTAAAGTCACTAGTACTCGAATATAATGTGAGGGCTACTTTTAAAATTTCATTTTTCGGAAAATACATCACGTTATATTCAGGACAATATGGTATATTCATTTACTCTATGTGGATATGAATTTCATCTCCTAAAAATGGCTATACCATAATCAAATTCTGGAGGATATTCTTTAGTTAATTCTCTTTTATGACCAATGCTGATAAACTAGAAATCTCTCTTTGGTAATAAAGCAAACAAAAATAAAACTTACTTTGTCAAGCTGATAGAATTATGGTACTTTTAAAAAATGCTAATTTATGTAAGAATACCTCAAAAATTTATTTTCATAGATATAACAAAATAAATATTGATATTAGCATCCAATTTAAAAAATATATCAATTTCAGTTGATTTTTTAATATAAACACCAAAGAAATATCTTAGCAATGCTAAAAATAAATTAAGGATTAAACCTTAATTTTTGCATCGGGCTGATAATTCAAAGATAACCACAAAACCAGGTCTACAGATAAACTTTTTTTGATATTACAGTTTTGTTTTAGATAACTCTCCTTTGCTATAAATTAAGAAATGGAATGTGTGTGCACAGACAAATATTAATAATCACAGAAGAGAAAATGTGATAATGGCGAGAAACAAAAAATGCACTTACTCAGATTTACAAGAAACTCCTTGCCAGGGACCTGGTATCTTGAAACACACTGCATACCATGAGGTTTCCATGTCTCTACCTGTTACAGGAACCTATTAGGTGCATGCATACACATGCTCTCAACGCAAATAAGGAAATAGAAAAAATACATGCAGTCACAAACATGTCTAAGATTCACTTTGAAAAAACTCGAAGTTCACAACAACTATGTTATCTTCAGCAGGCTATGTTGTAAGTAAAGTGGGGAATGGAGAATCTATCTTGATGCATTGTGGACTGATTTAGGTAGTTTGAGATTTCGAATTATTGTGTGGTATTGGATTTTATAAATGAGTGCACCTGTATTTGATTTTTCAAATGTGTTGTTCTTAGTGTATGCTGTTTTCTTTGAATTGTGCTATAATTTTTTCGTGGTTTGACCAATACAAACTTTTTTTACATTTGTTGAACTTTATTTCATGTATTCCTAATTTCTCATAGTGATATTTTGTCTTTGGGGTTTATGAGCAATTTTTTTTAGCTTGTTTTGGCTTAAAAAGACGAGTCAAGTTTGGATAATGTGCTACCTATTTTGTTCATTATGTGATGGAGAGAAATAAAATAAGATTCAACTTCAATGCACTACAAAAATTTATTATGGTAACTTATTTTCTGAATCAGAACTCAAAATTACAATTCATGAATAATAAATTTCCTGCTTAGTCGTCCTGATATTGGCAAGCTCTGCAAAAAATATTCACAGTACACATTTTTGGTGTAAACTTAAGTACTTCATTTTTGTATAAATATTAAGTCACAGAATAAGAAATTGCATCAGTCTACCATTCCATGTTTTTGATATGATAGGAAAAAAGTATTTAAATATCTTACCCAGGCACTTCTCTGAAACATTCAGTTGAATATCAAGTACACACATTTCTTATCAATAGTAATGAGCCAGCAAGAGCTGGCTTAACTAACTAAAGCATAGTATACATATAAATAATTTGGTTTCATGCACTGGCAAGGGAAGTGTAAACATTTAACTGTTCCCAGAGTTTCTAGAAAAATATCAAATCTTTTTCAAAAGTTTGACCACATGAAAAGCTAACTGGGTAATTCTCACACTGATCAAGTAGATTTACCCTGTCATATTCAACATTATTATGAAAGAGTTACATCTTTGACTTTCCACGATAGAATCCTGTGCTTACTATACACTACACTGACTACAGAGAGATCATCAGCCCAAATGGAGATTCTACTCAACAAATACATTATTTGCATGGTTATTGTACTCTACAATATTCACACTATGTTAATACATAAGATAAAATTTCCTCCCTATGATTATTCTATGAAACAAAAGCGTATTATCACAGGGAACACTGGTATCTAACATTAATACTAGAAACAAATTAAAGTTTCCTCTTTAGCAACAATTCCAACAAAACACGTAAGCACGGAAACGTAGTAATACAGATTCAGAAATTTTAAAAAGTACTGGTGACAGCAACTTTCTAAAAAGTAATGAATGAGAAATGATGCATATTGTTAAATATATTTTCAACTAAGAACCATGAAAAATCTATTATTTTGACATTTAAAAAAACGATTAAGAAAATTTAGATTTTCAAATGACATCTATGGTCAGCTTGTGACCATAACTGCTTCATGCCAATCACAGCTAATCAATTTTTCACTTATTATGAATCATGTACATACTATACATTGCTTATTGAAAATAATGGTAACAGAATAGATAATACAATTCTCACAGCACCATTTCCAGTATTTGATTGAAGCAGATGTGAACAAATGAATAAGGAGATCAAGAAATCAATTGATTGTCACTCAATTTGGTAAAATAAATGCTTCCTCCAACCACAGTAAATGAAGATTAAAAGAAAGAAATACATAAATATTTGCAAATTCATAATTTGCAACTAAAACTGGGCATAAGTTAAAAATGTATACTACTGCAAAATAGATACAAGATATCTGATTAGAATCAAATACTGGCCTTACCACAAAAATCTAATGATTTTTAGTTTTTGAAGCCAGGCATAACAATAATGCTATGCTGACATATTGTCTTTCCAAAGACTCACTTAAATGCTATAAGATAAAGAAATTTTAGAAAGTGGTAAAAACAATTTTGTGAATGTTTTTCCACCACTCTGCAATAAAATGCAGTTAATATCTCCCTTATAGTTGCCTTTTGTCTGAAATACAAATATGGATAGCAGTTTACCTCACTTCAAAGAAAACGAAGTGGCTAAGCAAAATACTTTGCATTTGGTAATAAAGATATGTTATACATGACCTTAAACACAAGAAAAAAATTAATGGATACATACTAATTAATAATACAGCAGCCACAGATTGCTTAAATCAAGGTCAACAGAAAGGATGAAGTATTAAGCACAATGGAATGACTATACCTTCGCATCACTCTCATTCTTCAAAAATTAAAGAGTGGACAAAGTAAAAGCAACACAAGGTTATCCATGGATATTGCTTTGCACAAAGTATGATTGACAACTTCCAAAACGGCCTAAAAATAGACCTTAGACTAGCAAATAAACATGAGTGAAAATGAGTGCCTCAAAAATAATGCACAAACCTTAAACTA
Organism: Tanypteryx hageni; assembly: GCA_028673005.1. Taxonomy (NCBI): domain Eukaryota; kingdom Metazoa; phylum Arthropoda; class Insecta; order Odonata; family Petaluridae; genus Tanypteryx; species Tanypteryx hageni. Next base: position 80,938,847 of record CM054112.1, read on the forward strand.
GGAAAATGAAAATTGCTCTCAAGGCTGATGGTGATGAAAATTTGTGCAACCCAGGATAGCTGTTTTAGTATACAATCGATATACCAAATACTTAAATTCACTGATCTCAAGTTTACTGCGCAAGTAACTTGCGTGCATTATGTTGCAAAGCTGAAAGATCTTCCTCAAAATCACACTGACTTTCATAATGACAAAAAATTTTATTTTTGTTCCACCTATCAAATGTTTATATTATCTTTTCTTAAATGCCTTAGCATTGTGTAGGTTCCTCAATCCTTTTAACTCAAACAATCAAGTTGTTTCGCTAAATCTATAAAAATTTTTGAAATTATACTTGCAATAGTATTTCAACATTTCCATTAAAATAGTTCCACACTGTATAAAGAATACGATTATTTGACTGCATCATTTCAACAAATGTTACATTTTTACAATTTTCTCATGCCATAAATGGTACCAGAGTGTGATAATGTATGTTAATGCAGATAAACTTTCCCAGATAAAAGCATTATAAATATACCAAGTACAGGATTTTTCATACATTTAACTTGATTATGAATCATGCATCTTTAGAGATTCTCATCTTAATCAATATGACCTATTTCTTCACATAAATGTAAATGCATTTTACCTTTTATGTTGACATTTTTTTTAACTTGAGATGAAAAATTAGAACAGCAAAACTGCATATTATTTCATGAAATATCGTTACACTTGTGTATCTAGTTATTAAGTTTTCCAATAAATCCTAAATATTTTATCACCGCTCTCTTTCAAACAGAAGTTGTACATGTCTCTGATACCATTTTTACATTAGAGTAAATAGCTTTTATAACCCTACTATCTATAAAGCTCTTAGTAATTTATCATCTGGCACAAGATTTTTCAATAAATTTCTTCATGTAGCATTACAGAAGAAAGTGAAGAAGAAAATGCACATCTTGGTACTTCACATTTAGAACGTTGACCCTCAAACACACTTTGCTAAAACAAATGAATTACAATACAACCTTGAACATATTTATACATCCACATATCCCAAAATCCTTCCACATCAACAAGTTTAGCTGTGATTTTGAACACATTTCGATCATAACAACTGAATCTTACTATAAAACCAATCAATAAATTAATGAAAGCATGCAAAAAACAAAACAAGCAAACCTTTCAAAGTTTTACCATGCATTGCTGAAGCTTCAACATAAAAGTCAGAAGCAGTTTGCAGCATATTCCCTTCTTCCGATATTTTCCAAATAATAAATAATGTAACATTGTGAATAAGTGTCCTAAACAAAATGAAGGCCATTGCCCCCGAGACATGCCCTTTAAAAAGCAAGGCCAGGGCAGGGGATGTCAGGGGGTCACAGCAACATCGGGAGCTGCTGACTGTGCAGAAGAGTAAGATATCGATGGGGACCAGACGGCCGCCTCAGTGACCAACTCAACTCGAAGTGCCATGGGAGGGGGCTGCATAGATGGAGGGGTGCCGGGTGACTGCACCACAGCCTCTCGGCTGATGGGCGGCCACCCGGCACCTTCCTCTTCTATTTCCCTCTCCACTTCCATGTGACGCAGCTCTGCACTCCCCCGACAACGATTTCTAGAAGGGCGCGACGTGGCTTCCAAATGATCTACCAACATCTCGATGATTACTGCGATGACGAGGTTAGCAAACGCAAAACCTAATGAGACAAGTCTCGGGGTGTTACTATGGGGGACGTTGAGCTCAAAATTTACCGCCAACCAATCAGGAGGGCAGAGGGTCAATAGGATGGAGCAAATTGTGGCAGCTCCCAATGACACGAGCAAACCTCGGTTAGATGCTAAACTCTTACGGTGTGGTGCTCCTTTAGAGAAAACTCCCGCAAGGATGATGTACTGGAACATAGAGACTGTAAAAACAGCATAGTTTTCTGGAGCTGCCCATTCTACTTCTGAATGATGATTAGGCGAGTAAGTGGCTTGAGCATCCTGAAAATAAAAGGTAAATGGATCAATTAAACAAAATAAAATAATAGAAAAAAAAATCAAAATATTTATAAATTTAAATTATACAACAAGTTTTTAATTCTAGAACTAGATGTTTGAAATGAAGAAGGATTGTGTCAAAAAACCTTCAAGTTTGAAAGATCATGCATAAGAAATGTGATCTATTATAGGATTATAAGAAACTACTTTTGATTTAAATTTTGTTTTCTTGATTAATATTTTAAAATGCCATTTAAAAATATTTACATTACTTTCGGAAAAGACAATTTTGATTGGAAATTTAACAGAATTGATGCAGATCACTTCCATTTATTTCAAAATCTGCAAATTTTCCATAATAAAATCAATGTATTTTAAAAGAAAATAATTACCTCTTATTTATTAGTGAAATTTCATTGCCACTAAAAATTTTGGAGCAATTAAAAATTCCATTTCAAATGAGAATAATTCCTATATTTTTCTTTAAAAAAATTGCATTGGTAATTCTTCCAAACATTTGACATTATTGTTACATTTAAGCATGGATATAGCATCACTGATGAAAAATTGTCTTTTAAATGAATGCAATTGACAAACTGTCAAACATGTACCACATCATATGCATAATAAGCTTTAACCCCTTAACCAAGGCCGGCCAAGTGAGGGGTGCACCGGATGCAAGGCATCCGGGCCCCCGATTTTTAGGGGCCCCCAAACGTTGAGTATAAATAATATATTTACATCTTTAAACAAATTTTTGCTTTTTTATTAATTAATTATCATTATAGTTACTTTATAATTGTAAGCAGTGCCGGATGAAGATATTTGAACTTATTGATGAAATAGTCATACTAAAAGATTTAATGTCAAATGAAGATAATGTAAATTCTGCCCAGGAGATTTTAGAATTTATATTAACTAATAATTTTAGTGAAATATTACCCAATGTTATGATCGTACTTAGGTTATTTTTGACCCTGCTCATAACGGTGGCAAGTACAGAGTGATCTTTTAGTAAATTAAAAATTATTAAAAACTATCTTTGCTCAACGATGTGTAATGAGCATTTAAATCCTTTTAGTTTATTAAGCATTGAAAAAAGTATCATTAAAGAATGTGATTTTTCTGATGTTATTGAGAATATAGCATTACAGAAATCCCATATGTAATAATTATTGTAATTAAAATGTAATTTGTTTTTATTAATATATTTTTATTTTTTGTCCCAAGCAATATTTTTAATCACCTCTGAAAGTACATGTTCTCTCTAAGCTGTAACATTGATGTGTAAAAAATGGCCGATTTTTTTTGACATAGGGGAGCCCCAAAAACTTGTTTGCATCTGGGCCCCCGAAAGTACTTAGCCTTGCCCTTAACGACAAGTGATGTACTAAGCCTGATGGAGGCAAACTTCATATGTCATCGACAAATGTACTCAGTATGTCGCGGTCATCGCTCAACTTTTTATTTATTTATTTTTTGACAGTAAATTTTCTTAAATCGGCATAACCTTGATATATTTTGAAAGAGAAATCTTTGGCCTATCTATTTGTATCATCATTCTCCAATTTTTACTGTCTTTCTTATAACATTTCATATGCATTAAATTTTGCAATTGATTTTTCACGTAGTTATGTGTATTGGGGAATCTCGTCCACTAAAAAAAAACCCTTTCCAATGCTGAGATGAACAATATCTTGACACAAATGCCACTGAAAAGTCAAAGGAGATTTTGACTGCTTATTTTCCCACAGACTTCTCTTTCTCTTGGGTTTTTCTTATGTGTCAGCACTTAAGAGCTATAAGATGAGGAGAGCTGAACCATTGTTGCTATTTCTTGAGGGAAAGTGCTTTTGGGGTGAGCGCATGGATCCTTACACTCGGGTCGCAGGAGAAATATTCTCAGGTTGCTCTAAAAAAGTTAGTCTGAAGGAAACCTTCACAGTGTGCAGAGGCAATTTCATTTGTGTTTTATAGCGTTAATAGTGAAACTGACAGCATCATGATATAATAATCGATTAATTCCCATTTAATAGCATGAGTTCATTGTTATGGTTGTTAGCATTTTTCATTGTTGAAAGAAGGAAAAGTTATCCTTTTTTTTGAGGTTAAATAATATTTACGTTAATTCAGGATGGATTCAAATTCTGTCTTCAAGAAATATAAACTTCATTCTTTTAGCTACAGATATGTTCTCATCTCGAGTTCATATCTTAATTTCAAGTAATTTAAAAAAGCATTTTTAATATGCCTTGCACAGATTTCCATGCTATTCTTATGGGAGATGGAATTATACAATGGGCTCAAAAAAAACCTTAAAAAGTAACATTTTTGTGATTTTTTTATTTTTCTCGTCAGTTGTGCCGCTCAACCTACCTACATGCCAAATTTCAGATTTCTAGCCCTTCTAGAAGTTCCTAAGAGTTTTATGTCGGTCAGTGAGTGAGGCACAAGTAGCTTTATTATTATAGATATAAAATGTCTTTTAACAATATACAAAACAAAATTTATTTCAAATTTTTAGTCAAGACATGAAAAAGTTGACCTGTGAGAACTTTTTCCCTATTTGGTTTAAAGAGGTGCATTCAGTGAATGAAATATTTATAAAAGCTGAAAATTTTCCTTGAAAAAGATTGCATATCAATAACATTAATAGTTTTCACAATACTGAAATATATATGAAAGCACGGGTGTGTACTCGACTGGCTGGCAATTGGAGTGATTTCTCTTCTCCTGCAAAGGGTGCTTGGCGTAAGATAGTGTAAAAGGTATTGTTTATAAATGTCATGTTCTACTAAAATCCTCAAAAAATTTCAGACAAATCCAGTAAAAATAAAAGAAGTTGTAAAATTTTCAATTTTCAGGAATTGAAATCGCAATATTTTTTTAATTTCCCCGACCTCAGAAATGGGATTTAATTAAATGTCCTATGCACTTGAGGGGTTAAAGAAACTAAATTAACACTCACCAGCATTCTATCACGCAAGGTAGCATTTTCAGATGACTCGGAAGCCATCAACCACAAGTGTGATAGCATGTGATGCTGTGTCATGACAAAGACAGCAGCTTGAATGATGATGACAGTCACCACCTGAGCAGCCAAGGAGATAATAGGAGGAGCTGAGAGAAGGGACGCAAGAGGTGCCCGTGGTGAAAGAGGGCCTCCCTCTGCAGCCTCCGTGCGTCCAAAAAATGAAGCTGTCAGAGTGATGAGGAAAAGATCGATGTAAAGAAACTGCATGTCAGTTAAATTGGAGTCCACAGATTGCAGCAACATCACTGATACAAATTGCGTCAGACTGTATGCCGCCATGTATTTGAAGACTCCAACTGATGTCACCAGCGCTGCACGTCCTTCTCTTATCACTCTTGGTACGCAGGATATGTTTGCCTCAGTAGAAGTGAATGGAGATGCCACAGAAGATTCTGCCTCAGAGAGAGAGATCCCAGCATGGGCAGCTTTCAGAGCACCACAGTCATTGGCGCCATCACCACACATTCCTAAAAAGGCAAAAAAATTTCAGATTAATAAATGTCATTTGTCATTAATCACATGTTTTTTTTACCTATACAAGAAGAGTTCAATAATTTTCTATTGAAACAATTTGCATAACACAAAATTCTTGGTTGATTATACTAAAGATAATTTTTCAAGAGTCCATGACAGATCAACTTCAAATAATTATTCATTGAATTATAAAAAGAAGTTGATTCAATCACAGAATTAGTTAAAAAGTGTTTGGTAGAACATGAAAATTGCAAAATAAGATATTTTAAAATTCCTTTCACTTCTTCAAGTCTCATGATTAAACCATGAGCAATGTATCATTTAATATATAGGCATTTTCTATATAAAAGTTCTCTAATGAATTTTACTTTCAGTGATAATAACCTTCAATAAATCTTCAAGACTTAGTTCTAATTGTGATAAAAACTAACATTCAGAGAAAATTTTCACCTAATACAAAAACACTAATGAGACCATAGAAATTATCATTTGTGCACATATCAGAAAACAACTAACCAACACAATAACCCAGGGTCTGTAGTTCTTGTACAAGCTGCTGTTTCTGATCGGGACTCATTCGAGCAAAGACAATGCCACGGACGCAGAGGCGAGGTAAAATTTCGGGAAAATGCTCTCGAACAACATCCCAAGTACGCCCTGTTGCAGCAAAAACCACAGGTGTAGGTTTAGACTCCAATGCAACAATATTTCCTCTACTCCCTAAACCAGTTTCCAAGTCAAATGTCTTTTCTGTTGTCACATGGTTGAGATGGTTTCTGCTGTTTGGAAACTTGACATCTCCTTCACCATGACCATCCTAAAAGGGAAAAAATTGTCATATTTTGGAAAGAAATGACAGAATTTCTTCTAAAAACTTTAAGTAAAATGAGCCAACAAGAAATAATATGAAATAATCGAAATTAGACAAGCATAAAAATGACAAATTATCTACACTTCATGCATCATATTTGCTCATGTAAGGCCTGCAGTTTTTTTTACACGGATTTTTCTTTTACTCTTTCAGAAAGTCCATGTTTGCTGCATATTTGTCCACAGGAAGCATTCTAAGCATCCTATAACATGCATATACATGTTCAACACTTTGTTGCAACTTTTTACCATGAACATGCCAATGTTATCAGTAAAATAAGGAAAATCCCCACACAAACTGTATATTCTATCAAAAAATTTGAAGTGATTTAACACTAAATATTGTTTTAAATTTACATAATAATTACATAATTATTTTTATCGCTTTCTGATAGCTGTAGATGGCAAATGGTAACTACAGAAAGATGCTGATGTAGGAAGTACCTAATACGTCTGGTGACAGTTCTCAGCACCCAAGTTGATTTTTTAGTATTGTATGAACTCTGGTTTTCTATCATACACTAGGTTTTCACTTCAAAATTTAAATTGTGCACAAAAACTATTAAATTGTTATGTAATTAGACGTATCACTTACTTCTACTTCAGTTTACTATTTGTTTAAATAAAATTGTGCAGGCTTTCAATGCAGTATGTTCTTTCATGTTATAATAAACTGTTAAAATCATTTTAAAAACTTTTAATAAATAAAAGTATTCAACTCAAGAATATCACATCATTCTTAAATGGCTGAATCTATTTTAATCAATTTTTCAGAATTAAAGAAACCAACAATTTCCTAAGAAGTTCCTGAGTGATCTCCATGTAATATCATGGCTCAAGATGTCAATTTTTCGTATTTATGTACATTAAATAAAAGAAAAAAGTTTTTTTTTCAAAAAGTTACTTTTTAAAAATTTACTTGCTATCTTAATTGCATCACCCTGATAGATTACTACTCAGAGGTGGCCTTATGATACCAATATTCAAAGGTTGCATAAATGATATAGATCTTAATTTTTTCCAGATATTGTTGAAAAATAGGGGGGCAGGAATTACATGAGCAAATACAGTATATGCAGGTATACCCTGGTTTACGTTGATTCGAAGTTACATTGCCGATCAATTAATACCTGTGTATTGATTTACGTCGTTTTGACTTAAAGTAACATAGTCAGAGGTTTCAGGTTCTTTAAAATTTCCATTGCCAACATCCACAAGTAATTATCTGATTAAAATACTAATTAAAAAGGTCATGCAGCTATCTAACTATTGACTTTCTGTAATATAACATCTAAATAAATCGTGATTATGGTGAATTTGTCATTTTAAGTGCAAGTATGATGCTCTATTATAGTAAATTTTACCCTGAATCCGATTATGCATATTATAATTTTCTAAAAATCAAGGAAATTATTTAATAATAGAAAAAATCAGCACGGTGGCAATATTAATAATTTTAATTCATTTTATTAATTCTGAAACTCTATTAACCTTAAGAATAAACACCTTTTCTACTTCAATGATTAATAATTCTCTACAGATAAGACCAGAGGCGGTTATGAATATCGCATCAAAAATTTTTAATAGAAAATTTTTGATAAATAAAGCTCTCTCACAATGACAGTGCTTCATATTTTTCCTGATTTTTTAAATGGTTGCACTTTATAGGTAAAACAAATATTTTTTAGAGAGTGCAGGGCCTGGTGTGGTTGCATCACCTCTGAATTAGACGTACATGTTTCCTGATAATAGAACAACGCCTGCACAATGAGAATCGTCTCGTGCAGTCAGGCAACTATTTGGATTAGAAACTCAGCAGCAATCCTACTGTGGGTGACGCTAAGACGCAGGCAGCACTGTTGTTTACATGGATGGGGAATTCTTGCCCATGTGGCCACCTAATACTGTTTCCATTTGATCCATTAACTGCATTTTTTCCCATCCGAACTCAGACCTAGTTTGCCGACTATTTAGCACCAACATTGAAGGGTTACTGCAATCGGTTGTGCTGAACTGTCCTAACTTCTGCATGCATTTTTCCCTCACACCACTCATTCTTATGGGAAAAACTGCTTTGATTTATGTTACAATTTTCAGGAACGCATCCTCAACATATATCGGGATGTACCTGTGTGTGTGTGTATGTATATATACACACACAGGTACACCCCGATATATATATATATGTGAGTGTGTGTGTGTATACCGTATATAATCAATTGTAAGCTGACCTCTTTTTACCTTCTCAGAAATTGCCACTCGGCTTAGAATTGGTGTCTTAAAAATCAATGAACAAAAAAGAAAGTAATCAATGCATTAAGGGGCATTTTCATAAGTACGGCAGTGCAGAATGGTCGGAAATTTGGCGCGGCAAGAGCCCTATGCTGTTCTCGTGCAGAAGATGAATGCATGCAAGAAACAAATGAATATGGATGAGTGCCTTTGAAGACAATTTTCAAAATCATTTTGACATAGACACACAGATGCATATGTACCCTATTATATTACGTTCTGATATGTTCAATGTGCTTTGGGATATCTTCTTTCATTTTTTTCATCTTCGCTCAGCAGACATCTTGCTTACCGTGCACAGAAATGTGGCAAAATGTCCGTAGTTACATTATAACTCAAGATATAAGTGTATTCAAATGGAAGTAAACAATCTACTTAAAATGTTTGAAAAAAGAATCAAAATGACTGAATATTACAAAATTCATAATGTAAAACGTGTGTCCCACGACAAAGTTGTCGAAATTGTGGAGATACCTAGCACTCATATGCGTAAGAAGCTATATACTCTAGATATGTACACGTTTCATTTTACTTTTTCGAAATTTACATTGTTTATTATGTTGATTCAATGCAAAGAGTACTACCATTCAGTCATGCACGTACCCAGAAATTTACTTCGGAAGGGGGGGGGGGGAGGCAGAGGCTGAAAACCAATTTCCAGCAATTGATTAAATGCAAGTCCTATTCAAATAATATAACCTTTTATAACGGTTTAGTTCTCATAGCTCAATGCAGCAAGTGGCAACGTAGCAAGTTTTAAGCGTGGTTATCGCAAATTCCACAAATTTCTGTAAAGCTTGTGTGCTCTGAGGTGGCAGGCGGAGACACATGAGAGGGGAATGACATGAATATGAAGGAGAAGCTTTAAGGGGGAGCTGACGTCAGAGCACCTGCGCAGTAGACGAATTTTGGTTCGGACGAGTCCATCAGCCTTAGTGTACCTCCCTCCCTTTCCTTCTCCCCCCCCACCCAGATTTTAAAATGCTCACACCTAAACACCACCTCCCCTAAAAGCGGTCCTGCCTCGAGGATGGACTCATCCTACCGTAAAGGTGCCTACAGCACAGTGCCAAGTTATAGCGTTTTTGGTATACATCTGGGGGAAGGGGCCCAGACCCCCCCAGATCCTCCCCCTGGGTACGCCCTTGCATTCAGTGTGTCTAGCATGCACATACTGGGATTCCCCGAGCCAACTGTCACTTCCTCATGCTTTTGCAAGCGTAAATTTCAGTCCTTCAGTATGACAAGATTTTCAGAATTTTTACAATAATTCCTTTATGAGATGAACACATTATTCTACGGAATTTAAGAGGAAAGTGATTGTATTTGCGGAAGAAACATCTATCCTTGCTGCACAACAGTGCTACGGGATTGATGAGTCAAATGTAAGATGCTGGAGGAGAGAAAAAGAAAAGCATTTATACTTTTTAGCATTTTTTATGCAAAAGATCTGTGAAAACCAAAACGTCTACATCCTACAAGAAATTTTCCTTGTGTGCCCTTGTGAAAAGTGGGAGTCAGCTTACATTCGATTATATACGGCGTGTGTGTATATTTTATGCAAGACCCTCCTCCCATTTCCTAATGGAGCTGGCTGAAATGGTGCTACAAAAAACCAACCCCTTTCGGAGGGCACCACTACCTACAAATAAAACTCACATAGCGCCCTCCTATGCTAATGTCTTAGGTGGTTGGGAGGAACGCTTGACATATACATGAGACCACTCCTATGGCTGAGGTATATTGATGACATGTTTCTTCTCTGGATGCATGGACCTGACTCCCTACAATCCTTTCTTGCCACCGAATGCTCTCCTTCACCCACCACTCTTCTGCCTCCAACATCACCTTCCTGGATGTCAATCTCTCCATCCGAGATAACAGAATTCACACCAGCATGCAACTTAAGCTCTCCAACCGCCCTCAGTACCTCCATTTCAACAGCTGCCATCCACTCCACACCAAAACCTCAATTCCATATGCCCTGGCCCACTGAGAGTGGAAAATCTGCTTGGACAGAAACTGGAAACTGGAGTATTGCTCCACCCTCGTACATGCATTTCTTCAGCACAGATATATGCCAGATATGATCAGGGACCAAACCTGGTGGGGAGTCGCACCCACCACCCCTCACTCCCACCCCAATACCCACTCCATAACCACCCTATTTTTTCCTGGCGTCAACGATATTCTGAGGAATATCCTAAAAGCCGCCCATGATTACATGATTATAAGCGAGTACTAACCACCAACACAATCCGATGTATATCCGAGGAAAAAAAATCTTCAACTGCGAAATTGACCTTACCCAAACGGAGGTGGGAACCAAACTAATGGCTAGAGGCAAAAGAAAGTACGCTAAGACGTGATGGTCCCCCACCTGAACCGTTAGAACCAGATGTAGCACAATGATGGGAATTCGAGTCATGCAGCATTGAAAGTGTTAATGATTTGGTTAGGTAGAATAAAAGTGCTGGAAAGGTATTTTTAACTCGTTAATTATTTTCAATTTTTATTCATAACAAAGAATCCAAAACCTAGAATTGAAAAATTAAGCCGGATGGATCAAAGAGTTTAAAAAAATCTATTTCCTACAATATGAGGAAGATCGCTGGTTTAGATTTTATTATTTATACTTTGAAAGCATTATTTTTTATTTTAAGATTTTTATATTTTGTTACTAATCAAATAAATAAAAGAAGTGATACATTTTACATGCTAATACATATTTCACCAAAGATCTTAAACTAGAGGTTGAAGCAGGAAAAGAAGAAAACAAAAATTATAGTCAACATTTTTTGTTTAAGAAGATTGTTTGACTATAAAATTATTTTTATAACATATTAATAAAACTGTTGTATGACTTTATTTGGGAATGCATTAATACATACAAGATAGAAAAGTATACTCCATACATGGAATACACAGAGATTTCAAAGATGTTCTTTATAGGAAATAGGTACAAAATGGCATCAAAAGATTCTTGAATTTTTATACCCGAAATTAAAGTTGTAATTATGTGGTCTCACAGACTTTTATGGCAAATATTGACCTCTATCCGAAATTTTTTTTAAATATATAACTTACAGATCATATAAGAGCTAGGGAGAGCAATTTATGAATTTTTAATTGTTGTTTGTTGAGAGAACCATCTCAGTGATCGATGTAAACAAAATACGCAATGTTTTGCAAAACATCACATGGTTTTTTGGATAGGGTTGGAGTTTTTATATCCACTTAAATTTATTCCTAATAAAAACTCATAATTCGCTTTTTCCTAGTGTACGTATTTTATCTAGTAACCACAGCAGAATCGGCAGGCTCGGAAAAATAAATACTCCGGCCTCTTGATAGAAAAGGTTTTAAACCAATTATCTAAATCTTGTGAAATCATTTTTTAACGATCATGTAAGCATAATTTTTTTAAATACGACATTATTCATAGTTCAAAATTTTTGAACTTTTATTTCAGCCCAAACTGATCCGAGTTTTAAAAAAAACTCGACTCGGTTCGAAATTTCGAACAGTTTGAACATCTCTAATATATGTATATATATATCCCAAAAATACTAAGGTTAAAATAAAAGCTACTCCATTACTTAACTAAATTAAAATTAACAAGTACCTTTATTAATAAGAACTAAATTATTCTAACTTTAAACTCACAATAAAATAGTAAAATGTATTTGAATAAAATCTGATCAACAGAAACTTGGACTTTAGTCCATAAAAGACAGAGTTAACTTTGAAATGTATCTCCTGATGACTAGGCATTTACCGTATTTAATCAAATATGAGTGGAATTACCCGTTGAACATCAACATGACTTTTTAGTGTGATTAAAATATAACTTCTGAGGTGTGTGTGTGTAAAAACTTTTATATATATAGTAAATGTAATTGTTTGATTAATTAATAAATTCCTGACAATCATTTGAATTCTTCCAGAAAATGAAGCGCTTGAAATTTATTACATTCTGGCATCAATATACGACTTGATTTGCCACTCTTTGGCTCCGTTATTCTTCCTCTTTATATGTTTACTGAATAATAATATTCTTCAATTATTAACATTGCAATCTATAGTTTTACATTGTTAATAACACAATTCTTTCATCTATTTGAAGGCTTTATAGATGCTAATTTATTGGAGGCAACAATGAGGTTCGCCTTGGCAACACCCGGAAAGAGTACGAAAAAGCCATAAAATTTCGAAAAGAAATGCGTGTTTCTGACAAATTCTTCCGTGTAACATCTAAACATTGCAAGAATAAAATATTTTATAGTTTTAGCCATTGAATAAAACAAAAATGGAGAAATTCGGTCCATATTTACATATTTTAATGAATGAAGGAAATTAATCTTGCACCTTGAAAAATCGAAAATCCCGTGTAAACTTATGGGAAAAAACAATTGTCTCCCCGAGTCGAATCCGAGACTTTTTCCGGGAATGTTTGATTTTTCTAAAGACCACCTCGTGGGGGGTTTAACGATTGTGAAAGTTTCAGCTCTTAATTCCATTGGGAAATGTCCAACAGACAGACAGATGGACACTTGAGAATTATTATATAAGGATAAGCCATACTTTTTCCCCAAAATTTCCATCTCCAAAACAAGGATGCAGCTTATATGCAAGGAAACAAAATCGGAAAATCCGAAAATGTGAGATAATCGTTGAAATTCACTATGACTTTGCTTAATGGCTGGGTGATTCAATGCACAGTACGTGATGTATAAAAAGATAACATAATCACCAAACAATTAAAAAGGAAATGAAATGTTATTATTGATGGTGGAGTTACAGACGTCAGTTTTTGCAGGTGATCGCTATAGTAGTGCAAAGACCCGTGAGAAAAATTCTGCATTTTGACAGATATCAAGGCATCGTCACAGTTTAGTCTCATATCCCCATAAATATACTATAAGAAACACTTAGGTGGTGTTTGTTTTGGTTCGAAAGTCGTCGTGATTTTCATTGCATTCCACATGCAGCATGTTTGGGTAAAATACAGTCTGAGATTTTCAGTAATATTGTACTTTTTATCCTGCAAAATGAATATATTGCTGATCAGTTATAAATAATTCATTGAAATACTTTATTATTACAAATGTTACCAATATTTACTGATATTTGTGTGCAGTTAATGATACATATCAGTAATTACCTAGAATGTTTTATGTCTAATCGCAATTTTTGAAGCGCAGCTTATTTTTAGAAACTTTTTTCTCTAGATTGTCTCCAAAAACAAGGGTGCAGCTTATATGCAGTGGCGACTTATATGCAAGTAAATACGGTAAATGCCGTTTATATAAATTGCATCATTTTACATTAAACTATAAATGATAAAGCACCTAAATAATAAGTATAAGATAGGAAAAAATATTGTAAAATACAATGAAATTCCTTAGGTTTGAAAACAAAATTTAAAAAAAGAAAACTCGTAAAAAAACTGAAGCAGCCAATAATGAATACATTTACCGGGATGCATGTGTTCCACATTGACGATAAAGGCTAATGATAAAATATTTTATCCTTTGTATTCTTTCCTCCAAAACAGAGGAATTCATATAGATAATGCATACAAATCAATTATTTATGCCAAAATACACAAGCTTAGCAACTGAAGGAATATTTTAGATTAAATTCATTCAAATTATGACTCATTTATGGCTGAGCCATTTGAAAAATGTAATTTACATTAATGGTACAATCATCCAATTTAGAAAAGAGATTTAGAAAAGACAACAATTTCACTAAACACTTTCTCTTATATATTTGTCTTCAAAAGATAAGATTAAGCTAAATACCACAGCATAACTGTCATTAAAAATGTATTACCAATGGTTTAGAGAACTGGCAGCTAGGGTGTTTTGGAGTATAACATGGTATTGCTGATGAGCTATCAGGCAGGGTGTAATACAGCCGTGGCCGTACTTCCTTCCCCTCTTCTCCACTTCCAGCAATGGCATTCACCACCACAACAGAAAAATTGGCAGGCACCATGCCACAGTCACGGGCAACGCTAAGTGCTGTTAACATATTATCACCTGTACAACAAAGGTGAAAATACAGAATTTTAGAATATGAGCAATGAAATTATATACTACTTTTCCTTTGAATAATGAAATATTATTCCTATTGTACTGTATAAGTATCTGTAACTTAATTAAATTTCTTTAATTATTCATTAAATCATAGTACCTGTTACCATGACAGTCCGAATGCAAGCATCTCGCAACATTCCTATGATTCCACTTGTTTCAGGTTTTAATCTGTTTTCCATAACAATTAGGCCAAGTAGGGATAATGAAGTTTCTGCATCTTCACGCAACCAACGCTGAACTTTTGCATAAGAAACTCTGGAACTTACACGTCTCCCTCCAATTGCAAGCACTCGATATCCCTGGCGAGTATACTCATGTAGAACACTTCCAAAATCTGGTGGTACTACAGGAGTAAAAGTAGTGAAAATCAGAATTGAAAATCATTATTCATAACATAACAAATAGACAATGGTATAAGAATATCCTGTATTAGGCCACACCATGTTTTGATGCTGAATTATAATGCTAGAAATCAAGAAAGAAAAAACATACCTGTTTCAGGTCTGGATAAGGAGAGGATCATTTCAGGAGAGCCTTTGCAAAAGACATCAAAATGGTTAGATCCAAGAGTACGTGTCACTACACTCATTCTTTGAAGGCCAGAAGAAAATGGGAACTGCCGCACTATGCCAACTTCCAGTGGTGGGCAGCTGTTTCCCTATGAATAAAAGGTTAAATATTAATCCAGAATAATCTTAAAATGAACTACATCTACTGCTTTCAATAAACATTAACTTATTTCATTTTGGTATTTTAGTTGAATACCTTTTACACCACCTTTTTGAGCTTCACAAGCTTGCAGTTCACGAATTTGCACTTTGCGACATTTTTTATGACCATTACTTCTGTTTCAAGCCAATTGTTTGCATTTCACGACATGTGTTTGCGATGACAACAAGCTTGAACTCCCTCTACTTTTTTGTTTCGGTTTAAACTATGTCACCCTAGAAAAGGACACCGTATTTACCTGAATCTAAGACGAGGTTTTTTTTCAAATTTCAGCTTGCGAAAATCGCAAGTTGTCTTAAATTTGAGTACAAAGTCATATACCATCAATACATTACGGTCAATTGATCGCACATCAATTTTCAGCGCTTCAATTCATGGTGCATCAATCTGTCACACGTTAAACTCGTCGCGCGTCAATACATAGCTTGACAAACTCATCACATGTCAATCCATTGCTAGACAAATTCGTCGCTTGACAATTTCATTACGAGACAAATTCGTCACGAGATATTCATCACAAGACATTTGTCACGAGACAAATTGGAAGGCAAGACACCATGAAGGGGTTTGTCGAGAGATGAATTGATGCGCGATGAGTTTTTCATGCGATGTATTGACACGCGATGAAATAACCATGACGAATTGATGCGTGACGAAATGACCACGATGAGTTGTCATAAAACCGTAGAAGTATGGCTACACGTTTAATCAGTGTTTTTTTTTAAACAAATGAAACATAAGATGAAAACTCTCAACTCAGGAATCTTATTGTCCTTTTGTAATTAAAATTTTTTAATGTAAATCTAAGAATTGCTATCATCATGTAAACAAGATTTTCTGCCGCCTATTTTGAATGCGATTACTAAAAGAAATGTTACCGCTTAAATGCTTTGTTTTTTGTGATGTATTTTGAACAATTAAAAGAAATTTTATCACCTTCTTACGCTAGGTTTTGATTTTGTTACGCATTTCGAATGTAATTAATAAAATAAATGTTACCACTTTAAATGCTAGTGTTTTTTTGCGGCTTGGAAATGCTTGTTTCAGAACCTAAGAAAACAACTGTGCATCACGCACTCAACATTCCATTTCAGAAGTTAATCCATTATATAAATAAAACACAATGTGTATCTGTTTGTTTGTGTGTTAACTCGCTTATTACATAAAATTTGTCGATAGCATTCAAATAGTCTGTTGCAGGACCGCTTCATGGCACTCACTCGTGTGAAGTCATTTTAAGTCATCCCAAAGACTATAGTGCTTATCAGTGCTTTATTAATAATGATTTATGTAGACACAGGCATAGAGTGCAGATTCAAATCTTCTATCCATTTACCTAATAAATTTTCCATTTCCATTATTAATAAAATCCAAGTGCGAGAAACTTTGGTGGCTGTTAATGGCATAACACTTTTGCCAGCCTTTAGTAATTTGTCTTTCCTTTTCATAATTGTCCTGAATGTAGGCTCTGCCAACCCGTAATCCCTACCAATTGCTCTAACACCACTGCCAGCCATTACTTTTTCAATAATTTGTAATTTCGTAGTCGAACATTTCGACTGCTAAAACCCAAGCCTCTGTAAGTCGATCCTGACCATCCTGGAAAGAGCAATGATGCTCTTGCAGCTACCCTTATAGATCAAACCCAAAGTAGTGCATGTTGGGTTTTCTGCAATTTGTATATCATTATACATCATATGCATTCAAACACACATACCACATGTTTTTTCATACCTATGTAAAAAGTATTTTTTGATGTTAGCGTTATTGTTTTATTATTATTTATAATGATATGTTAATACAGTAAATTAACAATATAATATAGTAATATATAATATTTATCTAATTTAATTATTATTATTTAATATAATTTATTATTTAATATATAATAGTAATTGTCAAAAATTATCGATTTTAAAAATATAAATCATCAAAAACATTCTTTACGATCCAATGATGCCAAAGAAACATGAATGATATTCCTATTTCCGTTTTTCAAATCTTTTCCGCCTTAGGTGATATACTTTTTGTGTTAGACCCGTGAAATTTACAGGGAAAAGAATGAAACTGGCCACCAGACAATGCAATATTATGCAACACTGATGAAATATCACAATATTAAGGATACTTTATGAAATTTGATTAGTGCAAAACTTAAAAAAATCATAAGATATTAGCCTGCAGTTGCACTGTGCATAAGATATGTATTTATATGTATATTTAAAAAAAAATTAATTTGAAATAAAGTCCACGTTATAACGAATCCGCATTGGCTGGGGCCACATTAAGCTGGGCTCACCTGCACTTCGTATATGGAGAAAATAAAAATAGACTTTTTGACATGGTCTTTTCTTGTTTTGGAAATTAAAATTATAATAATTTATCTACGACCTTTGAATCTGGACCATTCTAAAGAAAACATTTGGAAATTTCTTATTCTGTTCGTCTTTACACCTTCAGCTCGAAATCGCTCAGGTTAATCATGTGAACAATATATTTTGGAAAAATCTTGGCATTTTAACTCGAGGTTGCCTTGCCTACCAATTACATTGTTAAACCTCGAAATCCTATTGTTATTTCAATCCTTATGGGTTTAAGTGTGCTTTGAAGATTTTTAATACAAAAATGAGAGAAAGACAGAAGGAAAGAGAAATGATTTTCATAGCAATCAATGTGAACAACATTCTTTGCATTATTTATGAGAAGGAATACCTAAAAAGCTGAAATACTATTCAAAAAGATTAAAAATCGTAATAATGAGCTAAATTAAATATTATTAAAACAGAAACTGTATGAAAATCTGAGGAAAATGCTAGACATTTTAATAAATAAACTGAGCATGTAAAAAGTGAAGGATTGGGCAATAGGTTACAGGAGTTAAGTAGAAGAATGGAGGACTTGAGAAGCACGTGTAATTTTGTTTCTTTTTTGATTTGTTTACATAGCAACAGAAGCTTTGGTTTGAAGACACAATCAGTTAACATATGAGTTTTAGCAAAAATAGGTGCATTGCACTTGAATTCTCAGAAAATGGTAAATGGGAAGTTTTAATTTTATTCTCATGCCTACCGTCATTTTGATGGGCAGTTCCACTAGGTATTTATGATAGGAGTGAAATTTGAAGATAAGAGGTTTATATCCAGACATTGGGTCATAGAGCAGGACAACCAGAAACAAAAAGGAATGCATTTAATATAAGGGTGGAATTCATGATATATTTAATACATCAAGGTAAATTTCTGAGCTAGAAATGTCAAATAAACATCTTAAAATTTTTTGTTTCCCTCCAAAAAAATTTTAAAGTAATTAACATACATCGCAATATCTCAATGCAAACATTTGTAGCTTCTAAAATTTTAATGCGAGGCATTCTTACATTACATTGGCAGTGTACATATCTATATTATCATTATATTGAGTGATTCATCATATAAAAATACCAAAGGAGGAGATCAAAATTATTTGTTTGGGATATTGACAAAGGAATCTATAACAAAACTTACTTCCTCAACATCAAATTCTGAAGAATGATTGGAGAGAAGGTCCGGTTTGGCTGGCTTCACAACAGTAGGAAAGATAAGATCAAACTTGGATGTATCCTCAACATCAGGCTCCTCAATTACCCAACCAGTTGACTCAAACATCTAAAAGATAACAAAAATCAACTTAAAATTTGAATATTTAAGAAGTTCACAGACTATGCAGTTAACAGAATTTTCCAAGAAATTGAGGCCAGAAATCTCACTGATTTATTGCTAATATGAAATACCACATAATATTGGACAATTCTCTCTCATGTATCAACGCATCTCAAAAGGAACATAACCACTTTTAAAGACTTAGTATTAATCAAAATGCAGCATAGAAAACCATTTCTTGGGTTTTATAGACTATAAATGAGGAGCAAATTTTAACATACCATATTTCCCGCCACATAAGACGCACTTTTTTTCCAGAAATTTACCTCAAAAAATCACCCTGCATCTTATAAGGTGATGATCACAGTCATCATAAACAAGCATGTTGTTATGTCTTGTCTTGCCGATGATTTTAGAGATTTTTTACCAATATACTGGTAATTTTATGAAACTTGCTAAAATGTTAAAAACGCCCAAATAAATTACTGGTAAATTTGACCTTTGGGAAAAAACCTTGCTGGATCTGTTAAGGTACCATAATGGATATTTTTATGGTGTAGCTGTAATGAATGTTTTCATTATGTAGCCGTAGCCACTGCACACAAACTTTGAACTGTGCAAGGGGCACCAGGCATGGCCCCGAGACTTCGAAGATATTTGAAAATCGAGTAATGTCGTAGCTACCACAGGATGGCGCTGGCGACAGTGGTTACTTTACTTTTTTGTTTACAGTGTACTGAAGCCAACCCACGCTTATACGGATTATACCACAAGGAGACAATAATTTGTTTACTTTTGACCGTTAAGAGAGTTTTGGTTTTCCATCATTTTGAGAACATTTTGTAAAGGTAGGCGAAAAATGAACAAAATATATTGTTGTTCTGTTTTGAGATGTGAATTCATTGGCGAGAATTTCACTGCTTCTTATTATTTCCATGTGTTAGGTATGTTGAACATTTTGAAATAGAGATAAAGTAACATACAGTACAATAACATAATTATGGTTACTAATGTACAATTATGATTACTGATATAACAATATGATATTTTCTGCCCTTCTCTGTGTTTGTTCAGCAGTCACTGGCTTATCACAATTATTCAACTTAAACCGTAAATTTCAGATTACCAGTACCCTCAAAAATGTTATTATTTATAATCTTTGTTAAATTATACCCCGGTGCGTCTTATACCCCGGTGCATCTTATACCCCAGTGCATCTTATATGGCAGGAAATATGGTACATGGAATCCTTAAAATATGCAGGGTGCTTTTTGCCAGTAATATAATACTAGCTGAGACCTGCGCAATTATTGCACAATTAATTTATGAAAAATTGATTCTATAAAAATGAATTTTTATAACCACTTCTATATAGTTAATATCTTTATTTGCATAAAAATTATGATACTAAAATTTTGTGATATGAACCACCCAATTTATACGACAAAAATTTAAAAGTTCCTTATATAACATCGTCTCAAAAGTCTATGCTATATCTCAAAAGGTTAATATTTCATGTTAATTTTAAATCAATTTTTGTTCTTCAAGCATGTTTTTTTAGTATAAACTAAGGGCAAATACACTGAAAAAACAGAGGACAACATAACCAGTAACCTTGATAACCTCCTTTTGAAATGTGAAAAAATCGGGGGAAATTCTAATACAAACTTAAAGTTTGAGCAAATTCAAATTAGATAAGTGAATAGATGACAAGAATAAGAATCTATATCCTTTTCTGCATAAAATAGTGCAAATTTTGTGATGATATCTCAATTCTGATACATTTAAAAATGTTAAAGACTAAAGGTCTACACATCGGATTTCAGCCGATTGCATGTTAATCAAATGGAAAAATGAAACATCTGCAAACAAACCAATGAACCTGAGAAAAAATTAACACCCGTTGCACCCTCATGGGCATATGTGCTTTCCAACCTTACCACATTTAAAGGGGTTTTGTCTTCTGTTTTCACGAAAAAGGGAACCATACATACAAATGAACCCATACTCGGTAATAATATATAAGATAAAAAAATTCCCACAACAGCAAACATTAACCCTTTCTGGTTAGGTGTTGACATATAATCGACATCCCTGATTTGCTATCCTGGTCATTTGCCGACCTATGATTGACACTTTCTTTTCATTTTTGGGAGGCTGTGTTTTGATAATTTTAATATCTGTGCCAACAAAAATTTATAAAAAATACACATGCATATTTTATTGCCTCTATGCTCACAATGCCAACAACCTGGTAGCATACTTTTTAAAAATCGGTCCAACTGGAATGGGGTTAATCCATGATACACATGTTAATTACCATGTACTAACCTTAAGATCTAGTGGATCTCCACAAAGTTTCCCATCTATGATAGTGATGGAATGGCAGGTAGTCATTCCTACAAGAAGTGGATCACAAATGGGCAGCCGGTCAACACTTTTCACAGGGAGCTCAAATCTTCTTCTTTTATCTCCAGAAGTGGCATCAACATCACCCCATCTCTCATTTCCGCCAGTCATAGGACCCTCAGGAGCTATGGGAACCACTCCCCACATATCCAGACCATCTTCGGTCAGGGTTCCAGTCTACAAATACAAATAGCACCAAACATTATGTCAACTCAAATCAAATACAAACATTAATAAAACAAAATATCAATTAAATGCAGTCATTTTCATCAGCAGACAATATGAGAATATTTATTATCTTTAATACAGGTATGCCTTGTTTAGCACATGTTCATTTAGCACAATTTTCAATATAAAGGCTACGATCTGTTAATACAGCTCCAACTTTTTTCTTACTTACTTTTACTTCTTTGTTCCATTGATACTCGAATATGTCTTAAACACTAATTAAAGACAAATTTGTTGTAATTTATATGTTTACCCTGGCTTTGGCCCAGGTTTACAGTTTTGAATTTTTCATGCTCATTTCATTCGCTAATATTTTTATTCAATGTCAAGATACACTCAAGATAAGTGACTAATATTCCCCCTTAATTGGTATGGTGATTTGCTGCCACTCTCCTATACCAATAATATCATTGTCTAAAATCAAGCACAAAATCAAATAAGCTAAAGGATGAATGAATATATGTATATCAGAAATTATATATTCTATCATTTTAAGATCTAAGACAATACATAGGTACTGACATCTTACAAATGGCTTCAAGTATTTGTTCAATCATGAACAAATTAAATATAATGAAATTGATGATCTTAAGTGTAACGATTCCATAATTATAAATCATGGAAACAGAAGAACAACGTATTGATCCACATATAAAAAAGGTTTTAATTTGGACAGGTTTCATTACAAGGTAGCATCCTCAATTGACCAGAAAACAGAGACCATTCAAATATATAGGAAGGCTCGAGGGGGAGGAGGGGAAAAGGAATTACAAGGTTGGCTAAGAAAGGGAGAGGGAATAGGAGGAGTATGGATTTGTGGGGAGGAGCGGTGGTAGTGGGGGAGGTATAGGCAGGGCCGGCGGGACGCAACTGCCTAGGGCGCCATGAAGAACCAATGTTTTGATTTCACGGCACTTTTGTATACACACAATATATTTTTACACTTATTTTTCTCATAAAAGAGAGAGAGAGTACCTGCCTACTACATCTTTCCTTCACATTAACTTTAAATCTATTTTCAGTCATAAACACTTAATCAGATAAGAGTGAGGAGAAACTGCACCATTACTCATCCCTCACCTACCCACACGTAGTCAGAATGGAAAAGGTGTAAAAGAAAGCGAAATAATGGAAGGGGGTTATGAAATGTCATTCTAGCGGTGGGGAAGAAGTGGGTAAACAAATTAGTGCCGTGTTAAGAAACAATGGAAGCATAGCCAGGTGCTTTTAGTTACTGGAATACAATCTATTTAATCATTCTTTTCTTCTCCTACCATTTGCATCTACATTCATTTTTATTGCTATTTATATTGTTTGTTCTTCATTTTGCTCTCTTTGTAAATATATAATTTTGGATTTAGTTGTTTATTTAATTTGAATCAAAAGAACTCCCTTATATGTACAGCAAGATGGAAAAGTATACTCCATAAATGGAATATATAGAGATTTTAAAGGCATTCTTTATGGGAAATATGTATGAAACGGTATCAAAAGATTGGACGATTCTCAAATTTTTATCTCCAAAACTATGTCATAATTATATGGTCTCGCAGACTATCTTGTAGCAAATGTTGATCTCTATCCAAATAAAATTTTTAATCTATACCTCAAAGATCATATAAGAGCATGGGAGAGAAATATGTGGATTTTTAATTGTTGTTTTCTGAGAGAACTGCCTTTGTAATTGATGTAAACAAAATATGCGATGTGGGATATTCTTGAATTTTTATCTCTGAAGCCATAACTGGTAATTATGTGGTCTCAGAGACTTTCTTGTAGTAAATGTTGTCCTCTGTCTGAATAAATTTTTTAAACTATATCCCGCAGATTATATAAGGGCATGGGATAGAAAAACACGATTTCTGAGAGAACCGCCTTCGAGATCGATGTAAACAACAACAACAACTACTCCGAAACTATAACTCGTAAACATGTGGTCTCATGGACTTTCTTGTAGTAAATGAAGTCCTTGACCCGAATAAATTTTTTAATCTATACCTTAAAGATCATATAAGAGCTAGGGAGAGAAATTTGTTTTTTAATTTTTGCTTGACAGATGCCATTTAGTGAGATATGAGTATAAGGTTATTAAAGTAATTATGTAAAGTGGAAGTTATAATTGATGGATTCAGTTCAAAATCATAATTGGGAGATAAATTTTAATAATCACTCATACTTAATTTAATTAAAATCCATCCAGCGGTTTAGGAGATGAAAGTTACAATGGACAGACAGACGGGCGGATGGATAAGATGTACCCATAAGGCGTTCCGCTATTACCACTTCGCTGGTCAAGAACGCTTAAAAAAAGAAGAATACAAGATCCAAAACATTGTTAAAAGAACACTTCGTAGCTGTGATGCACACTTTTCTCAGGTTAGAGTAAGATCGGATAAGGGCTTAAATCTTATCGGTGCCTCCTCGCTTTTCGGCAAATTCTTGGAAATTTACAAAATCAAGTTTTAAAAGCAAAATTATCTTTACCAGAAGTATAGGGACTTCCATTAGTTTTCATTTAAAAAAACTGATATTCCAATTTCACTGCTGATCTTGATTGAAAAAGTAAGAAATAATTCTTTACAAAACAAAGGTAAGTTTAAGAAATACCGGTACTCATGGACATTATATTACTATTAAAAGTAATTTTTGTCTATTAGATTTTTAATATAATTTAGATTGGAGTAGGGCGCCAAAAAATGTTTGCCTAGGGCGCCAAACTGCCATGCGCCAGCCCTGGATATAGGTAAGGGATATCCAGCAGAGGGGAATGGGAAGGGTATAGAAACATATTAACCACATGACAATCATTATCAGACAAACAATGTAAAATTTCCAATTATTCCAGTACATCCATTTTTGGGCCTTTAATCATAAAATGTAACACAGTGGATACAGAATCACTAACATGTTTAAATTCAAGCAGATGATTAGCAAAGTGGGACTGAGTCCAATTATTTAGATAACAACTTTTATGTTCTTCGATCCTAATTTTGAAGTTCCTGCTAGTTTGGCCAACATAGACACCATTACAATTGTTGCACTTTAATTTATAAATACCACTTCTAAAATTAACATCAGTTTTATCCTTAGGAGAAGACAGAAGATTCCAAAGGTTACACCTATTGTAAAATGCTGCTCTGAGATTATCTTTAAGCAATAAATTACTAATTTAATGCGAATCTTCCTACAAATGTAATTTTTCAATTTTATCAACAGAAATGGGTGGAGAATTAAATGGCATCGGTTCTTCCTCAGTGCCTTGGTATCATATTATTTTGTCGTAAGGAGTGACTTGAGGGAAGAGCTTCCAACATCCCTCCTCTGTCTACTACCCATCGCTAGGTCTCCCACTTGAAGTTGCCAGGGATGATTTGAGTTGAGGATTTTCCCTACAACTCCTCTGTCGTATAATGTACACATCGCCAGAGCTGCGAGGTAACAAAAACACAATCGTCGAGCAATTACACATCGAACGCGAAGCAATGTAACAATCTATTGCCACGTCTACACTACAGCACAGCTCTCACTTTAATGACCCATACAAAGTCAAAAGCATATTATCTTGTATTTATGCTGCTAAAAACATAGTATTTTAGCAATGCATATTTTAATTTTTGTACCAGTTAAACAAATGTTGAGCTGTAAATAATACTTCGATTTGTTGAAAAAAATTGCTATGGTGGATACCAAATTGCAAGTGACATGTCATTAAAATTTTTACAGGGTCGTCTTGTTTTTAATTTGTCGTTATACCAAAACAAGGAATGTCGTAAACTGAATATCGGTGGTGATTTTCAAGTGTCGTTAAAACGAATTGAGGTTAAACGAATTGTCGTTAAGCGAGGTATGCCTGTATTTACAATGGATATTTTTAAATCCAGAAAATTAATGGCAGCATAGACTTCTTTTTCAGAAGTGAATTTTAGGGCATTACATCCGTAATTTAAAAATGGTAAAAACATCGATTTTTCGTAAGCTCATATTCACTGATCATGCAATTCACTCTAATTCCAATCCAAGTTTCTTGGTTTTCGAGAAATGCTATCGACACACATACACGCAGTCTTTTATTATTATAGATAAATTCGCTTTATTGCTGTCTATTTCACTTGTTCACTTTTACTATGTTTTTGTATTGGTTTGCCATGTTGGGATCGATAGGGTTGGGTTTTTGTTTTGAGTTGGGTTAGGTTAGGTTCATGACTGAATTTTAACTTTCCAAATCAGTATTTATTTTTATCCTTATGTTATTTTGCTGTTGGTACCTATGTCACATCTATAATAATAAAAGAAGCTGTATGTCTGTGGCAGTCATAACTCTACAGAAAATAAACGTAGGAGCTTCAAAATTTGGCAGCAACTTCAGGTTGATCCTGCGAGTAGCAGTGCCAAAAATAATTCAAATCGGTCCACAGGGGCCTGAGGGTCCCTATTGTTGGTCCAAATGTCGTTTTTTTTTAAGATATCTCAACAACCAATTGACCGATTTTGATGAATTCTCCACTAATATAAATGTTTTGATGAGACACATTTTCAAGCCTAAAATGGATAAAATCGGTCAAGGATCGTAATATAAGGGCCAATTCAAATTTCACAATTTCGAGGGGTCCCCATGGAAGGGTCGGTCCAAATTTCGGCGATGTCCGTCTGCCCATACACATATATCAGGAAAGAACTGGCTGAACTGATATCAACCAAATTTGGTAGGTACATAGAATCTTCACATAAATACATGACCAAAATGACATATTTGGACTGGATTGACAGAGCAGGGGTGCCACAATTAAAAAATAAATCTTTCCGGTAATTATGCTTTTGGAAGGAATTGGCCACCAAATTCAACCCAATTTGGTACATAGAATTTTCACATAAATTCATGACAAAAATGACATATTTCAACCTGATTAACTAAGTAGAGGTATCACAATTGAAAAGTTAATCTTTTCAGTAATTACGAATTTGGAAGGAATTGGCCAAACCGATTTCAACAAAATTTTGTATGAAGTTGTGCAACATAATATATAATAATAATAATATAATATATATATATATATATATATATATATATATATATATATTAACTAAAGGAAAAGAAAAGGTAGTGATGAGGGTGGCAACAAGGTGTTGAGGGAAGCCCAGCGGACACTTACCAAGTTGAGGACCAAGCTGGCAGGCTGCTGGGGGCGTCGAAGAGACACGTAAAACACACGAACACAAAAACACACGCAAGCTTATCGGGCCTATGCCCTTCTTCAGCGAAAGAGTAACGTAAAGTGACACACTGGGCGGGGAATGACAGGGTGATGTGGGATGGTTGATGATTGGAGGAGGTGAGGAGTAGGAGGGGTGGATAGCCAATAAAGAGGGAGTGTGGTAAGGGAAAGTGCAAATAACTACAATGTAACAAGGATACATTGTAAGGGGGCTAATAGGGTTAGCGGAGGTTGAGGCCAGGCAGAGAGAAAGAGTCGAGAAGATGGATATGTGCTAGTTCCCAGTGTCGGAGAAGGGGGGCAGGAGTGTCATAGGGTAAAGCGCGAATAATCCTAACATTGTAGCAACTATTGAAGGGGACATTATGGGTATTAGCGTGTAATGCAACTGGGAGGCGGCGTCTGAGAGAAACGCTATTCCGGTGACCGTTCATTCGGATGTTTAACGGATTGCTGGTGAGGCCTACGTAAAACGCGGGACAAAGGGTGCAGGTAAGGAGGTAAATGACGTTACGGGTGGTGCAGTTGCTTCTGGAGGTGATGGGGTAGGTGATGTTGGTGGATGGACTTGAGAAAGAAGATGATGGTAGGTGGATAGGGCAAGTATATATATCCTAAAAATCTTAATTTTGTTTTTTTTTATGTTGCACAACTTCATACAAAATTTACCTTTTTGCCAATCCTCTGCTCCTCTCCTTCCGCCGGCCCCCAAATTTGGGAAATATCTTGTGGAGGAAGGAACTTCCCACTTCTACCACGCTTCTTACAATAGGCACCCACCCCTGCGGAAAACCTCGCTGCCTCACTTGCCCTATCCACCTACCATCATCTTCTTTCTCGAGTCCCTCCACCAACATCACCTACCCCATCACCTCCAAAAGCAACTGCACCACCCGTAACGTCATTTACCTCCTTACCTGCACCCTTTGTCCCGCGTTTTACGTAGGCCTCACCAGCAATCCGTTAAACATCCGAATGAACGGTCACCGGAATAGCGTTTCTCTCAGTTGCATTGCACGCTAATACCCACAATGACCCCTTCAATAGTTGCTACAATGTTAGGATTATTCGCGCTTTACCCTATGACACTCCTGCCCCCCTTCTCCGACACTGGGAACTAGCACATATCCATCTTCTCGACTCTTTCTCTCCGCCTGGCCTCAACCTCCGCTAACCCTATTAGCCCCCTTACAATGTCTCCTTGTTACATTGTAGTTATTCGCACTTTCCCTTATCACACTCCCTCTTTATTGGCTATCCACCCCTCCTACTCCCCACCTCCTCCAATCATCAACCTTCCCACATCACCCTGTCATTCCCCGCCCAGTGTGTCACTTTACGTTACTCTTTCGCTGAAGAAGGGCATAGGCCTGATAAGCTTGCGTGTGTTTTTGTGTTCGTGTGTTTTACGTGTCTCTTCGACGCCCCCAGCAGCCTGCCAGCTTGGTCCTCAACTTGGTAAGTGTCCGCTGGGCTTCCCTCAACACCTTGTTGCCACCCTCATCACTACCTTTTCTTTTCCTTTAGTTAATATATATATATATATATATATATATATATATATATATATATATATATATATATATAGAAAGCAGAGCTGCCATAATAAAAGTAATAAAAATTTTTTACAAGTGTTTGTGTTGTCCACATCAATATTGACCAAATTATAATATTTATTATGTACACATATATAAAACCATATTAGCATATTTGGACCGGATCAACTAAATGGGTGCCACAATTACAAATTGAACTCTTTCAGTAACTATGGATTTGGAAGGAATTGGCTCAATGGATGTCAACTAAATTTTATATATATGATTTTTACAAAATACCATAATGAAATCAAGATTTTTTAAGCAGAGCATCTTTCATGCACACAAAGCATTTTGTGAGTGAAAAGAAATGGACGATTTACGACGAAGGAATGAATGTAAATGTAAAGACTAAAACTATTTTAAAAATTATTTTTGATTGTTTGATTAATTATAAGTGATTAGAAAATAAAACAGTATACTATACAAAATTTAATATTTCTTTTCTTGTTTGGATGTTTTCATTTTTTGGATCTTTGGAAAAACGATCTTCTACTGTAATAATAAATATTAAGTAAATATTAATGAACTCATTATTTTCAATAATTTTCAAGTGTACAGAAATTCCTCCATATTTGCAAATTTCACATTCACCATATCGCGCATTTGCACAGAAATTATTGTAGCAACTATCAATCTACGCAAGAGGTAAATTTTACTTATTCGCACTCATCTAAAGCAGCAGATCTTCCATCGACCCCTAAATGTATTTGTGAGTGGTCCCTATAGGAACCAGATTGACTGTCATTCCTTCCTAGTAGTTTAGTTTCACTTACAACACAATAATAAGAATGATATTTTTAGGCACAACTAAGAAGACCTGCACATGATAATAATTTTGGGAAAACTCATTTAATATTCAAGTGCTGTCAGTAGAGTTGCCCAATTTTTTTAACAGTAAAGCAGTACATTTTTATTAATGGCTCACATCATAATTGAACTACCATATTTACTTGAATAATTCTCGCATATTTTCTTTAAATATTGTCAATGAAACATTTGAGGTGTTACTATATCTACCATATATCATTTATTTTTTTAATGCCATATTGAGAAAAAATGGTGCCTGAATAACAGATAGGCATGAATTTGAATTATTTTAACTTGAAAGATATAATTACTAAAGATAAGTTTAAAAACAATAATGATGTTGTTACTGAATAAACAGGGAGTAGTTGTTCCCCTAACCCCCTTTTTTCCATAAACTTTTAGTATCTATATTCATGGCATTTTTCAGGAACAAATTAAACAAATTATGCTTATTTTATTTAAAAACATAGCTTTACAATGGTATATAAAGAGGATAAAATTTCCGACTAGTAAAAATCAGTGCAAAGATCTTCCAAAATGCATCCCTTGCGCTAAGCAAGGTATACCTCCAAAATAAATCTTGCAAATGTGACTATTTGGACAGTTAAAAAGAACTCTTCATGAACTGTTTTAAAGCAATGTAATAATAATAAATGACCAAAAAGCATACCTTGTCGAAGCAAACACAATCTATGGCACCGGATACATTAATAGTTCGAGGACTGATGCAAAAGACACCTTTTTCTTTAAGACGAGCCTGTGCATACAAGCGCCCAACAGTCATAGCAGCTGGTAAAGCTGGAGGAACAACAATTGTCACCAGATCTAATGAATCCAAAGCTATTTCTTTACCATGAACACCTCGGAGTGTCTGCAAATTACAAGAATACATATAATTTAATATGCACAAAGGTGTAATTGACAACAAAGATATGCACATTGATAATCTGAGATGGACAAAAAATACTCAAATGAAAATATCACAGTATTATCTTTTCACTTAACAAAATAATTACTGTTACTTTTTTAGCTTTCATTGATAGATAATTATAAAATAATATATATTTTACAAAAGAATTTTATGCTTAAAAATCAAACTCATGCAGGCAGATGAAATCTTTCAAATTTAGGCTCTGATGTATTGAAAATGAAGTATATACAACATATCCACAGTTGACCGAATATACATCTCCCACATATAAGACAAAGTTTAAGATTGAAGGATATGAATCAAATGAATGATTGATTTTCTATCAAAAGTCAAATTACCAACAATGTTTCGCAGGATACTTGATTTCAACCAAAAATGAAATTGATAATTTATTTTATATGAAGTATTTACTCATGTACTGTGCACCCTTGTGTGCCATGCACACCCCTATTTTTGGGCCAGTTCAGAAGGAAAAAATAAATTCATGCCGGAATAAATTGACATCTGGAATTCTCTTCACCAATTCCCACTCCCTGAAACAAAGTCTGGCTAAGTTAACTCCTCAAGCGTGATTTAAAAAAGGGTTTCCTTAGTGATTCAAATGCCACAGAACACAGCTTGTGTTATTTTAATTAGGGATGGGACGGTCCACTTTTTCCTGGTTCTGGTTATACTAATTAATCTGATCCCAGTTCTCGGTCTCTTTGTTGCAATTGCCTTGGGTTGAGTAGTGAAATGTTTTTTTAAGTTAGAAGTGCTTTTTGATACACCACAGGAAATTGTAGCTTTACAATAATTACATATAGTGTATTTGTCATTTGTACTGTAAATTCTGAAGTTGTTCCAAACATTCAACATGGCTTTATTGTTAGGGTTCACAATAAATTGGTCAAATTTAAAAATTATCCATGGGGTTTCTATCCATAATTACTACACAACAAAATAAAACTTATTTCTGTTAATAAGATATAGTAACACTTCAAACTGATGGATTTGACTCAAGATATTGCTTAAATTTTTACATTATAAAACCACGCAGCCACAAACCAAATATTGAATGCTGGAAGTTTGGAACCCATCATTCAATTTTTTTGATAGATAGTTTTTTGGAACTATCGTTCGTTGAACTGATTCGACTTCTTGATTTTTGTACGTGCTATAAAGCTCTTTTACCTCATAAACTAAAGGAAATTCAGATTTTCCTATTCCATTTGAAACTGATAACACATCCAGCATAAAATATGTTTTACCTCATAGTAAATGCACAACTTCCACCATCGATATATGTATCGAAAATCAAATGCCGTCGCGGAAAAATATGCATCTGCTTCCGAGTGGCAATAATTTTTTTTTATTAAAATGAGGATTGGAACCGAAGAACCAGATTAAAAACAGTCAGTTCCAGTTATTTTGGTTCTTGAGAGAACTGGCAGAACTGAGGAACCGATCATCCCATTCCTAATTTTAATCAAAGCAGACAGAATATATTAGTTTGGGATGGTTCACTAACCCAACAAACATAGATATACATATTATGATTTTTGGCAGAAATTCAACAAACAAAGGACAAAGGAACTGTAAAAGTGGATGCTGCACAGGACCACATATGTCATTGTACATGCTCGAGGGGTTAAACATCTTCTCCCTCCTACCTGCATGACACAATTTATTGGGTGATCTCTTTATGCCAATACTAGCAGAAATCTCCTTCTTGACAGTTGACCTTAAAGGACCAACAAGGGCTCATGATGAATTCAGTGAACATAGATACCAGATGCCAATTTATACAGGCAAAAGCATAGGTAGAAATTGATAGTAAAATTTTAACGACAGAACTACTTATTTTAAGTGACAATAATAAAAAAATCAAATATATACTTAAAGAGTAATTCACACTTAAGAACACTCCATGAGTACACCAATATTTCCCCATACAAATAGCAGACTCATGAAAATATATCATGGTAAAAGAACCTTGATTCTTAGAAGCATTTAATTCTTACCTTAGATATGACAGTGTATATGAAACCAATTGCTGCCACACCAGCCAATCCGGCGACAAAACGATAAGAGTCTCGCTCAAAGCGAAAATCCACTGGTGGAGGATACATTATAGAGCGAACGAGTTGCCCTTTTGCAGTGAGGAAGCCAGTGCGTACCACAACTGCCCTCACTCTGTCCCTCATGCCCTCACGCCCCTCCTCTCCTCCCTTTCCTCCCACTCTTGTGCCACGTGTCTCGTAGTAACGTGTTTGTATTACACGTGTGCCACAAAATAAGGTATGTCGACCATGGTCTTTGGGATCATAAGCAGATGAAGTACCAGGATGCCCAAAAGGTAATGGGGTTTTAGTCACTGGCACACTTTCACCTGCAAACCAAAAATAATTGAAAAATTAACAAATGTCTTTTTGTATAAAAAACTAGCTATTTAAAAATAAATGAAAAACTAATGATACTACTGATGTTTCCTTTTATATCCTAAAGTATTATTGAATGACATCAAAATTCAAATTTACTAAAAAAACTTGAATACTTTGACAAATTAACAACTTGTTTTGTTAAAGTATTCATACATTTATCATTTGAACTCCAGGTATTAAGTACTCCAAAAAAAGCCTTTCACAATAATACTGACAAAACAGTTGCATCTGCATTAACCTTACCAGTAAGCATGCTTTCATTAACAATGCAGTTCCCTGTCAGCAACACTGCATCACAAGGCATGATACAACCGTGGGGAGGCACAACAATCACATCACCAGGCACAAGCTGCTCGGTTGGAACCATA
Organism: Tanypteryx hageni; assembly: GCA_028673005.1. Lineage (NCBI taxonomy): Eukaryota > Metazoa > Arthropoda > Insecta > Odonata > Petaluridae > Tanypteryx > Tanypteryx hageni. The sequence goes on from CM054112.1 coordinate 80,971,933, forward strand.
TCATGCTGGTATACAACCTCTGCAGAGCCACCCCTTGGCTCAATGGCACGAACAACAGTTGCTACATCTGATGACGCAACAGTGCCTCGCAGATTTCGTTGATTCTATTACAATACAAACAAGATTGAATAAAAATTACACAAGAAGAGGTTCATACTATCATTAAGAAAGTTTCATTATAATTTTAGGATATCTATCATTACAATACTGTATGCATGTATGGTGGCCATCATGAAAGGGTTATATTTAGAAATAACATGAACATCACGACATTATATTTAAAAATAGACAAAATAAAAATGGATTATAAATCAATTTTTAAGTTCAATAACATGTTACAATTAAAGCTAAAGACTTTAACTAAGAGAAAGATTTCTGCTATTACATCTCTTCCAACAAACATAGTAAGAAAGCAAAAAAATTTAACTAGGATTTTATTTTCACCAATGCCTAAAATTTCTTGTCAGTTTCTAAGTTATATCAGAAAGCATCCTGATACTTTTCAGCTGTCCTCACCTTACGAGTTTGAATGATTGTCAGAGTAATACTGGCAGCTGACATGATGAAGATGGCTATTGCATAGTAGAAGTAATCATCTGCAAACCAGAGGCAGAAAGAAAAGATCTGGAACACGTAGAATGGGTTTAGCACCTCCAAGAACAGCAGCGCTAGCACTGAATGAACTGGCACTGCAATTTCGTTTAGGCCGTAAACCACACGTCTGGACCAAATCCAGCCCACATTTCATGGGAGTTCCAGAAGATGAGAACAGTAGACATCCAGAGAAAAAGTAATAGGACATTTTTAATAACATTCTAAACTTCCACATCATGTTCACCAGAATAAAAATGTACTAGATTATGAGAAATTAAAAAAAAATATTTTGCCGTTGTAATTTCAGATATAATTTGAGTATCTTTTATTTAAAAAAAATATAGCATGGCATGTATTTGAACCACCAGTTTTAAAAGCAATAAAATATTGAAATCAGAATGTTACATGATAGTCTGGAATCATATGCATCTCATTTTACATTTGTTTTTTTCAACAGATATAAATAAAAATGATATTTTTCTGTCATAGATAAAGCTTATGTTAACTTGATCCTAAATTAGTGCTTGTAAATTTGTTGAAATAATTAATTTTTTATTTAGCTATACATCAAAAAGTATTTTTTAAATCCATTTATATTACTCCTATGATAGAGCTTGAAATACAGAATTGTGAAATATTAAAAGAAAAGGCAATGATTTGGAGTACACACCTTAGGCACTGCTCTTTGAGAGTGAGGCCACTGTGACAATGAAGAGCAGCAGGACTCACCCCTCCATCGAGGCCAGTGAGGCGAACAAATTCCTCCTGCTCTGCATCCCATACATAAGTAAGTTTTTTACAACGGAATGTGCGCACTTCCTCCACCTCTGGAATCAGAATGAAACAAAAGATTTATTTTGAATGCAATACTCCATCCCTGGCAAAGTAGCTCTTTGAATTAGCTTTTTCTTTTCTTATACCAATAAATTTTTATCTCAATAATATAAAATCAAAGTTCTAGATTATGATTTTCTTGAGAAAAAGTAGAAAACCAATTTTTTTTCTTGATTCTGTTCAAATTTTAATACACCCAGTCCCCGACTAACATGATAGATGTGTTCTTAAAAAAATTCGTGTAAGGTGAAATCATGTTAGTCAGATACAAATTTCTCATAAGAAATAATATAAATAGAGGGGATGCATTCCAGCATCCTAACCTGATTGACATATTTTTAATTTTATTCCTTTATTATGACTATACAGGTCGACCTTGATTTACTTTGTCCCGTTTTATGAAATTTCAAAGTTAAAAAAAAAGATTTTGCCCAGTGCTTTGTTATACAAATTAAAATCTTGAAGTTAGATAAAAAATCCATTATTTTTTCGTAACAAATCTGCTAAAGAAAACAAGCAACAGAAGAAAAAATGATGATAATATGTATTATTAATAATAACAATAATAATACAGTAAGAATAATTCCTCTTTATCGTTTTGAATTGAAGAATCTTAGAATGGTCACAACATTAAAAATCTGTCTTTCTCACAAGGAATCAAAACTTTCGATGCTATGCAAACAAATAAAAATTATTTAATATTAACTCATACCAAAATTATGTTATTTCACTTGCCACACCCTATTTTAATATCTATGTATTGAATATTATTAACCTACTTTCCAGAATGGAAATACGCTTATAGTTTTGTCCTTGTGTCTGTCTGTCCATCCCTCCTATTAACTTTTGAACTAATAGACCAATTTTCATGAAACTTGGTGGAAATCTCTTGCTGCATAGGTCGAGCTCCCAAGGATAGTTTTTGCTGCGAAGATTGAAGTCACAGGTTAGATTCAAAGAATTACCCTTCCCATTTGATCTACCTACATGAAAAATCTGAAATCCATCGTGCAGGGTAATTTTCTCTTGCACATTAAAATTTCTTAGAATTGCAATATCGGAGCGAGTTTTGTAATATTCTCTGAGGAAAGGAATGAAGATTCTAATTTTTATTGTAGAATTTTGCTTATTTATTGTACTTCTTAGAATTTTGCATAAATACTAGTGATTCTGCAGTTTTTATCACTCATTACAAGAGTGTTGCCATAGCAACAACCACTGTTGGACTCAGATTCAGTATATTCTAATACATATATGTTGTTTTTGTGGCACAAATACGCATGTTCAATTTAATATTCCGTTCGAATGTATTTGTAATATTTTATAATGCTAAATTATGAAATTTGGGAACACAAAGAGCTACATATCTGCGATGACTTTAAAGCTATTAAAGCCAATATAAGTATTAAATAAATTATTAAATGGAAAGTAGGCATCATAAGTTCTGTTTGGATCATCTTGATATTATTTATGATATTTTAATTTATTTTTACAACCTATAATCAAATAGTGGGTCTCAAGACTACGACACCAAGTTGCCTGAAGAACAACACTAATACATGGGGGTTTAAAATAATTACTTGCCATCAGTGCTTAAATTGGATTGAATGCACCAGAACACCGTTCTTGTCATTAAGCTAGAAGTGTTCCGGTGGTCAAAATGTTATAAAAATAAATCAAAAAGAACATTTCTGAACAAGATCAAATTCACTGATTACTAAATAATGTACCTTGGTACCAGGTACCTTGGTTAAGGTGGATGTGACGGCAATCCGATCTCTCTCACTCTTATGCCCCATGTATGAGCGAATATATTTACAGACTTTATGGAACAAGCCAAAACTTGTTATAGTGCTAAACAGTGGTCAAATTGGGTGGAAGCGTGTGGGAACTCCATTCCACTTGATACAAAATGAAGCCCATAGTGCTCCCATTGTTAAAAAATCAGATCCAGGGGCTCCTATCATTCAAACCGTACTGACTAAGGCATCTGACGCCCACTTTAGGAACTCAAAAAATGTAATTGCAACTTCTACAATGCGGCTTTATAACACTGAGAAGAGGCATTTCTCAGCATGAAAACCAGTAAAAGATATAGGCTATGATTATATGCCTTCTGACGTATCTTGCTCTTAGGCCAATGTATTTTCCCATGTGTCAACATTTCTTAAGTCTTATATATAGCTAGGGAAGATTAACCTAATAGCACCAATAAGCATACCAGTATGCACTTCAGTTTTTGGCCATGGTAGCCATAAGCATACCAGTATGCATATGTGCCCAGTTGTCTTTAAGATGATTTGGATGCCATCTATGTGTTATATCCTAAACTGTTTCAGTTCCTATTACGAAAACATTTCTTCAGAAGCATTTTAATACACTTGTTTCACTCGTTTTCTTTTCGATTTTCAATTTATTTTTTATTAAAATATCTTTGATGTTTTCATTCCTCCCAAAAATGGTCTCTTGTAATGGTAAACATTTTTGCCATGGGGTAAATATTGATAAATTGTGTGATTTTAGTAGTGGGAATGATGAAAAAATGTTAGATTCTTCTCTAAATACATTGATTGATTCAGAAAATGAAAACCATATTGAAGATGTCTCATAGAAAGAAAAAGTTGTCGAGAAATGTTCATGGTGTAGTTTGGAACTTGGTACAAAAAAGGAATCGTCCTGTAATTCACCCTTTCATAGGATTAAGTGGAATAAATCTTGGTCTAGGAACTGTAAAAGGGGTAAGCAGAGATTATATATTTTCTCTTTATTAGGATGCAGTACTTGATCAAATTGTGACCGGGACCAACCAGTATGATTCTTCAAGTGGCAGAAAGTTTGTGCATACTTGCATCAATGAGATTCGAGTATTTTTCGGTCTTTGTATTTTGATGGGATTAGTAAAAAAGTCAACTATTCACAGTTACTGGACCACTGATGCAAGTATTGAAATCCCCTTCTTTAGAAATGTAATGCCCAGAAGGAGGTTTTTAGAAATCAGTAGGTATTTACACCTTTTTGATAATGAGTTTGGATCCTTCAGATCCTTTGAGGAAACTAAACCCTGTTATTGATATGGTAGAAGAAAGATTTAGATCAGTTTATACACCTGGAGAAAATGTTTGTTTGGATGAGTCACTGATGAAATGCAGAGGACATCTTCATTCCATACAATTCAACAAATCCAAAAGAGCACGATTTGGTGGCAAATTTTACAAACTGTCTGATTCTAAAAATGGATATTGATTCATTCAAAATTTACATTGGCAAAGATAAAGTGGATGACATGTCAGCCAGGAGCAAAGTCGTTATTGATATGATGAACATTAGCAAATTATTGAACAAAGGTTACTCATTATTCATTGATAACTGGCATTCCTCTCCAGATTTGTACCACTATCTACATTCTGAAAATACAAATGTGTGTGGAACTGTTAGGCAGAATAGAAAGAACATGCCTAAGGAAATAGGTAAAGCAAAATTAGAAAGGGGTGAAGCTACCATTTTAATGCTCTTTAAAGAACAATGAAGTGAAATCTATCAGATTAAACAAGGTAAAGTTGTTTACCAAAAAATCAGTTAATCAGGCAAAACGCATGTAATGAGCAGGTGGAAGCTTGCTGTGGACAAGCTGTCACGACACATAAATCGCACGTAAAAAGCAAAAGATTTCTTATATAAAAAATCCTACATAAGCATTGGTCATACTCCCCTTCCCCCTAAGGGGGGTTAATTACAGGTGCCAGGGTCTTAGTTACCTAATGTCCCATATGAAAAGGGTTTCTTTGAAGTTTATCAACATCATACAATACACAGTATCAATGGTTTCACTTCCTTGCCAAAGGAATACTTTTCATATTTTTTAGCCGTAAAATATCATCGACCTCGGCCGAAAATCGAACCCGCAATACTTGAAACCATTGACGAGTATTTCAACCACTGCTCCTCTGGCATCAACCAATAACTGTAAGTTAATATGCATACTCAATGTCATAGAACAGGGTTTCCCAAACTGCGGTACGCATACCCCTGGGGGTACTTTGATAGGTACAAAGGGGGTACTTTAAAAAATTTACGTAATGGAGGATGGTATAATTTTGTATTATTAAAATTCGCTTTTCTGTGGTTAAAAGTCCTACTTACTCATAAAATCCCTTATAATACACACACTTAATATATAGATTTAGCACTTGAATCTTTTTTCGGCTCACAGACGTTTTAAATTGTCCAAATTCCAATTTATGCTCTATTATTTCTACTTTTAGGAAATACGTAGTAAAGTTGACAGTATTTATTATTAAAATATTTCTTATAACAGTAGGAAGATAATACTAAAGAAAATAGTACATCAGAAACCGAACCTTTGTATGATGGTATCGTTCTTAAGCACAAGGCTCAAAACATTAAATTTAACTTTTAACAATGTACAGCAGAAACCTCAATATCATATAGCGATTAAACCTCACATTCCTTCAATAAATGGAGTAGTGAAATATACCAAAATGCTAAAAATCTTGGCACAAAACAAACATTTAACTACAGAATAGTTATACAGCAAATGAAACTGGGAAAAGAGTCCTACTCACAGCCGTCTTAATGGGGAGGCCACATGAGCCTTGCCTCAGGGCCTCACTTTAGAGGGAGGCCACAAAATTTGGAGAGGAGAAATAAAACAGACTCGAAAGTCAGAAATACTCATGAACTATTATGCATGAGGAAAGAAACAGAAAAAATAGCCTATCTGTTTTTTTAATACATCATCATCATCATCATAGGTAGTCTGTCCGTAGACAGGTCCGTGATTATTCATGGTTAAACCTGGTTCTCCATATACTCCTATTTTCCGCTGTCCTCTTCATATCTTGATAACTCTCTTTCCCTTTCAAATCGTCTATCAGCTGATACCTTTTCCTACCTCTTTCCCTTTTCCCATCTAGTTTTCCTTACATATATAATATAAAATCCTGAGTTTACACTTATTATTTATTTCATTGTTTCCACTATTTCTTTATACCTCAAGCCATCCACCCCTAAATAGCGTAATACTTTATATTGTTATTCTCTATGAAATCAGATAGATGGTAACCGTCGCAACATTTTATAATCAATGAAAAAATTGATAAATAAAATGCAAATGGGGAGGGGGTCCTCAAAAAAGTTAGTGCCCATGGCCTCCAAATGCCTTAAGATGGCTCTGGTCCTATTGCAAATTATCATGAAAAGTGGAAGTGTGAGACCCTTAGAAACCTTTTGTTTAATTATGTGATTATTTTCAGCAAGGACATATCCAGGGGAGGGTCCTGGGGGTCCAGACCTCCCCTGGGTCTACAGATATTTGTGGAATCTGTGATAACCACATAACAAACATGCTACGTTGCCTCTTGCTATGCTGCCACTTGCTGCATTGAGTTATGAGAACTAAAAACGTTATAAAAGTTTATATTATTTGAATAGGACTTTAATCAATTGCTGGAAGTAAATTTTTGGGTACGTGCATGATGTTGGGCAGTGGTTGTTCTAACTCTTTTTCCCCTATTCCAGTAAGACGAGGAATATTACTTGTGAAAAACAACATTAATTTGACGCATTTAACTTGTAGCAATTTTTTAGGGGGTACTTCATTTGATTGTTAAGGCTCCTAGGGGTATGCGAAGAAAACTGTTTGGGAAACCGTCATAGAGTAATGAATACAACTTATTTTTCTTGTCTCTATGGCATTATAAGGATTGTTAGGCATAATATAATATTTGAACCCATTTCTCCAATTATTATTACTATATTTTTTTATAATTTCAGGCTTTTCAAAATATCAGTAGCATTTGTATGAGGGAGAGGGGGGAATTATTTATTAGTATACAGGCAATGATAACTAATTCTGCTTGGATAATATTTAAGATTTACATAGGGGGCCCTGTATTACCGTATTAGCCCGAATATAATGCGACCCCAAATATAGTGCGACCCCAAGTATTTTGAAAGGAATTTTAGAAAAAGACGAAAAACATTTAATTTTCTCTATTTTGCACATTTAAATTACCTGTAAACTCATGAATTATGTACTAAAGGGGAGTAATGTGACGCCACGTTTAGACGGTCCTCGTTTTCTAACGTTGAGTGTCGCGACCCTGCGTGAAGTTGTGCCGGTGCTGTGGTTGCTGCAATTTGACCTTGATTTATTTTCAAGTCTCCTCAGACCCTTACCGAGTATATTTGTACAATGTAGCATCGTAACATGAACGTCCAATTCACTTACAATGTAGCAATTATAAAAATATGTGCTGAAACACGCGTCATGAAACGCGCCGATACGCAGTTCATTTTTAAAGATACAAGTATTCGAATATAGTACGAATGATCTCCTCAGACCCCTACCGAGTATATTTGTACAATGTAGTATTGTAACATGAACGTCCAATTCACTTACAATGTAGCAATTATAAAAATATGCGCTGAAACGCGCATCATGAAATGCGCCGATATGCAGTTATTTTTTAAAGATACAAGTATTCGAATATAGTATGAATTCAACAAGTACTCGAATATAGTGCGAATGCGACTTTCAAAGGTACATATTGAGGAAAAAAACATCGCACTATATTCGGGTCAATACGGTATTTGCTGCAGGGGGGCCTCCAGATTTTCCGGTATGCCATTGATCAGATCAGAATCTTCTGGTTACTAGTATTCCGGTTGTTGATCGAGCACTGCTTCCCACGGTGAATGTTCTAAAGAACATGTACAGTATATTTGAGAGAAGACTTGATGCAGTAGGAACGTATCTCACATTAACCCGTTCAGTGCTGAAGATAGTTTTTCAACCTTAGCAGATACCTGAAATTTTTTCTTTCTTATTTCAGAAGTAAACTGCCCAATACTGTTATATACGAATCCGTTTTTGTTATTGTCTTTCTTAAATGTTTATAATGTTAACTTTTATTGAGGACTGCTCGAGCGTCCCTTAGGTATTGGTTAAGTCTCCAACCTGCATCACATATTACTTAAATGCGAATATTTTACCAATTTTTTCTAAACTTATCAGTTTCACACATATATTTACAAAAAAGTAATTAATTTTAAAATATATCACCATAAAATAATAAAAAACAATTTATTTTCAAAAGAATATTTATTTTGACATTTCTACATAAAATATTTTACAATTTAAAAAAATGTCATTCATTATCAAGAATATAGTTAAAATATATATGATATAAAGTGAACGATAAGAATATTCAATTTTACCTTGTTCAAAGAATATGCGTTCAAATATTTGAAAAAAAACTAACCAAAAGCAAGGTAATAGACCGAATTGAAAACTAAGCGCACCACTGTGAATGTTTTATGTCCCTTCTGAAGGATGGAGCACTGACTTGCACAGTCTCCTCAAAGCACACAATTAGGGAACAGGACAATCCCAGGTTGAAATATCTGACCTCTGCCAGATTCGAACCTGTGACTGCTGCACCTCTCTGCCACCCTTTAAAATCTGTGTTAAACCGAAGTCGTGTTGGTAGAATTCATATTAGTTGGGGATTGGGTGTACAGTGCAGTCACAAAGTATTGAAATCTCAAAGTTTCAAACTGCCTCAAAGAGAACAATTTAATTTAATCTGCACATTTATTTCATCACAAAAGCTTTTTCTATCTGATACTCCATAGTTCACTGTCAACAGCATTTTATAAGTGTGTTGGTATTCAAACATACAGTTTGGTACACAGTGCATCCTGTTTCCTACAATTTGCAAAGGTTATTTATGTAAAATGATGATTACCAATTCATTAATATATCTTATATTAGCTGTGTATAATGCTGCATTGGTTATTTGGGGTTGTTTTAGTATTTTAAGTTTTGAACAGCTTGACAGTCGTATTAGTTCGACTGATCGTGATTGCACTGTATATTTAATTGCACTGTATATTTAATTGCACTGATGATGATGAAACATGACTCAATGAATTTCATCAACAAATGTAAGGGCTACTTATTCATAAAATTAAAATCTCACACTTAAAATTACTTATGAATATCTTGGGACAATAATACTAACACCAGTATGGGAGAAAAATTTTCATCAGAAAAATATCAACTGAAACATTACAAGAAATAAAAGCTATTGATGGAGAATGTAATTAGTGTATATGCCAGTCTACAAGACTGGTGTCTAAGTCAACCACGATTTTTTCGACTAAAAAATGGATTTTTTTACCTATAAGCACCATTTAAGTTGAGTCACTTTTTCATACAATAAATCTTATAACCAGTTAAGTGGTCATGGCAAAATAATAATTGATAAACTTCAGATTAATTTTATATCAAAAGATGTTGAATGTCTATTTGATATCTATATCTGATCTTCATTTATTGTGGATAACAATGATCCCGATATCGTAACATCTGATCCAGAGGAGGAATTTGACAATTTCTTTGAGTCTGATGCAGAAGGCGAGGGATTTAATGGTTTTTAAGCTGCAATGTAAAAAATAGCATTCTTGAATGTTTTTAAAATTTCCTATGACCATTTTTGTAAATTTCTATAGATCGTATGTTATTATTTTTTGAAAAATTATTTCATGTATTGAAACAAAAATTTTTAATTCTTAGTTATTCATTATTTAAAATTGTCATTTCACAAATCTTCTAAATAACATCTGCTAAATAAATGGTAAACAGTTGAACAGCTGATTCAAAATGGCAGTCATCTACATTGAAAAATACCCTGGAGTTTATGGCTTACATTTTATATTCTGTAAGACGACCCCAAGATTTTAGAGGATTTTTTTAAGCTTCACAGGTCGACTTGTACACCGGAATAAACCTCCAAGACCAAAAGAGCCAATCTAACAATCAAATAAAAAGTCTTGAATTTTTCCAAACCCAGACTCAAATGATATTTCTTGAAACTATTTCCACACGTTTTTTATCCCTCCAACATTGCAAATTAATAGCTAGATATAAAACATTTGATCATTCCTTACTTTTCAGTCATATTTACATACACTTAACATATCATCGAAATATCTTGGATCTACCCTGAGATTAACTGAATATTGAAGTCCCTCCTATGCCATCCAACATAAACATACTCTCTACAGTATAAACTTGTTGTTACCATAAAGGTCAATACTAAATGCTCATATATACAAAGTATACTTCAGTCCCCTGCTAAATCATAGATGTGTGAACTTTTCATAATAAGAAATTTAAATGATAAAACATTATTACTATAGACATGAGACAATGAACAAGTTAGTCTACTTTTGATATTTCATTTTCGACTTGGTTATTATAATGGACCTAAATATTACAAACTATGAAAGTTTAAGTCTTTAGAAATTTGTATTAACAAGATAACTGTATCATTGTAGAAAATCGAAGGCAATCCAAGATGACTCTACCACATCAAGAAATAAATTGCACAGACCTTTGAATATTCCTCCTCGCAGGTGTAAGCTGAGTTTGGCACCTTCCAACATGGCAGGTTCCTTCAACTCTGTCAACACCTGGTCATCCTGCGTGATCACATCTTCCACGCCCCTTACACCGCTTCCCACTGACACTGAGTCTCTTCCCTTGTCTTTGGAATTTTTCTTCTTCGACTTCCCTTCCTCTGGCGTATTCCACCTACACAGAAAGGTTACAAAATTCAATGGAACTGGACGGATTTTAATTTCAGAATTTATGAGCTAAAAGTATAGGAAAAGGAGCATTGATTGTGGTGGCATTCTCAGTTTCTCCTCTGTCCATTGGTTTCAGTACTTATTTCTTTCTATGCTTGATATCATAAATATCTTTAACAATTTTCATCTTCAAAGAGATTTTTTGTATTAGGTTTGGTTACCTGATCAGACTTTTGCATCTTTTTGCCACAATTGCTAACAATTTCTTTTATGTGGTTGAATTCTTTGCCATTGTGCATTCAGCTAAACAGTATGTGGACTAACCAATGTATCACTGAAATCTGCTAACTTATATTTCTTGAATTGAAACAATTTCTGAGGAATGTGCATAGATTTTCTGAAAATATCTAACTCAACTGCATTACTATTTCTCTTCAAAATTATTCCCCTCATATGCACATCTAGCCATACGGTAACTATACAGCTAAATGGATGATATTTCTGCAGCATTGAACACTATTGCCAGTAAGATTGTCTAAAAAATTTAAACAACACTACATACACTAATAAATGAGGTGGAAGTATTTTTTGAAACTCTTTCTTGACAACAAATTGTATTAATCATTAACAATGATAACTCTAGCAAATCATGATAGAGAAAACAAAATGAGCAATTTAGCATGAAAGTAGATATCCTCAACAGTGGTCCAGCAATTTTTGATTCTATGAATTTGATGCCATCACCAAAACTGGGACTAGGTATTTTGCACCCAAGGCAAGTTTTAAAAATTATGCCCCCTCCTAATGAAAGTACAGTGTAACTTCCATAAGTCGAACTTCAAGGGAAACAAAAAAATATTCAAGTTATAGAAAATTCGACTTATAAAAATGCATTTTTCTCATTTCTATTTTGCCCGGTAAAATTAATTAAATTCGAAATATGGAAAACTCGAGTTATGGAAGTTCCCATGTATACAGAATACAATTTTGGCCTCTAAAAACAGTAGTTTATTTACAATATAGATGTCAAATAAAATAACTATACTTATAATATAAAATGTTAAACTTAAAAGTTCAAATTGTCATTTGTTGCACCTCTAAGCATGCTGTGCTGTGGTAGGTACCTTGCTTGCCTAGTCCTTGCCCTGGTCTTCGCCATCACCAATTGGATTTGAAACATAAAAGGAGCTTGCAATTCATTTTTGTAATGTATAACAAATGTTAAATGTTATCAGTTATGTACTTCTCAATTATACCCTAGATTGAATTTAAGTTTCTTTCCTACATAGAATGTTATCTTCTGATCAAATTCTTGAAAAAAAGTTGCACAATACCCTCTCACTCAAGTTACAAACTAATTTATATATTTTCAGGATTCACATTTACTCTTGAATTGCAACTTCCACATGATGCATGACTTCAGTAGCAATTTCAGTTGAATAGACACGCGAATATAAAAAAGTTGACGTTAAATAAATTCATTTTGAGTATTTTATCCGATTGCTCTGTACCTCACGAGATAATAATTACTGATGCATGACTTCAGTAGCAATTTCAGTTGAATAGACACGCGAATATAAAAAAGTTGACATTAAATAAATTCATTTTGAGTATTTTATCCGATTGCTCTGTACCTCACGAGATAATAATTACTGATGCATGACTTCAGTAGCAATTTCAGTTGAATAGACACGCGAATATAAAAAAGTTGACATTAAATAAATTCATTTTGAGTATTTTATCCGATTGCTCTGTACCTCATGAGATAATAATTACTGTAATATATACACTACAAAATGTTCTTCTTTGCCAAATAACAACTGCACTTGGGGATTCCACCAAACATTTATAATATTATCCATCTTAGGTCAATATTAAGTACTACTTATATGAAGGTTAGTTGAATAAAATAATTTATTTAAGGTCACATATAAGATTCACCGATAAGCAGCATTAAAGATTTTGATTAAACACTTACTCTGCATCCCTCGCTGCGAGTGTCGCAACCTTCTTCACATGGTGGCATGTATACTTCTTCTGAAACTTTTCCTAAAATGCAAAAGAAGTATTATGAATAAATAACTGTGAGTCAGTTATTGCAGCATACTTATAAAGAAAGCTCTTTTAATGGCAAGGAAAATGATAAATAATAAAGTCAACAGTTAAAAATTTTAGTCTCCTTACTCAAAATTTCATCAAGAAAAAGCCTCGATCTTTACAGAATTATGACTGTCAAACTTTTAAGCCAGTTTAGGTATGAAGAGGGGGATTCAGAGATTTTGGGACCTAAGGCAAAACCTCAGGTTAAGGACCATATATTGCCAAAGTGGTTAAAGAAATATACAAACAACAAAAAGTTGAGCAAAATTTTAGCTGTAAGTGCAGAATCAACTGAACATGGAAAAATTCTGGCAAGTAAGAAGCTTTCTCCTGCAACATAGTGAGACATAAAAGCAAAAACTACTGTGGGATGCAATCAATTGTACAGCTATTTAAAGCAATTGAAAATGAAAGAGATGAAGGGAAGATTGCAAATAATATAATGTCAACATCACCTTCTTAAGATTTTGAGCATTAAAGTTAAAGAAATGTCATAATGCTCCAAAGACAAAGATTGGTACATATGTTTAATTAATCAGGGTCACTGTGTTGAAAGTACTTCTGAGGACTGCACAACAACACATAAGGAGCTGCATGAAATTAAGTGATAATGTTATTGCATAAAAATCAGGTATTTACATCAGTCTCAAATCAAAGTCATTAACTTGAACAAATAAGTTGAATATGCCATTGTGCAATTTCAGGTATTAAAGATAATAAATCCACCCAATTCAAATCCTTTACTATCCTTGCCAAAAATCTAGATATCAGAGTTAGAGGCAGTATATCACTAAATCAGCCACAATGATTTTAATGGGACTAAAAGTAGCGGGTCGAAAATTTATTTATACTTTAATGAAAATTTATTTCTATGTTAATTGATGTACATCTTAAATTTTTAGTTTAGTTTAGTTTTAGGTCAAAAATTTATTTATACTTTAATGAAAATTTATTTCTATGTTAATTGATGTGCATCTTAAATTTTTAGTTTATGTTGAAATATTGTATATTGGGCTGTATTTGAAGAAAAACACGGTTTTTAGCCCTGGAAATCCTATAAGACTGATTTGAATATATACAACTCAGAAACGCAATTTTAATAGCACTTACCTAAAACTATTAGGAATAAGTTACTGCAAGTGTTATTTTATAACTACAACATTAATACACGATTTTGTTAGAATTCTGAAATTCGACTATTTTCGTCATTCCTGGGTTGTTTTCAAAGTTAGAGGTACCGTTGTCACTGAAAAAATGCCTATATTACTAATATGTAAAAAAGAACATCAGAATACTACTTCCCAAAATGATAGCAATTTTTATTTCATCTCCATTCTGCCTCCACCTCATAGCTACGTCTGGCGTAGTAAAATGGTGGGAGAGAGGAGGAGGCAGCATGCACTGTTGCCACTCCTCCACATTCATTGCATGCCCGGTCATGTAAATGACTCACTAACATAGAAGACATGGCAACAGCGCTTCTGCAATTGCTACTTTCCTGCTTTCTCCCGCCAGTTTTGCTAAGCCTATAAGGCGGAGGCAAAATGAAGATGAAATAAAAATGTATCTTTTTGGGAAGTAATTTTCTGATGTTCTTTTTTACATATTAGTAATATAGGCATTTGTTTGGTGTTAATGGTATCTCTAACTTTGAAAACAACCCAGGAATGACGAAGATAGTCGAATTTCAGAAATGTAACAAAATCAGGTATTAATGTTGTAGTTATAAAATAGCGCTTGCAGTAACTTATTCCTAACAGTTTTAGGTAAGTGTTATTAAAATTGCAAGTTGATACATTGTAGGGTTTCTGAGTTGTATATATTCAAATTGGTCTTATCGGATTTCCAGGGCTAAAAACCGTGTTTTTCTTCAAATACAGCCCAATATAAAATATTTAAACATAAACTAAAAATTTAAGATGTACATCAGTTAACATAGAAATAAATTTTCTACCTGCTACTTTTAGACCCATTAAAATCATTGTGGCTGATTTCGTGATATACTGCCTCAAGCTCGGGTATCAAGACTTTTTGCAAGAACAATAAGGTAAAACATTCCAGGGGTAAAATTCTTGCTTATCATAAAGTAAAAATATCATAATTCCTTCAAAAGGTAACACCCAAAAATTGCTAAAATAAAGGCCAAAGTTGAACTAGGCATTCTTTATTAATGCACAGCTATTAGTATTCTTGGTTTAATCCATACTGCATACATGATATTAAATAGAAACAGCAGGTATAACATTTTGAATCGAGGTTTTCCTTTTTTTTACCAGTACAAATTCATTATACAAGGCTATAAATAAACAGAGAAGTGGAAAACTTGAACAAAATGTGACTTCCATGGTTTCATACAGAGATAAAAAATACACACTGGAAAATAAATATAATACACTAATGAAATGAGGCAACCATCTGCATACCACACAAAGAACAGTTGTAGCATCTGCCAATTTGCACTGGGAATGGGTAGCATAGAGCATCCAGTGAGGCCACCAATGGAAGATTAGGCGTAGGGCACCACCAGTAGCAATGATTGCCACCCACGCCACAAATGTCATCGCCATGTGAGGTTTGTAGCCATAAATTTGCTGGAAATGAAATGATTTATGTATTTTTTGTTGATATAACAATAATATATAAAAATAACCACTCCAATTTATGCTTTAAACCCTAATCCACCAGAAAATATACTGCATTATTCGGCAGATAAGATGCAGTATTTTCTCTGAAAATGTTAGCCAAAAAAGACGTCTTATCTGCTGAAGGTACCTATATTATCCTGGTCATAAAGATCAGGTAGGAACAAATTAGATATAATGGGTGTCCTACTTGCACAAGGCAGAATAACTTTTTTGATGCAAATGATTCAAATTGATATTGTCATGAGCACATAGAAAAAACATGATATGTAGAAGAAGCCGATTACATGAATAGCAAGAAAAAAAGACCTTTCAATACCAAATTTCTTTCACAAATCTAGCGATATTTATTTGGCTACAAAATAACCACCGTCATGCTCAAGGTACAAGACAGTTACTTTGTTAACACTATATGCATCGGTAGTTTTCTAAAGCAGTGGTTCCCAAGCAGTGCACCACAGCACAGTGCTGCACCATAAAACATTAACTGGTGTGCCATGGAATTTTGGGAGAACTAGCCTGGAAAATGGGGGTGGTGTGCCGCCAATATTGGTTTATTTGTATGCAGTGAAATTAATACATTTGAGAAGCATTGTTCAAGAGGAATTTTGAATTGGGCGAGAGATTATAAGTGTAGCGTAAAACATTCACACTTGAATCTTAAAGGTTAACAATTCACCTCTAGTGTACATCATGCATTCCCCAATTCACATAAATGAGTAGTTCTTGCGCGTGCTACAGGTGACATGGTAATTTGTTGTTCTGTATGAGTTTGGGAAGTACTTCCGATGCCATCATGAATCAACTTCATTTTTCATGGATATTTTCAAGTGCTACATTGATTTTTTTGCTCCCATAAAGAACATATGTGTAAATACATTATACATATTTTATTTCTGAACAAGTAGGGGTGTACACGGGTTTCCCATGGTACAGAAGTGCTTTTCGCCAAATTCGCTGTAGTATAATCATACACTAATGTATTTGCTTTGAAATCAGAAAATTATTTTTCCTTATATTGTGGTAGTCCTGTTTTTTTGATCCATTGTAAACATATTCATTTCGTTTTCCAATTCTATACCTGCCCTACAAACGAAATTTCATTTAAATCCGTTCAGCCAATACCTTTCAAATTCATAGTTACAGAAAAATTCTAGCCTTGATATTGTGGTAGCCCTGTTTAGTTGGCTCAGTTTAATTATGATATTTTGGTTATTTATTTATATGAAGATTATATATAAATGATATTAAGTTAAAATACATGCGGTCAGTTCTCTAGAAATACATGTAAAGGAAATTTTATATTACTTTTTACTGTGGCAGCCCTGCTCTTCACCTTCGCTTTAAAAATCTTGATTACATTATGGTATGTTGTACCAATCTAATATACCAAATTTAACTTAAATCCCATCAGCCAATTCCTTCCAAATCCATAATTACTGAAAGAGTATAATTTGTAATTGTGGCACCCATTTGGTTTATCCGGTCTGAATATGCTATTATGGTTTTATAGATGTGTTCATTATAAATATTATAATTTGGTTAAAATTAATGCGGACAATTAAACACAAATGCGTGTAATTTTTTTTATTCCTTGTATTGTGGCAGCCCTGCTTTCGATATCTATACAAAACATTTTGATTTTGTATTTCTATGTTGCATGCCTACTTTATACAAAATTTCGTTGAAATCGATTCAACCAATTCCTTCCAAATTCATAATTACAGAAAAGCTCAATTGTGGCACCTCTGCTTAGTCCATTCATTCAAAATATGTCATTTTGGTCATTAATTTATGTGAGTATTCTATGTATCAAATTTGGTTGAAATCGGTTCAGCCAATTCTTCCCTGATATATGCATACGGACGGACAGACATCATGAAGATAACAGTGCTTTTCAGCAATGACGAAAAGCAGTAAAAATGTCTAGGTTCATCACATTGAAACGAAAATAAAACACTCATCTTTGCATGAAAAACGACTACTTTTAATGCATGATAAACATTTCAAATTTTAGTCAAAAATGAGGGAATTTAATATATCTAAACATAATTAGGGGCATGTCTCACCATAAAATATTTGCAATCATGGTAAAATACAACTGCACTGCAACACAGCTTATTTTATTTAATACTTTTGAAAAATATGGTGGAAATCAGATAACATTAACAGATCAACTGATACATTATAGATAGTAATTATAGCAGGCAACCATGTGACTATAGAAACTTCCAGATAATTCCTTTTCAAATAAATGCTATAATAATATAAATCAATCCTTAGTTAATGGAATCCTTTTATTTGAAAGGTAAACTATGATGATAACCAGATTATGTCAATGGTTCATTGAAGTTAACATTTCTGGTAAATCATATGCTGCACTGAAGTACTGCGATACAAATTTATTTATAGAAAACAGTGTAGTTGATAAAAAAGTTAACTTTACTGATAGTGTTGCCCTCACATCCTTGAAGCCCTATGGTCATGCTTATTTACTAATATAAAAGACCAGATATTTCACTTTGTGCTTCTGTATCTTTCTGTATAACGGTGATGATGTAAGTTGTGACGTTATAAAAGAGCAGGAGAATCGAGAGAACTATATATGACTGCCTGTAATGTTATTTTTAACAAACATTCCGAGTAGGTAGAAGATTTTGGTAGGAATGTTTGATTCTTATAGTAATAGCCATTTACGAAAAGAATCCTCAAAAAAGACACGAGTTTGACTCCAGAAGATAATTTCTTTTCCCATAAGATAGCGTGTAAAAATCAATTTGGCAATGTGCAAGCTTTCATTCTTTTGCTGATAAAAAATTAGAAATTTTGACCCTCGATCTTCAAATCAGGACTGTTTTAAAGGAAAATGAACAAAGTTTCTTAATCTTATCGCCGAGTGTCTCTCTCAGTTCGCAAAAATTTGAATTTTTGTTTGACTTATTTTGACAAAATTTAGCGATTTTTACGAGGGTTTGCATTGACAGCCATGCCATTGTTGAAATTGTGACTTCATTATTGTTTCAGTACAAGATTTTAAGTTAAAAAATAAATGATATTCCTCCCTGTTATACTGACGGGCTTTATACTAGTATTCTCTGAACTAATGAGATTCATTGAGCTTTCTATTCAAATTTCTTATTTTGCCATTAACATCTATCTCACCAAATTTAAAAAATCTGATGTGGCCACCACATGACTTTCTCCGTATATGTAATAATTCTAAAAATTCCAAATAGCTTAAATAATAATGAATATTTTAAGGAACTGTGAGAAAAATTTAAAAACTTTATGAAGAACAGAAATAGACTCATACCATAGCCTTCTGATATTGAATATAGCCAGGAATCTCCAAAAATTAGGAAAAAAAGAAGCGTTACTAAGATGTAACTAAGCGCCAATTGTTAACAATAGTTGCCGGTAAGTGGTGGCAGCTAAAATATTAGTTTTTAAAATATCTCTTAAACAATGTTTTATATGGAAAAACGTTTCAAACAAAGGTTGTAGAAAATTAAATTTCCTACAACTTTTATTCCAATACATTTTTACATATATCAAATACTAAAGCAAATATTTCAAAATAATGGATACTGTCCCCTATACTATATGTATGGAGAAAGTAAAAACAGATGTGACAAGAGTAATCACCCACTTCCAGTTGACTGATTTTTACCAAAAACCAATCAACTCTTGTGGCTTTCATAAAAATGTTTATAAAATTTCGTGTTGACCTGATTAATAGTTTTTGAGTTAAGAGCACCCACAAAAAACTCACATACACACACACACACAGACATCATCCAGAAAACGGTCAAAACCTGTTCAGGGGAGCTCGAAACGTGTATTTCCGTTG